>OX243819.1:31133202-31494202 GCA_945859605.1 Lumbricus rubellus | reverse complement strand
GGACAAGGACAAGGACAAGGACAAGGACAAGGACAAGGACAAGGACAAGGACAAGGACAAGGACAAGGACAAGGACAAGGACAAGGACAAGGACAAGGACAAGGACAAGGACAAGGACAAGGCGCTCTCGCCGAGGGGAGGAGCAAGAGCGAGGAGCAAGAGCAAGTTGCTAGAGATGCAGCCGTAAAGTGCTAGAAGCGAGATGATAGTCATTATACTGTAGACAACCGAATTTGACTGTTTATGTGTTAAGTTTTTCTTATTTCGCGAAGAGTTGCATTGACATCAGCAGGAGTTTTCAATAGCGAAAGGTCTGCCTACACAGAGAACTTCTGTGGAGAATTCGAATTCTTAATTTCGAGCTTCTAAGCGCATGGACGGAGACTTAAGGGGGGGGAAGCAGATGCTTATTATAGTCCCAATGTTTCAAAAATATTTCTCAAATATTATAATTTACTATGTAGCCTACAGTGTTATCCACTGATGTAATAAGTTAATAACATCTATAATAATGTAATAACATCTATAATGAGAATTCGCATAAGATAGCAGCTTAAAAGCTACCATAACATTTTACAAATAAAAAATAAACAATGGGACATTTATTCAAGTCTTAAACCACATCTATGAGCACTGAAATCATGACAGCTTAAAACTTAAAAGGCTACGGCTACAATGTGCAAATCCAAAAATTGTAGCCTATACAATTGGAAGCCAACACTCTAAAGTCTTAAACCATGGCTAAGCTATCAGCATTGAAAAATGAAAAATCTTACCATGACACTATGGAAATTCAAATAAGCTTAGGGGCCTAAGTTAACAGCAAACTAGGAGTAGGCGATGTCTTTATTGAAGTCTTAAACCATCTCTTTCAACCATTAAATTATGATAAATTTTTGACATGACGGCTTCAAGTATAATGTATAATATATAATATACCATTACAATGTGGAAATTTGAAAATTTTTACTCATTGGAGAGGACAGTTTTGAAGTCTCAAGCACTGAAATTATGAACAATTTCGTTAAAATGACAGCCTATTCCGCTCGTTTGTCTCCCCCCAAAGATAGGAGCAAGTCTCCGTCTGTGTTTAAGAGCAATATTTCTTTTCGGCTACTGCAGCAACAGGATATTTCGCAGTGGTGAGTTGTTTTAATGATTTAGAATTGGTATGTGCGGATGAATTCATTTCCAATTCAGTGCAGCTACTTGCCTATTAAGCATAGGCTACCATTTTAGGCATATTTAGCAATCATACATTTTGTTGACACCCCCATATCCTATTATCTTTGCTATTATCCTATTAGCCTAATGTATACGTCATAATCAGACATTTATTTGGCATGGGTAGGCCTACATTCGGCCGAAACCCCTCCACCCGTACGCAAATCGCCTAAATTCCGTGATCCCTCCCCTCCGTGCATACACAATATAAGAACAGATTCTCATAAAAATTTAAGTCGGCGAAAATGGGGGGGTTTGTTCTCCCACGCCAAGTGGGGGGGTTAGACGCCACTGTTCCCAGGTATGCCAAAAAATGAAAACATGTCAATCGTGAGAAGTTGTCGAACACTTGTTTTCAAGTAATTAAACTTCACAACAGGTAAAGATTTTATTTGAAAAGTCTGTTTTAAGACGGATGTAAATTAGAATAATATGTCAATCGCCCTGCTCCATTTGTAGGCCTACTGTCTTTTCTGAGAAGGTTTTTATCGACCGTTGGGTGTACGCGTACGCGATCATCAAGCGCTACAATATTAATATTTCCCTATTTATTTAGCTCTATTGTCGGTTGCGCAGCGGTAGGTTCTGTGCCATGTGACCGAAATGTTGCAGGTTCGAGTCAACCTTAAGCAGTTCAAAGACTTACAATGCAGTGCTGCGTTTTCTTTGCGTTTTTGGTTTCATTTCAGGGGATGATAATTCAAATGACCACCTAATGTGCCTTCGTAAGTTCCTGCACGCAATGGGATCCCGCAGCTCCTTCCTCCAACGCGAAGACGATGACGTCCTGGGAACCGAGTACGACAGCAGTCAGGGTGTCGTGAAGAGCATCCCTAACGAGGTGAAACCCCGGCCGAAGATCGGGGGCGGGGTACGGTCGGGGCGCTCCCTCAGCAAGCAGAAGAACGGGAGCCTGCGGTCGGCGCTGTCCGTCGACATGGAAAACCCGGAGGTGGAGAAGATCCGGAAGGACTTCGAGATGTATCGGTTGAACAAGGAAAACGAGATCGCGAGTCTACGCAAGAAGGAGCAGAAGCTGGAGACGGAGAATCGGAGGTTGAGGGCGATAATAAATTCAATAAATTCTGAATAATCCGGTATACTTTAAGACACCTCTAAAATGCATTTTTCTGTGCGATATATAAAATATTATAAGCAGGAAATTGCATTAAATTGTTGCTTGACACTATAATTATGTGACTTTACATGTATAAGATAAGATAAAATAAGATATTTAAGAACATTCTTTAATATACCAAAATTTTGGTGTGCATACATGGTATAATAAACAAACGTACATAATTTCTGTAATATTATATCCAATCAATGTCAAAATGTGTTGAAACAGCACACAATCCTAAGTCCAAAATCGATTATAAATTTGTATTTGAAATAAAAATTGTGTTCTTTTAATGACCAACAATTTATGCGGCACTTTGGTTTATTATAATTATTATTATTACATTAAAATATGATAAACTTATACATCCAATCTAATTTTAATTTTTTAAATTTTAAATTGTGTTCTTTTAATGACCAACATTTTGGTTTATATGGTATTACATTGAAATTTAAAGGTTGCGGGCGGAGCTGCAGGCGAAGAAGAAGACGGGTCAGAAGCAGAAGGAGGAGAGAGATGCGGCGCTTGAAGCGGAGCATAGAGCGCTGATGCGAGCGGCGGCGATCGAGAGTGACAGAGATAAGATACAACATCTGTTTAAGGTTGTTAATGTTTGTGTTGTTCATCTGGTCACATCCATTCATTAATTCATTCTATTGATTCTTTCATCCGTCATCCGTCATCCTTGCATTCATTTGTCTATCTATTCCAGCGGTTCCCAACCAGTGGCCCGCGGGCCAAAAGTGGCCTGCCTGGCCCAAAAAATGGCCCTCATCTCTCAAAGAATTGACAAAAAAATAAAAAAATTATATATGATAAAATTACAATTTGGATAGGATAGAACAAATAATTATTTTCTATTACCTATTATTTTATATTGACGTCTCTAAGTAACATCAAACATTCTGTTTTGAATGAATTAGAACAATTTTACATGCTTTTAGTTAATTAAATTGCAGAATTGTGGCCCCCTAATGTCGTTCAACTAAGAAAAAGTGGCCCTCGATCGTGTCCTCCAACTTAGAAAAAGTGTACCTAGAGTTAAAAAAGGTTGGGAAGCACTGCTTTAGGGCCTCCATTTGCATTCTTATTTTCTAAATTTTCTGTCATCCTGTGTACTCTGGCTGTAATAAAAAAGAACTAAATTGAATTTAAATGGCAAAGTTTAATAATTAATTAACTTCTTTGTTTCCAGATATTCCGAGAAACCAAGGAGAGTGAACTTCGTAATCTGCTGAAGGCGAAACAAGATCTGGAGATCAAACTGAACAGACTTGGTGGATCCGTCTTTGAAGATGCAGAGACGGCATCCCGGCTGGAGAATTCAGGAGGTGCGGAGGAAAAATCATCTCTCTCAGTCATACATTTTGTGTGAAGAGCTCTGTTGAAATTTTCTCATAGTTAATCAAATACTACATTTTAGTGTCCTTTTGTGCATAATTATATGCAGCATTAGCTTGGTGTTGCCCAGTCGGCCTGCGAGAGCTCTGTTGCTCCATGGTATCTAAGGCCACATCCCCTTTGTTCTGCACATAAAGAATGCTCTTGGTTACATTTGCATGAAGTGTTTTTTTGTGGTGTATCTGGAGGTCTGGAACATGCTCCACAGGAGCTACATCTGCTTCCCGGAATCCCGGGGCTCTTAATGTAGCATTTTCAAATCCAACTTAAAACTGTGCTTTTGCCGTGCTAGAGTATGGAGCACTTCTGAAAAGAGGTCCACTCAGAGGCACTCCCAGTCCAACCACGGTGATGCAAAAAAGTGTTAAAGAGCATGTAAAACTTAGATGAGTCAACTCTAGGTGGCAATGGTAACAATTATATCTATCCATAACTATAATTATTATATCTCCAATGGGACAAGTTACAAAACTTACAACTGAGAAAGCACAAAATGCAGACAGGTTGAGGTTCCAACCAGCATATATTGATACATTCGTTGATAAATCTATTTTCCTAGACAATTATCATTTGCAGCCTCTATGGACTATTCAAAACAGATGTGGTTACCCTGTCTATACAATATTATTATATGCCTAGGTTTTGGTAACCCTGGCGACTGGTTACCCTGTGGTAAGAGAGTGAGCCGTCGGTTGCGAGTCTGGGTCATCTTCATCGATCGACGCTCTACCATGGACCGGAGTTCATCCAACATTCCATCGTTGACCCAGACGGACTTTACGTCAACGTCAACAAAGGTCAACCAGTTCAGTTTTGTTGTCGAAAATTTATTGATGTGATTGTTGTTTTCTTGATTGCTTGCATTCGATCAATCAATCAATCAATCAATCAATCATTCAATCAATCAATCAATCAATCAATTAGGCAATGAAACAATCAAGCAATCAATCAAACAACCTAACGTTTTAATGGAAAATCAATCAATCAATGAAACAATCAAATTGTTTATGTGAAGTAGATAGGCCAGCTGTTCCTGAAGTCGCAAAAGGTTGGGAACCACTGAGATAGGCTTGAACAGAAAATGATTGGTCTCTTTACAGTTGTTTTGCTTTCTTTACGGTTGGTTTTTGATTTGATTTGATTTCAGCCATATCGAATAAATGTTATCAAGAACGGGGAAGCAACGGTAGCGCATTGGATAATGCACAGGCGCGGAGACGAAGTGGACACAGGTCCGAGCCCTCCGTAGGGCGCACATAGTTAATCTTGCCCTTGTTCCTCCCACACACACACACACCCACCCACACACACACACACACACACACGTGCGCGGGCGAACACGTGTGTGTGTCTCGTCTGCTTAGGGTGCGACGGGTAGAGCCTTTGTGCCAAACGCCATTGTACCGTACGCGAACGATATTATCACTGACACAAAGCTTCTTTTGTAGTCGCTAGGCGGCACCACGTCACCATACTAGGCGATCATATCGAATAAATGTTATCAATAAGCACACAAAAAGGAAGAGATCCTGCGTGGTCGAGTGGGTTGTAGCTCTCGCCGAGGGGAGGAGCAAGAGCGAGGAGCAAGAGCAAGAGCGAGGAGCAAAAGCAAGTTGGTCTTGCACCCGCTCTCGCTGAAAGGACAAGGACAAGGACAAGGACAGGGACAGGGACAGGGACAAGGACAAGGACAAGCCCGCTCTCGCCGAGGGGAGGAGCAAGAGCGAGGAGCAAGAGCAAGTTGCTCTTGCACCCGCTCTCGCCGAGGGGAGGAGCAAGAGCGAGGAGCAAGAGCAAGTTGCTCTTGCACCCGCTCTCGCCGAGGGGAGGAGCAAGAGCGAGGAGCAAGAGCAAGTTGCTCTTGCACCCGCTCTCGCCGAGGGGAGGAGCAAGAGCGAGGAGCAAGAGCAAGTTGCTCTTGCACCCGGTCTCGCCGAGGGGAGGAGCAAGAGCGAGGAGCAAGAGCAACGTTAAAAATTAAAACAAAAGTAAAATTGTAAAAAGTAAAAAGGCAAAAATTTAAATAATCAAAAAAGGAAATTGAAAAATTATATGAAAGGAATGCGGTGAGCAAGAGCAAGTTTTACACGCAGAATCCGAGAAAATAAAGGCGCTAATTTTATACGCCGAAACAGAGAAATTGAGGGCGCTAATTTTATACGCCGAAACCGAGAAAATTAAGGCGCTAATTTTATACGACCAACACACACACACACATGTGCGCGGGCGAACACGTGTGTGTGTGTGTGTGTCTCGTCTGCTTAGGGTGCGACGGGTAGAGCCTGTGTGCCAAACGCCATTGTACCGTACGCGAACGATATTATCACTGACACAAAGCTTCTTTTGTAGTCGCTAGGCGGCGCCGCATCACGAGGGGCGGAGACGCAAGGGACCCAGGTTCGAATCGCAACAACAACAACAACAACAACAACAACAACAATCTCCTCTCTCGCCGAGGGGAAGAGCAAGAGCGAGGAGCAAGAGCAAGTTGCTCTTGCACCCGCTCTCGCCGAGGGGAGGAGCAAGAGCGAGGAGCAAGAGCAAGTTGAAAGATTATATGAAAGGAAGGCGGTGAATGAAATTAAGCGAGGAGCAAGAGCAATTTTTACACGCAGAATCCTAGAAAATGAGGGCGCTAATTTTTCACGCCGAAACAGAGATTTTAAGGGCGCTAATTTTTCACGCCGAAACAGAGAATTTGAGGGCGCTAATTTTATACGCCGAAACCGAGAAAATGAAGGCGCTAATTTTATACGATTAAACTGAGGAAACAACAACAACAGCAACAGCAACAACAGCAACAACAACAATCTTCTAAGCGTCGTAAATTATTCGCTCGTTCCAGTATTTTTTTCATCAATCCAACTTCTAGTTAGGCAGGAATAAGTTCGTGTCATCATTCCTGCTTTTATTTTGGCAACAATTATTTTTCATCAATACAACTTCTATTCAATTAAAATTTATTGTTTATCAATGCAGCTTCAACGATGCTGGTTTTTTTCGGCTAGTAATAGGTCTGCTCAGTAATTTTCAAATATATAGTTACCAAGATGCTTATTGTGTTTTTCCTCTGGTTCCTTTGCCTCGATTCGATTACTACTATCTTACATGTGGAGCCTGTGTGCCAAACGCCAATGTACCGTACGCGAACGATAATATCACTGACACAAAGCTTCTTTTGTAGTCGCTAGGCGGTGCCACGTCACCATACTAGGCGATCATAACGAATAAATATTATCATTAAGGACACAAAAACGGGAAAACAACGGTAGCACATTGGATAATGCACAGGCGCGCAGACGAAGGGGAACCAGGATCGAACCAGGTAAAAGTAAAAAAAAAATAAAAATAAAATAAATTTAAAAAAAAGAGAGAATAAAGGACAAGGACAAGGACAAGGACAAGGACAAGGACAAGGACAAGGACAAGGACAAGGACAAGGACAAGGACAAGGACAAGGACAAGGACAAGGACAAGGACAAGGACAAGGACAAGGACAAGGACAAGGACAAGGACAAGGACAAGGACAAGGACAAGGACAAGGACAAGGACAAGGACAAGGACAAGGACAAGGACAAGGACAAGGACAAGGACAAGGACAAGGACAAGGACAAGGACAAGGACAAGGACAAGGACAAGGACAAGGACAAGGACAAGGACAAGGACAAGGACAAGGACAAGGACAAGGACAAGGACAAGGACAAGGACAAGGACAAGGACAAGGACAAGGACAAGGACAAGGACAAGGACAAGGACAAGGACAAGGACAAGGACAAGGACAAGGACAAGGACAAGGACAAGGACAAGGACAAGGACAAGGACAAGGACAAGGACAAGGACAAGGACAAGGACAAGGACAAGGACAAGGACAAGGACAAGGACAAGGACAAGGACAAGGACAAGGACAAGGACAAGGACAAGGACAAGGACAAGGACAAGGACAAGGACAAGGACAAGGACAAGGACAAGGACAAGGACAAGGCGCTCTCGCCGAGGGGAGGAGCAAGAGCGAGGAGCAAGAGCAAGTTGCTCTTGCACCCGCTCTCGCCGAGGGGAGGAGCAAGAGCGAGGAGCAAGAGCAAGTTGCTCTTGCACCCGCTCTCGCCGAGGGGAGGAGCAAGAGCGAGGAGCAAGAGCAAGTTGCTCTTGCACCCGCTCTCGCCGAGGGGAGGAGCAAGAGCGAGGAGCAAGAGCAAGTTGCTCTTGCACCCGCTCTCGCCGAGGGGAGGAGCAAGAGCGAGGAGCAAGAGCAAGTTGCTCTTGCACCCGCTCTCGCCGAGGGGAGGAGCAAGAGCGAGGAGCAAGAGCAAGTTGCTCTTGCACCCGCTCTCGCCGAGGGGAGGAGCAAGAGCGAGGAGCAAGAGCAAGTTGCTCTTGCACCCGCTCTCGCCGAGGGGAGGAGCAAGAGCGAGGAGCAAGAGCAAGTTGCTCTTGCACCCGCTCTCGCCGAGGGGAGGAGCAAGAGCGAGGAGCAAGAGCAAGTTGCTCTTGCACCCGCTCTCGCCGAGGGGAGGAGCAAGAGCGAGGAGCAAGAGCAAGTTGCTCTTGCACCCGCTCTCGCCGAGGGGAGGAGCAAGAGCGAGGAGCAAGAGCAAGTTGCTCTTGCACCCGCTCTCGCCGAGGGGAGGAGCAAGAGCGAGGAGCAAGAGCAAGTTGCTCTTGCACCCGCTCTCGCCGAGGGGAGTAGCAAGAGCGAGGAGCAAGAGCAAGTTGCTCTTGCACCCGCTCTCGCCGAGGGGAGGAGCAAGAGCGAGGAGCAAGAGCAACGTTAAAAATTAAAACAAAAGTAAAATTGTAAAAAGTAAAAAGGCAAAAATTTAAATAATCAAAAAAGGAAATTGAAAAATTATATGAAAGGAATGCGGTGAGCAAGAGCAAGTTTTACACGCAGAATCCGAGAAAATAAAGGCGCTAATTTTATACGCCGAAACAGAGAAATTGAGGGCGCTAATTTTATACTCCGAAACCGAGAAAATTAAGGCGCTAATTTTATACGACCAACACACACACACACATGTGCGCGGGCGAACACGTGTGTGTGTGTGTGTGTGTGTCTCGTCTGCTTAGGGTGCGACGGGTAGAGCCTGTGTGCCAAACGCCATTGTACCGTACGCGATCGATATTATCACTGACACAAAGCTTCTTTTGTAGTCGCTAGGCGGCGCCGCATCACGAGGGGCGGAGACGCAAGGGACCCAGGTTCGAATCGCAACAACAACAACAACAACAACAACAACAACAACAACAATCTCCTCTCTCGCCGAGGGGAAGAGCAAGAGCGAGGAGCAAGAGCAAGTTGCTCTTGCACCCGCTCTCGCCGAGGGGAGGAGCAAGAGCGAGGAGCAAGAGCAAGTTGAAAGATTATATGAAAGGAAGGCGGTGAATGAAATTAAGCGAGGAGCAAGAGCAATTTTTACACGCAGAATCCTAGAAAATGAGGGCGCTAATTTTTCACGCCGAAACAGAGATTTTAAGGGCGCTAATTTTTCACGCCGAAACAGAGAATTTGAGGGCGCTAATTTTATACGCCGAAACCGAGAAAATGAAGGCGCTAATTTTATACGATTAAACTGAGGAAACAACAACAACAGCAACAGCAACAACAGCAACAACAACAATCTTCTAAGCGTCGTAAATTATTCGCTCGTTCCAGTATTTTTTTCATCAATCCAACTTCTAGTTAGGCAGGAATAAGTTCGTGTCATCATTCCTGCTTTTATTTTGGCAACAATTATTTTTCATCAATACAACTTCTATTCAATTAAAATTTATTGTTTATCAATGCAGCTTCAACGATGCTGGTTTTTTTCGGCTAGTAATAGGTCTGCTCAGTAATTTTCAAATATATAGTTACCAAGATGCTTATTGTGTTTTTCCTCTGGTTCCTTTGCCTCGATTCGATTACTACTATCTTACATGTGGAGCCTGTGTGCCAAACGCCAATGTACCGTACGCGAACGATAATATCACTGACACAAAGCTTCTTTTGTAGGCGCTAGGCGGTGCCACGTCACCATACTAGGCGATCATAACGAATAAATATTATCATTAGGGACACAAAAACGGGAAAACAACGGTAGCACATTGGATAATGCACAGGCGCGCAGACGAAGGGGAACCAGGATCGAACCAGGTAAAAGTAAAAAAAAAATAAAAATAAAATAAATTTAAAAAAAGAGAGAATAAGGACAAGGACAAGGACAAGGACAAGGACAAGGACAAGGACAAGGACAAGGACAAGGACAAGGACAAGGACAAGGACAAGGACAAGGACAAGGACAAGGACAAGGACAAGGACAAGGACAAGGACAAGGACAAGGACAAGGACAAGGACAAGGACAAGGACAAGGACAAGGACAAGGACAAGGACAAGGACAAGGACAAGGACAAGGACAAGGACAAGGACAAGGACAAGGACAAGGACAAGGACAAGGACAAGGACAAGGACAAGGACAAGGACAAGGACAAGGACAAGGACAAGGACAAGGACAAGGACAAGGACAAGGACAAGGACAAGGACAAGGACAAGGACAAGGACAAGGACAAGGACAAGGACAAGGACAAGGACAAGGACAAGGACAAGGACAAGGACAAGGACAAGGACAAGGACAAGGACAAGGACAAGGACAAGGACAAGGACAAGGACAAGGACAAGGACAAGGACAAGGACAAGGACAAGGACAAGGACAAGGACAAGGACAAGGACAAGGACAAGGACAAGGACAAGGACAAGGACAACGACAAGGACAAGGACAAGGACAAGGACAAGGACAAGGACAAGGACAAGGACAAGGACAAGGACAAGGACAAGGACAAGGACAAGGACAAGGACAAGGACAAGGACAAGGACAAGGACAAGGACAAGGACAAGGACAAGGACAAGGACAAGGACAAGGCGCTCTCGCCGAGGGGAGGAGCAAGAGCGAGGAGCAAGAGCAAGTTGCTCTTGCACCCGCTCTCGCCGAGGGGAGGAGCAAGAGCGAGGAGCAAGAGCAAGTTGCTCTTGCACCCGCTCTCGCCGAGGGGAGGAGCAAGAGCGAGGAGCAAGAGCAAGTTGCTCTTGCACCCGCTCTCGCCGAGGGGAGGAGCAAGAGCGAGGAGCAAGAGCAAGTTGCTCTTGCACCCGCTCTCGCCGAGGGGAGGAGCAAGAGCGAGGAGCAAGAGCAAGTTGCTCTTGCACCCGCTCTCGCCGAGGGGAGGAGCAAGAGCGAGGAGCAAGAGCAAGTTGCTCTTGCACCCGCTCTCGCCGAGGGGAGGAGCAAGAGCGAGGAGCAAGAGCAAGTTGCTCTTGCACCCGCTCTCGCCGAGGGGAGGAGCAAGAGCGAGGAGCAAGAGCAAGTTGCTCTTGCACCCGCTCTCGCCGAGGGGAGGAGCAAGAGCGAGGAGCAAGAGCAAGTTGCTCTTGCACCCGCTCTCGCCGAGGGGAGGAGCAAGAGCGAGGAGCAAGAGCAAGTTGCTCTTGCACCCGCTCTCGCCGAGGGGAGGAGCAAGAGCGAGGAGCAAGAGCAAGTTGCTCTTGCACCCGCTCTCGCCGAGGGGAGGAGCAAGAGCGAGGAGCAAGAGCAAGTTGCTCTTGCACCCGCTCTCGCCGAGGGGAGGAGCAAGAGCGAGGAGCAAGAGCAAGTTGCTCTTGCACCCGCTCTCGCCGAGGGGAGGAGCAAGAGCGAGGAGCAAGAGCAACGTTAAAAATTAAAACAAAAGTAAAATTGTAAAAAGTAAAAAGGCAAAAATTTAAATAATCAAAAAAGGAAATTGAAAGATTATATGAAAGGAATGCGGTGAGCAAGAGCAAGTTTTACACGCAGAATCCGAGAAAATAAAGGCGCTAATTTTATACGCCGAAACAGAGAAATTGAGGGCGCTAATTTTATACGCCGAAACCGAGAAAATTAAGGCGCTAATTTTATACGACCAACACACACACACACATGTGCGCGGGCGAACACGTGTGTGTGTGTGTGTGTCTCGTCTGCTTAGGGTGCGACGGGTAGAGCCTGTGTGCCAAACGCCATTGTACCGTACGCGAACGATATTATCACTGACACAAAGCTTCTTTTGTAGTCGCTAGGCGGCGCCGCATCACGAGGGGCGGAGACGCAAGGGACCCAGGTTCGAATCGCAACAACAACAACAACAACAACAACAACAACAATCTCCTCTCTCGCCGAGGGGAAGAGCAAGAGCGAGGAGCAAGAGCAAGTTGCTCTTGCACCCGCTCTCGCCGAGGGGAGGAGCAAGAGCGAGGAGCAAGAGCAAGTTGAAAGATTATATGAAAGGAAGGCGGTGAATGAAATTAAGCGAGGAGCAAGAGCAATTTTTACACGCAGAATCCTAGAAAATGAGGGCGCTAATTTTTCACGCCGAAACAGAGATTTTAAGGGCGCTAATTTTTCACGCCGAAACAGAGAATTTGGGGGCGCTAATTTTATACGCCGAAACCGAGAAAATGAAGGCGCTAATTTTATACGATTAAACTGAGGAAACAACAACAACAGCAACAGCAACAACAGCAACAACAACAATCTTCTAAGCGTCGTAAATTATTCGCTCGTTCCAGTATTTTTTTCATCAATCCAACTTCTAGTTAGGCAGGAATAAGTTCGTGTCATCATTCCTGCTTTTATTTTGGCAACAATTATTTTTCATCAATACAACTTCTATTCAATTAAAATTTATTGTTTATCAATGCAGCTTCAACGATGCTGGTTTTTTTCGGCTAGTAATAGGTCTGCTCAGTAATTTTCAAATATATAGTTACCAAGATGCTTATTGTGTTTTTCCTCTGGTTCCTTTGCCTCGATTCGATTACTACTATCTTACATGTGGAGCCTCTGTGCCAAACGCCAATGTACCGTACGCGAACGATAATATCACTGACACAAAGCTTCTTTTGTAGTCGCTAGGCGGCGCCACGTCACCATACTAGTCGATCATAACGAATAAATATTATCATTAAGGACACAAAAACGGGAGAACAACGGTAGCACATTGGATAATGCACAGGCGCGCAGACGAAGGGGACCCAGGATCGAACCAGGTAAAAGTAAAAAAAAATAAAAATAAAATAAATTTAAAAAAAAGAGAGAATAAAAAATAAGAATAAAAATACAAGGACAAGGACAAGGACAAGGACAAGGACAAGGACAAGGACAAGGACAAGGACAAGGACAAGGACAAGGACAAGGACAAGGACAAGGACAAGGACAAGGACAAGGACAAGGACAAGGACAAGGACAAGGACAAGGACAAGGACAAGGACAAGGACAAGGACAAGGACAAGGACAAGGACAAGGACAAGGACAAGGACAAGGACAAGGACAAGGACAAGGACAAGGACAAGGACAAGGACAAGGACAAGGACAAGGACAAGGACAAGGACAAGGACAAGGACAAGGACAAGGACAAGGACAAGGACAAGGACAAGGACAAGGACAAGGACAAGGACAAGGACAAGGACAAGGACAAGGACAAGGACAAGGACAAGGACAAGGACAAGGACAAGGACAAGGACAAGGACAAGGACAAGGACAAGGACAAGGACAAGGACAAGGACAAGGACAAGGACAAGGACAAGGACAAGGACAAGGACAAGGACAAGGACAAGGACAAGGACAAGGACAAGGACAAGGACAAGGACAAGGACAAGGACAAGGACAAGGACAAGGACAAGGACAAGGACAAGGACAAGGACAAGGACAAGGACAAGGACAAGGACAAGGACAAGGACAAGGACAAGGACAAGGACAAGGACAAGGACAAGGACAAGGACAAGGACAAGGACAAGGACAAGGACAAGGACAAGGACAAGGACAAGGTCAAGGACAAGGACAAGGACAAGGACAAGGACAAGGACAAGGACAAGGACAAGGACAAGGACAAGGACAAGGACAAGGACAAGGACAAGGACAAGGACAAGGACAAGGACAAGGACAAGGACAAGGACAAGGACAAGGACAAGGACAAGGACAAGGACAAGGACAAGGACAAGGACAAGGACAAGGACAAGGACAAGGACAAGGACAAGGACAAGGACAAGGACAAGGACAAGGACAAGGACAAGGACAAGGACAAGGACAAGGACAAGGACAAGGACAAGGACAAGGACAAGGACAAGGACAAGGACAAGGACAAGGACAAGGACAAGGACAAGGACAAGGACAAGGACAAGGACAAGGACAAGGACAAGGACAAGGACAAGGACAAGGACAAGGACAAGGACAAGGACAAGGACAAGGACAAGGACAAGGACAAGGACAAGGACAAGGACAAGGACAAGGACAAGGACAAGGACAAGGACAAGGACAAGGACAAGGACAAGGACAAGGACAAGGACAAGGACAAGGACAAGGACAAGGACAAGGACAAGGACAAGGACAAGGACAAGGACAAGGACAAGGACAAGGACAAGGACAAGGACAAGGACAAGGACAAGGACAAGGACAAGGACAAGGACAAGGACAAGGACAAGGACAAGGACAAGGACAAGGACAAGGACAAGGACAAGGACAAGGACAAGGACAAGGACAAGGACAAGGACAAGGACAAGGACAAGGACAAGGACAAGGACAAGGACAAGGACAAGGACAAGGACAAGGACAAGGACAAGGACAAGGACAAGGACAAGGACAAGGACAAGGACAAGGACAAGGACAAGGACAAGGACAAGGACAAGGACAAGGACAAGGACAAGGACAAGGACAAGGACAAGGACAAGGACAAGGACAAGGACAAGGACAAGGACAAGGACAAGGACAAGGACAAGGACAAGGACAAGGACAAGGACAAGGACAAGGACAAGGACAAGGACAAGGACAAGGACAAGGACAAGGACAAGGACAAGGACAAGGACAAGGACAAGGACAAGGACAAGGACAAGGACAAGGACAAGGACAAGGACAAGGACAAGGACAAGGACAAGGACAAGGACAAGGACAAGGACAAGGACAAGGACAAGGACAAGGACAAGGACAAGGACAAGGACAAGGACAAGGACAAGGACAAGGACAAGGACAAGGACAAGGACAAGGACAAGGACAAGGACAAGGACAAGGACAAGGACAAGGACAAGGACAAGGACAAGGACAAGGACAAGGACAAGGACAAGGACAAGGCGCTCTCGCCGAGGGGAGGAGCGAGAGCGAGGAGCAAGAGCAAGTTGCTCTTGCACCCGCTCTCGCCGAGGGGAGGAGCGAGAGCGAGGAGCAAGAGCAACGTAAAAAATTTAAAAAAAAGTAATATTGTAAAAAGTAAAAATGCAAAAATTTAAATAAACAAAAAAATGAAATTGAAAGATTATATGAAAGGAAGGCGGTGAATAAAATTAAGCGAGGAGCAAGAGCAAGTTTTACACGCAGAATCCTAGAAAATGAGGGCGCTAATTTTTCACGCCGAAACAGAGAAATTGAGGGCGCTAATTTTATACGCCGAAACCGAGAAAATGAAGGCGATAATTTTATACGACCAAACTGAGGAAACAACAACAACAGCAACAGCAACAACAGCAACAATAACAATCTTCTAAGCGTCGTAAATTATTCGCTCGTTCCAGTATTTTTTTCATCAATCAAACTTCTAGTTAGGCAGGAATAAGTTCGTGTCATCATTCCTGCTTTTATTTTGGCAACAATTATTTTTCATCAATACAACTTCTATTCATCTAAAATTTATTGTTTATCAATGCAGCTTCAACGATGCTGGTTTTTTTCGACTAGTAATAGGTCTGCTCAGTATTTTTCAAATATATAGTTACCAAGATGCTTATTGTGTTTTTCCTCTGGTTCCTTTGCCTCGATATGATTACTACTATCTTACATGTGGAGCCTGTAAACGCCAATGTACCGTACGCGAACGATATTATCACTGACACAAAGCTTCTTTTGTAGTCGCTAGGCGGCGCCACGTCACCATACTAGGCGATCATATCGAATAAATATTATCATTAAGGACACAAAAACGGGAAAGCAATGGTAGCACAATGGATAATGAACAGGCGCGCAGACGAAGAGGACCCAGGATCGAACCAGGTACAAGGAGAAAAAATTAAAATTAAAATTAAAATTAAAATTAAAATTAAAATTAAATGCATTGTGTTTGGACAAGGACAAGGACAAGGACAAGGACAAGGACAAGGACAAGGACAAGGACAAGGACAAGGACAAGGACAAGGACAAGGACAAGGACAAGGACAAGGACAAGGACAAGGACAAGGACAAGGACAAGGACAAGGACAAGGACAAGGACAAGGACAAGGACAAGGACAAGGACAAGGACAAGGACAAGGACAAGGACAAGGACAAGGACAAGGACAAGGACAAGGACAAGGACAAGGACAAGGACAAGGACAAGGACAAGGACAAGGACAAGGACAAGGACAAGGACAAGGACAAGGACAAGGACAAGGACAAGGACAAGGACAAGGACAAGGACAAGGACAAGGACAAGGACAAGGACAAGGACAAGGACAAGGACAAGGACAAGGACAAGGACAAGGACAAGGACAAGGACAAGGACAAGGACAAGGACAAGGACAAGGACAAGGACAAGGACAAGGACAAGGACAAGGACAAGGACAAGGACAAGGACAAGGACAAGGACAAGGACAAGGACAAGGACAAGGACAAGGACAAGGACAAGGACAAGGACAAGGACAAGGACAAGGACAAGGACAAGGACAAGGACAAGGACAAGGACAAGGACAAGGACAAGGACAAGGACAAGGACAAGGACAAGGACAAGGACAAGGACAAGGACAAGGACAAGGACAAGGACAAGGACAAGGACAAGGACAAGGACAAGGACAAGGACAAGGACAAGGACAAGGACAAGGACAAGGACAAGGACAAGGACAAGGACAAGGACAAGGACAAGGACAAGGACAAGGACTATCGCCGAGGGGAGGAGCGAGAGCGAGGAGCAAGAGCAAGTTGCTCTTGCACCCGCTCTCGCCGAGGGGAGGAGCGAGAGCGAGGAGCAAGAGCAAGTTGCTCTTGCACCCGCTCTCGCCGAGGGGAGGAGCGAGAGCGAGGAGCAAGAGCAAGTTGCTCTTGCACCCGCTCTCGCCGAGGGGAGGAGCGAGAGCGAGGAGCAAGAGCAAGTTGCTCTTGCACCCGCTCTCGCCGAGGGGAGGAGCGAGAGCGAGGAGCAAGAGCAAGTTGCTCTTGCACCCGCTCTCGCCGAGGGGAGGAGCGAGAGCGAGGAGCAAGAGCAAGTTGCTCTTGCACCCGCTCTCGCCGAGGGGAGGAGCGAGAGCGAGGAGCAAGAGCAAGTTGCTCTTGCACCCGCTCTCGCCGAGGGGAGGAGCGAGAGCGAGGAGCAAGAGCAAGTTGCTCTTGCACCCGCTCTCGCCGAGGGGAGGAGCGAGAGCGAGGAGCAAGAGCAAGTTGCTCTTGCACCCGCTCTCGCCGAGGGGAGGAGCGAGAGCGAGGAGCAAGAGCAAGTTGCTCTTGCACCCGCTCTCGCCGAGGGGAGGAGCGAGAGCGAGGAGCAAGAGCAAGTTGCTCTTGCACCCGCTCTCGCCGAGGGGAGGAGCGAGAGCGAGGAGCAAGAGCAAGTTGCTCTTGCACCCGCTCTCGCCGAGGGGAGGAGCGAGAGCGAGGAGCAAGAGCAAGTTGCTCTTGCACCCGCTCTCGCCGAGGGGAGGAGCGAGAGCGAGGAGCAAGAGCAAGTTGCTCTTGCACCCGCTCTCGCCGAGGGGAGGAGCGAGAGCGAGGAGCAAGAGCAAGTTGCTCTTGCACCCGCTCTCGCCGAGGGGAGGAGCGAGAGCGAGGAGCAAGAGCAAGTTGCTCTTGCACCCGCTCTCGCCGAGGGGAGGAGCGAGAGCGAGGAGCAAGAGCAAGTTGCTCTTGCACCCGCTCTCGCCGAGGGGAGGAGCGAGAGCGAGGAGCAAGAGCAAGTTGCTCTTGCACCCGCTCTCGCCGAGGGGAGGAGCGAGAGCGAGGAGCAAGAGCAAGTTGCTCTTGCACCCGCTCTCGCCGAGGGGAGGAGCGAGAGCGAGGAGCAAGAGCAACGTAAAAAATTTTAAAAAAAGTAATATTGTAAAAAGTAAAAATGCAAAAATTTAAATAAACAAAAAAATGAAATTGAAAGATTATATGAAAGGAAGGCGGTGAATAAAATTAAGCGAGGAGCAAGAGCAAGTTTTACACGCAGAATCCTAGAAAATGAGGGCGCTAATTTTTCACGCCGAAACAGAGAAATTGAGGGCGCTAATTTTATACGCCGAAACCGAGAAAATGAAGGCGATAATTTTATACGACCAAACTGAGGAAACAACAACAACAGCAACAGCAACAACAGCAACAATAACAATCTTCTAAGCGTCGTAAATTATTCGCTCGTTCCAGTATTTTTTTCATCAATCCAACTTCTAGTTAGGCAGGAATAAGTTCGTGTCATCATTCCTGCTTTTATTTTGGCAACAATTATTTTTCATCAATACAACTTCTATTCATCTAAAATTTATTGTTTATCAATGCAGCTTCAACGATGCTGGTTTTTTTCGACTAGTAATAGGTCTGCTCAGTATTTTTCAAATATATAGTTACCAAGATGCTTATTGTGTTTTTCCTCTGGTTCCTTTGCCTCGATATGATTACTACTATCTTACATGTGGAGCCTGTAAACGCCAATGTACCGTACGCGAACGATATTATCACTGACACAAAGCTTCTTTTGTAGTCGCTAGGCGGCGCCACGTCACCATACTAGGCGATCATATCGAATAAATATTATCATTAAGGACACAAAAACGGGAAAGCAATGGTAGCACAATGGATAATGAACAGGCGCGCAGACGAAGAGGACCCAGGATCGAACCAGGTACAAGGAGAAAAAATTAAAATTAAAATTAAAATTAAAATTAAAATTAAAATTAAAATTAAATGCATTGTGTTTGGACAAGGACAAGGACAAGGACAAGGACAAGGACAAGGACAAGGACAAGGACAAGGACAAGGACAAGGACAAGGACAAGGACAAGGACAAGGACAAGGACAAGGACAAGGACAAGGACAAGGACAAGGACAAGGACAAGGACAAGGACAAGGACAAGGACAAGGACAAGGACAAGGACAAGGACAAGGACAAGGACAAGGACAAGGACAAGGACAAGGACAAGGACAAGGACAAGGACAAGGACAAGGACAAGGACAAGGACAAGGACAAGGACAAGGACAAGGACAAGGACAAGGACAAGGACAAGGACAAGGACAAGGACAAGGACAAGGACAAGGACAAGGACAAGGACAAGGACAAGGACAAGGACAAGGACAAGGACAAGGACAAGGACAAGGACAAGGACAAGGACAAGGACAAGGACAAGGACAAGGACAAGGACAAGGACAAGGACAAGGACAAGGACAAGGACAAGGACAAGGACAAGGACAAGGACAAGGACAAGGACAAGGACAAGGACAAGGACAAGGACAAGGACAAGGACAAGGACAAGGACAAGGACAAGGACAAGGACAAGGACAAGGACAAGGACAAGGACAAGGACAAGGACAAGGACAAGGACAAGGACAAGGACAAGGACTCTCGCCGAGGGGAGGAGCGAGAGCGAGGAGCAAGAGCAAGTTGCTCTTGCACCCGCTCTCGCCGAGGGGAGGAGCGAGAGCGAGGAGCAAGAGCAAGTTGCTCTTGCACCCGCTCTCGCCGAGGGGAGGAGCGAGAGCGAGGAGCAAGAGCAAGTTGCTCTTGCACCCGCTCTCGCCGAGGGGAGGAGCGAGAGCGAGGAGCAAGAGCAAGTTGCTCTTGCACCCGCTCTCGCCGAGGGGAGAAGCGAGAGCGAGGAGCAAGAGCAAGTTGCTCTTGCACCCGCTCTCGCCGAGGGGAGGAGCGAGAGCGAGGAGCAAGAGCAAGTTGCTCTTGCACCCGCTCTCGCCGAGGGGAGGAGCGAGAGCGAGGAGCAAGAGCAAGTTGCTCTTGCACCCGCTCTCGCCGAGGGGAGGAGCGAGAGCGAGGAGCAAGAGCAAGTTGCTCTTGCACCCGCTCTCGCCGAGGGGAGGAGCGAGAGCGAGGAGCAAGAGCAAGTTGCTCTTGCACCCGCTCTCGCCGAGGGGAGGAGCGAGAGCGAGGAGCAAGAGCAACGTAAAAAATTTAAAAAAAAGTAATATTGTAAAAAGTAAAAATGCAAAAATTTAAATAAACAAAAAAATGAAATTGAAAGATTATATGAAAGGAAGGCGGTGAATAAAATTAAGCGAGGAGCAAGAGCAAGTTTTACACGCAGAATCCTAGAAAATGAGGGCGCTAATTTTTCACGCCGAAACAGAGAAATTGAGGGCGCTAATTTTATACGCCGAAACCGAGAAAATGAAGGCGATAATTTTATACGACCAAACTGAGGAAACAACAACAACAGCAACAGCAACAACAGCAACAATAACAATCTTCTAAGCGTCGTAAATTATTCGCTCGTTCCAGTATTTTTTTCATCAATATCAATCAAACTTCTAGTTAGGCAGGAATAAGTTCGTGTCATCATTCCTGCTTTTATTTTGGCAACAATTATTTTTCATCAATACAACTTCTATTCATCTAAAATTTATTGTTTATCAATGCAGCTTCAACGATGCTGGTTTTTTTCGACTAGTAATAGGTCTGCTCAGTATTTTTCAAATATATAGTTACCAAGATGCTTATTGTGTTTTTCCTCTGGTTCCTTTGCCTCGATATGATTACTACTATCTTACATGTGGAGCCTGTAAACGCCAATGTACCGTACGCGAACGATATTATCACTGACACAAAGCTTCTTTTGTAGTCGCTAGGCGGCGCCACGTCACCATACTAGGCGATCATATCGAATAAATATTATCATTAAGGACACAAAAACGGGAAAGCAATGGTAGCACAATGGATAATGAACAGGCGCGCAGACGAAGAGGACCCAGGATCGAACCAGGTACAAGGAGAAAAAATTAAAATTAAAATTAAAATTAAAATTAAAATTAAAATTAAAATTAAATGCATTGTGTATGGACAAGGACAAGGACAAGGACAAGGACAAGGACAAGGACAAGGACAAGGACAAGGACAAGGACAAGGACAAGGACAAGGACAAGGACAAGGACAAGGACAAGGACAAGGACAAGGACAAGGACAAGGACAAGGACAAGGACAAGGACAAGGACAAGGACAAGGACAAGGACAAGGACAAGGACAAGGACAAGGACAAGGACAAGGACAAGGACAAGGACAAGGACAAGGACAAGGACAAGGACAAGGACAAGGACAAGGACAAGGACAAGGACAAGGACAAGGACAAGGACAAGGACAAGGACAAGGACAAGGACAAGGACAAGGACAAGGACAAGGACAAGGACAAGGACAAGGACAAGGACAAGGACAAGGACAAGGACAAGGACAAGGACAAGGACAAGGACAAGGACAAGGACAAGGACAAGGACAAGGACAAGGACAAGGACAAGGACAAGGACAAGGACAAGGACAAGGACAAGGACAAGGACAAGGACAAGGACAAGGACAAGGACAAGGACAAGGACAAGGACACGGACAAGGACAAGGACAAGGACAAGGACAAGGACAAGGACTCTCGCCGAGGGGAGGAGCGAGAGCGAGGAGCAAGAGCAAGTTGCTCTTGCACCCGCTCTCGCCGAGGGGAGGAGCGAGAGCGAGGAGCAAGAGCAAGTTGCTCTTGCACCCGCTCTCGCCGAGGGGAGGAGCGAGAGCGAGGAGCAAGAGCAAGTTGCTCTTGCACCCGCTCTCGCCGAGGGGAGGAGCGAGAGCGAGGAGCAAGAGCAAGTTGCTCTTGCACCCGCTCTCGCCGAGGGGAGGAGCGAGAGCGAGGAGCAAGAGCAAGTTGCTCTTGCACCCGCTCTCGCCGAGGGGAGGAGCGAGAGCGAGGAGCAAGAGCAAGTTGCTCTTGCACCCGCTCTCGCCGAGGGGAGGAGCGAGAGCGAGGAGCAAGAGCAAGTTGCTCTTGCACCCGCTCTCGCCGAGGGGAGGAGCGAGAGCGAGGAGCAAGAGCAACGTAAAAAATTTAAAAAAAAGTAATATTGTAAAAAGTAAAAATGCAAAAATTTAAATAAACAAAAAAATGAAATTGAAAGATTATATGAAAGGAAGGCGGTGAATAAAATTAAGCGAGGAGCAAGAGCAAGTTTTACACGCAGAATCCTAGAAAATGAGGGCGCTAATTTTTCACGCCGAAACAGAGAAATTGAGGGCGCTAATTTTATACGCCGAAACCGAGAAAATGAAGGCGATAATTTTATACGACCAAACTGAGGAAACAACAACAACAGCAACAGCAACAACAGCAACAATAACAATCTTCTAAGCGTCGTAAATTATTCGCTCGTTCCAGTATTTTTTTCATCAATCAAACTTCTAGTTAGGCAGGAATAAGTTCGTGTCATCATTCCTGCTTTTATTTTGGCAACAATTATTTTTCATCAATACAACTTCTATTCATCTAAAATTTATTGTTTATCAATGCAGCTTCAACGATGCTGGTTTTTTTCGACTAGTAATAGGTCTGCTCAGTATTTTTCAAATATATAGTTACCAAGATGCTTATTGTGTTTTTCCTCTGGTTCCTTTGCCTCGATATGATTACTACTATCTTACATGTGGAGCCTGTAAACGCCAATGTACCGTACGCGAACGATATTATCACTGACACAAAGCTTCTTTTGTAGTCGCTAGGCGGCGCCACGTCACCATACTAGGCGATCATATCGAATAAATATTATCATTAAGGACACAAAAACGGGAAAGCAATGGTAGCACAATGGATAATGAACAGGCGCGCAGACGAAGAGGACCCAGGATCGAACCAGGTACAAGGAGAAAAAATTAAAATTAAAATTAAAATTAAAATTAAAATTAAAATTAAAATTAAATGCATTGTGTTCGGACAAGGACAAGGACAAGGACAAGGACAAGGACAAGGACAAGGACAAGGACAAGGACAAGGACAAGGACAAGGACAAGGACAAGGACAAGGACAAGGACAAGGACAAGGACAAGGACAAGGACAAGGACAAGGACAAGGACAAGGACAAGGACAAGGACAAGGACAAGGACAAGGACAAGGACAAGGACAAGGACAAGGACAAGGACAAGGACAAGGACAAGGACAAGGACAAGGACAAGGACAAGGACAAGGACAAGGACAAGGACAAGGACAAGGACAAGGACAAGGACAAGGACAAGGACAAGGACAAGGACAAGGACAAGGACAAGGACAAGGACAAGGACAAGGACAAGGACAAGGACAAGGACAAGGACAAGGACAAGGACAAGGACAAGGACAAGGACAAGGACAAGGACAAGGACAAGGACAAGGACAAGGACAAGGACAAGGACAAGGACAAGGACAAGGACAAGGACAAGGACAAGGACAAGGACAAGGACAAGGACAAGGACAAGGACAAGGACAAGGACAAGGACAAGGACAAGGACAAGGACAAGGACAAGGACAAGGACAAGGACAAGGACAAGGACAAGGACAAGGACAAGGACAAGGACAAGGACAAGGACAAGGACAAGGACTCTCGCCGAGGGGAGGAGCGAGAGCGAGGAGCAAGAGCAAGTTGCTCTTGCACCCGCTCTCGCCGAGGGGAGGAGCGAGAGCGAGGAGCAAGAGCAAGTTGCTCTTGCACCCGCTCTCGCCGAGGGGAGGAGCGAGAGCGAGGAGCAAGAGCAAGTTGCTCTTGCACCCGCTCTCGCCGAGGGGAGGAGCGAGAGCGAGGAGCAAGAGCAAGTTGCTCTTGCACCCGCTCTCGCCGAGGGGAGAAGCGAGAGCGAGGAGCAAGAGCAAGTTGCTCTTGCACCCGCTCTCGCCGAGGGGAGGAGCGAGAGCGAGGAGCAAGAGCAAGTTGCTCTTGCACCCGCTCTCGCCGAGGGGAGGAGCGAGAGCGAGGAGCAAGAGCAAGTTGCTCTTGCACCCGCTCTCGCCGAGGGGAGGAGCGAGAGCGAGGAGCAAGAGCAAGTTGCTCTTGCACCCGCTCTCGCCGAGGGGAGGAGCGAGAGCGAGGAGCAAGAGCAAGTTGCTCTTGCACCCGCTCTCGCCGAGGGGAGGAGCGAGAGCGAGGAGCAAGAGCAACGTAAAAAATTTAAAAAAAAGTAATATTGTAAAAAGTAAAAATGCAAAAATTTAAATAAACAAAAAAATGAAATTGAAAGATTATATGAAAGGAAGGCGGTGAATAAAATTAAGCGAGGAGCAAGAGCAAGTTTTACACGCAGAATCCTAGAAAATGAGGGCGCTAATTTTTCACGCCGAAACAGAGAAATTGAGGGCGCTAATTTTATACGCCGAAACCGAGAAAATGAAGGCGATAATTTTATACGACCAAACTGAGGAAACAACAACAACAGCAACAGCAACAACAGCAACAATAACAATCTTCTAAGCGTCGTAAATTATTCGCTCGTTCCAGTATTTTTTTCATCAATCAAACTTCTAGTTAGGCAGGAATAAGTTCGTGTCATCATTCCTGCTTTTATTTTGGCAACAATTATTTTTCATCAATACAACTTCTATTCATCTAAAATTTATTGTTTATCAATGCAGCTTCAACGATGCTGGTTTTTTTCGACTAGTAATAGGTCTGCTCAGTATTTTTCAAATATATAGTTACCAAGATGCTTATTGTGTTTTTCCTCTGGTTCCTTTGCCTCGATATGATTACTACTATCTTACATGTGGAGCCTGTAAACGCCAATGTACCGTACGCGAACGATATTATCACTGACACAAAGCTTCTTTTGTAGTCGCTAGGCGGCGCCACGTCACCATACTAGGCGATCATATCGAATAAATATTATCATTAAGGACACAAAAACGGGAAAGCAATGGTAGCACAATGGATAATGAACAGGCGCGCAGACGAAGAGGACCCAGGATCGAACCAGGTACAAGGAGAAAAAATTAAAATTAAAATTAAAATTAAAATTAAAATTAAAATTAAAATTAAATGCATTGTGTATGGACAAGGACAAGGACAAGGACAAGGACAAGGACAAGGACAAGGACAAGGACAAGGACAAGGACAAGGACAAGGACAAGGACAAGGACAAGGACAAGGACAAGGACAAGGACAAGGACAAGGACAAGGACAAGGACAAGGACAAGGACAAGGACAAGGACAAGGACAAGGACAAGGACAAGGACAAGGACAAGGACAAGGACAAGGACAAGGACAAGGACAAGGACAAGGACAAGGACAAGGACAAGGACAAGGACAAGGACAAGGACAAGGACAAGGACAAGGACAAGGACAAGGACAAGGACAAGGACAAGGACAAGGACAAGGACAAGGACAAGGACAAGGACAAGGACAAGGACAAGGACAAGGACAAGGACAAGGACAAGGACAAGGACAAGGACAAGGACAAGGACAAGGACAAGGACAAGGACAAGGACAAGGACAAGGACAAGGACAAGGACAAGGACAAGGACAAGGACAAGGACAAGGACAAGGACAAGGACAAGGACAAGGACACGGACAAGGACAAGGACAAGGACAAGGACAAGGACAAGGACTCTCGCCGAGGGGAGGAGCGAGAGCGAGGAGCAAGAGCAAGTTGCTCTTGCACCCGCTCTCGCCGAGGGGAGGAGCGAGAGCGAGGAGCAAGAGCAAGTTGCTCTTGCACCCGCTCTCGCCGAGGGGAGGAGCGAGAGCGAGGAGCAAGAGCAAGTTGCTCTTGCACCCGCTCTCGCCGAGGGGAGGAGCGAGAGCGAGGAGCAAGAGCAAGTTGCTCTTGCACCCGCTCTCGCCGAGGGGAGGAGCGAGAGCGAGGAGCAAGAGCAAGTTGCTCTTGCACCCGCTCTCGCCGAGGGGAGGAGCGAGAGCGAGGAGCAAGAGCAAGTTGCTCTTGCACCCGCTCTCGCCGAGGGGAGGAGCGAGAGCGAGGAGCAAGAGCAAGTTGCTCTTGCACCCGCTCTCGCCGAGGGGAGGAGCGAGAGCGAGGAGCAAGAGCAAGTTGCTCTTGCACCCGCTCTCGCCGAGGGGAGGAGCGAGAGCGAGGAGCAAGAGCAACGTAAAAAATTTAAAAAAAAGTAATATTGTAAAAAGTAAAAATGCAAAAATTTAAATAAACAAAAAAATGAAATTGAAAGATTATATGAAAGGAAGGCGGTGAATAAAATTAAGCGAGGAGCAAGAGCAAGTTTTACACGCAGAATCCTAGAAAATGAGGGCGCTAATTTTTCACGCCGAAACAGAGAAATTGAGGGCGCTAATTTTATACGCCGAAACCGAGAAAATGAAGGCGATAATTTTATACGACCAAACTGAGGAAACAACAACAACAGCAACAGCAACAACAGCAACAATAACAATCTTCTAAGCGTCGTAAATTATTCGCTCGTTCCAGTATTTTTTTCATCAATCAAACTTCTAGTTAGGCAGGAATAAGTTCGTGTCATCATTCCTGCTTTTATTTTGGCAACAATTATTTTTCATCAATACAACTTCTATTCATCTAAAATTTATTGTTTATCAATGCAGCTTCAACGATGCTGGTTTTTTTCGACTAGGTCTGCTCAGTATTTTTCAAATATATAGTTACCAAGATGCTTATTGTGTTTTTCCTCTGGTTCCTTTGCCTCGATATGATTACTACTATCTTACATGTGGAGCCTGTAAACGCCAATGTACCGTACGCGAACGATATTATCACTGACACAAAGCTTCTTTTGTAGTCGCTAGGCGGCGCCACGTCACCATACTAGGCGATCATATCGAATAAATATTATCATTAAGGACACAAAAACGGGAAAGCAATGGTAGCACAATGGATAATGAACAGGCGCGCAGACGAAGAGGACCCAGGATCGAACCAGGTACAAGGAGAAAAAATTAAAATTAAAATTAAAATTAAAATTAAAATTAAAATTAAAATTAAATGCATTGTGTTTGGACAAGGACAAGGACAAGGACAAGGACAAGGACAAGGACAAGGACAAGGACAAGGACAAGGACAAGGACAAGGACAAGGACAAGGACAAGGACAAGGACAAGGACAAGGACAAGGACAAGGACAAGGACAAGGACAAGGACAAGGACAAGGACAAGGACAAGGACAAGGACAAGGACAAGGACAAGGACAAGGACAAGGACAAGGACAAGGACAAGGACAAGGACAAGGACAAGGACAAGGACAAGGACAAGGACAAGGACAAGGACAAGGACAAGGACAAGGACAAGGACAAGGACAAGGACAAGGACAAGGACAAGGACAAGGACAAGGACAAGGACAAGGACAAGGACAAGGACAAGGACAAGGACAAGGACAAGGACAAGGACAAGGACAAGGACAAGGACAAGGACAAGGACAAGGACAAGGACAAGGACAAGGACAAGGACAAGGACAAGGACAAGGACAAGGACAAGGACAAGGACAAGGACAAGGACAAGGACAAGGACAAGGACAAGGACAAGGACAAGGACAAGGACAAGGACAAGGACAAGGACAAGGACAAGGACAAGGACAAGGACAAGGACAAGGACAAGGACAAGGACAAGGACAAGGACAAGGACAAGGACAAGGACAAGGACAAGGACAAGGACAAGGACAAGGACAAGGACAAGGACAAGGACAAGGACAAGGACAAGGACAAGGACAAGGACAAGGACAAGGACAAGGACAAGGACAAGGACAAGGACAAGGACAAGGACAAGGACAAGGACAAGGACAAGGACAAGGACAAGGACAAGGACAAGGACAAGGACAAGGACAAGGACAAGGACAAGGACTCTCGCCGAGGGGAGGAGCGAGAGCGAGGAGCAAGAGCAAGTTGCTCTTGCACCCGCTCTCGCCGAGGGGAGGAGCGAGAGCGAGGAGCAAGAGCAAGTTGCTCTTGCACCCGCTCTCGCCGAGGGGAGGAGCGAGAGCGAGGAGCAAGAGCAAGTTGCTCTTGCACCCGCTCTCGCCGAGGGGAGGAGCGAGAGCGAGGAGCAAGAGCAAGTTGCTCTTGCACCCGCTCTCGCCGAGGGGAGGAGCGAGAGCGAGGAGCAAGAGCAAGTTGCTCTTGCACCCGCTCTCGCCGAGGGGAGGAGCGAGAGCGAGGAGCAAGAGCAAGTTGCTCTTGCACCCGCTCTCGCCGAGGGGAGGAGCGAGAGCGAGGAGCAAGAGCAAGTTGCTCTTGCACCCGCTCTCGCCGAGGGGAGGAGCGAGAGCGAGGAGCAAGAGCAAGTTGCTCTTGCACCCGCTCTCGCCGAGGGGAGGAGCGATCTTGCACCCGCTCTCGCCGAGGGGAGGAGCGAGAGCGAGGAGCAAGGGAGCGAGAGCGAGGAGCAAGAGCAAGTTGCTCTTGCACCCGCTCTCGCCGAGGGGAGGAGCGAGAGCGAGGAGCAAGAGCAACGTAAAAAATTTAAAAAAAAGTAATATTGTAAAAAGTAAAAATGCAAAAATTTAAATAAACAAAAAAATGAAATTGAAAGATTATATGAAAGGAAGGCGGTGAATAAAATTAAGCGAGGAGCAAGAGCAAGTTTTACACGCAGAATCCTAGAAAATGAGGGCGCTAATTTTTCACGCCGAAACAGAGAAATTGAGGGCGCTAATTTTATACGCCGAAACCGAGAAAATGAAGGCGATAATTTTATACGACCAAACTGAGGAAACAACAACAACAGCAACAGCAACAACAGCAACAATAACAATCTTCTAAGCGTCGTAAATTATTCGCTCGTTCCAGTATTTTTTTCATCAATCCAACTTCTAGTTAGGCAGGAATAAGTTCGTGTCATCATTCCTGCTTTTATTTTGGCAACAATTATTTTTCATCAATACAACTTCTATTCATCTAAAATTTATTGTTTATCAATGCAGCTTCAACGATGCTGGTTTTTTTCGACTAGTAATAGGTCTGCTCAGTATTTTTCAAATATATAGTTACCAAGATGCTTATTGTGTTTTTCCTCTGGTTCCTTTGCCTCGATATGATTACTACTATCTTACATGTGGAGCCTGTAAACGCCAATGTACCGTACGCGAACGATATTATCACTGACACAAAGCTTCTTTTGTAGTCGCTAGGCGGCGCCACGTCACCATACTAGGCGATCATATCGAATAAATATTATCATTAAGGACACAAAAACGGGAAAGCAATGGTAGCACAATGGATAATGAACAGGCGCGCAGACGAAGAGGACCCAGGATCGAACCAGGTACAAGGAGAAAAAATTAAAATTAAAATTAAAATTAAAATTAAAATTAAAATTAAAATTAAATGCATTGTGTTTGGACAAGGACAAGGACAAGGACAAGGACAAGGACAAGGACAAGGACAAGGACAAGGACAAGGACAAGGACAAGGACAAGGACAAGGACAAGGACAAGGACAAGGACAAGGACAAGGACAAGGACAAGGACAAGGACAAGGACAAGGACAAGGACAAGGACAAGGACAAGGACAAGGACAAGGACAAGGACAAGGACAAGGACAAGGACAAGGACAAGGACAAGGACAAGGACAAGGACAAGGACAAGGACAAGGACAAGGACAAGGACAAGGACAAGGACAAGGACAAGGACAAGGACAAGGACAAGGACAAGGACAAGGACAAGGACAAGGACAAGGACAAGGACAAGGACAAGGACAAGGACAAGGACAAGGACAAGGACAAGGACAAGGACAAGGACAAGGACAAGGACAAGGACAAGGACAAGGACAAGGACAAGGACAAGGACAAGGACAAGGACAAGGACAAGGACAAGGACAAGGACAAGGACAAGGACAAGGACAAGGACAAGGACAAGGACAAGGACAAGGACAAGGACAAGGACAAGGACAAGGACAAGGACAAGGACAAGGACAAGGACAAGGACAAGGACAAGGACAAGGACAAGGACAAGGACAAGGACAAGGACAAGGACAAGGACAAGGACAAGGACTGTCGCCGAGGGGAGGAGCGAGAGCGAGGAGCAAGAGCAAGTTGCTCTTGCACCCGCTCTCGCCGAGGGGAGGAGCGAGAGCGAGGAGCAAGAGCAAGTTGCTCTTGCACCCGCTCTCGCCGAGGGGAGGAGCGAGAGCGAGGAGCAAGAGCAAGTTGCTCTTGCACCCGCTCTCGCCGAGGGGAGAAGCGAGAGCGAGGAGCAAGAGCAAGTTGCTCTTGCACCCGCTCTCGCCGAGGGGAGGAGCGAGAGCGAGGAGCAAGAGCAAGTTGCTCTTGCACCCGCTCTCGCCGAGGGGAGGAGCGAGAGCGAGGAGCAAGAGCAAGTTGCTCTTGCACCCGCTCTCGCCGAGGGGAGGAGCGAGAGCGAGGAGCAAGAGCAAGTTGCTCTTGCACCCGCTCTCGCCGAGGGGAGGAGCGAGAGCGAGGAGCAAGAGCAAGTTGCTCTTGCACCCGCTCTCGCCGAGGGGAGGAGCGAGAGCGAGGAGCAAGAGCAACGTAAAAAATTTAAAAAAAAGTAATATTGTAAAAAGTAAAAATGCAAAAATTTAAATAAACAAAAAAATGAAATTGAAAGATTATATGAAAGGAAGGCGGTGAATAAAATTAAGCGAGGAGCAAGAGCAAGTTTTACACGCAGAATCCTAGAAAATGAGGGCGCTAATTTTTCACGCCGAAACAGAGAAATTGAGGGCGCTAATTTTATACGCCGAAACCGAGAAAATGAAGGCGATAATTTTATACGACCAAACTGAGGAAACAACAACAACAGCAACAGCAACAACAGCAACAATAACAATCTTCTAAGCGTCGTAAATTATTCGCTCGTTCCAGTATTTTTTTCATCAATCAAACTTCTAGTTAGGCAGGAATAAGTTCGTGTCATCATTCCTGCTTTTATTTTGGCAACAATTATTTTTCATCAATACAACTTCTATTCATCTAAAATTTATTGTTTATCAATGCAGCTTCAACGATGCTGGTTTTTTTCGACTAGTAATAGGTCTGCTCAGTATTTTTCAAATATATAGTTACCAAGATGCTTATTGTGTTTTTCCTCTGGTTCCTTTGCCTCGATATGATTACTACTATCTTACATGTGGAGCCTGTAAACGCCAATGTACCGTACGCGAACGATATTATCACTGACACAAAGCTTCTTTTGTAGTCGCTAGGCGGCGCCACGTCACCATACTAGGCGATCATATCGAATAAATATTATCATTAAGGACACAAAAACGGGAAAGCAATGGTAGCACAATGGATAATGAACAGGCGCGCAGACGAAGAGGACCCAGGATCGAACCAGGTACAAGGAGAAAAAATTAAAATTAAAATTAAAATTAAAATTAAAATTAAAATTAAAATTAAATGCATTGTGTTTGGACAAGGACAAGGACAAGGACAAGGACAAGGACAAGGACAAGGACAAGGACAAGGACAAGGACAAGGACAAGGACAAGGACAAGGACAAGGACAAGGACAAGGACAAGGACAAGGACAAGGACAAGGACAAGGACAAGGACAAGGACAAGGACAAGGACAAGGACAAGGACAAGGACAAGGACAAGGACAAGGACAAGGACAAGGACAAGGACAAGGACAAGGACAAGGACAAGGACAAGGACAAGGACAAGGACAAGGACAAGGACAAGGACAAGGACAAGGACAAGGACAAGGACAAGGACAAGGACAAGGACAAGGACAAGGACAAGGACAAGGACAAGGACAAGGACAAGGACAAGGACAAGGACAAGGACAAGGACAAGGACAAGGACAAGGACAAGGACAAGGACAAGGACAAGGACAAGGACAAGGACAAGGACAAGGACAAGGACAAGGACAAGGACAAGGACAAGGACAAGGACAAGGACAAGGACAAGGACAAGGACAAGGACAAGGACAAGGACAAGGACAAGGACAAGGACAAGGACAAGGACAAGGACAAGGACAAGGACAAGGACAAGGACAAGGACAAGGACAAGGACAAGGACAAGGACTGTCGCCGAGGGGAGGAGCGAGAGCGAGGAGCAAGAGCAAGTTGCTCTTGCACCCGCTCTCGCCGAGGGGAGGAGCGAGAGCGAGGAGCAAGAGCAAGTTGCTCTTGCACCCGCTCTCGCCGAGGGGAGGAGCGAGAGCGAGGAGCAAGAGCAAGTTGCTCTTGCACCCGCTCTCGCCGAGGGGAGGAGCGAGAGCGAGGAGCAAGAGCAAGTTGCTCTTGCACCCGCTCTCGCCGAGGGGAGGAGCGAGAGCGAGGAGCAAGAGCAAGTTGCTCTTGCACCCGCTCTCGCCGAGGGGAGGAGCGAGAGCGAGGAGCAAGAGCAAGTTGCTCTTGCACCCGCTCTCGCCGAGGGGCAAGAGCAAGTTGCTCTTGCACCCGCTCTCGCCGAGGGGAGGAGCGAGAGCGAGGAGCAAGAGCAAGTTGCTCTTGCACCCGCTCTCGCCGAGGGGAGGAGCGAGTGCGAGGAGCAAGAGCAAGTTGCTCTTGCACCCGCTCTCGCCGAGGGGAGGAGCGAGAGCGAGGAGCAAGAGCAAGTTGCTCTTGCACCCGCTCTCGCCGAGGGGAGGAGCGAGAGCGAGGAGCAAGAGCAACGTAAAAAATTTAAAAAAAGTAATATTGTAAAAAGTAAAAATGCAAAAATTTAAATAAACAAAAAAATGAAATTGAAAGATTATATGAAAGGAAGGCGGTGAATAAAATTAAGCGAGGAGCAAGAGCAAGTTTTACACGCAGAATCCTAGAAAATGAGGGCGCTAATTTTTCACGCCGAAACAGAGAAATTGAGGGCGCTAATTTTATACGCCGAAACCGAGAAAATGAAGGCGATAATTTTATACGACCAAACTGAGGAAACAACAACAACAGCAACAGCAACAACAGCAACAATAACAATCTTCTAAGCGTCGTAAATTATTCGCTCGTTCCAGTATTTTTTTCATCAATCAAACTTCTAGTTAGGCAGGAATAAGTTCGTGTCATCATTCCTGCTTTTATTTTGGCAACAATTATTTTTCATCAATACAACTTCTATTCATCTAAAATTTATTGTTTATCAATGCAGCTTCAACGATGCTGGTTTTTTTCGACTAGTAATAGGTCTGCTCAGTATTTTTCAAATATATAGTTACCAAGATGCTTATTGTGTTTTTCCTCTGGTTCCTTTGCCTCGATATGATTACTACTATCTTACATGTGGAGCCTGTAAACGCCAATGTACCGTACGCGAACGATATTATCACTGACACAAAGCTTCTTTTGTAGTCGCTAGGCGGCGCCACGTCACCATACTAGGCGATCATATCGAATAAATATTATCATTAAGGACACAAAAACGGGAAAGCAATGGTAGCACAATGGATAATGAACAGGCGCGCAGACGAAGAGGACCCAGGATCGAACCAGGTACAAGGAGAAAAAATTAAAATTAAAATTAAAATTAAAATTAAAATTAAAATTAAAATTAAATGCATTGTGTTTGGACAAGGACAAGGACAAGGACAAGGACAAGGACAAGGACAAGGACAAGGACAAGGACAAGGACAAGGACAAGGACAAGGACAAGGACAAGGACAAGGACAAGGACAAGGACAAGGACAAGGACAAGGACAAGGACAAGGACAAGGACAAGGACAAGGACAAGGACAAGGACAAGGACAAGGACAAGGACAAGGACAAGGACAAGGACAAGGACAAGGACAAGGACAAGGACAAGGACAAGGACAAGGACAAGGACAAGGACAAGGACAAGGACAAGGACAAGGACAAGGACAAGGACAAGGACAAGGACAAGGACAAGGACAAGGACAAGGACAAGGACAAGGACAAGGACAAGGACAAGGACAAGGACAAGGACAAGGACAAGGACAAGGACAAGGACAAGGACAAGGACAAGGACAAGGACAAGGACAAGGACAAGGACAAGGACAAGGACAAGGACAAGGACAAGGACAAGGACAAGGACAAGGACAAGGACAAGGACAAGGACAAGGACAAGGACAAGGACAAGGACAAGGACAAGGACAAGGACAAGGACAAGGACAAGGACAAGGACAAGGACAAGGACAAGGACAAGGACAAGGACAAGGACAAGGACAAGGACAAGGACAAGGACAAGGACAAGGACAAGGACTCTCGCCGAGGGGAGGAGCGAGAGCGAGGAGCAAGAGCAAGTTGCTCTTGCACCCGCTCTCGCCGAGGGGAGGAGCGAGAGCGAGGAGCAAGAGCAAGTTGCTCTTGCACCCGCTCTCGCCGAGGGGAGGAGCGAGAGCGAGGAGCAAGAGCAAGTTGCTCTTGCACCCGCTCTCGCCGAGGGGAGGAGCGAGAGCGAGGAGCAAGAGCAAGTTGCTCTTGCACCCGCTCTCGCCGAGGGGAGGAGCGAGAGCGAGGAGCAAGAGCAAGTTGCTCTTGCACCCGCTCTCGCCGAGGGGAGGAGCGAGAGCGAGGAGCAAGAGCAAGTTGCTCTTGCACCCGCTCTCGCCGAGGGGAGGAGCGAGAGCGAGGAGCAAGAGCAAGTTGCTCTTGCACCCGCTCTCGCCGAGGGGAGGAGCGAGAGCGAGGAGCAAGAGCAAGTTGCTCTTGCACCCGCTCTCGCCGAGGGGAGGAGCGAGAGCGAGGAGCAAGAGCAAGTTGCTCTTGCACCCGCTCTCGCCGAGGGGAGGAGCGAGAGCGAGGAGCAAGAGCAAGTTGCTCTTGCACCCGCTCTCGCCGAGGGGAGGAGCGAGAGCGAGGAGCAAGAGCAAGTTGCTCTTGCACCCGCTCTCGCGGAGGGGAGGAGCGAGAGCGAGGAGCAAGAGCAAGTTGCTCTTGCACACGCTCTCGCCGAGGGGAGGAGCGAGAGCGAGGAGCAAGAGCAACGTAAAAAATTTAAAAAAAGTAATATTGTAAAAAGTAAAAATGCAAAAATTTAAATAAACAAAAAAAATGAAATTGAAAGATTATATGAAAGGAAGGCGGTGAATAAAATTAAGCGAGGAGCAAGAGCAAGTTTTACACGCAGAATCCTAGAAAATGAGGGCGCTAATTTTTCACGCCGAAACAGAGAAATTGAGGGCGCTAATTTTATACGCCGAAACCGAGAAAATGAAGGCGATAATTTTATACGACCAAACTGAGGAAACAACAACAACAGCAACAACAGCAACAATAACAATCTTCTAAGCGTCGTAAATTATTCGCTCGTTCCAGCATTTTTTTCATCAATCAAACTTCTAGTTAGGCAGGAATAAGTTCGTGTCATCATTCCTGCTTTTATTTTGGCAACAATTATTTTTCATCAATACAACTTCTATTCATCTAAAATTTATTGTTTATCAATGCAGCTTCAACGATGCTGGTTTTTTTCGACTAGTAATAGGTCTGCTCAGTATTTTTCAAATATATAGTTACCAAGATGCTTATTGTGTTTTTCCTCTGGTTCCTTTGCCTCGATATGATTACTACTATCTTACATGTGGAGCCTGTAAACGCCAATGTACCGTACGCGAACGATATTATCACTGACACAAAGCTTCTTTTGTAGTCGCTAGGCGGCGCCACGTCACCATACTAGGCGATCATATCGAATAAATATTATCATTAAGGACACAAAAACGGGAAAGCAATGGTAGCACAATGGATAATGAACAGGCGCGCAGACGAAGAGGACCCAGGATCGAACCAGGTACAAGGAGAAAAAATTAAAATTAAAATTAAAATTAAAATTAAAATTAAAATTAAAATTAAATGCATTGTGTTTGGACAAGGACAAGGACAAGGACAAGGACAAGGACAAGGACAAGGACAAGGACAAGGACAAGGACAAGGACAAGGACAAGGACAAGGACAAGGACAAGGACAAGGACAAGGACAAGGACAAGGACAAGGACAAGGACAAGGACAAGGACAAGGACAAGGACTCGCGCCGAGGGGAGGAGCGAGAGCGAGGAGCAAGAGCAAGTTGCTCTTGCACCCGCTCTCGCCGAGGGGAGGAGCGAGAGCGAGGAGCAAGAGCAAGTTGCTCTTGCACCCGCTCTCGCCGAGGGGAGGAGCGAGAGCGAGGAGCAAGAGCAAGTTGCTCTTGCACCCGCTCTCGCCGAGGGGAGGAGCGAGAGCGAGGAGCAAGAGCAAGTTGCTCTTGCACCCGCTCTCGCCGAGGGGAGGAGCGAGAGCGAGGAGCAAGAGCAAGTTGCTCTTGCACCCGCTCTCGCCGAGGGGAGGAGCGAGAGCGAGGAGCAAGAGCAAGTTGCTCTTGCACCCGCTCTCGCCGAGGGGAGGAGCGAGAGCGAGGAGCAAGAGCAAGTTGCTCTTGCACCCGCTCTCGCCGAGGGGAGGAGCGAGAGCGAGGAGCAAGAGCAAGTTGCTCTTGCACCCGCTCTCGCCGAGGGGAGGAGCGAGAGCGAGGAGCAAGAGCAAGTTGCTCTTGCACCCGCTCTCGCCGAGGGGAGGAGCGAGAGCGAGGAGCAAGAGCAAGTTGCTCTTGCACCCGCTCTCGCCGAGGGGAGGAGCGAGAGCGAGGAGCAAGAGCAAGTTGCTCTTGCACCCGCTCTCGCCGAGGGGAGGAGCGAGAGCGAGGAGCAAGAGCAACGTAAAAAATTTAAAAAAAGTAATATTGTAAAAAGTAAAAATGCAAAAATTTAAATAAACAAAAAAATGAAATTGAAAGATTATATGAAAGGAAGGCGGTGAATAAAATTAAGCGAGGAGCAAGAGCAAGTTTTACACGCAGAATCCTAGAAAATGAGGGCGCTAATTTTTCACGCCGAAACAGAGAAAATGAAGGCGATAATTTTATACGACCAAACTGAGGAAACAACAACAACAGCAACAACAGCAACAATAACAATCTTCTAAGCGTCGTAAATTATTCGCTCGTTCCAGTATTTTTTTCATCAATCAAACTTCTAGTTAGGCAGGAATAAGTTCGTGTCATCATTCCTGCTTTTATTTTGGCAACAATTATTTTTCATCAATACAACTTCTATTCATCTAAAATTTATTGTTTATCAATGCAGCTTCAACGATGCTGGTTTTTTTCGACTAGTAATAGGTCTGCTCAGTATTTTTCAAATATATAGTTACCAAGATGCTTATTGTGTTTTTCCTCTGGTTCCTTTGCCTCGATATGATTACTACTATCTTACATGTGGAGCCTGTAAACGCCAATGTACCGTACGCGAACGATATTATCACTGACACAAAGCTTCTTTTGTAGTCGCTAGGCGGCGCCACGTCACCATACTAGGCGATCATATCGAATAAATATTATCATTAAGGACACAAAAACGGGAAAGCAATGGTAGCACAATGGATAATGAACAGGCGCGCAGACGAAGAGGACCCAGGATCGAACCAGGTACAAGGAGAAAAAATTAAAATTAAAATTAAAATTAAAATTAAAATTAAAATTAAAATTAAATGCATTGTGTTTGGACAAGGACAAGGACAAGGACAAGGACAAGGACAAGGACAAGGACAAGGACAAGGACAAGGACAAGGACAAGGACAAGGACAAGGACAAGGACAAGGACAAGGACAAGGACAAGGACAAGGACAAGGACAAGGACAAGGACAAGGACAAGGACAAGGACTATCGCCGAGGGGAGGAGCGAGAGCGAGGAGCAAGAGCAAGTTGCTCTTGCACCCGCTCTCGCCGAGGGGAGGAGCGAGAGCGAGGAGCAAGAGCAAGTTGCTCTTGCACCCGCTCTCGCCGAGGGGAGGAGCGAGAGCGAGGAGCAAGAGCAAGTTGCTCTTGCACCCGCTCTCGCCGAGGGGAGGAGCGAGAGCGAGGAGCAAGAGCAAGTTGCTCTTGCACCCGCTCTCGCCGAGGGGAGGAGCGAGAGCGAGGAGCAAGAGCAAGTTGCTCTTGCACCCGCTCTCGCCGAGGGGAGGAGCGAGAGCGAGGAGCAAGAGCAAGTTGCTCTTGCACCCGCTCTCGCCGAGGGGAGGAGCGAGAGCGAGGAGCAAGAGCAAGTTGCTCTTGCACCCGCTCTCGCCGAGGGGAGGAGCGAGAGCGAGGAGCAAGAGCAAGTTGCTCTTGCACCCGCTCTCGCCGAGGGGAGGAGCGAGAGCGAGGAGCAAGAGCAAGTTGCTCTTGCACCCGCTCTCGCCGAGGGGAGGAGCGAGAGCGAGGAGCAAGAGCAAGTTGCTCTTGCACCCGCTCTCGCCGAGGGGAGGAGCGAGAGCGAGGAGCAAGAGCAAGTTGCTCTTGCACCCGCTCTCGCCGAGGGGAGGAGCGAGAGCGAGGAGCAAGAGCAAGTTGCTCTTGCACCCGCTCTCGCCGAGGGGAGGAGCGAGAGCGAGGAGCAAGAGCAACGTAAAAAATTTAAAAAAAGTAATATTGTAAAAAGTAAAAATGCAAAAATTTAAATAAACAAAAAAATGAAATTGAAAGATTATATGAAAGGAAGGCGGTGAATAAAATTAAGCGAGGAGCAAGAGCAAGTTTTACACGCAGAATCCTAGAAAATGAGGGCGCTAATTTTTCACGCCGAAACAGAGAAATTGAGGGCGCTAATTTTATACGCCGAAACCGAGAAAATGAAGGCGATAATTTTATACGACCAAACTGAGGAAACAACAACAACAGCAACAACAGCAACAATAACAATCTTCTAAGCGTCGTAAATTATTCGCTCGTTCCAGTATTTTTTTCATCAATCAAACTTCTAGTTAGGCAGGAATAAGTTCGTGTCATCATTCCTGCTTTTATTTTGGCAACAATTATTTTTCATCAATACAACTTCTATTCATCTAAAATTTATTGTTTATCAATGCAGCTTCAACGATGCTGGTTTTTTTCGACTAGTAATAGGTCTGCTCAGTATTTTTCAAATATATAGTTACCAAGATGCTTATTGTGTTTTTCCTCTGGTTCCTTTGCCTCGATATGATTACTACTATCTTACATGTGGAGCCTGTAAACGCCAATGTACCGTACGCGAACGATATTATCACTGACACAAAGCTTCTTTTGTAGTCGCTAGGCGGCGCCACGTCACCATACTAGGCGATCATATCGAATAAATATTATCATTAAGGACACAAAAACGGGAAAGCAATGGTAGCACAATGGATAATGAACAGGCGCGCAGACGAAGAGGACCCAGGATCGAACCAGGTACAAGGAGAAAAAATTAAAATTAAAATTAAAATTAAAATTAAAATTAAAATTAAAATTAAATGCATTGTGTTTGGACAAGGACAAGGACAAGGACAAGGACAAGGACAAGGACAAGGACAAGGACAAGGACAAGGACAAGGACAAGGACAAGGACAAGGACAAGGACAAGGACAAGGACAAGGACAAGGACAAGGACAAGGACAAGGACAAGGACAAGGACAAGGACAAGGACAAGGACAAGGACAAGGACAAGGACAAGGACAAGGACAAGGACAAGGACAAGGACAAGGACAAGGACAAGGACAAGGACAAGGACAAGGACAAGGACAAGGACAAGGACAAGGACAAGGACAAGGACAAGGACAAGGACAAGGACAAGGACAAGGACAAGGACAAGGACAAGGACAAGGACAAGGACAAGGACAAGGACAAGGACAAGGACAAGGACAAGGACAAGGACAAGGACAAGGACAAGGACAAGGACAAGGACAAGGACAAGGACAAGGACAAGGACAAGGACAAGGACAAGGACAAGGACAAGGACAAGGACAAGGACAAGGACAAGGACAAGGACAAGGACAAGGACAAGGACAAGGACAAGGACAAGGACAAGGACAAGGACAAGGACAAGGACAAGGACAAGGACAAGGACAAGGACAAGGACAAGGACAAGGACAAGGACAAGGACAAGGACAAGGACAAGGACAAGGACAAGGACAAGGACAAGGACAAGGACAAGGACAAGGACAAGGACAAGGACAAGGACAAGGACAAGGACAAGGACAAGGACAAGGACAAGGACAAGGACAAGGACAAGGACAAGGACAAGGACAAGGACAAGGACAAGGACAAGGACAAGGACAAGGACAAGGACAAGGACAAGGACAAGGACAAGGACAAGGACAAGGACAAGGACAAGGACAAGGACAAGGACAAGGACAAGGACAAGGACAAGGACAAGGACAAGGACAAGGACAAGGACAAGGACAAGGACAAGGACAAGGACAAGGACAAGGACAAGGACAAGGACTCTCGCCGAGGGGAGGAGCGAGAGCGAGGAGCAAGAGCAAGTTGCTCTTGCACCCGCTCTCGCCGAGGGGAGGAGCGAGAGCGAGGAGCAAGAGCAAGTTGCTCTTGCACCCGCTCTCGCCGAGGGGAGGAGCGAGAGCGAGGAGCAAGAGCAAGTTGCTCTTGCACCCGCTCTCGCCGAGGGGAGGAGCGAGAGCGAGGAGCAAGAGCAAGTTGCTCTTGCACCCGCTCTCGCCGAGGGGAGGAGCGAGAGCGAGGAGCAAGAGCAAGTTGCTCTTGCACCCGCTCTCGCCGAGGGGAGGAGCAAGAGCAAGTTGCTCTTGCACCCGCTCTCGCCGAGGGGAGGAGCGAGAGCGAGGAGCAAGAGCAACGTAAAAAATTTAAAAAAAAGTAATATTGTAAAAAGTAAAAATGCAAAAATTTAAATAAACAAAAAAATGAAATTGAAAGATTATATGAAAGGAAGGCGGTGAATAAAATTAAGCGAGGAGCAAGAGCAAGTTTTACACGCAGAATCCTAGAAAATGAGGGCGCTAATTTTTCACGCCGAAACAGAGAAATTGAGGGCGCTATTTTTATACGCCGAAACCGAGAAAATGAAGGCGATAATTTTATACGACCAAACTGAGGAAACAACAACAACAGCAACAGCAACAACAGCAACAATAACAATCTTCTAAGCGTCGTAAATTATTCGCTCGTTCCAGTATTTTTTTCATCAATCAAACTTCTAGTTAGGCAGGAATAAGTTCGTGTCATCATTCCTGCTTTTATTTTGGCAACAATTATTTTTCATCAATACAACTTCTATTCATCTAAAATTTATTGTTTATCAATGCAGCTTCAACGATGCTGGTTTTTTTCGACTAGTAATAGGTCTGCTCAGTATTTTTCAAATATATAGTTACCAAGATGCTTATTGTGTTTTTCCTCTGGTTCCTTTGCCTCGATATGATTACTACTATCTTACATGTGGAGCCTGTAAACGCCAATGTACCGTACGCGAACGATATTATCACTGACACAAAGCTTCTTTTGTAGTCGCTAGGCGGCGCCACGTCACCATACTAGGCGATCATATCGAATAAATATTATCATTAAGGACACAAAAACGGGAAAGCAATGGTAGCACAATGGATAATGAACAGGCGCGCAGACGAAGAGGACCCAGGATCGAACCAGGTACAAGGAGAAAAAATTAAAATTAAAATTAAAATTAAAATTAAAATTAAAATTAAAATTAAATGCATTGTGTTTGGACAAGGACAAGGACAAGGACAAGGACAAGGACAAGGACAAGGACAAGGACAAGGACAAGGACAAGGACAAGGACAAGGACAAGGACAAGGACAAGGACAAGGACAAGGACAAGGACAAGGACAAGGACAAGGACAAGGACAAGGACAAGGACAAGGACAAGGACAAGGACAAGGACAAGGACAAGGACAAGGACAAGGACAAGGACAAGGACAAGGACAAGGACAAGGACAAGGACAAGGACAAGGACAAGGACAAGGACAAGGACAAGGACAAGGACAAGGACAAGGACAAGGACAAGGACAAGGACAAGGACAAGGACAAGGACAAGGACAAGGACAAGGACAAGGACAAGGACAAGGACAAGGACAAGGACAAGGACAAGGACAAGGACAAGGACAAGGACAAGGACTCTCGCCGAGGGGAGGAGCGAGAGCGAGGAGCAAGAGCAAGTTGCTCTTGCACCCGCTCTCGCCGAGGGGAGGAGCGAGAGCGAGGAGCAAGAGCAAGTTGCTCTTGCACCCGCTCTCGCCGAGGGGAGGAGCGAGAGCGAGGAGCAAGAGCAAGTTGCTCTTGCACCCGCTCTCGCCGAGGGGAGGAGCGAGAGCGAGGAGCAAGAGCAAGTTGCTCTTGCACCCGCTCTCGCCGAGGGGAGGAGCGAGAGCGAGGAGCAAGAGCAAGTTGCTCTTGCACCCGCTCTCGCCGAGGGGAGGAGCGAGAGCGAGGAGCAAGAGCAAGTTGCTCTTGCACCCGCTCTCGCCGAGGGGAGGAGCGAGAGCGAGGAGCAAGAGCAAGTTGCTCTTGCACCCGCTCTCGCCGAGGGGAGGAGCGAGAGCGAGGAGCAAGAGCAAGTTGCTCTTGCACCCGCTCTCGCCGAGGGGAGGAGCGAGAGCGAGGAGCAAGAGCAAGTTGCTCTTGCACCCGCTCTCGCCGAGGGGAGGAGCGAGAGCGAGGAGCAAGAGCAAGTTGCTCTTGCACCCGCTCTCGCCGAGGGGAGGAGCGAGAGCGAGGAGCAAGAGCAAGTTGCTCTTGCACCCGCTCTCGCCGAGGGGAGGAGCGAGAGCGGGTGCAAGAGCAACTTGGGAGGAGCGAGAGCGAGGAGCAAGAGCAACGTAAAAAATTTAAAAAAAGTAATATTGTAAAAAGTAAAAATGCAAAAATTTTAATAAACAAAAAAATGAAATTGAAAGATTATATGAAAGGAAGGCGGTGAATAAAATTAAGCGAGGAGCAAGAGCAAGTTTTACACGCAGAATCCTAGAAAATGAGGGCGCTAATTTTTCACGCCGAAACAGAGAAATTGAGGGCGCTAATTTTATACGCCGAAACCGAGAAAATGAAGGCGATAATTTTATACGACCAAACTGAGGAAACAACAACAACAGCAACAGCAACAACAGCAACAATAACAATCTTCTAAGCGTCGTAAATTATTCGCTCGTTCCAGTATTTTTTTCATCAATCCAACTTCTAGTTAGGCAGGAATAAGTTCGTGTCATCATTCCTGCTTTTATTTTGGCAACAATTATTTTTCATCAATACAACTTCTATTCATCTAAAATTTATTGTTTATCAATGCAGCTTCAACGATGCTGGTTTTTTTCGACTAGTAATAGGTCTGCTCAGTATTTTTCAAATATATAGTTACCAAGATGCTTATTGTGTTTTTCCTCTGGTTCCTTTGCCAAGGACAAGGACAAGGACAAGGACAAGGACAAGGACAAGGACAAGGACAAGGACAAGGACAAGGACAAGGACAAGGACAAGGACAAGGACAAGGACAAGGACAAGGACAAGGACAAGGACAAGGACAAGGACAAGGACAAGGACAAGGACAAGGACAAGGACAAGGACAAGGACAAGGACAAGGACAAGGACAAGGACAAGGACAAGGACAAGGACAAGGACAAGGACAAGGACAAGGACAAGGACAAGGACAAGGACAAGGACAAGGACAAGGACAAGGACAAGGACAAGGACAAGGACAAGGACAAGGACAAGGACAAGGACAAGGACAAGGACAAGGACAAGGACAAGGACAAGGACAAGGACAAGGACAAGGACAAGGACAAGGACAAGGACAAGGACAAGGACAAGGACAAGGACAAGGACAAGGACAAGGACAAGGACAAGGACAAGGACAAGGACAAGGACAAGGACAAGGACAAGGACAAGGCCAAGGGGAGGAGCGAGAGCGAGGAGCAAGAGCAAGTTGCTCTTGCACCCGCTCTCGCCGAGGGGAGGAGCGAGAGCGAGGAGCAAGAGCAAGTTGCTCTTGCACCCGCTCTCGCCGAGGGGAGGAGCGAGAGCGAGGAGCAAGAGCAAGTTGCTCTTGCACCCGCTCTCGCCGAGGGGAGGAGCGAGAGCGAGGAGCAAGAGCAAGTTGCTCTTGCACCCGCTCTCGCCGAGGGGAGGAGCGAGAGCGAGGAGCAAGAGCAAGTTGCTCTTGCACCCGCTCTCGCCGAGGGGAGGAGCGAGAGCGAGGAGCAAGAGCAAGTTGCTCTTGCACCCGCTCTCGCCGAGGGGAGGAGCGAGAGCGAGGAGCAAGAGCAAGTTGCTCTTGCACCCGCTCTCGCCGAGGGGAGGAGCGAGAGCGAGGAGCAAGAGCAAGTTGCTCTTGCACCCGCTCTCGCCGAGGGGAGGAGCGAGAGCGAGGAGCAAGAGCAAGTTGCTCTTGCACCCGCTCTCGCCGAGGGGAGGAGCGAGAGCGAGGAGCAAGAGCAAGTTGCTCTTGCACCCGCTCTCGCCGAGGGGAGGAGCGAGAGCGAGGAGCAAGAGCAAGTTGCTCTTGCACCCGCTCTCGCCGAGGGGAGGAGCGAGAGCGAGGAGCAAGAGCAAGTTGCTCTTGCACCCGCTCTCGCCGAGGGGAGGAGCGAGAGCGAGGAGCAAGAGCAAGTTGCTCTTGCACCCGCTCTCGCCGAGGGGAGGAGCGAGAGCGAGGAGCAAGAGCAAGTTGCTCTTGCACCCGCTCTCGCCGAGGGGAGGAGCGAGAGCGAGGAGCAAGAGCAAGTTGCTCTTGCACCCGCTCTCGCCGAGGGGAGGAGCGAGAGCGAGGAGCAAGAGCAAGTTGCTCTTGCACCCGCTCTCGCCGAGGGGAGGAGCGAGAGCGAGGAGCAAGAGCAAGTTGCTCTTGCACCCGCTCTCGCCGAGGGGAGGAGCGAGAGCGAGGAGCAAGAGCAAGTTGCTCTTGCACCCGCTCTCGCCGAGGGGAGGAGCGAGAGCGAGGAGCAAGAGCAACGTAAAAAATTTAAAAAAAGTAATATTGTAAAAAGTAAAAATGCAAAAATTTTAATAAACAAAAAAATGAAATTGAAAGATTATATGAAAGGAAGGCGGTGAATAAAATTAAGCGAGGAGCAAGAGCAAGTTTTACACGCAGAATCCTAGAAAATGAGGGCGCTAATTTTTCACGCCGAAACAGAGAAATTGAGGGCGCTAATTTTATACGCCGAAACCGAGAAAATGAAGGCGATAATTTTATACGACCAAACTGAGGAAACAACAACAACAGCAACAGCAACAACAGCAACAATAACAATCTTCTAAGCGTCGTAAATTATTCGCTCGTTCCAGTATTTTTTTCATCAATCCAACTTCTAGTTAGGCAGGAATAAGTTCGTGTCATCATTCCTGCTTTTATTTTGGCAACAATTATTTTTCATCAATACAACTTCTATTCATCTAAAATTTATTGTTTATCAATGCAGCTTCAACGATGCTGGTTTTTTTCGACTAGTAATAGGTCTGCTCAGTATTTTTCAAATATATAGTTACCAAGATGCTTATTGTGTTTTTCCTCTGGTTCCTTTGCCAAGGACAAGGACAAGGACAAGGACAAGGACAAGGACAAGGACAAGGACAAGGACAAGGACAAGGACAAGGACAAGGACAAGGACAAGGACAAGGACAAGGACAAGGACAAGGACAAGGACAAGGACAAGGACAAGGACAAGGACAAGGACAAGGACAAGGACAAGGACAAGGACAAGGACAAGGACAAGGACAAGGACAAGGACAAGGACAAGGACAAGGACAAGGACAAGGACAAGGACAAGGACAAGGACAAGGACAAGGACAAGGACAAGGACAAGGACAAGGACAAGGACAAGGACAAGGACAAGGACAAGGACAAGGACAAGGACAAGGACAAGGACAAGGACAAGGACAAGGACAAGGACAAGGACAAGGACAAGGACAAGGACAAGGACAAGGACAAGGACAAGGACAAGGACAAGGACAAGGACAAGGACAAGGACAAGGACAAGGACAAGGACAAGGACAAGGACTCTCGCCGAGGGGAGGAGCGAGAGCGAGGAGCAAGAGCAAGTTGCTCTTGCACCCGCTCTCGCCGAGGGGAGGAGCGAGAGCGAGGAGCAAGAGCAAGTTGCTCTTGCACCCGCTCTCGCCGAGGGGAGGAGCGAGAGCGAGGAGCAAGAGCAAGTTGCTCTTGCACCCGCTCTCGCCGAGGGGAGGAGCGAGAGCGAGGAGCAAGAGCAAGTTGCTCTTGCACCCGCTCTCGCCGAGGGGAGGAGCGAGAGCGAGGAGCAAGAGCAAGTTGCTCTTGCACCCGCTCTCGCCGAGGGGAGGAGCGAGAGCGAGGAGCAAGAGCAAGTTGCTCTTGCACCCGCTCTCGCCGAGGGGAGGAGCGAGAGCGAGGAGCAAGAGCAAGTTGCTCTTGCACCCGCTCTCGCCGAGGGGAGGAGCGAGAGCGAGGAGCAAGAGCAAGTTGCTCTTGCACCCGCTCTCGCCGAGGGGAGGAGCGAGAGCGAGGAGCAAGAGCAAGTTGCTCTTGCACCCGCTCTCGCCGAGGGGAGGAGCGAGAGCGAGGAGCAAGAGCAAGTTGCTCTTGCACCCGCTCTCGCCGAGGGGAGGAGCGAGAGCGAGGAGCAAGAGCAAGTTGCTCTTGCACCCGCTCTCGCCGAGGGGAGGAGCGAGAGCGAGGAGCAAGAGCAAGTTGCTCTTGCACCCGCTCTCGCCGAGGGGAGGAGCGAGAGCGAGGAGCAAGAGCAACGTAAAAAATTTAAAAAAAGTAATATTGTAAAAAGTAAAAATGCAAAAATTTTAATAAACAAAAAAATGAAATTGAAAGATTATATGAAAGGAAGGCGGTGAATAAAATTAAGCGAGGAGCAAGAGCAAGTTTTACACGCAGAATCCTAGAAAATGAGGGCGCTAATTTTTCACGCCGAAACAGAGAAATTGAGGGCGCTAATTTTATACGCCGAAACCGAGAAAATGAAGGCGATAATTTTATACGACCAAACTGAGGAAATAACAACAACAGCAACAGCAACAACAGCAACAATAACAATCTTCTAAGCGTCGTAAATTATTCGCTCGTTCCAGTATTTTTTTCATCAATCCAACTTCTAGTTAGGCAGGAATAAGTTCGTGTCATCATTCCTGCTTTTATTTTGGCAACAATTATTTTTCATCAATACAACTTCTATTCATCTAAAATTTATTGTTTATCAATGCAGCTTCAACGATGCTGGTTTTTTTCGACTAGTAATAGGTCTGCTCAGTATTTTTCAAATATATAGTTACCAAGATGCTTATTGTGTTTTTCCTCTGGTTCCTTAGCCAAGGACAAGGACAAGGACAAGGACAAGGACAAGGACAAGGACAAGGACAAGGACAAGGACAAGGACAAGGACAAGGACAAGGACAAGGACAAGGACAAGGACAAGGACAAGGACAAGGACAAGGACAAGGACAAGGACAAGGACAAGGACAAGGACAAGGACAAGGACAAGGACAAGGACAAGGACAAGGACAAGGACAAGGACAAGGACAAGGACAAGGACAAGGACAAGGACAAGGACAAGGACAAGGACAAGGACAAGGACAAGGACAAGGACAAGGACAAGGACAAGGACAAGGACAAGGACAAGGACAAGGACAAGGACAAGGACAAGGACAAGGACAAGGACAAGGACAAGGACAAGGACAAGGACAAGGACAAGGACAAGGACAAGGACAAGGACAAGGACAAGGACAAGGACAAGGACAAGGACAAGGACAAGGACAAGGACAAGGACAAGGACAAGGACAAGGACAAGGACAAGGACAAGGACAAGGACAAGGACAAGGACAAGGACAAGGACAAGGCCGAGGGGAGGAGCGAGAGCGAGGAGCAAGAGCAAGTTGCTCTTGCACCCGCTCTCGCCGAGGGGAGGAGCGAGAGCGAGGAGCAAGAGCAAGTTGCTCTTGCACCCGCTCTCGCCGAGGGGAGGAGCGAGAGCGAGGAGCAAGAGCAAGTTGCTCTTGCACCCGCTCTCGCCGAGGGGAGGAGCGAGAGCGAGGAGCAAGAGCAAGTTGCTCTTGCACCCGCTCTCGCCGAGGGGAGGAGCGAGAGCGAGGAGCAAGAGCAACGTAAAAAATTTAAAAAAAGTAATATTGTAAAAAGTAAAAATGCAAAAATTTAAATAAACAAAAAAATGAAATTGAAAGATTATATGAAAGGAAGGCGGTGAATAAAATTAAGCGAGGAGCAAGAGCAAGTTTTACACGCAGAATCCTAGAAAATGAGGGCGCTAATTTTTCACGCCGAAACAGAGAAATTGAGGGCGCTAATTTTATACGCCGAAACCGAGAAAATGAAGGCGATAATTTTATACGACCAAACTGAGGAAACAACAACAACAGCAACAGCAACAACAGCAACAATAACAATCTTCTAAGCGTCGTAAATTATTCGCTCGTTCCAGTATTTTTTTCATCAATCCAACTTCTAGTTAGGCAGGAATAAGTTCGTGTCATCATTCCTGCTTTTATTTTGGCAACAATTATTTTTCATCAATACAACTTCTATTCATCTAAAATTTATTGTTTATCAATGCAGCTTCAACGATGCTTGTTTTTTTCGACTAGTAATAGGTCTGCTCAGTATTTTTCAAATATATAGTTACCAAGATGCTTATTGTGTTTTTCCTCTGGTTCCTTTGCCAAGGACAAGGACAAGGACAAGGACAAGGACAAGGACAAGGACAAGGACAAGGACAAGGACAAGGACAAGGACAAGGACAAGGACAAGGACAAGGACAAGGACAAGGACAAGGACAAGGACAAGGACAAGGACAAGGACAAGGACAAGGACAAGGACAAGGACAAGGACAAGGACAAGGACAAGGACAAGGACAAGGACAAGGACAAGGACAAGGACAAGGACAAGGACAAGGACAAGGACAAGGACAAGGACAAGGACAAGGACAAGGACAAGGACAAGGACAAGGACAAGGACAAGGACAAGGACAAGGACAAGGACAAGGACAAGGACAAGGACAAGGACAAGGACAAGGACAAGGACAAGGACAAGGACAAGGACAAGGACAAGGACAAGGACAAGGACAAGGACAAGGACAAGGACAAGGACAAGGACAAGGACAAGGACAAGGACAAGGACAAGGACAAGGACAAGGACAAGGACAAGGACTCTCGCCGAGGGGAGGAGGGAGAGCGAGGAGCAAGAGCAAGTTGCTCTTGCACCCGCTCTCGCCGAGGGGAGGAGCGAGAGCGAGGAGCAAGAGCAAGTTGCTCTTGCACCCGCTCTCGCCGAGGGGAGGAGCGAGAGCGAGGAGCAAGAGCAAGTTGCTCTTGCACCCGCTCTCGCCGAGGGGAGGAGCGAGAGCGAGGAGCAAGAGCAAGTTGCTCTTGCACCCGCTCTCGCCGAGGGGAGGAGCGAGAGCGAGGAGCAAGAGCAAGTTGCTCTTGCACCCGCTCTCGCCGAGGGGAGGAGCGAGAGCGAGGAGCAAGAGCAAGTTGCTCTTGCACCCGCTCTCGCCGAGGGGAGGAGCGAGAGCGAGGAGCAAGAGCAAGTTGCTCTTGCACCCGCTCTCGCCGAGGGGAGGAGCGAGAGCGAGGAGCAAGAGCAAGTTGCTCTTGCACCCGCTCTCGCCGAGGGGAGGAGCGAGAGCGAGGAGCAAGAGCAAGTTGCTCTTGCACCCGCTCTCGCCGAGGGGAGGAGCGAGAGCGAGGAGCAAGAGCAAGTTGCTCTTGCACCCGCTCTCGCCGAGGGGAGGAGCGAGAGCGAGGAGCAAGAGCAAGTTGCTCTTGCACCCGCTCTCGCCGAGGGGAGGAGCGAGAGCGAGGAGCAAGAGCAAGTTGCTCTTGCACCCGCTCTCGCCGAGGGGAGGAGCGAGAGCGAGGAGCAAGAGCAACGTAAAAAATTTAAAAAAAGTAATATTGTAAAAAGTAAAAATGCAAAAATTTTAATAAACAAAAAAATGAAATTGAAAGATTATATGAAAGGAAGGCGGTGAATAAAATTAAGCGAGGAGCAAGAGCAAGTTTTACACGCAGAATCCTAGAAAAGGAGGGCGCTAATTTTTCACGCCGAAACAGAGAAATTGAGGGCGCTAATTTTATACGCCGAAACCGAGAAAATGAAGGCGATAATTTTATACGACCAAACTGAGGAAATAACAACAACAGCAACAGCAACAACAGCAACAATAACAATCTTCTAAGCGTCGTAAATTATTCGCTCGTTCCAGTATTTTTTTCATCAATCCAACTTCTAGTTAGGCAGGAATAAGTTCGTGTCATCATTCCTGCTTTTATTTTGGCAACAATTATTTTTCATCAATACAACTTCTATTCATCTAAAATTTATTGTTTATCAATGCAGCTTCAACGATGCTGGTTTTTTCGACTAGTAATAGGTCTGCTCAGTATTTTTCAAATATATAGTTACCAAGATGCTTATTGTGTTTTTCCTCTGGTTCCTTTGCCAAGGACAAGGACAAGGACAAGGACAAGGACAAGGACAAGGACAAGGACAAGGACAAGGACAAGGACAAGGACAAGGACAAGGACAAGGACAAGGACAAGGACAAGGACAAGGACAAGGACAAGGACAAGGACAAGGACAAGGACAAGGACAAGGACAAGGACAAGGACAAGGACAAGGACAAGGACAAGGACAAGGACAAGGACAAGGACAAGGACAAGGACAAGGACAAGGACAAGGACAAGGACAAGGACAAGGACAAGGACAAGGACAAGGACAAGGACAAGGACAAGGACAAGGACAAGGACAAGGACAAGGACAAGGACAAGGACAAGGACAAGGACAAGGACAAGGACAAGGACAAGGACAAGGACAAGGACAAGGACAAGGACAAGGACAAGGACAAGGACAAGGACAAGGACAAGGACAAGGACAAGGACAAGGACAAGGACAAGGACAAGGACAAGGACAAGGACAAGGACAAGGACAAGGACAAGGACAAGGACAAGGCCGAGGGGAGGAGCGAGAGCGAGGAGCAAGAGCAAGTTGCTCTTGCACCCGCTCTCGCCGAGGGGAGGAGCGAGAGCGAGGAGCAAGAGCAAGTTGCTCTTGCACCCGCTCTCGCCGAGGGGAGGAGCGAGAGCGAGGAGCAAGAGCAAGTTGCTCTTGCACCCGCTCTCGCCGAGGGGAGGAGCGAGAGCGAGGAGCAAGAGCAAGTTGCTCTTGCACCCGCTCTCGCCGAGGGGAGGAGCGAGAGCGAGGAGCAAGAGCAACGTAAAAAATTTAAAAAAAGTAATATTGTAAAAAGTAAAAATGCAAAAATTTAAATAAACAAAAAAATGAAATTGAAAGATTATATGAAAGGAAGGCGGTGAATAAAATTAAGCGAGGAGCAAGAGCAAGTTTTACACGCAGAATCCTAGAAAATGAGGGCGCTAATTTTTCACGCCGAAACAGAGAAATTGAGGGCGCTAATTTTATACGCCGAAACCGAGAAAATGAAGGCGATAATTTTATACGACCAAACTGAGGAAACAACAACAACAGCAACAGCAACAACAGCAACAATAACAATCTTCTAAGCGTCGTAAATTATTCGCTCGTTCCAGTATTTTTTTCATCAATCCAACTTCTAGTTAGGCAGGAATAAGTTCGTGTCATCATTCCTGCTTTTATTTTGGCAACAATTATTTTTCATCAATACAACTTCTATTCATCTAAAATTTATTGTTTATCAATGCAGCTTCAACGATGCTTGTTTTTTTCGACTAGTAATAGGTCTGCTCAGTATTTTTCAAATATATAGTTACCAAGATGCTTATTGTGTTTTTCCTCTGGTTCCTTTGCCTCGATATGATTACTACTATCTTACATGTGGAGCCTGTAAACGCCAATGTACCGTACGCGAACGATATTATCACTGACACAAAGCTTCTTTTGTAGTCGCTAGGCGGCGCCACGTCACCATACTAGGCGATCATATCGAATAAATATTATCATTAAGGACACAAAAACGGGAAAGCAATGGTAGCACAATGGATAATGAACAGGCGCGCAGACGAAGAGGACCCAGGATCGAACCAGGTACAAGGAGAAAAAATTAAAATTAAAATTAAAATTGAAATTAAAATTAAAATTAAAATTAAAATTAAAATTAAAATTAAAATTAAAATTAAAATTAAATGCATTGTGTTTGGACAAGGACAAGGACAAGGACAAGGACAAGGACAAGGACAAGGACAAGGACAAGGACAAGGACAAGGACAAGGACAAGGACAAGGACAAGGACAAGGACAAGGACAAGGACAAGGACAAGGACAAGGACAAGGACAAGGACAAGGACAAGGACAAGGACAAGGACAAGGACAAGGACAAGGACAAGGACAAGGACAAGGACAAGGACAAGGACAAGGACAAGGACAAGGACAAGGACAAGGACAAGGACAAGGACAAGGACAAGGACAAGGACAAGGACAAGGACAAGGACAAGGACAAGGACAAGGACAAGGACAAGGACAAGGACAAGGACAAGGACAAGGACAAGGACAAGGACAAGGACAAGGACAAGGACAAGGACAAGGACAAGGACAAGGACAAGGACAAGGACAAGGACAAGGACAAGGACAAGGACAAGGACAAGGACAAGGACAAGGACAAGGACAAGGACAAGGACAAGGACAAGGACAAGGACAAGGACAAGGACAAGGACAAGGACAAGGACAAGGACAAGGACAAGGACAAGGACAAGGACAAGGACATGGACAAGGACAAGGACAAGGACAAGGACAAGGACAAGGACAAGGACAAGGACAAGGACAAGGACAAGGACAAGGACAAGGACAAGGACAAGGACAAGGACAAGGACAAGGACAAGGACAAGGACAAGGACAAGGACAAGGACAAGGACAAGGACAAGGACAAGGACAAGGACAAGGACAAGGACAAGGACAAGGACAAGGACAAGGACAAGGACAAGGACAAGGACAAGGACAAGGACAAGGACAAGGACAAGGACAAGGACAAGGACAAGGACAAGGACAAGGACAAGGACAAGGACAAGGACAAGGACAAGGACAAGGACTCTCGCCGAGGGGAGGAGCGAGAGCGAGGAGCAAGAGCAAGTTGCTCTTGCACCCGCTCTCGCCGAGGGGAGGAGCGAGAGCGAGGAGCAAGAGCAAGTTGCTCTTGCACCCGCTCTCGCCGAGGGGAGGAGCGAGAGCGAGGAGCAAGAGCAAGTTGCTCTTGCACCCGCTCTCGCCGAGGGGAGGAGCGAGAGCGAGGAGCAAGAGCAAGTTGCTCTTGCACCCGCTCTCGCCGAGGGGAGGAGCAAGAGCAAGTTGCTCTTGCACCCGCTCTCGCCGAGGGGAGGAGCGAGAGCGAGGAGCAAGAGCAACGTAAAAAATTTAAAAAAAAGTAATATTGTAAAAAGTAAAAATGCAAAAATTTAAATAAACAAAAAAATGAAATTGAAAGATTATATGAAAGGAAGGCGGTGAATAAAATTAAGCGAGGAGCAAGAGCAAGTTTTACACGCAGAATCCTAGAAAATGAGGGCGCTAATTTTTCACGCCGAAACAGAGAAATTGAGGGCGCTAATTTTATACGCCGAAACCGAGAAAATGAAGGCGATAATTTTATACGACCAAACTGAGGAAACAACAACAACAGCAACAGCAACAACAGCAACAATAACAATCTTCTAAGCGTCGTAAATTATTCGCTCGTTCCAGTATTTTTTTCATCAATCAAACTTCTAGTTAGGCAGGAATAAGTTCGTGTCATCATTCCTGCTTTTATTTTGGCAACAATTATTTTTCATCAATACAACTTCTATTCATCTAAAATTTATTGTTTATCAATGCAGCTTCAACGATGCTGGTTTTTTTCGACTAGTAATAGGTCTGCTCAGTATTTTTCAAATATATAGTTACCAAGATGCTTATTGTGTTTTTCCTCTGGTTCCTTTGCCTCGATATGATTACTACTATCTTACATGTGGAGCCTGTAAACGCCAATGTACCGTACGCGAACGATATTATCACTGACACAAAGCTTCTTTTGTAGTCGCTAGGCGGCGCCACGTCACCATACTAGGCGATCATATCGAATAAATATTATCATTAAGGACACAAAAACGGGAAAGCAATGGTAGCACAATGGATAATGAACAGGCGCGCAGACGAAGAGGACCCAGGATCGAACCAGGTACAAGGAGAAAAAATTAAAATTAAAATTAAAATTAAAATTAAAATTAAAATTAAAATTAAATGCATTGTGTTTGGACAAGGACAAGGACAAGGACAAGGACAAGGACAAGGACAAGGACAAGGACAAGGACAAGGACAAGGACAAGGACAAGGACAAGGACAAGGACAAGGACAAGGACAAGGACAAGGACAAGGACAAGGACAAGGACAAGGACAAGGACAAGGACAAGGACAAGGACAAGGACAAGGACAAGGACAAGGACAAGGACAAGGACAAGGACAAGGACAAGGACAAGGACAAGGACAAGGACAAGGACAAGGACAAGGACAAGGACAAGGACAAGGACAAGGACAAGGACAAGGACAAGGACAAGGACAAGGACAAGGACAAGGACAAGGACAAGGACAAGGACAAGGACAAGGACAAGGACAAGGACAAGGACAAGGACAAGGACAAGGACAAGGACAAGGACAAGGACAAGGACAAGGACAAGGACAAGGACAAGGACAAGGACAAGGACAAGGACAAGGACAAGGACAAGGACAAGGACAAGGACAAGGACAAGGACAAGGACAAGGACAAGGACAAGGACAAGGACAAGGACAAGGACTCTCGCCGAGGGGAGGAGCGAGAGCGAGGAGCAAGAGCAAGTTGCTCTTGCACCCGCTCTCGCCGAGGGGAGGAGCGAGAGCGAGGAGCAAGAGCAAGTTGCTCTTGCACCCGCTCTCGCCGAGGGGAGGAGCGAGAGCGAGGAGCAAGAGCAAGTTGCTCTTGCACCCGCTCTCGCCGAGGGGAGGAGCGAGAGCGAGGAGCAAGAGCAAGTTGCTCTTGCACCCGCTCTCGCCGAGGGGAGGAGCGAGAGCGAGGAGCAAGAGCAAGTTGCTCTTGCACCCGCTCTCGCCGAGGGGAGGAGCGAGAGCGAGGAGCAAGAGCAAGTTGCTCTTGCACCCGCTCTCGCCGAGGGGAGGAGCGAGAGCGAGGAGCAAGAGCAAGTTGCTCTTGCACCCGCTCTCGCCGAGGGGAGGAGCGAGAGCGAGGAGCAAGAGCAAGTTGCTCTTGCACCCGCTCTCGCCGAGGGGAGGAGCGAGAGCGAGGAGCAAGAGCAAGTTGCTCTTGCACCCGCTCTCGCCGAGGGGAGGAGCGAGAGCGAGGAGCAAGAGCAAGTTGCTCTTGCACCCGCTCTCGCCGAGGGGAGGAGCGAGAGCGAGGAGCAAGAGCAAGTTGCTCTTGCACCCGCTCTCGCCGAGGGGAGGAGCGAGAGCGGGTGCAAGAGCAACTTGGGAGGAGCGAGAGCGAGGAGCAAGAGCAACGTAAAAAATTTAAAAAAAGTAATATTGTAAAAAGTAAAAATGCAAAAATTTTAATAAACAAAAAAATGAAATTGAAAGATTATATGAAAGGAAGGCGGTGAATAAAATTAAGCGAGGAGCAAGAGCAAGTTTTACACGCAGAATCCTAGAAAATGAGGGCGCTAATTTTTCACGCCGAAACAGAGAAATTGAGGGCGCTAATTTTATACGCCGAAACCGAGAAAATGAAGGCGATAATTTTATACGACCAAACTGAGGAAACAACAACAACAGCAACAGCAACAACAGCAACAATAACAATCTTCTAAGCGTCGTAAATTATTCGCTCGTTCCAGTATTTTTTTCATCAATCCAACTTCTAGTTAGGCAGGAATAAGTTCGTGTCATCATTCCTGCTTTTATTTTGGCAACAATTATTTTTCATCAATACAACTTCTATTCATCTAAAATTTATTGTTTATCAATGCAGCTTCAACGATGCTGGTTTTTTTCGACTAGTAATAGGTCTGCTCAGTATTTTTCAAATATATAGTTACCAAGATGCTTATTGTGTTTTTCCTCTGGTTCCTTGGCCAAGGACAAGGACAAGGACAAGGACAAGGACAAGGACAAGGACAAGGACAAGGACAAGGACAAGGACAAGGACAAGGACAAGGACAAGGACAAGGACAAGGACAAGGACAAGGACAAGGACAAGGACAAGGACAAGGACAAGGACAAGGACAAGGACAAGGACAAGGACAAGGACAAGGACAAGGACAAGGACAAGGACAAGGACAAGGACAAGGACAAGGACAAGGACAAGGACAAGGACAAGGACAAGGACAAGGACAAGGACAAGGACAAGGACAAGGACAAGGACAAGGACAAGGACAAGGACAAGGACAAGGACAAGGACAAGGACAAGGACAAGGACAAGGACAAGGACAAGGACAAGGACAAGGACAAGGACAAGGACAAGGACAAGGACAAGGACAAGGACAAGGACAAGGACAAGGACAAGGACAAGGACAAGGACAAGGCCAAGGGGAGGAGCGAGAGCGAGGAGCAAGAGCAAGTTGCTCTTGCACCCGCTCTCGCCGAGGGGAGGAGCGAGAGCGAGGAGCAAGAGCAAGTTGCTCTTGCACCCGCTCTCGCCGAGGGGAGGAGCGAGAGCGAGGAGCAAGAGCAAGTTGCTCTTGCACCCGCTCTCGCCGAGGGGAGGAGCGAGAGCGAGGAGCAAGAGCAAGTTGCTCTTGCACCCGCTCTCGCCGAGGGGAGGAGCGAGAGCGAGGAGCAAGAGCAAGTTGCTCTTGCACCCGCTCTCGCCGAGGGGAGGAGCGAGAGCGAGGAGCAAGAGCAAGTTGCTCTTGCACCCGCTCTCGCCGAGGGGAGGAGCGAGAGCGAGGAGCAAGAGCAAGTTGCTCTTGCACCCGCTCTCGCTCTCGCCGAGGGGAGGAGCGAGAGCGAGGAGCAAGAGCAAGTTGCTCTTGCACCCGCTCTCGCCGAGGGGAGGAGCGAGAGCGAGGAGCAAGAGCAAGTTGCTCTTGCACCCGCTCTCGCCGAGGGGAGGAGCGAGAGCGAGGAGCAAGAGCAAGTTGCTCTTGCACCCGCTCTCGCCGAGGGGAGGAGCGAGAGCGAGGAGCAAGAGCAAGTTGCTCTTGCACCCGCTCTCGCCGAGGGGAGGAGCGAGAGCGAGGAGCAAGAGCAAGTTGCTCTTGCACCCGCTCTCGCCGAGGGGAGGAGCGAGAGCGAGGAGCAAGAGCAAGTTGCTCTTGCACCCGCTCTCGCCGAGGGGAGGAGCGAGAGCGAGGAGCAAGAGCAAGTTGCTCTTGCACCCGCTCTCGCCGAGGGGAGGAGCGAGAGCGAGGAGCAAGAGCAAGTTGCTCTTGCACCCGCTCTCGCCGAGGGGAGGAGCGAGAGCGAGGAGCAAGAGCAAGTTGCTCTTGCACCCGCTCTCGCCGAGGGGAGGAGCGAGAGCGAGGAGCAAGAGCAAGTTGCTCTTGCACCCGCTCTCGCCGAGGGGAGGAGCGAGAGCGAGGAGCAAGAGCAAGTTGCTCTTGCACCCGCTCTCGCCGAGGGGAGGAGCGAGAGCGAGGAGCAAGAGCAACGTAAAAAATTTAAAAAAAGTAATATTGTAAAAAGTAAAAATGCAAAAATTTTAATAAACAAAAAAATGAAATTGAAAGATTATATGAAAGGAAGGCGGTGAATAAAATTAAGCGAGGAGCAAGAGCAAGTTTTACACGCAGAATCCTAGAAAATGAGGGCGCTAATTTTTCACGCCGAAACAGAGAAATTGAGGGCGCTAATTTTATACGCCGAAACCGAGAAAATGAAGGCGATAATTTTATACGACCAAACTGAGGAAACAACAACAACAGCAACAGCAACAACAGCAACAATAACAATCTTCTAAGCGTCGTAAATTATTCGCTCGTTCCAGTATTTTTTTCATCAATCCAACTTCTAGTTAGGCAGGAATAAGTTCGTGTCATCATTCCTGCTTTTATTTTGGCAACAATTATTTTTCATCAATACAACTTCTATTCATCTAAAATTTATTGTTTATCAATGCAGCTTCAACGATGCTGGTTTTTTTCGACTAGTAATAGGTCTGCTCAGTATTTTTCAAATATATAGTTACCAAGATGCTTATTGTGTTTTTGTTCCTTTGCCAAGGACAAGGACAAGGACAAGGACAAGGACAAGGACAAGGACAAGGACAAGGACAAGGACAAGGACAAGGACAAGGACAAGGACAAGGACAAGGACAAGGACAAGGACAAGGACAAGGACAAGGACAAGGACAAGGACAAGGACAAGGACAAGGACAAGGACAAGGACAAGGACAAGGACAAGGACAAGGACAAGGACAAGGACAAGGACAAGGACAAGGACAAGGACAAGGACAAGGACAAGGACAAGGACAAGGACAAGGACAAGGACAAGGACAAGGACAAGGACAAGGACAAGGACAAGGACAAGGACAAGGACAAGGACAAGGACAAGGACAAGGACAAGGACAAGGACAAGGACAAGGACAAGGACAAGGACAAGGACAAGGACAAGGACAAGGACAAGGACAAGGACAAGGACAAGGACAAGGACAAGGACAAGGACAAGGACAAGGACAAGGACAAGGACAAGGACAAGGACAAGGACAAGGACTCTCGCCGAGGGGAGGAGCGAGAGCGAGGAGCAAGAGCAAGTTGCTCTTGCACCCGCTCTCGCCGAGGGGAGGAGCGAGAGCGAGGAGCAAGAGCAAGTTGCTCTTGCACCCGCTCTCGCCGAGGGGAGGAGCGAGAGCGAGGAGCAAGAGCAAGTTGCTCTTGCACCCGCTCTCGCCGAGGGGAGGAGCGAGAGCGAGGAGCAAGAGCAAGTTGCTCTTGCACCCGCTCTCGCCGAGGGGAGGAGCGAGAGCGAGGAGCAAGAGCAAGTTGCTCTTGCACCCGCTCTCGCCGAGGGGAGGAGCGAGAGCGAGGAGCAAGAGCAAGTTGCTCTTGCACCCGCTCTCGCCGAGGGGAGGAGCGAGAGCGAGGAGCAAGAGCAAGTTGCTCTTGCACCCGCTCTCGCCGAGGGGAGGAGCGAGAGCGAGGAGCAAGAGCAAGTTGCTCTTGCACCCGCTCTCGCCGAGGGGAGGAGCGAGAGCGAGGAGCAAGAGCAAGTTGCTCTTGCACCCGCTCTCGCCGAGGGGAGGAGCGAGAGCGAGGAGCAAGAGCAAGTTGCTCTTGCACCCGCTCTCGCCGAGGGGAGGAGCGAGAGCGAGGAGCAAGAGCAAGTTGCTCTTGCACCCGCTCTCGCCGAGGGGAGGAGCGAGAGCGAGGAGCAAGAGCAAGTTGCTCTTGCACCCGCTCTCGCCGAGGGGAGGAGCGAGAGCGAGGAGCAAGAGCAACGTAAAAAATTTAAAAAAAGTAATATTGTAAAAAGTAAAAATGCAAAAATTTTAATAAACAAAAAAATGAAATTGAAAGATTATATGAAAGGAAGGCGGTGAATAAAATTAAGCGAGGAGCAAGAGCAAGTTTTACACGCAGAATCCTAGAAAATGAGGGCGCTAATTTTTCACGCCGAAACAGAGAAATTGAGGGCGCTAATTTTATACGCCGAAACCGAGAAAATGAAGGCGATAATTTTATACGACCAAACTGAGGAAATAACAACAACAGCAACAGCAACAACAGCAACAATAACAATCTTCTAAGCGTCGTAAATTATTCGCTCGTTCCAGTATTTTTTTCATCAATCCAACTTCTAGTTAGGCAGGAATAAGTTCGTGTCATCATTCCTGCTTTTATTTTGGCAACAATTATTTTTCATCAATACAACTTCTATTCATCTAAAATTTATTGTTTATCAATGCAGCTTCAACGATGCTGGTTTTTTTCGACTAGTAATAGGTCTGCTCAGTATTTTTCAAATATATAGTTACCAAGATGCTTATTGTGTTTTTCCTCTGGTTCCTTAGCCAAGGACAAGGACAAGGACAAGGACAAGGACAAGGACAAGGACAAGGACAAGGACAAGGACAAGGACAAGGACAAGGACAAGGACAAGGACAAGGACAAGGACAAGGACAAGGACAAGGACAAGGACAAGGACAAGGACAAGGACAAGGACAAGGACAAGGACAAGGACAAGGACAAGGACAAGGACAAGGACAAGGACAAGGACAAGGACAAGGACAAGGACAAGGACAAGGACAAGGACAAGGACAAGGACAAGGACAAGGACAAGGACAAGGACAAGGACAAGGACAAGGACAAGGACAAGGACAAGGACAAGGACAAGGACAAGGACAAGGACAAGGACAAGGACAAGGACAAGGACAAGGACAAGGACAAGGACAAGGACAAGGACAAGGACAAGGACAAGGACAAGGACAAGGACAAGGACAAGGACAAGGACAAGGACAAGGACAAGGACAAGGACAAGGACAAGGACAAGGACAAGGACAAGGACAAGGACAAGGCCAAGGGGAGGAGCGAGAGCGAGGAGCAAGAGCAAGTTGCTCTTGCACCCGCTCTCGCCGAGGGGAGGAGCGAGAGCGAGGAGCAAGAGCAAGTTGCTCTTGCACCCGCTCTCGCCGAGGGGAGGAGCGAGAGCGAGGAGCAAGAGCAAGTTGCTCTTGCACCCGCTCTCGCCGAGGGGAGGAGCGAGAGCGAGGAGCAAGAGCAAGTTGCTCTTGCACCCGCTCTCGCCGAGGGGAGGAGCGAGAGCGAGGAGCAAGAGCAACGTAAAAAATTTAAAAAAAGTAATATTGTAAAAAGTAAAAATGCAAAAATTTAAATAAACAAAAAAATGAAATTGAAAGATTATATGAAAGGAAGGCGGTGAATAAAATTAAGCGAGGAGCAAGAGCAAGTTTTACACGCAGAATCCTAGAAAATGAGGGCGCTAATTTTTCACGCCGAAACAGAGAAATTGAGGGCGCTAATTTTATACGCCGAAACCGAGAAAATGAAGGCGATAATTTTATACGACCAAACTGAGGAAACAACAACAACAGCAACAGCAACAACAGCAACAATAACAATCTTCTAAGCGTCGTAAATTATTCGCTCGTTCCAGTATTTTTTTCATCAATCCAACTTCTAGTTAGGCAGGAATAAGTTCGTGTCATCATTCCTGCTTTTATTTTGGCAACAATTATTTTTCATCAATACAACTTCTATTCATCTAAAATTTATTGTTTATCAATGCAGCTTCAACGATGCTTGTTTTTTTCGACTAGTAATAGGTCTGCTCAGTATTTTTCAAATATATAGTTACCAAGATGCTTATTGTGTTTTTCCTCTGGTTCCTTTGCCTCGATATGATTACTACTATCTTACATGTGGAGCCTGTAAACGCCAATGTACCGTACGCGAACGATATTATCACTGACACAAAGCTTCTTTTGTAGTCGCTAGGCGGCGCCACGTCACCATACTAGGCGATCATATCGAATAAATATTATCATTAAGGACACAAAAACGGGAAAGCAATGGTAGCACAATGGATAATGAACAGGCGCGCAGACGAAGAGGACCCAGGATCGAACCAGGTACAAGGAGAAAAAATTAAAATTAAAATTAAAATTGAAATTAAAATTAAAATTAAAATTAAAATTAAAATTAAAATTAAAATTAAAATTAAAATTAAATGCATTGTGTTTGGACAAGGACAAGGACAAGGACAAGGACAAGGACAAGGACAAGGACAAGGACAAGGACAAGGACAAGGACAAGGACAAGGACAAGGACAAGGACAAGGACAAGGACAAGGACAAGGACAAGGACAAGGACAAGGACAAGGACAAGGACAAGGACAAGGACAAGGACAAGGACAAGGACAAGGACAAGGACAAGGACAAGGACAAGGACAAGGACAAGGACAAGGACAAGGACAAGGACAAGGACAAGGACAAGGACAAGGACAAGGACAAGGACAAGGACAAGGACAAGGACAAGGACAAGGACAAGGACAAGGACAAGGACAAGGACAAGGACAAGGACAAGGACAAGGACAAGGACAAGGACAAGGACAAGGACAAGGACAAGGACAAGGACAAGGACAAGGACAAGGACAAGGACAAGGACAAGGACAAGGACAAGGACAAGGACAAGGACAAGGACAAGGACAAGGACAAGGACAAGGACAAGGACAAGGACAAGGACAAGGACAAGGACAAGGACAAGGACAAGGACAAGGACAAGGACAAGGACAAGGACAAGGACAAGGACAAGGACAAGGACAAGGACAAGGACAAGGACAAGGACAAGGACAAGGACAAGGACAAGGACAAGGACAAGGACAAGGACAAGGACAAGGACAAGGACAAGGACAAGGACAAGGACAAGGACAAGGACAAGGACAAGGACAAGGACAAGGACAAGGACAAGGACAAGGCCGAGGGGAGGAGCGAGAGCGAGGAGCAAGAGCAAGTTGCACTTGCACCCGCTCTCGCCGAGGGGAGGAGCGAGAGCGAGGAGCAAGAGCAAGTTGCTCTTGCACCCGCTCTCGCCGAGGGGAGGAGCGAGAGCGAGGAGCAAGAGCAAGTTGCTCTTGCACCCGCTCTCGCCGAGGGGAGGAGCGAGAGCGAGGAGCAAGAGCAAGTTGCTCTTGCACCCGCTCTCGCCGAGGGGAGGAGCGAGAGCGAGGAGCAAGAGCAAGTTGCTCTTGCACCCGCTCTCGCCGAGGGGAGGAGCGAGAGCGAGGAGCAAGAGCAAGTTGCTCTTGCACCCGCTCTCGCCGAGGGGAGGAGCGAGAGCGAGGAGCAAGAGCAACGTAAAAAATTTAAAAAAAGTAATATTGTAAAAAGTAAAAATGCAAAAATTTTAATAAACAAAAAAATGAAATTGAAAGATTATATGAAAGGAAGGCGGTGAATAAAATTAAGCGAGGAGCAAGAGCAAGTTTTACACGCAGAATCCTAGAAAATGAGGGCGCTAATTTTTCACGCCGAAACAGAGAAATTGAGGGCGCTAATTTTATACGCCGAAACCGAGAAAATGAAGGCGATAATTTTATACGACCAAACTGAGGAAACAACAACAACAGCAACAGCAACAACAGCAACAATAACAATCTTCTAAGCGTCGTAAATTATTCGCTCGTTCCAGTATTTTTTTCATCAATCCAACTTCTAGTTAGGCAGGAATAAGTTCGTGTCATCATTCCTGCTTTTATTTTGGCAACAATTATTTTTCATCAATACAACTTCTATTCATCTAAAATTTATTGTTTATCAATGCAGCTTCAACGATGCTGGTTTTTTTCGACTAGTAATAGGTCTGCTCAGTATTTTTCAAATATATAGTTACCAAGATGCTTATTGTGTTTTTCCTCTGGTTCCTTTGCCAAGGACAAGGACAAGGACAAGGACAAGGACAAGGACAAGGACAAGGACAAGGACAAGGACAAGGACAAGGACAAGGACAAGGACAAGGACAAGGACAAGGACAAGGACAAGGACAAGGACAAGGACAAGGACAAGGACAAGGACAAGGACAAGGACAAGGACAAGGACAAGGACAAGGACAAGGACAAGGACAAGGACAAGGACAAGGACAAGGACAAGGACAAGGACAAGGACAAGGACAAGGACAAGGACAAGGACAAGGACAAGGACAAGGACAAGGACAAGGACAAGGACAAGGACAAGGACAAGGACAAGGCCAAGGACAAGGACAAGGACAAGGACAAGGACAAGGACAAGGACAAGGACAAGGACAAGGACAAGGACAAGGACAAGGACAAGGACAAGGACAAGGACAAGGACAAGGACAAGGACAAGGACAAGGACAAGGACAAGGACAAGGACTCTCGCCGAGGGGAGGAGCGAGAGCGAGGAGCAAGAGCAAGTTGCTCTTGCACCCGCTCTCGCCGAGGGGAGGAGCGAGAGCGAGGAGCAAGAGCAAGTTGCTCTTGCACCCGCTCTCGCCGAGGGGAGGAGCGAGAGCGAGGAGCAAGAGCAAGTTGCTCTTGCACCCGCTCTCGCCGAGGGGAGGAGCGAGAGCGAGGAGCAAGAGCAAGTTGCTCTTGCACCCGCTCTCGCCGAGGGGAGGAGCGAGAGCGAGGAGCAAGAGCAAGTTGCTCTTGCACCCGCTCTCGCCGAGGGGAGGAGCGAGAGCGAGGAGCAAGAGCAAGTTGCTCTTGCACCCGCTCTCGCCGAGGGGAGGAGCGAGAGCGAGGAGCAAGAGCAAGTTGCTCTTGCACCCGCTCTCGCCGAGGGGAGGAGCGAGAGCGAGGAGCAAGAGCAAGTTGCTCTTGCACCCGCTCTCGCCGAGGGGAGGAGCGAGAGCGAGGAGCAAGAGCAAGTTGCTCTTGCACCCGCTCTCGCCGAGGGGAGGAGCGAGAGCGAGGAGCAAGAGCAAGTTGCTCTTGCACCCGCTCTCGCCGAGGGGAGGAGCGAGAGCGAGGAGCAAGAGCAAGTTGCTCTTGCACCCGCTCTCGCCGAGGGGAGGAGCGAGAGCGAGGAGCAAGAGCAAGTTGCTCTTGCACCCGCTCTCGCCGAGGGGAGGAGCGAGAGCGAGAGCGAGGAGCAAGAGCAACGTAAAAAATTTAAAAAAAGTAATATTGTAAAAAGTAAAAATGCAAAAATTTTAATAAACAAAAAAATGAAATTGAAAGATTATATGAAAGGAAGGCGGTGAATAAAATTAAGCGAGGAGCAAGAGCAAGTTTTACACGCAGAATCCTAGAAAATGAGGGCGCTAATTTTTCACGCCGAAACAGAGAAATTGAGGGCGCTAATTTTATACGCCGAAACCGAGAAAATGAAGGCGATAATTTTATACGACCAAACTGAGGAAACAACAACAACAGCAACAGCAACAACAGCAACAATAACAATCTTCTAAGCGTCGTAAATTATTCGCTCGTTCCAGTATTTTTTTCATCAATCCAACTTCTAGTTAGGCAGGAATAAGTTCGTGTCATCATTCCTGCTTTTATTTTGGCAACAATTATTTTTCATCAATACAACTTCTATTCATCTAAAATTTATTGTTTATCAATGCAGCTTCAACGATGCTGGTTTTTTTCGACTAGTAATAGGTCTGCTCAGTATTTTTCAAATATATAGTTACCAAGATGCTTATTGTGTTTTTCCTCTGGTTCCTTTGCCAAGGACAAGGACAAGGACAAGGACAAGGACAAGGACAAGGACAAGGACAAGGACAAGGACAAGGACAAGGACAAGGACAAGGACAAGGACAAGGACAAGGACAAGGACAAGGACAAGGACAAGGACAAGGACAAGGACAAGGACAAGGACAAGGACAAGGACAAGGACAAGGACAAGGACAAGGACAAGGACAAGGACAAGGACAAGGACAAGGACAAGGACAAGGACAAGGACAAGGACAAGGACAAGGACGAGGACGAGGACGAGGACAAGGACAAGGACAAGGACAAGGACAAGGACAAGGACAAGGACAAGGACAAGGACAAGGACAAGGACAAGGACAAGGACAAGGACAAGGACAAGGACAAGGACAAGGACAAGGACAAGGACAAGGACAAGGACAAGGACAAGGACAAGGACAAGGACAAGGACAAGGACAAGGACAAGGACAAGGCCGAGGGGAGGAGCGAGAGCGAGGAGCAAGAGCAAGTTGCTCTTGCACCCGCTCTCGCCGAGGGGAGGAGCGAGAGCGAGGAGCAAGAGCAAGTTGCTCTTGCACCCGCTCTCGCCGAGGGGAGGAGCGAGAGCGAGGAGCAAGAGCAAGTTGCTCTTGCACCCGCTCTCGCCGAGGGGAGGAGCGAGAGCGAGGAGCAAGAGCAAGTTGCTCTTGCACCCGCTCTCGCCGAGGGGAGGAGCGAGAGCGAGGAGCAAGAGCAAGTTGCTCTTGCACCCGCTCTCGCCGAGGGGAGGAGCGAGAGCGAGGAGCAAGAGCAACGTAAAAAATTTAAAAAAAGTAATATTGTAAAAAGTAAAAATGCAAAAATTTAAATAAACAAAAAAATGAAATTGAAAGATTATATGAAAGGAAGGCGGTGAATAAAATTAAGCGAGGAGCAAGAGCAAGTTTTACACGCAGAATCCTAGAAAATGAGGGCGCTAATTTTTCACGCCGAAACAGAGAAATTGAGGGCGCTAATTTTATACGCCGAAACCGAGAAAATGAAGGCGATAATTTTATACGACCAAACTGAGGAAACAACAACAACAGCAACAGCAACAACAGCAACAATAACAATCTTCTAAGCGTCGTAAATTATTCGCTCGTTCCAGTATTTTTTTCATCAATCAAACTTCTAGTTAGGCAGGAATAAGTTCGTGTCATCATTCCTGCTTTTATTTTGGCAACAATTATTTTTCATCAATACAACTTCTATTCATCTAAAATTTATTGTTTATCAATGCAGCTTCAACGATGCTGGTTTTTTTCGACTAGTAATAGGTCTGCTCAGTATTTTTCAAATATATAGTTACCAAGATGCTTATTGTGTTTTTCCTCTGGTTCCTTTGCCTCGATATGATTACTACTATCTTACATGTGGAGCCTGTAAACGCCAATGTACCGTACGCGAACGATATTATCACTGACACAAAGCTTCTTTTGTAGTCGCTAGGCGGCGCCACGTCACCATACTAGGCGATCATATCGAATAAATATTATCATTAAGGACACAAAAACGGGAAAGCAATGGTAGCACAATGGATAATGAACAGGCGCGCAGACGAAGAGGACCCAGGATCGAACCAGGTACAAGGAGAAAAAATTAAAATTAAAATTAAAATTGAAATTAAAATTAAAATTAAAATTAAAATTAAAATTAAAATTAAAATTAAAATTAAAATTAAAATTAAATGCATTGTGTTTGGACAAGGACAAGGACAAGGACAAGGACAAGGACAAGGACAAGGACAAGGACAAGGACAAGGACAAGGACAAGGACAAGGACAAGGACAAGGACAAGGACAAGGACAAGGACAAGGACAAGGACAAGGACAAGGACAAGGACAAGGACAAGGACAAGGACAAGGACAAGGACAAGGACAAGGACAAGGACAAGGACAAGGACAAGGACAAGGACAAGGACAAGGACAAGGACAAGGACAAGGACAAGGACAAGGACAAGGACAAGGACAAGGACAAGGACAAGGACAAGGACAAGGACAAGGACAAGGACAAGGACAAGGACAAGGACAAGGACAAGGACAAGGACAAGGACAAGGACAAGGACAAGGACAAGGACAAGGACAAGGACAAGGACAAGGACAAGGACAAGGACAAGGACAAGGACAAGGACAAGGACAAGGACAAGGACAAGGACAAGGACAAGGACAAGGACAAGGACAAGGACAAGGACAAGGACAAGGACAAGGACAAGGACAAGGACAAGGACAAGGACAAGGACAAGGACAAGGACAAGGACAAGGACAAGGACAAGGACAAGGACAAGGACAAGGACAAGGACAAGGACAAGGACAAGGACAAGGACAAGGACAAGGACAAGGACAAGGACAAGGACAAGGACAAGGACAAGGACTCTCGCCGAGGGGAGGAGCGAGAGCGAGGAGCAAGAGCAAGTTGCTCTTGCACCCGCTCTCGCCGAGGGGAGGAGCGAGAGCGAGGAGCAAGAGCAAGTTGCTCTTGCACCCGCTCTCGCCGAGGGGAGGAGCGAGAGCGAGGAGCAAGAGCAAGTTGCTCTTGCACCCGCTCTCGCTCCTCCCCTCGGCGAGAGCGAGGAGCAAGAGCAAGTTGCTCTTGCACCCGCTCTCGCCGAGGGGAGGAGCGAGAGCGAGGAGCAAGAGCAAGTTGCTCTTGCACCCGCTCTCGCCGAGGGGAGGAGCGAGAGCGAGGAGCAAGAGCAAGTTGCTCTTGCACCCGCTCTCGCCGAGGGGAGGAGCGAGAGCGAGGAGCAAGAGCAAGTTGCTCTTGCACCCGCTCTCGCCGAGGGGAGGAGCGAGAGCGAGGAGCAAGAGCAAGTTGCTCTTGCACCCGCTCTCGCCGAGGGGAGGAGCGAGAGCGAGGAGCAAGAGCAAGTTGCTCTTGCACCCGCTCTCGCCGAGGGGAGGAGCGAGAGCGAGGAGCAAGAGCAAGTTGCTCTTGCACCCGCTCTCGCCGAGGGGAGGAGCGAGAGCGAGGAGCAAGAGCAACGTAAAAAATTTAAAAAAAGTAATATTGTAAAAAGTAAAAATGCAAAAATTTTAATAAACAAAAAAATGAAATTGAAAGATTATATGAAAGGAAGGCGGTGAATAAAATTAAGCGAGGAGCAAGAGCAAGTTTTACACGCAGAATCCTAGAAAATGAGGGCGCTAATTTTTCACGCCGAAACAGAGAAATTGAGGGCGCTAATTTTATACGCCGAAACCGAGAAAATGAAGGCGATAATTTTATACGACCAAACTGAGGAAACAACAACAACAGCAACAGCAACAACAGCAACAATAACAATCTTCTAAGCGTCGTAAATTATTCGCTCGTTCCAGTATTTTTTTCATCAATCCAACTTCTAGTTAGGCAGGAATAAGTTCGTGTCATCATTCCTGCTTTTATTTTGGCAACAATTATTTTTCATCAATACAACTTCTATTCATCTAAAATTTATTGTTTATCAATGCAGCTTCAACGATGCTGGTTTTTTTCGACTAGTAATAGGTCTGCTCAGTATTTTTCAAATATATAGTTACCAAGATGCTTATTGTGTTTTTCCTCTGGTTCCTTTGCCAAGGACAAGGACAAGGACAAGGACAAGGACAAGGACAAGGACAAGGACAAGGACAAGGACAAGGACAAGGACAAGGACAAGGACAAGGACAAGGACAAGGACAAGGACAAGGACAAGGACAAGGACAAGGACAAGGACAAGGACAAGGACAAGGACAAGGACAAGGACAAGGACAAGGACAAGGACAAGGACAAGGACAAGGACAAGGACAAGGACAAGGACAAGGACAAGGACAAGGACAAGGACAAGGACAAGGACAAGGACAAGGACAAGGACAAGGACAAGGACAAGGACAAGGACAAGGACAAGGACAAGGACAAGGACAAGGACAAGGACAAGGACAAGGACAAGGACAAGGACAAGGACAAGGCCTAGGGGAGGAGCGAGAGCGAGGAGCAAGAGCAAGTTGCTTTTGCACCCGCTCTCGCCGAGGGGAGGAGCGAGAGCGAGGAGCAAGAGCAAGTTGCTCTTGCACCCGCTCTCGCCGAGGGGAGGAGCGAGAGCGAGGAGCAAGAGCAAGTTGCTCTTGCACCCGCTCTCGCCGAGGGGAGGAGCGAGAGCGAGGAGCAAGAGCAAGTTGCTCTTGCACCCGCTCTCGCCGAGGGGAGGAGCGAGAGCGAGGAGCAAGAGCAAGTTGCTCTTGCACCCGCTCTCGCCGAGGGGAGGAGCGAGAGCGAGGAGCAAGAGCAACGTAAAAAATTTAAAAAAAGTAATTTTGTAAAAAGTAAAAATGCAAAAATTTAAATAAACAAAAAAATGAAATTGAAAGATTATATGAAAGGAAGGCGGTGAATAAAATTAAGCGAGGAGCAAGAGCAAGTTTTACACGCAGAATCCTAGAAAATGAGGGCGCTAATTTTTCACGCCGAAACAGAGAAATTGAGGGCGCTAATTTTATACGCCGAAACCGAGAAAATGAAGGCGATAATTTTATACGACCAAACTGAGGAAACAACAACAACAGCAACAGCAACAACAGCAACAATAACAATCTTCTAAGCGTCGTAAATTATTCGCTCGTTCCAGTATTTTTTTCATCAATCCAACTTCTAGTTAGGCAGGAATAAGTTCGTGTCATCATTCCTGCTTTTATTTTGGCAACAATTATTTTTCATCAATACAACTTCTATTCATCTAAAATTTATTGTTTATCAATGCAGCTTCAACGATGCTGGTTTTTTTCGACTAGTAATAGGTCTGCTCAGTATTTTTCAAATATATAGTTACCAAGATGCTTATTGTGTTTTTCCTCTGGTTCCTTTGCCTCGATATGATTACTACTATCTTACATGTGGAGCCTGTAAACGCCAATGTACCGTACGCGAACGATATTATCACTGACACAAAGCTTCTTTTGTAGTCGCTAGGCGGCGCCACGTCACCATACTAGGCGATCATATCGAATAAATATTATCATTAAGGACACAAAAACGGGAAAGCAATGGTAGCACAATGGATAATGAACAGGCGCGCAGACGAAGAGGACCCAGGATCGAACCAGGTACAAGGAGAAAAAATTAAAATTAAAATTAAAATTGAAATTAAAATTAAAATTAAAATTAAAATTAAAATTAAAATTAAAATTAAAATTAAAATTAAATGCATTGTGTATGGACAAGGACAAGGACAAGGACAAGGACAAGGACAAGGACAAGGACAAGGACAAGGACAAGGACAAGGACAAGGACAAGGACAAGGACAAGGACAAGGACAAGGACAAGGACAAGGACAAGGACAAGGACAAGGACAAGGACAAGGACAAGGACAAGGACAAGGACAAGGACAAGGACAAGGACAAGGACAAGGACAAGGACAAGGACAAGGACAAGGACAAGGACAAGGACAAGGACAAGGACAAGGACAAGGACAAGGACAAGGACAAGGACAAGGACAAGGACAAGGACAAGGACTCTCGCCGAGGGGAGGAGCGAGAGCGAGGAGCAAGAGCAAGTTGCTCTTGCACCCGCTCTCGCCGAGGGGAGGAGCGAGAGCGAGGAGCAAGAGCAAGTTGCTCTTGCACCCGCTCTCGCCGAGGGGAGGAGCGAGAGCGAGGAGCAAGAGCAAGTTGCTCTTGCACCCGCTCTCGCCGAGGGGAGGAGCGAGAGCGAGGAGCAAGAGCAAGTTGCTCTTGCACCCGCTCTCGCCGAGGGGAGGAGCGAGAGCGAGGAGCAAGAGCAAGTTGCTCTTGCACCCGCTCTCGCCGAGGGGAGGAGCGAGAGCGAGGAGCAAGAGCAAGTTGCTCTTGCACCCGCTCTCGCCGAGGGGAGGAGCGAGAGCGAGGAGCAAGAGCAAGTTGCTCTTGCACCCGCTCTCGCCGAGGGGAGGAGCGAGAGCGAGGAGCAAGAGCAAGTTGCTCTTGCACCCGCTCTCGCCGAGGGGAGGAGCGAGAGCGAGGAGCAAGAGCAAGTTGCTCTTGCACCCGCTCTCGCCGAGGGGAGGAGCGAGAGCGAGGAGCAAGAGCAACGTAAAAAATTTAAAAAAAGTAATATTGTAAAAAGTAAAAATGCAAAAATTTTAATAAACAAAAAAATGAAATTGAAAGATTATATGAAAGGAAGGCGGTGAATAAAATTAAGCGAGGAGCAAGAGCAAGTTTTACACGCAGAATCCTAGAAAATGAGGGCGCTAATTTTTCACGCCGAAACAGAGAAATTGAGGGCGCTAATTTTATACGCCGAAACCGAGAAAATGAAGGCGATAATTTTATACGACCAAACTGAGGAAACAACAACAACAGCAACAGCAACAACAGCAACAATAACAATCTTCTAAGCGTCGTAAATTATTCGCTCGTTCCAGTATTTTTTTCATCAATCCAACTTCTAGTTAGGCAGGAATAAGTTCGTGTCATCATTCCTGCTTTTATTTTGGCAACAATTATTTTTCATCAATACAACTTCTATTCATCTAAAATTTATTGTTTATCAATGCAGCTTCAACGATGCTGGTTTTTTTCGACTAGTAATAGGTCTGCTCAGTATTTTTCAAATATATAGTTACCAAGATGCTTATTGTGTTTTTCCTCTGGTTCCTTTGCCAAGGACAAGGACAAGGACAAGGACAAGGACAAGGACAAGGACAAGGACAAGGACAAGGACAAGGACAAGGACAAGGACAAGGACAAGGACAAGGACAAGGACAAGGACAAGGACAAGGACAAGGACAAGGACAAGGACAAGGACAAGGACAAGGACAAGGACAAGGACAAGGACAAGGACAAGGACAAGGACAAGGACAAGGACAAGGACAAGGACAAGGACAAGGACAAGGACAAGGACAAGGACAAGGACAAGGACAAGGACAAGGACAAGGACAAGGACAAGGACAAGGACAAGGACAAGGACAAGGACAAGGACAAGGACAAGGACAAGGACAAGGACAAGGACAAGGACAAGGACAAGGACAAGGACAAGGACAAGGACAAGGACAAGGACAAGGACAAGGACAAGGACAAGGACAAGGACAAGGACAAGGACAAGGACAAGGACAAGGACAAGGACAAGGACAAGGACAAGGACAAGGACAAGGCCGAGGGGAGGAGCGAGAGCGAGGAGCAAGAGCAAGTTGCTCTTGCACCCGCTCTCGCCGAGGGGAGGAGCGAGAGCGAGGAGCAAGAGCAAGTTGCTCTTGCACCCGCTCTCGCCGAGGGGAGGAGCGAGAGCGAGGAGCAAGAGCAAGTTGCTCTTGCACCCGCTCTCGCCGAGGGGAGGAGCGAGAGCGAGGAGCAAGAGCAAGTTGCTCTTGCACCCGCTCTCGCCGAGGGGAGGAGCGAGAGCGAGGAGCAAGAGCAACGTAAAAAATTTAAAAAAAGTAATATTGTAAAAAGTAAAAATGCAAAAATTTAAATAAACAAAAAAATGAAATTGAAAGATTATATGAAAGGAAGGCGGTGAATAAAATTAAGCGAGGAGCAAGAGCAAGTTTTACACGCAGAATCCTAGAAAATGAGGGCGCTAATTTTTCACGCCGAAACAGAGAAATTGAGGGCGCTAATTTTATACGCCGAAACCGAGAAAATGAAGGCGATAATTTTATACGACCAAACTGAGGAAACAACAACAACAGCAACAGCAACAACAGCAACAATAACAATCTTCTAAGCGTCGTAAATTATTCGCTCGTTCCAGTATTTTTTTCATCAATCCAACTTCTAGTTAGGCAGGAATAAGTTCGTGTCATCATTCCTGCTTTTATTTTGGCAACAATTATTTTTCATCAATACAACTTCTATTCATCTAAAATTTATTGTTTATCAATGCAGCTTCAACGATGCTGGTTTTTTTCGACTAGTAATAGGTCTGCTCAGTATTTTTCAAATATATAGTTACCAAGATGCTTATTGTGTTTTTCCTCTGGTTCCTTTGCCTCGATATGATTACTACTATCTTACATGTGGAGCCTGTAAACGCCAATGTACCGTACGCGAACGATATTATCACTGACACAAAGCTTCTTTTGTAGTCGCTAGGCGGCGCCACGTCACCATACTAGGCGATCATATCGAATAAATATTATCATTAAGGACACAAAAACGGGAAAGCAATGGTAGCACAATGGATAATGAACAGGCGCGCAGACGAAGAGGACCCAGGATCGAACCAGGTACAAGGAGAAAAAATTAAAATTAAAATTAAAATTGAAATTAAAATTAAAATTAAAATTAAAATTAAAATTAAAATTAAAATTAAAATTAAAATTAAAATTAAAATTAAATGCATTGTGTTTGGACAAGGACAAGGACAAGGACAAGGACAAGGACAAGGACAAGGACAAGGACAAGGACAAGGACAAGGACAAGGACAAGGACAAGGACAAGGACAAGGACAAGGACAAGGACAAGGACAAGGACAAGGACAAGGACAAGGACAAGGACAAGGACAAGGACAAGGACAAGGACAAGGACAAGGACAAGGACAAGGACAAGGACAAGGACAAGGACAAGGACAAGGACAAGGACAAGGACAAGGACAAGGACAAGGACAAGGACAAGGACAAGGACAAGGACAAGGACAAGGACAAGGACAAGGACAAGGACAAGGACAAGGACAAGGACAAGGACAAGGACAAGGACAAGGACAAGGACAAGGACAAGGACAAGGACAAGGACAAGGACAAGGACAAGGACAAGGACAAGGACAAGGACAAGGACAAGGACAAGGACAAGGACAAGGACAAGGACAAGGACAAGGACTCTCGCCGAGGGGAGGAGCGAGAGCGAGGAGCAAGAGCAAGTTGCTCTTGCACCCGCTCTCGCCGAGGGGAGGAGCGAGAGCGAGGAGCAAGAGCAAGTTGCTCTTGCACCCGCTCTCGCCGAGGGGAGGAGCGAGAGCGAGGAGCAAGAGCAAGTTGCTCTTGCACCCGCTCTCGCCGAGGGGAGGAGCGAGAGCGAGGAGCAAGAGCAAGTTGCTCTTGCACCCGCTCTCGCCGAGGGGAGGAGCGAGAGCGAGGAGCAAGAGCAAGTTGCTCTTGCACCCGCTCTCGCCGAGGGGAGGAGCGAGAGCGAGGAGCAAGAGCAAGTTGCTCTTGCACCCGCTCTCGCCGAGGGGAGGAGCGAGAGCGAGGAGCAAGAGCAAGTTGCTCTTGCACCCGCTCTCGCCGAGGGGAGGAGCGAGAGCGAGGAGCAAGAGCAAGTTGCTCTTGCACCCGCTCTCGCCGAGGGGAGGAGCGAGAGCGAGGAGCAAGAGCAAGTTGCTCTTGCACCCGCTCTCGCCGAGGGGAGGAGCGAGAGCGAGGAGCAAGAGCAAGTTGCTCTTGCACCCGCTCTCGCCGAGGGGAGGAGCGAGAGCGAGGAGCAAGAGCAACGTAAAAAATTTAAAAAAAGTAATATTGTAAAAAGTAAAAATGCAAAAATTTTAATAAACAAAAAAATGAAATTGAAAGATTATATGAAAGGAAGGCGGTGAATAAAATTAAGCGAGGAGCAAGAGCAAGTTTTACACGCAGAATCCTAGAAAATGAGGGCGCTAATTTTTCACGCCGAAACAGAGAAATTGAGGGCGCTAATTTTATACGCCGAAACCGAGAAAATGAAGGCGATAATTTTATACGACCAAACTGAGGAAACAACAACAACAGCAACAGCAACAACAGCAACAATAACAATCTTCTAAGCGTCGTAAATTATTCGCTCGTTCCAGTATTTTTTTCATCAATCCAACTTCTAGTTAGGCAGGAATAAGTTCGTGTCATCATTCCTGCTTTTATTTTGGCAACAATTATTTTTCATCAATACAACTTCTATTCATCTAAAATTTATTGTTTATCAATGCAGCTTCAACGATGCTGGTTTTTTTCGACTAGTAATAGGTCTGCTCAGTATTTTTCAAATATATAGTTACCAAGATGCTTATTGTGTTTTTCCTCTGGTTCCGGTTCCTTAGCCAAGGACAAGGACAAGGACAAGGACAAGGACAAGGACAAGGACAAGGACAAGGACAAGGACAAGGACAAGGACAAGGACAAGGACAAGGACAAGGACAAGGACAAGGACAAGGACAAGGACAAGGACAAGGACAAGGACAAGGACAAGGACAAGGACAAGGACAAGGACAAGGACAAGGACAAGGACAAGGACAAGGACAAGGACAAGGACAAGGACAAGGACAAGGACAAGGACAAGGACAAGGACAAGGACAAGGACAAGGACAAGGACAAGGACAAGGACAAGGACAAGGACAAGGACAAGGACAAGGACAAGGACAAGGACAAGGACAAGGACAAGGACAAGGACAAGGACAAGGACAAGGACAAGGACAAGGACAAGGACAAGGACAAGGACAAGGACAAGGACAAGGACAAGGACAAGGACAAGGACAAGGCCAAGGGGAGGAGCGAGAGCGAGGAGCAAGAGCAAGTTGCTTTTGCACCCGCTCTCGCCGAGGGGAGGAGCGAGAGCGAGGAGCAAGAGCAAGTTGCTCTTGCACCCGCTCTCGCCGAGGGGAGGAGCGAGAGCGAGGAGCAAGAGCAAGTTGCTCTTGCACCCGCTCTCGCCGAGGGGAGGAGCGAGAGCGAGGAGCAAGAGCAAGTTGCTCTTGCACCCGCTCTCGCCGAGGGGAGGAGCGAGAGCGAGGAGCAAGAGCAAGTTGCTCTTGCACCCGCTCTCGCCGAGGGGAGGAGCGAGAGCGAGGAGCAAGAGCAACGTAAAAAATTTAAAAAAAGTAATTTTGTAAAAAGTAAAAATGCAAAAATTTAAATAAACAAAAAAATGAAATTGAAAGATTATATGAAAGGAAGGCGGTGAATAAAATTAAGCGAGGAGCAAGAGCAAGTTTTACACGCAGAATCCTAGAAAATGAGGGCGCTAATTTTTCACGCCGAAACAGAGAAATTGAGGGCGCTAATTTTATACGCCGAAACCGAGAAAATGAAGGCGATAATTTTATACGACCAAACTGAGGAAACAACAACAACAGCAACAGCAACAACAGCAACAATAACAATCTTCTAAGCGTCGTAAATTATTCGCTCGTTCCAGTATTTTTTTCATCAATCCAACTTCTAGTTAGGCAGGAATAAGTTCGTGTCATCATTCCTGCTTTTATTTTGGCAACAATTATTTTTCATCAATACAACTTCTATTCATCTAAAATTTATTGTTTATCAATGCAGCTTCAACGATGCTGGTTTTTTTCGACTAGTAATAGGTCTGCTCAGTATTTTTCAAATATATAGTTACCAAGATGCTTATTGTGTTTTTCCTCTGGTTCCTTTGCCTCGATATGATTACTACTATCTTACATGTGGAGCCTGTAAACGCCAATGTACCGTACGCGAACGATATTATCACTGACACAAAGCTTCTTTTGTAGTCGCTAGGCGGCGCCACGTCACCATACTAGGCGATCATATCGAATAAATATTATCATTAAGGACACAAAAACGGGAAAGCAATGGTAGCACAATGGATAATGAACAGGCGCGCAGACGAAGAGGACCCAGGATCGAACCAGGTACAAGGAGAAAAAATTAAAATTAAAATTAAAATTGAAATTAAAATTAAAATTAAAATTAAAATTAAAATTAAAATTAAAATTAAAATTAAAATTAAATGCATTGTGTTTGGACAAGGACAAGGCCAAGGACAAGGACAAGGACAAGGACAAGGACAAGGACAAGGACAAGGACAAGGACAAGGACAAGGACAAGGACAAGGACAAGGACAAGGACAAGGACAAGGACAAGGACAAGGACAAGGACAAGGACAAGGACAAGGACAAGGACAAGGACAAGGACAAGGACAAGGACAAGGACAAGGACAAGGACAAGGACAAGGACAAGGACAAGGACAAGGACAAGGACAAGGACAAGGACAAGGACAAGGACAAGGACAAGGACAAGGACAAGGACAAGGACAAGGACAAGGACAAGGACAAGGACAAGGACAAGGACAAGGACAAGGACAAGGACAAGGACAAGGACAAGGACAAGGACAAGGACAAGGACAAGGACAAGGACAAGGACAAGGACAAGGACAAGGACAAGGACAAGGACAAGGACAAGGACAAGGACAAGGACAAGGACAAGGACAAGGACAAGGACAAGGACAAGGACAAGGACAAGGACAAGGACAAGGACAAGGACAAGGACAAGGACAAGGACAAGGACAAGGACAAGGACAAGGACAAGGACAAGGACAAGGACAAGGACAAGGACAAGGACAAGGACAAGGACAAGGACTCTCGCCGAGGGGAGGAGCGAGAGCGAGGAGCAAGAGCAAGTTGCTCTTGCACCCGCTCTCGCCGAGGGGAGGAGCGAGAGCGAGGAGCAAGAGCAAGTTGCTCTTGCACCCGCTCTCGCCGAGGGGAGGAGCGAGAGCGAGGAGCAAGAGCAAGTTGCTCTTGCACCCGCTCTCGCCGAGGGGAGGAGCGAGAGCGAGGAGCAAGAGCAAGTTGCTCTTGCACCCGCTCTCGCCGAGGGGAGGAGCGAGAGCGAGGAGCAAGAGCAAGTTGCTCTTGCACCCGCTCTCGCCGAGGGGAGGAGCGAGAGCGAGGAGCAAGAGCAAGTTGCTCTTGCACCCGCTCTCGCCGAGGGGAGGAGCGAGAGCGAGGAGCAAGAGCAAGTTGCTCTTGCACCCGCTCTCGCCGAGGGGAGGAGCGAGAGCGAGGAGCAAGAGCAAGTTGCTCTTGCACCCGCTCTCGCCGAGGGGAGGAGCGAGAGCGAGGAGCAAGAGCAACGTAAAAAATTTAAAAAAAAGTAATATTGTAAAAAGTAAAAATGCAAAAATTTAAATAAACAAAAAAATGAAATTGAAAGATTATATGAAAGGAAGGCGGTGAATAAAATTAAGCGAGGAGCAAGAGCAAGTTTTACACGCAGAATCCTAGAAAATGAGGGCGCTAATTTTTCACGCCGAAACAGAGAAATTGAGGGCGCTAATTTTATACGCCGAAACCGAGAAAATGAAGGCGATAATTTTATACGACCAAACTGAGGAAACAACAACAACAGCAACAGCAACAACAGCAACAATAACAATCTTCTAAGCGTCGTAAATTATTCGCTCGTTCCAGTATTTTTTTCATCAATCCAACTTCTAGTTAGGCAGGAATAAGTTCGTGTCATCATTCCTGCTTTTATTTTGGCAACAATTATTTTTCATCAATACAACTTCTATTCATCTAAAATTTATTGTTTATCAATGCAGCTTCAACGATGCTGGTTTTTTTCGACTAGTAATAGGTCTGCTCAGTATTTTTCAAATATATAGTTACCAAGATGCTTATTGTGTTTTTCCTCTGGTTCCTTTGCCTCGATATGATTACTACTATCTTACATGTGGAGCCTGTAAACGCCAATGTACCGTACGCGAACGATATTATCACTGACACAAAGCTTCTTTTGTAGTCGCTAGGCGGCGCCACGTCACCATACTAGGCGATCATATCGAATAAATATTATCATTAAGGACACAAAAACGGGAAAGCAATGGTAGCACAATGGATAATGAACAGGCGCGCAGACGAAGAGGACCCAGGATCGAACCAGGTACAAGGAGAAAAAATTAAAATTAAAATTAAAATTAAAATTAAAATTAAAATTAAAATTAAAATTAAAATTAAAATTAAAATTAAAATTAAAATTAAAATTAAATGCATTGTGTTTGGACAAGGACAAGGACAAGGACAAGGACAAGGACAAGGACAAGGACAAGGACAAGGACAAGGACAAGGACAAGGACAAGGACAAGGACAAGGACAAGGACAAGGACAAGGACAAGGACAAGGACAAGGACAAGGACAAGGACTCTCGCCGAGGGGAGGAGCGAGAGCGAGGAGCAAGTTGCTCTTGCACCCGCTCTCGCCGAGGGGAGGAGCGAGAGCGAGGAGCAAGAGCAAGTTGCTCTTGCACCCGCTCTCGCCGAGGGGAGGAGCGAGAGCGAGGAGCAAGAGCAAGTTGCTCTTGCACCCGCTCTCGCCGAGGGGAGGAGCGAGAGCGAGGAGCAAGAGCAAGTTGCTCTTGCACCCGCTCTCGCCGAGGGGAGGAGCGAGAGCGAGGAGCAAGAGCAAGTTGCTCTTGCACCCGCTCTCGCCGAGGGGAGGAGCGAGAGCGAGGAGCAAGAGCAAGTTGCTCTTGCACCCGCTCTCGCCGAGGGGAGGAGCGAGAGCGAGGAGCAAGAGCAAGTTGCTCTTGCACCCGCTCTCGCCGAGGGGAGGAGCGAGAGCGAGGAGCAAGAGCAAGTTGCTCTTGCACCCGCTCTCGCCGAGGGGAGGAGCGAGAGCGAGGAGCAAGAGCAAGTTGCTCTTGCACCCGCTCTCGCCGAGGGGAGGAGCGAGAGCGAGGAGCAAGAGCAACGTAAAAAATTTAAAAAAAAGTAATATTGTAAAAAGTAAAAATGCAAAAATTTAAATAAACAAAAAAATGAAATTGAAAGATTATATGAAAGGAAGGCGGTGAATAAAATTAAGCGAGGAGCAAGAGCAAGTTTTACACGCAGAATCCTAGAAAATGAGGGCGCTAATTTTTCACGCCGAAACAGAGAAATTGAGGGCGCTAATTTTATACGCCGAAACCGAGAAAATGAAGGCGATAATTTTATACGACCAAACTGAGGAAACAACAACAACAGCAACAGCAACAACAGCAACAATAACAATCTTCTAAGCGTCGTAAATTATTCGCTCGTTCCAGTATTTTTTTCATCAATCCAACTTCTAGTTAGGCAGGAATAAGTTCGTGTCATCATTCCTGCTTTTATTTTGGCAACAATTATTTTTCATCAATACAACTTCTATTCATCTAAAATTTATTGTTTATCAATGCAGCTTCAACGATGCTGGTTTTTTTCGACTAGTAATAGGTCTGCTCAGTATTTTTCAAATATATAGTTACCAAGATGCTTATTGTGTTTTTCCTCTGGTTCCTTTGCCTCGATATGATTACTACTATCTTACATGTGGAGCCTGTAAACGCCAATGTACCGTACGCGAACGATATTATCACTGACACAAAGCTTCTTTTGTAGTCGCTAGGCGGCGCCACGTCACCATACTAGGCGATCATATCGAATAAATATTATCATTAAGGACACAAAAACGGGAAAGCAATGGTAGCACAATGGATAATGAACAGGCGCGCAGACGAAGAGGACCCAGGATCGAACCAGGTACAAGGAGAAAAAATTAAAATTAAAATTAAAATTAAAATTAAAATTAAAATTAAAATTAAAATTAAAATTAAAATTAAAATTAAAATTAAATGCATTGTGTATGGACAAGGACAAGGACAAGGACAAGGACAAGGACAAGGACAAGGACAAGGACAAGGACAAGGACAAGGACAAGGACAAGGACAAGGACAAGGACAAGGACAAGGACAAGGACAAGGACAAGGACAAGGACAAGGACAAGGACAAGGACAAGGACAAGGACAAGGACAAGGACAAGGACAAGGACAAGGACAAGGACAAGGACAAGGACAAGGACAAGGACAAGGACAAGGACAAGGACAAGGACAAGGACAAGGACAAGGACAAGGACAAGGACAAGGACAAGGACAAGGACAAGGACAAGGACAAGGACAAGGACAAGGACAAGGACAAGGACAAGGACAAGGACAAGGACAAGGACAAGGACAAGGACAAGGACAAGGACAAGGACAAGGACAAGGACAAGGACAAGGACAAGGACAAGGACAAGGACAAGGACAAGGACAAGGACAAGGACAAGGACAAGGACAAGGACAAGGACAAGGACAAGGACAAGGACAAGGACAAGGACAAGGACAAGGACAAGGACAAGGACAAGGACAAGGACAAGGACAAGGACAAGGACAAGGACAAGGACAAGGACAAGGACAAGGACAAGGACAAGGACAAGGACAAGGACAAGGACAAGGACAAGGACTCCCGCCGAGGGGAGGAGCGAGAGCGAGGAGCAAGAGCAAGTTGCTCTTGCACCCGCTCTCGCCGAGGGGAGGAGCGAGAGCGAGGAGCAAGAGCAAGTTGCTCTTGCACCCGCTCTCGCCGAGGGGAGGAGCGAGAGCGAGGAGCAAGAGCAAGTTGCTCTTGCACCCGCTCTCGCCGAGGGGAGGAGCGAGAGCGAGGAGCAAGAGCAAGTTGCTCTTGCACCCGCTCTCGCCGAGGGGAGGAGCGAGAGCGAGGAGCAAGAGCAAGTTGCTCTTGCACCCGCTCTCGCCGAGGGGAGGAGCGAGAGCGAGGAGCAAGAGCAAGTTGCTCTTGCACCCGCTCTCGCCGAGGGGAGGAGCGAGAGCGAGGAGCAAGAGCAAGTTGCTCTTGCACCCGCTCTCGCCGAGGGGAGGAGCGAGAGCGAGGAGCAAGAGCAAGTTGCTCTTGCACCCGCTCTCGCCGAGGGGAGGAGCGAGAGCGAGGAGCAAGAGCAACGTAAAAAATTTAAAAAAAAGTAATATTGTAAAAAGTAAAAATGCAAAAATTTAAATAAACAAAAAAATGAAATTGAAAGATTATATGAAAGGAAGGCGGTGAATAAAATTAAGCGAGGAGCAAGAGCAAGTTTTACACGCAGAATCCTAGAAAATGAGGGCGCTAATTTTTCACGCCGAAACAGAGAAATTGAGGGCGCTAATTTTATACGCCGAAACCGAGAAAATGAAGGCGATAATTTTATACGACCAAACTGAGGAAACAACAACAACAGCAACAGCAACAACAGCAACAATAACAATCTTCTAAGCGTCGTAAATTATTCGCTCGTTCCAGTATTTTTTTCATCAATCCAACTTCTAGTTAGGCAGGAATAAGTTCGTGTCATCATTCCTGCTTTTATTTTGGCAACAATTATTTTTCATCAATACAACTTCTATTCATCTAAAATTTATTGTTTATCAATGCAGCTTCAACGATGCTGGTTTTTTTCGACTAGTAATAGGTCTGCTCAGTATTTTTCAAATATATAGTTACCAAGATGCTTATTGTGTTTTTCCTCTGGTTCCTTTGCCTCGATATGATTACTACTATCTTACATGTGGAGCCTGTAAACGCCAATGTACCGTACGCGAACGATATTATCACTGACACAAAGCTTCTTTTGTAGTCGCTAGGCGGCGCCACGTCACCATACTAGGCGATCATATCGAATAAATATTATCATTAAGGACACAAAAACGGGAAAGCAATGGTAGCACAATGGATAATGAACAGGCGCGCAGACGAAGAGGACCCAGGATCGAACCAGGTACAAGGAGAAAAAATTAAAATTAAAATTAAAATTAAAATTAAAATTAAAATTAAAATTAAAATTAAAATTAAAATTAAAATTAAAATTAAATGCATTGTGTTTGGACAAGGACAAGGACAAGGACAAGGACAAGGACAAGGACAAGGACAAGGACAAGGACAAGGACAAGGACAAGGACAAGGACAAGGACAAGGACAAGGACAAGGACAAGGACAAGGACAAGGACAAGGACAAGGACAAGGACAAGGACAAGGACAAGGACAAGGACAAGGACAAGGACAAGGACAAGGACAAGGACAAGGACAAGGACAAGGACAAGGACAAGGACTCTCGCCGAGGGGAGGAGCGAGAGCGAGGAGCAAGAGCAAGTTGCTCTTGCACCCGCTCTCGCCGAGGGGAGGAGCGAGAGCGAGGAGCAAGAGCAAGTTGCTCTTGCACCCGCTCTCGCCGAGGGGAGGAGCGAGAGCGAGGAGCAAGAGCAAGTTGCTCTTGCACCCGCTCTCGCCGAGGGGAGGAGCGAGAGCGAGGAGCAAGAGCAAGTTGCTCTTGCACCCGCTCTCGCCGAGGGGAGGAGCGAGAGCGAGGAGCAAGAGCAAGTTGCTCTTGCACCCGCTCTCGCCGAGGGGAGGAGCGAGAGCGAGGAGCAAGAGCAAGTTGCTCTTGCACCCGCTCTCGCCGAGGGGAGGAGCGAGAGCGAGGAGCAAGAGCAAGTTGCTCTTGCACCCGCTCTCGCCGAGGGGAGGAGCGAGAGCGAGGAGCAAGAGCAAGTTGCTCTTGCACCCGCTCTCGCCGAGGGGAGGAGCGAGAGCGAGGAGCAAGAGCAAGTTGCTCTTGCACCCGCTCTCGCCGAGGGGAGGAGCGAGAGCGAGGAGCAAGAGCAAGTTGCTCTTGCACCCGCTCTCGCCGAGGGGAGGAGCGAGAGCGAGGAGCAAGAGCAACGTAAAAAATTTAAAAAAAGTAATATTGTAAAAAGTAAAAATGCAAAAATTTTAATAAACAAAAAAATGAAATTGAAAGATTATATGAAAGGAAGGCGGTGAATAAAATTAAGCGAGGAGCAAGAGCAAGTTTTACACGCAGAATCCTAGAAAATGAGGGCGCTAATTTTTCACGCCGAAACAGAGAAATTGAGGGCGCTAATTTTATACGCCGAAACCGAGAAAATGAAGGCGATAATTTTATACGACCAAACTGAGGAAACAACAACAACAGCAACAGCAACAACAGCAACAATAACAATCTTCTAAGCGTCGTAAATTATTCGCTCGTTCCAGTATTTTTTTCATCAATCCAACTTCTAGTTAGGCAGGAATAAGTTCGTGTCATCATTCCTGCTTTTATTTTGGCAACAATTATTTTTCATCAATACAACTTCTATTCATCTAAAATTTATTGTTTATCAATGCAGCTTCAACGATGCTGGTTTTTTTCGACTAGTAATAGGTCTGCTCAGTATTTTTCAAATATATAGTTACCAAGATGCTTATTGTGTTTTTCCTCTGGTTCCTTCGCCAAGGACAAGGACAAGGACAAGGACAAGGACAAGGACAAGGACAAGGACAAGGACAAGGACAAGGACAAGGACAAGGACAAGGACAAGGACAAGGACAAGGACAAGGACAAGGACAAGGACAAGGACAAGGACAAGGACAAGGACAAGGACAAGGACAAGGACAAGGACAAGGACAAGGACAAGGACAAGGACAAGGACAAGGACAAGGACAAGGACAAGGACAAGGACAAGGACAAGGACAAGGACAAGGACAAGGACAAGGACAAGGACAAGGACAAGGACAAGGACAAGGACAAGGACAAGGACAAGGACAAGGACAAGGACAAGGACAAGGACAAGGACAAGGACAAGGACAAGGACAAGGACAAGGACAAGGACAAGGACAAGGACAAGGACAAGGACAAGGACAAGGACAAGGACAAGGACAAGGCCAAGGGGAGGAGCGAGAGCGAGGAGCAAGAGCAAGTTGCTTTTGCACCCGCTCTCGCCGAGGGGAGGAGCGAGAGCGAGGAGCAAGAGCAAGTTGCTCTTGCACCCGCTCTCGCCGAGGGGAGGAGCGAGAGCGAGGAGCAAGAGCAAGTTGCTCTTGCACCCGCTCTCGCCGAGGGGAGGAGCGAGAGCGAGGAGCAAGAGCAAGTTGCTCTTGCACCCGCTCTCGCCGAGGGGAGGAGCGAGAGCGAGGAGCAAGAGCAAGTTGCTCTTGCACCCGCTCTCGCCGAGGGGAGGAGCGAGAGCGAGGAGCAAGAGCAACGTAAAAAATTTAAAAAAAGTAATTTTGTAAAAAGTAAAAATGCAAAAATTTAAATAAACAAAAAAATGAAATTGAAAGATTATATGAAAGGAAGGCGGTGAATAAAATTAAGCGAGGAGCAAGAGCAAGTTTTACACGCAGAATCCTAGAAAATGAGGGCGCTAATTTTTCACGCCGAAACAGAGAAATTGAGGGCGCTAATTTTATACGCCGAAACCGAGAAAATGAAGGCGATAATTTTATACGACCAAACTGAGGAAACAACAACAACAGCAACAGCAACAACAGCAACAATAACAATCTTCTAAGCGTCGTAAATTATTCGCTCGTTCCAGTATTTTTTTCATCAATCCAACTTCTAGTTAGGCAGGAATAAGTTCGTGTCATCATTCCTGCTTTTATTTTGGCAACAATTATTTTTCATCAATACAACTTCTATTCATCTAAAATTTATTGTTTATCAATGCAGCTTCAACGATGCTGGTTTTTTTCGACTAGTAATAGGTCTGCTCAGTATTTTTCAAATATATAGTTACCAAGATGCTTATTGTGTTTTTCCTCTGGTTCCTTTGCCTCGATATGATTACTACTATCTTACATGTGGAGCCTGTAAACGCCAATGTACCGTACGCGAACGATATTATCACTGACACAAAGCTTCTTTTGTAGTCGCTAGGCGGCGCCACGTCACCATACTAGGCGATCATATCGAATAAATATTATCATTAAGGACACAAAAACGGGAAAGCAATGGTAGCACAATGGATAATGAACAGGCGCGCAGACGAAGAGGACCCAGGATCGAACCAGGTACAAGGAGAAAAAATTAAAATTAAAATTAAAATTGAAATTAAAATTAAAATTAAAATTAAAATTAAAATTAAAATTAAAATTAAAATTAAATGCATTGTGTTTGGACAAGGACAAGGACAAGGACAAGGACAAGGACAAGGACAAGGACAAGGACAAGGACAAGGACAAGGACAAGGACAAGGACAAGGACAAGGACAAGGACAAGGACAAGGACAAGGACAAGGACAAGGACAAGGACAAGGACAAGGACAAGGACAAGGACAAGGACAAGGACAAGGACAAGGACAAGGACAAGGACAAGGACAAGGACAAGGACAAGGACAAGGACAAGGACAAGGACAAGGACAAGGACAAGGACAAGGACAAGGACAAGGACAAGGACAAGGACAAGGACAAGGACAAGGACAAGGACAAGGACAAGGACAAGGACAAGGACAAGGACAAGGACAAGGACAAGGACAAGGACAAGGACAAGGACAAGGACAAGGACAAGGACAAGGACAAGGACAAGGACAAGGACAAGGACAAGGACAAGGACAAGGACAAGGACAAGGACAAGGACAAGGACAAGGACAAGGACAAGGACAAGGACAAGGACAAGGACAAGGACAAGGACAAGGACAAGGACAAGGACAAGGACAAGGACAAGGACAAGGACAAGGACAAGGACAAGGACAAGGACAAGGACAAGGACTCTCGCCGAGGGGAGGAGCGAGAGCGAGGAGCAAGAGCAAGTTGCTCTTGCACCCGCTCTCGCCGAGGGGAGGAGCGAGAGCGAGGAGCAAGAGCAAGTTGCTCTTGCACCCGCTCTCGCCGAGGGGAGGAGCGAGAGCGAGGAGCAAGAGCAAGTTGCTCTTGCACCCGCTCTCGCCGAGGGGAGGAGCGAGAGCGAGGAGCAAGAGCAAGTTGCTCTTGCACCCGCTCTCGCCGAGGGGAGGAGCGAGAGCGAGGAGCAAGAGCAAGTTGCTCTTGCACCCGCTCTCGCCGAGGGGAGGAGCGAGAGCGAGGAGCAAGAGCAAGTTGCTCTTGCACCCGCTCTCGCCGAGGGGAGGAGCGAGAGCGAGGAGCAAGAGCAAGTTGCTCTTGCACCCGCTCTCGCCGAGGGGAGGAGCGAGAGCGAGGAGCAAGAGCAAGTTGCTCTTGCACCCGCTCTCGCCGAGGGGAGGAGCGAGAGCGAGGAGCAAGAGCAAGTTGCTCTTGCACCCGCTCTCGCCGAGGGGAGGAGCGAGAGCGAGGAGCAAGAGCAACGTAAAAAATTTAAAAAAAAGTAATATTGTAAAAAGTAAAAATGCAAAAATTTAAATAAACAAAAAAATGAAATTGAAAGATTATATGAAAGGAAGGCGGTGAATAAAATTAAGCGAGGAGCAAGAGCAAGTTTTACACGCAGAATCCTAGAAAATGAGGGCGCTAATTTTTCACGCCGAAACAGAGAAATTGAGGGCGCTAATTTTATACGCCGAAACCGAGAAAATGAAGGCGATAATTTTATACGACCAAACTGAGGAAACAACAACAACAGCAACAGCAACAACAGCAACAATAACAATCTTCTAAGCGTCGTAAATTATTCGCTCGTTCCAGTATTTTTTTCATCAATCCAACTTCTAGTTAGGCAGGAATAAGTTCGTGTCATCATTCCTGCTTTTATTTTGGCAACAATTATTTTTCATCAATACAACTTCTATTCATCTAAAATTTATTGTTTATCAATGCAGCTTCAACGATGCTGGTTTTTTTCGACTAGTAATAGGTCTGCTCAGTATTTTTCAAATATATAGTTACCAAGATGCTTATTGTGTTTTTCCTCTGGTTCCTTTGCCTCGATATGATTACTACTATCTTACATGTGGAGCCTGTAAACGCCAATGTACCGTACGCGAACGATATTATCACTGACACAAAGCTTCTTTTGTAGTCGCTAGGCGGCGCCACGTCACCATACTAGGCGATCATATCGAATAAATATTATCATTAAGGACACAAAAACGGGAAAGCAATGGTAGCACAATGGATAATGAACAGGCGCGCAGACGAAGAGGACCCAGGATCGAACCAGGTACAAGGAGAAAAAATTAAAATTAAAATTAAAATTAAAATTAAAATTAAAATTAAAATTAAAATTAAAATTAAAATTAAAATTAAAATTAAATGCATTGTGTTTGGACAAGGACAAGGACAAGGACAAGGACAAGGACAAGGACAAGGACAAGGACAAGGACAAGGACAAGGACAAGGACAAGGACAAGGACAAGGACAAGGACAAGGACAAGGACAAGGACAAGGACAAGGACAAGGACAAGGACAAGGACAAGGACAAGGACAAGGACAAGGACAAGGACAAGGACAAGGACAAGGACAAGGACAAGGACAAGGACAAGGACAAGGACAAGGACAAGGACATGGACAAGGACAAGGACAAGGACAAGGACAAGGACAAGGACAAGGACAAGGACAAGGACAAGGACAAGGACAAGGACAAGGACAAGGACAAGGACAAGGACAAGGACAAGGACAAGGACAAGGACAAGGACAAGGACAAGGACAAGGACAAGGACAAGGACAAGGACAAGGACAAGGACAAGGACAAGGACAAGGACAAGGACAAGGACAAGGACAAGGACAAGGACTCTCGCCGAGGGGAGGAGCGAGAGCGAGGAGCAAGAGCAAGTTGCTCTTGCACCCGCTCTCGCCGAGGGGAGGAGCGAGAGCGAGGAGCAAGAGCAAGTTGCTCTTGCACCCGCTCTCGCCGAGGGGAGGAGCGAGAGCGAGGAGCAAGAGCAAGTTGCTCTTGCACCCGCTCTCGCCGAGGGGAGGAGCGAGAGCGAGGAGCAAGAGCAAGTTGCTCTTGCACCCGCTCTCGCCGAGGGGAGGAGCGAGAGCGAGGAGCAAGAGCAAGTTGCTCTTGCACCCGCTCTCGCCGAGGGGAGGAGCGAGAGCGAGGAGCAAGAGCAAGTTGCTCTTGCACCCGCTCTCGCCGAGGGGAGGAGCGAGAGCGAGGAGCAAGAGCAAGTTGCTCTTGCACCCGCTCTCGCCGAGGGGAGGAGCGAGAGCGAGGAGCAAGAGCAAGTTGCTCTTGCACCCGCTCTCGCCGAGGGGAGGAGCGAGAGCGAGGAGCAAGAGCAACGTAAAAAAAAAAAGTAATATTGTAAAAAGTAAAAATGCAAAAATTTAAATAAACAAAAAAATGAAATTGAAAGATTATATGAAAGGAAGGCGGTGAATAAAATTAAGCGAGGAGCAAGAGCAAGTTTTACACGCAGAATCCTAGAAAATGAGGGCGCTAATTTTTCACGCCGAAACAGAGAAATTGAGGGCGCTAATTTTATACGCCGAAACCGAGAAAATGAAGGCGATAATTTTATACGACCAAACTGAGGAAACAACAACAACAGCAACAGCAACAACAGCAACAATAACAATCTTCTAAGCGTCGTAAATTATTCGCTCGTTCCAGTATTTTTTTCATCAATCCAACTTCTAGTTAGGCAGGAATAAGTTCGTGTCATCATTCCTGCTTTTATTTTGGCAACAATTATTTTTCATCAATACAACTTCTATTCATCTAAAATTTATTGTTTATCAATGCAGCTTCAACGATGCTGGTTTTTTTCGACTAGTAATAGGTCTGCTCAGTATTTTTCAAATATATAGTTACCAAGATGCTTATTGTGTTTTTCCTCTGGTTCCTTTGCCTCGATATGATTACTACTATCTTACATGTGGAGCCTGTAAACGCCAATGTACCGTACGCGAACGATATTATCACTGACACAAAGCTTCTTTTGTAGTCGCTAGGCGGCGCCACGTCACCATACTAGGCGATCATATCGAATAAATATTATCATTAAGGACACAAAAACGGGAAAGCAATGGTAGCACAATGGATAATGAACAGGCGCGCAGACGAAGAGGACCCAGGATCGAACCAGGTACAAGGAGAAAAAATTAAAATTAAAATTAAAATTAAAATTAAAATTAAAATTAAAATTAAAATTAAAATTAAAATTAAAATTAAATGCATTGTGTTTGGACAAGGACAAGGACAAGGACAAGGACAAGGACAAGGACAAGGACAAGGACAAGGACAAGGACAAGGACAAGGACAAGGACAAGGACAAGGACAAGGACAAGGACAAGGACAAGGACAAGGACAAGGACAAGGACAAGGACAAGGACAAGGACTCTCGCCGAGGGGAGGAGCGAGAGCGAGGAGCAAGAGCAAGTTGCTCTTGCACCCGCTCTCGCCGAGGGGAGGAGCGAGAGCGAGGAGCAAGAGCAAGTTGCTCTTGCACCCGCTCTCGCCGAGGGGAGGAGCGAGAGCGAGGAGCAAGAGCAAGTTGCTCTTGCACCCGCTCTCGCCGAGGGGAGGAGCGAGAGCGAGGAGCAAGAGCAAGTTGCTCTTGCACCCGCTCTCGCCGAGGGGAGGAGCGAGAGCGAGGAGCAAGAGCAAGTTGCTCTTGCACCCGCTCTCGCCGAGGGGAGGAGCGAGAGCGAGGAGCAAGAGCAAGTTGCTCTTGCACCCGCTCTCGCCGAGGGGAGGAGCGAGAGCGAGGAGCAAGAGCAAGTTGCTCTTGCACCCGCTCTCGCCGAGGGGAGGAGCGAGAGCGAGGAGCAAGAGCAAGTTGCTCTTGCACCCGCTCTCGCCGAGGGGAGGAGCGAGAGCGAGGAGCAAGAGCAACGTAAAAAATTTAAAAAAAAGTAATATTGTAAAAAGTAAAAATGCAAAAATTTAAATAAACAAAAAAATGAAATTGAAAGATTATATGAAAGGAAGGCGGTGAATAAAATTAAGCGAGGAGCAAGAGCAAGTTTTACACGCAGAATCCTAGAAAATGAGGGCGCTAATTTTTCACGCCGAAACAGAGAAATTGAGGGCGCTAATTTTATACGCCGAAACCGAGAAAATGAAGGCGATAATTTTATACGACCAAACTGAGGAAACAACAACAACAGCAACAGCAACAACAGCAACAATAACAATCTTCTAAGCGTCGTAAATTATTCGCTCGTTCCAGTATTTTTTTCATCAATCCAACTTCTAGTTAGGCAGGAATAAGTTCGTGTCATCATTCCTGCTTTTATTTTGGCAACAATTATTTTTCATCAATACAACTTCTATTCATCTAAAATTTATTGTTTATCAATGCAGCTTCAACGATGCTGGTTTTTTTCGACTAGTAATAGGTCTGCTCAGTATTTTTCAAATATATAGTTACCAAGATGCTTATTGTGTTTTTCCTCTGGTTCCTTTGCCTCGATATGATTACTACTATCTTACATGTGGAGCCTGTAAACGCCAATGTACCGTACGCGAACGATATTATCACTGACACAAAGCTTCTTTTGTAGTCGCTAGGCGGCGCCACGTCACCATACTAGGCGATCATATCGAATAAATATTATCATTAAGGACACAAAAACGGGAAAGCAATGGTAGCACAATGGATAATGAACAGGCGCGCAGACGAAGAGGACCCAGGATCGAACCAGGTACAAGGAGAAAAAATTAAAATTAAAATTAAAATTAAAATTAAAATTAAAATTAAAATTAAAATTAAAATTAAAATTAAAATTAAAATTAAATGCATTGTGTTTGGACAAGGACAAGGACAAGGACAAGGACAAGGACAAGGACAAGGACAAGGACAAGGACAAGGACAAGGACAAGGACAAGGACAAGGACAAGGACAAGGACAAGGACAAGGACAAGGACAAGGACAAGGACAAGGACAAGGACAAGGACAAGGACAAGGACAAGGACAAGGACAAGGACAAGGACAAGGACAAGGACAAGGACAAGGACAAGGACAAGGACAAGGACAAGGACAAGGACAAGGACAAGGACAAGGACAAGGACAAGGACAAGGACAAGGACAAGGACAAGGACAAGGACAAGGACAAGGACAAGGACAAGGACAAGGACAAGGACAAGGACAAGGACAAGGACAAGGACAAGGACAAGGACAAGGACAAGGACAAGGACAAGGACAAGGACAAGGACAAGGACAAGGACAAGGACAAGGACAAGGACAAGGACAAGGACAAGGACAAGGACAAGGACAAGGACAAGGACAAGGACAAGGACAAGGACAAGGACAAGGACAAGGACAAGGACAAGGACAAGGACAAGGACAAGGACAAGGACAAGGACAAGGACAAGGACAAGGACAAGGACAAGGACAAGGACAAGGACAAGGACAAGGACTCTCGCCGAGGGGAGGAGCGAGAGCGAGGAGCAAGAGCAAGTTGCTCTTGCACCCGCTCTCGCCGAGGGGAGGAGCGAGAGCGAGGAGCAAGAGCAAGTTGCTCTTGCACCCGCTCTCGCCGAGGGGAGGAGCGAGAGCGAGGAGCAAGAGCAAGTTGCTCTTGCACCCGCTCTCGCCGAGGGGAGGAGCGAGAGCGAGGAGCAAGAGCAAGTTGCTCTTGCACCCGCTCTCGCCGAGGGGAGGAGCGAGAGCGAGGAGCAAGAGCAAGTTGCTCTTGCACCCGCTCTCGCCGAGGGGAGGAGCGAGAGCGAGGAGCAAGAGCAAGTTGCTCTTGCACCCGCTCTCGCCGAGGGGAGGAGCGAGAGCGAGGAGCAAGAGCAAGTTGCTCTTGCACCCGCTCTCGCCGAGGGGAGGAGCGAGAGCGAGGAGCAAGAGCAACGTAAAAAATTTAAAAAAAAGTAATATTGTAAAAAGTAAAAATGCAAAAATTTAAATAAACAAAAAAATGAAATTGAAAGATTATATGAAAGGAAGGCGGTGAATAAAATTAAGCGAGGAGCAAGAGCAAGTTTTACACGCAGAATCCTAGAAAATGAGGGCGCTAATTTTTCACGCCGAAACAGAGAAATTGAGGGCGCTAATTTTATACGCCGAAACCGAGAAAATGAAGGCGCTAATTTTATACGACCAAACTGAGGAAACAACAACAACAGCAACAGCAACAACAGCAACAATAACAATCTTCTAAGCGTCGTAAATTATTCGCTCGTTCCAGTATTTTTTTCATCAATCCAACTTCTAGTTAGGCAGGAATAAGTTCGTGTCATCATTCCTGCTTTTATTTTGGCAACAATTATTTTTCATCAATACAACTTCTATTCATCTGAAATTTATTGTTTATCAATGCAGCTTCAACGATGCTGGTTTTTTTCGACTAGTAATAGGTCTGCTCAGTATTTTTCAAATATATAGTTACCAAGATGCTTATTGTGTTTTTCCTCTGGTTCCTTTGCCTCGATATGATTACTACTATCTTACATGTGGAGCCTGTAAACGCCAATGTACCGTACGCGAACGATATTATCACTGACACAAAGCTTCTTTTGTAGTCGCTAGGCGGCGCCACGTCACCATACTAGGCGATCATATCGAATAAATATTATCATTAAGGACACAAAAACGGGAAAGCAATGGTAGCACAATGGATAATGAACAGGCGCGCAGACGAAGAGGACCCAGGATCGAACCAGGTACAAGGAGAAAAAATTAAAATTAAAATTAAAATTAAAATTAAAATTAAAATTAAAATTAAAATTAAAATTAAAATTAAAATTAAATGCATTGTGTGTGGACAAGGACAAGGACAAGGACAAGGACAAGGACAAGGACAAGGACAAGGACAAGGACAAGGACAAGGACAAGGACAAGGACAAGGACAAGGACAAGGACAAGGACAAGGACAAGGACAAGGACAAGGACAAGGACAAGGACAAGGACAAGGACAAGGACAAGGACAAGGACAAGGACAAGGACAAGGACAAGGACAAGGACAAGGACAAGGACAAGGACAAGGACAAGGACAAGGACAAGGACAAGGACAAGGACAAGGACAAGGACAAGGACAAGGACAAGGACAAGGACAAGGACAAGGACAAGGACAAGGACAAGGACAAGGACAAGGACAAGGACAAGGACAAGGACAAGGACAAGGACAAGGACAAGGACTCTCTTTAACATGCATACGTAATAATCCGTGGGATCGTGACTTTTGGTTCATTCGTGTTGTTGACATAGTAAATGTTATGAAGCTGCGAAACTAGAATTATATGGTTATGCCTTAAATCTAAAATGTCTCCTGAACAATAATATATCATTCTCCCGCTTACCGTTCGTTTTTTAATTCCAAAAGAGGGAGTTGAGGCAGACGATGTTGTGTCTGATCTGTCATGAAATGTCCTCCGGTAGAGTAACCACGGCCATACTAAGGAACCCTAGCTAAGGAACCATAGTTTTGTCTTGCCTGGACTCTTTTGAAGCAGGTAAGTGAGTGTGCTGCTTCGATATGGTATATAATTCAGCTTGTTTCTAATCGCTTGTAGAACGTCATCCAACGACGTTTATGCTCATCGATTGAAGCAATCGAGTAGCCTTAGAATCTGACCGTTGCAGCCGCTCTGAACCCGCAAGGTCAATGACGTTCATTTTGCCTAAAACATTCAAAGCACACGATCTTTTCAGCATCAAATTAACATTGCCATTACCAAACAAGCACTTGCTGCTGTCCGAAGGTTTATTAACTGCTCTTCAAGTCTAAGTCTTAAGAATTCTACCATACCCTACCACTAACTGTCCTATATAGATACTTTACATTGCATTGTCTATGACCGTTTTATAAGCACTTCTCACAGCAAGAGCTTTTCAAAAGTGCTCCCAGCGTGATCGACCCCGAATGAAGGGGCAGGATTCGAGGCAAGAAAAAGATGAGGAAAGACTATACATGACAGAAAGGTGGAGGTAACTGATAATAAAGTCCATGCCATAGAGAGGCAAAGTATCGGGATTGAGCCACATCAGTCCTGCATAAATAATTATTAAGCACCACTATCTAATGATGATTTGACCAAATATAATTCAATGGCACCGAGCAATTTGTGAGTGAAGGACGTGCTGAAGATCTCTATGCAATGAGACTGTCTCAGAGGAGAAGGCTCAAAACCCTACTCTTCATGCTGCAATGTGAGCAATGAGCACTCTAATCAATCCGGCTCATGGAAGAGTTTCGACCGATTGACAAATAGACGAAAAAATTAGACTGGTAAGTGCAAGACAAATACATGTGATTGGCAGATGAACATTGCTAACTGACCGCTTGTTTTGGTTCTGTTTGTTTGGTGTAAACCCTCCACTTGAATTAGCAGCAAGCTGTGAGATCTGGAAGCCATTGAATTAAGACCCGTAGATGCTTTAGTCCGTCTTTCTTCAGAGATATTCCACAACTGCGCACAGAAACCAAAGTTTAGGATCAAGTATGCCAAGTGGCAGGACTTTTACATCTGCTAAGATAGGACTTGCAGATCTTTGAGATAGGACTTCTGCAAATATTCTGAATATTCTAGATCAACCTCCAGCAAGTATTACACCCAATTCATCGTCTGTCGTCTTAGTCATCAAGTCAAATTTTGAAATTTCCTCAGGCTCTAAAAACCTGAATGCTTTCGTCCTTAATGGTTCACACATGGCATATCCATACAAATTGTTGCAGTCCAAATACGTGATGTAGCTATTTGGAATATTTTCTTCATATCCTTGAGCTAGATATGGATTGTTAGACTTGGCATCTCGATTACTAATCATTGACACTCCACCTCTCATGCCATTTTCTATAAATAGGTGAATGTCTGGATCAGTTATAAGCTCCAGAGAAGCATTTGTCATTCTGAGACAAGCATCAAGACTACCTGGTAAGTCCCGAACTGCTACAGTAATGGATTGCATCAAGTTGATAGAATTCCAAGCACATAGTGCGAAAGGATTAAAAAACATCAATCAACAAAATAACATCTGTCTAACATCTGTCTCCAGATACATGTCATGATATTCTTGCAGTGTTTGCATGTTGAAGGTCTGCCATATCTGCTGTGCATAATTATAGTCGTCGTCCGTGATGTCCTCTTCTGTGAGTCTGCTGTAGAAACTTTCTTTGGGTGGTAGAGTCCTTTCAGTCATTCTCTGTCTCGAAGTCATATATTCGTAAATGAAAACACTCTTATGCAGGACAATTTGTAATGGTTTGGATGAAGTCGAAGCAAATGCTCAAATTTAGTGTCTTGTTCCATTCCGGCAGTCTGCTCTCTATTTCTCAAAACTCCGTTAATGCCCTTTGGTTGAAAAATTTCATGCCATTCGTCTGCCAATTATTGCTCCATCTTGCTTGCAATACAAGGACTCTGCTCTAAAAGCAGAGTGAAGATTCGTTGCTCGTTTGTTCACGATAATCGGTTCCTCAATTGTTTTGGATGGAGACACGAATGCTAGGATTTTCCAGACGCTTCATGCATGTGATGCAAATCGTTTGTCCTTTTCTAAAGAATCTTGGTGATCTCCTACTGTTGCAAGAGATGCATTGATGCCGATCGTTGCATGTTTCTCACAAACCAAAGTCGTTTAGTTTGGTCTTTTTGTTTGACATGCAAGATACACACCGAGCTGAATAAAATTATACATTAAATTCTGTATGGAATATTTTTGCATATACAGCGACAATTAGAATATAGATTTCATTGTACATGTATGTTGCATGTAAAGAATGTTCAGAGTCATGCAAGGATTAGTGTTTTCTTGAATAAAGTAAAAGTATCTGTCGTTCCTCCTCAAGCATATTCAAAGTTCTATTATATTATTCTTCAAGAAGATTATTTCTTTATAAAACGTTTGGAAAAAAATGATTACATAAAAATTACTTACAAATTTCATTATAGAATATTTTACACTGAACAGATTATATATTGGGAGGAAATAATCTTACTTATTTACATTCTTCTTGCTGCTGCATGTTGGAAGTTCTTTTACCCAGCATGTCCTCATTGACTGTGTCAGCAACTGCAGGAATTTAATCATCTTGCAATTATCATTTGATTAAAATTAATAACAATTTCAATACGAAATATTTTATATTGAGCAGGATAATACTTAAGTGTGGAGAAAATAATACTATTCCATTCTTCTTGATGCATGTTGAAAGTTCCTTCACCCAGCATCTCCTATTGGCTATTGCAACTAGGAGTTGCCCCTCAATAACAGATTCTAACGCGCTTCAACATCGGAGACAGGCCAACAGAAAGCAGTAGAATACCTGATCATCTCCTGGTAAATTTCGATGGATGACACAAACACATTGAATGACCATTCTGGATGTCTGGCCTTCATCTCCTCAAACAATTCCATCATCGCTCTCCTATTTATACCTGGGTTGTCGTCTGCACCCTGACAACAGCAGAGTACACCTTTGTAACGTTGATCACAGAAATTAATTCATCTCAAGAGTTTATAGGCTCTAGCGTCCCTTCAAGAAGCCCACTCGGATGTGTTCACAGTCCAGTCATATAATGTACGGGTATTGCTTCGAGATGTTCAAGCTCTCTAGATGATTAATTGTTGTACACCATCAAGTTCTTTTCGTAATGAGTTTTAATAGGTTGCCCTTCTAGTTGTAGTCGTAATTGCTTGTGTATGATATAGGCCCTACATGCACCAGTCCATTGGTTAGTTGCCATTTGCGACACTGTATCATAACAAAGTTTAGTGTCCCCTCCTCTTTCTCCATGCGTTAGACTAGCACCACCAGAGTATTGGCAGGCTGCACCATGGGGCACCATAGCCCTTGCGTAGATTGTCCACCTTGTAACATGAGAAGTACGTAGTTGTTTGTACATTTACTATTGTACTTGTCGTTGCCATGTTAATAATTTATATGAAGCATGAATAGCTGATGTACTGGTTGCCTGTATGGCTGCCATGACTATTGGACCTATTTTTATTTAGGTATTGAAGCATGTGTTTTTAAAATTGTATGGTGCACCCCCTCTTATATTGGTGCTAATGGCAAAATATGAATGTTTACCAAATGTTCGGTCATTTCGTGATGTTTTGACCCTCGCCCAACACGATTAACTGATTTCGTTAATACATCGTTTTTCCACACTATAATTATGACAAAAATGTTCGTAATAATATAGTAAAGCAGTTTAATGTACAGAGAAGACTAACTGTTTATAGTAACCAGCAAGTTTATTAATGGTGTGCACACAATCGTGTCAAATCAAAAAAGAAAAAAGAAGATATTTCGAAGTCATTAAAAAATATGTGTGAAATATATAAAGATGAAATAAATATCTGTTAGAACCCTCTTGACTGTCAATTTATATCAAAATCAAGTCTATCGGTTAATTAAACTTATAACTAAAGGTCGGATTTTTGTGAATGTGCTGTTTGCGCCAATGTTTTAGATGGCATTAATTTGTATCTTGGTCGGATCGATCAATTTTTGATTGATGTTTTAATGATGCGGTTTGCAGTATTTTGATATGTATTGCGCTTGTTGTGGAGGTTTTTGTGTGTGTGTGTGTGACTTTGATATATTTCCAAATGCATATACATTATTGGTTATTGAAGCATTTATAGGACATTTCTGTTCTTTTATTACTTTTCAAACATGTTGTATAATATAACATATAGTATAGAAATAATTATAATGCAAGTATAACTAATATTGTGTATTGGATACTAAAAATCTATTAATTTTTACTGCATTTTGAACAGATTTTATTCTGTAAGGATTGATGGAACATTTTGGCTTTATGATTGGTTGTATAGGCATAGTGGTATACCAGGTATAGGCATAGTGGTATAGGCATAGTGGGTTCATTGTTTTAGTGCATTGAGATACCACTGGATATGATTCGAACATTTATTAGCCTGACATTTGAGCATTTTAATGTTTATGTATTTGTACATTGTATAAGTATATATACATTTATGTATATATATATATATTTATGTATATGTATGTATAATTGTTTGTGTGTATATATATAAATGCCTTGCAAATTATTGAAAATTATTTTCAAGCATAATAGAAAAGTGTAATTTATCATCTACAATTAAAATTAATATGCATACATTTGTGGATTCGATGTTATGTCATGCATTAGGTAGTGTTAACATTAACAATTGATATTGCTTAGGATTTCATTGAATGGAATGTTGATAAATAATTAAATTTGACCTTAAAACAAAATATGTGATGTCATTAGTGCAATTGCATATAGAGTTTTATGCATTAAACTACTGTAATAGAAATTGATTACAGGTGTTACTGTTGCAAATACTTGTGTGAGACAATTAATTAACAATAATATTGTGCATTATATTATTTTATTACAATGTATAAGTCAGAACGAGTGTCAAACGAACTAATCTGTTATTTAAAAATTAAATGTCATTGCGATTGTAAAGCTTCGTTGACAATCGTTGGTTGTTCGGATGCTATAAGTTTTTGCTGTAGGCCTACTCTACTACTGTGTATGCTTATCGTATATTGTCGTCAAAGGCCTTTGTTGTCATAGGATGATGTTAAACTTCGGAACAATAATAATAATAAGTGTCAAATCACTTTCTGGATTTGACTTTTTGTGGAGAAGTAAATTTATTTAATGTATCTTTTTGAAAGCTGGGAATTTTTTGTGTTGAGATTGGACCATTAAATTTTGCAATAAAAACTTCTTGTGTTTCATCATTGGTAACATTAGTTGAGAAGTATTGTATTAGTTTCAGAGCCCATTCCTACAGATCATTCACCACTTTGACATGCCGCACATAATGTCTCAAAGACTCTAATATCTTTGGTTTTGTTGTGTGTCTCGATAAAGGAAAAGTTGGATGACCCCTTTCAAACTCTCTGGTCTATTTTTTCAATTCGGAGCAATGCTCGAGCAATTGTCTGTGTTCTACCAGAAGTGCCATTTTAGTCCTACTTGTATCTGTCATGTTGTATTATAGCAATGGCATTGTAACGTGCTGTGTCAAAGAGTAGAAGAATAGATTTGAGAAAGTTTTCACTCTGCTGGGAAGTTCTTCCTTGTTTTATGTGTCCGAAGATTTTCGTATTGCACAATTAATTTATTGAGCTTTGTTTTGGAATGTCCCGCTCTGACAGGCGTCACAGGAATACCAGGATGCTCCCAAAAGGCCATCTCTAGATTATCATCCCTTTTATCTTTCTGCATTGGTCCACGATTGAGAAAAACAATGTAGCGAAGCACCTCCCCATTCACGGCCGGTGGCCTTAGCCCAAAATTAATGGCGACCCGGGAAAACATGCACTTTGGCGCCCCAGACAAATCGTAATCTCCAAATTTCTTAAGTGCTACTCGAAAGCCCAGCGCTGGGCACCAGCTTATTCACGAGGGCTGACAAACGACACCATATACATTTGGCGCCCCGGGAAAAGAATAAACCTACATCTGGCGCCATCAGATTCCCACTGAATTGCTTAGCCCATGTCAGAATCTAAAGATGAATTAGCCAGAGACTGGTTATACGCTCCACTGAGTAATTTATTGAAACAAAATTTATTTGTACACTGAAGGTTTTGCGGGAAGTGGTTATGAGTGAAAACAACTATTAAAATACATTTTTTATAAATGGTGCCTCCCTTTTTTGTGGAAATGGCATCCCTAGAACATGGCGCCCTAGGCAACTGCCTGCATTGCCTAAGGCCGGCCCTGTCCCCATTGGTGGGCAGCTGAGAATGAGATCCTTTTGGGGGGTCAAATCTTTATGTAATTTACACCGTGAATTTCGTGAAAAAAGCACGAAAATTGGACGCATACAGTTTTATATTGTGGCTACACACAACACAAGGACATTATCGGCTAAATCATTTCCAGGTGACCAAATCATTAGATGATCTGACCTGAGAGTCTAGGCTGATGGATTAAACTCTTCAACAAATGCATTCAGATACCATTATCTGTAGGTATATAGACCTAAATGTGCTCTAAGCAGTGGTATAGATCTATTGGCCTTTCTGGCCTTTCTTTTATTACGTATAGGCCTATATAGTATAATTATACACTGATCGTACACTGTATAATATTGTCACAAATAAACAATAAGAAACCATCATTATCTTAATTCTAGACACACAAACAATAATCCTTTGAAAGAGTCTGCTGACTGTCAGTTCCAAAAAGTAAATGCTCTCAATTGAAGCCGGAGAAAGCCGACCGCGCATGCAGCAAAGTCATGTCCCGTATGATCAGACATTAGTTGCTTATAAGGCCAAATTGTAGAGACGGAGAAGCCAGGCCTAACAGAATTCGATGGTCGTTTGTTACTGAATAGCATCTCTGCTCACACATTCGCGTATCATTACTTTCAATCTGCAGTATGAACCCGGTATGAACCGCGCGCATCATGCCGCGAACTCGTATCGGCATATTATCTCTCTCTCTCAAATGAAGCTTATCACATAACGCGATCTCTCTTCAAGTCGTTTCAAGTCTTGCGGAAAGACACCTCGCACCTGGCAAAGTGACGAACCGTATCACATAATTATATCTACGACGAGTCGTAGCCTACTAATCACTTACAATATAATTAACACTAATCTGAAAACAAGGTTGAAACGAGGGACTCATAAAAACAGCAAAGGTCAAATGGTGTCGATCTAAACGTCGAGGCAGCAAACAATGAGGGCTGCGAACCGTGCGCGTATTAAACCATTAGGCCTAGTCAATTATAATGCAACGTAAAATCTCAGCTATACATTGTAAAGGCTGGGGCGGTTTGAAGCAGCAGCACATTGAGTCAAGCGCGCTGGATTCGACTCACAGGTTCACGCCACAGTAAAACAAGCTGTTGTTAAAATCTTGATGCCCATCAGTAATTCTAGCGCAGAAAACAGCCGTATAGTGAAGACCAGCTAACCATCAGACCTGCATGATGCGCTGTATAACAGTGGCTCATAGTCCGCATACTGCCCTTAATACAGAACGGGATCCTCAAAGATCCCCTCGGTCCAAATCTTATCCCAACGCTGCGTTTTCCGCTTCTTCCAAGAGCGCATTGATTTCTCGATGGCGTCAGCGTGGTGCGTTTCGACGTCGCGGCTTCTTCCGCACGGTAAAGTAGTCCACGTATCGATGAGCGATCGATGAGTTGCTTCCGAGCAGAATGGCCTTGCAGGAGAAGTAGTTGTCGCCGACCTTCAGAAGGTCGTACATCTCCGGGTGAAGCGTAAGACGGGTGATGGTGCGTCGCTGGTTCGTCCCCCGCCGTCCCTCACTGGCCGTCGTTCGAATGGAGACTCCAGGAAATCCGGAACTTAGAGGCATCACTGTATTCTTCTTCAGCAGCATCTGAATAGACCATTCATCATGATCATTATGAGCATTATCAATGACTTTTTGACAAGCTTATGGATGTAATTATAAGATGTATGCGAATTCACTCAATTATCTGTCGCCATTGAGGTCGGTGTTTTCTAGAGCTGCATACATTGTACATTGTACAATCTAGCCTAATGCTTGACTGTATACGACTATACGTGATCGAATGACATTGACTTTCAAATAACATTAAGCTTAGGCTACCTATTAGAAGGCTTATGTTATGATAGGTAGATCGGTAAAAAGAATGATGTTGAGCAGGCACTTGTTTGCGAGTGTTTGAGTATTTATACAGCGCCTTTTTAACCTGTCAAAGGCGTTGGCATATTCCGACAGGCATCCGATGTAGACCTATAGGCCTAAAGATATGTCGTCGGGTCGTTAGGTGCAGATACTTCGAAAGGTCTCCTATAGTTTTCTGCTGGTGCTGGTGGTGTTGTGTGCAAGTTGTTACTTGTCAGATCGTTGATAAGGTTAGATGCTGTCTGTGTTTGTCAGGTAGAGAGATCCAATGTTCAGGTGCTGTGGACCAATCGAAGGATACAACGCAGCCAGGTTTAAGTAGATAATGGCTATGATAATCGAGATGATGATGATGATGATGATAACGATGATAATGACGACAATGATGATGATGATGATGATGATGATGATGATGATGATGATGATGATGATGATGATGATGATGATGACGACGACGACGACGACGATGATGATGATGACGACGATGGTGATGATGATGATTATTATTATTATTATGATAACGATGACGACAAAGACAACGACGATGACGACGACGATGATGATGACGACGACAGCGATGACGTCATTCAGTGACGCTTACGTAGAAGCCGATGTCGAGCCATTGCGTGATGGAGTAGCGACCTTTGACCCGGCACTTGACCGTGACCTTCTTTCCAGGGTAGAGGGTGACGGACGTTGGACTGATGGTCAGCTGAAGTGGCTTCTGCTTCTGCTGCTTCTGTTGCTTTTGCGGCAGGTGAGAAGGAGGAGAAGAAGGAGAAAGAATCCCCTTTCGAGTTTCGGGATGATGAGGAGTAGGAGGTGGAGGAGGGGGCGGACATGAAGCCAACCCCACTAGGAGGGTCAGAATGATCACCGACGATAATAGCATCACTGCAACAACAACAACAACAACACGATCGTAATCATCGTGTAAAACTTGAAATCGAAACATGAGTATAGCCTACCTTGAAGAGGCGCTATATAAAATTTCTTAAATAAATAGTAATAAGATAATATTATAGCGCCACTTTAAAAATGACGTCAGAGATCTTAGCTGAAAGAAACGATCATCTAATAAAACAAAGAAAGGTTCATTATTGAAAAGTTTTTGTTTGTTTGATTGCATATGAGATATAATAATATTATGAGTTTGATTGCATATGAGGCGGCGCTAAAATAGGTCGTAGCAGGTCAAATTGACATAGTACGGCCTACTTTACTCTTGGCCTGAATTAATTTTGACCTGCCAACAAAAATTCTTTTGAATTTTTTGTATCTTCCTTGCGTCATATTCCTTCGACCTCTGCTGAATAACTCTCATGACCTTGACATGCACGATCTATTGAAATTGTGAAGCTGAAAATGAGTTTACTGGCTTCACGAAAAAAAATTTGTTTCGTACTAACAAAACAACAGCAATAACACCACCACCAACACCAACACCACCAACTTTACCACCACCACCAACATTACCACCACCACCGACATTACCACCACCACCAGAGTACTCGCCGTGAGATCTCTATTCACTAACGAATCGGCTACCGTGTCAAACAATGACGTAATGGTATACACTATACAGCATGCCAAGGTTGTTCGACTGCGATGATGATAATAAATTGCTCAGCCGTAGTAAGAACACTTAGACGTATACATGAATTCGGAATGTTTGTGGGTTGGACTAATCGGATTGCTCTTGATCCATGATGATACATGTAGCCTATTATAGATTAGATAGCTATCGTGATTACTGTATCTGTATGCGCTATCGTAACAAGCTGAGTAAGATAATTGATATGTCGTGCTATGCCTTCCTTATTAGCGATACTTAAGCCTATAGACGTCATCGCTGTCATCAGCGTATGTATGTAGCCTACATGTATGTATGTGTGTGTGTGTATGTGTGTATGTGTATGTATGTATGTATGTATGTATGTATGTATGTATGTATGTATGTATGTATGATTGTATGTGTGTGTATGCATGTATGTATGTATGTATGTATGTATGTATGTATGTATGTATGTATGTATGTATGTATGTATGTATGTATGTATGTATGTATGTACTATGTAAAAGTATGTATGCATGTAATGTATGTATGTATGCATGCATCTATGTATGTATGCATGTATGTATGTATGTATGCATGCATGTACATGTATTTATTTATGTTTAGAAGTATGCTTACCTCAAAAAACCCTTATATAATTCACCTCGAATGTCAACGAAGCAAGGCTTATTGCCGATAAGCATGACCGTATGCTGCGAGTGTTTTATTAGTTCGTATGATCACCTGTGCTGGATGAATTACTAGGGATCCTGTCTGCAGGTAAGATAATAATATTATTATAGACTGTTATAGGCAATGGATGTGTACAGTGTACAGGGTTTGTTTTCTTCTACGCATAATTCTGAACCAGTTCTAAAGATGTCGTTTATACCACACTTCACCACAGCTGCATACTATAGTTATGCTGTGCATTTGGGTCAAGGCCTACATTCGTGGACTTCTCGTGGAGGGAGTCTTCACAGCTGTGGCAGGAACTGTCATATCTTACAGGCCTTTAGGCATACTATTATATATAATAGGCTGCTATTAATAAGTTGATTTATGAAACAGATAGGTTAAAGGTGAAGGCACTCACCTGCATATGAACCACTGCGTATACGTAATAATTATTATGCTCAGCACTTTAGGCCAGTAGTCTATATCTAGGATTAATCAGCGTGAGAGAGATTACACATTCACAACACAAATAGATGGTGACAGATGCGGGAATAAGGTAAGGCGTAGATTTCTCAGGCTGCAGCTCTTACGAGAAAACAGAAGCAGTCAGACATGAAACACTGTTGTAAGATGTGATCCACGAAGGAATGCGTGTAACTACACTCCAACTGGTTTATACTGGATTATACTGGTTTGGACTGGTTTAGACTGGCTCAGACTGGGGTTGACTGGTTTAGACTGGCTCAGACAGTTCAGACTGGTTTATAGTATACTGGTGTTGACTGGTTTAGACTGGTGTTACCTGGTTTAGACTGGTTCAGGCTGGCGTTGACTGGTTTAGACTGGCTCGGACTGGTCGTCGGTCGAGAATTATAAGGCTCTATGTCCATTTTTTGAAATTTTTTAGTTATTGGTACCATGACGTAGATCTTGTTCAGGGCTATAATGTCATGTGAGAATCTAAGCTGGATCTTCAATATTAACAGAGATATTTACAAAATGAAAAGGCTCTATGTCCCCATGCATTTCAATAGAGACGTCAGACGTCGCAGATAGTCCCATGTTTTCATCTTTTTGAGAATTATAAGGCTCTATGTCCAACAGCAAATGAGACCGCTGCATACAAGTCACGTGATCTAAATTTATCAATAATAATTGGGCCCACGCATTCTGTACTTTGAGCGTCATGAGGCTCTATGTCCAATTTTGGAGTGTGGGGCTTTCTTTAAAAAATTCATTAAAAAATGTGTCAACATTTTATTCACAGCCTTTTGCGATGTACAATTTTACTTTATTGGCAAATGAACTAAATCCCTTAGTTACATTTGTAATATTTTCAGTATTGTTTGTGTACTTGAATGATGAACTTTCAAATTGGAAAAAAGTTTTTAAGCTCTCGCAATTTGCTTACATTGAGTATTAGGCTATAAGGCTCTATGTCCAATTTTGAAGCGGGGCTTTCTTTAAAAAATTCATAAAAAATGTTTTTACATTTTATTCACATTTTTTGCAATGTACAATGTTACTTAATTGACAAATGAACTAAATCCGTTACTTACATTTTTAATATTTTCATTATTGTTTGCGTGCTAGATTGTTGAACTTTCAAATTGGAATATCTCGGAATAGTACTTTTTGGACATAGAGCCTTATAATTCTCAACCGACGTGGTGTTGACTGGTTTAGACTGATTCAGACTGGTTTAGATTGGCTCAGACCATCCTCACAATGTAAAGCATCCTCTAAGTCACTAACGGTATGTCCACACCTCGCTTATCTCAATCCACAACTTTTTCTGCAGACGATGGATACTGAGGTGTCGAACACGGAACATGCCGCAGAGATGCTATCATTTATCCGTCGACCGACCGCATCTGTTTATTGCTCAGTAGACAGAGAGACAGACAGACAGACAGACAGACAGACAGAGACAAAGAGATTCATAAGGGTTCACGGGTGGCGGCTCATCGCCTCGATCTTTCCGTCACTGCACGCAAGGCTCGAATTCTGGCGCAACTTGTCAGATTGACAAGAAGCTGTCAAGACGCCTGCAGACGGACGTTGTGTTTAAGGACTCGATGTGTTTTATGCATTGCTGACATTTTCTAGGCTATTATTGTGTTTAAACTTTAACTGAACATTTTGGGTAGCGTTTTCCAAGTGCTATACTTGAAGTGTGAAAAAGAAATTATGAAGCAATTAGGCGACCATTTGACCGTAATTTTACTCTATAACAACGTGAACCAATATTCGGTTACCTTCCACAATACTACAAGTCATATTAAGTTTAATTAAGCTGTTCATTCACAGTACCTTGCGGTAATTGTGATTGCATGCGCGTAGGCCTACTTCTGTAGCGCCATTGAGAGAATCATAAGAACTGCTCCCGACCTGAGTACACATGTCCACGGTCATACAGGAATAGTCTTCAAACACAAGAATAGTCTTCAAAGTTCAAACACTTCTGAGAGGTAGAAGAGTTCACAGCGCGAAGCCTGCGTGGAAGCCTGCTCAAGAGCGTAGAATTTACACAATGTATATGGCTATAGAATGAAATGAATCAGGAATGCATACAATGCAGAGAATGTTTGAGCCGTATACGGTAATGAATCACGAACGGAGAATGGCAGACCGCTGAGAAGCCTCATGCACGGTATATGTGCAACTTAAATAGCAGGCTGCTATAGTAGGAAACAAAAGGAATGTCGAAGATGCTAGTCCAAAATTTATGGTGAAATTTTTTGTGCACTCGAGAGGAGAAAGAGAGAGAGTTGCGAATTTGAAGAGGAGGAAGGAAGAGGGAAGTTTAGATTTTCAATCGAGCTGCTGTGCTTGAATGATCGTCGGGCAAGACAAGATGTGTACCAGGAGCAACGCACATTCCAGAAGATGTGATCGAGCAGAGAGGATCGTTTCAGCGGAGCAGTAATGTTGAATCCGATGATGATGTATTGGTAGGATGGCAAACAGCTTGCACGGACACTTGAGGGTGTGATAGCTTGAAATAGATTCACTCGAGTAGAGGGAGAAGATGTAAACAGTGGTTGGCCAGTGTTATGTGGTGTCAGTAAGAAAGTTCATTCCGCGATCGTGTAGAGTTTGATGCGTGACGGTTTGTTGCAAAGAGTCTGTACGAAGTCAAGGAGATTCGCGTGATATATCAACGCCCACGAGTGACATTGACTCTGTGAGCTCTCAAAGCTCTCTGCATGGGTTAAACTTGCACTTTCAAGAGAAAAAGAGACATACAGACACAGAGAGACAGACACACAGAGACAGAGACACAGAGGGACAGAGACAGACAGAGACAGAAGCATAGACAAATACAGAAACAGAGCAGCTGTTTCTTGAATTTAAGGATTGCAGGGCTGAGAATCGCGAGAGTATACCTTATGTGGAGGATGGGATGAGAAACCGTAGATTAAGTTGTGAAAGTAGGCCTATCTAGAGGAGCTTGCAAGGGTTGATCAAGCCAGCTGCAGAGTAACGATATGCGAAACGTTAAGTTTGGAATTTCTGTTACGTTAGAAACGCTTCTGTGGACTACATATAATTATGTCGCCGCATAGGTCTCTTTTCATGCACGACCTTGAATTTAGCCTACTTCGAAGCTAATTACAGAGTTATATATTATGGCCATGGCAGTATACAGAAGTGGTTATCTATTCTATGCATACATATAAACACATGTATACTATATAATTATATATATTCCCAATTGAAAGGCCCAAACAAGCCAGAACGTAGCAAAAGGGAATGCTTATGAGTGAGAAGGAAGAGACATTGGACGAGCAAAAGAAATGAGGAATGAGAAAATAAAGAGAGAGTTGAGAAAATGACTGAGAACGATGAAGACGAAGAGGAAAGAGTTAAAAGGAGATGAGGTGTGTGGAGTAACGAGATGGAGTAAAGCGGAAGTGGAATGAAGAAGGATTGGAAAGAGTGACGGAAAGAGTCAGAGGTCGAGAAAGGAAAGATGGATTAAAGAGGAGTAAAAACGGCTCAGTATTTTTCAAATATATAGTTACCAAGATGCTTATTGTGTTTTTCCTCTGGTTCCTTTGCCTCGATATGATTACTACTATCTTACATGTGGAGCCTGTAAACGCCAATGTACCGTACGCGAACGATATTATCACTGACACAAAGCTTCTTTTGTAGTCGCTAGGCGGCGCCACGTCACCATACTAGGCGATCATATCGAATAAATATTATCATTAAGGACACAAAAACGGGAAAGCAATGGTAGCACAATGGATAATGAACAGGCGCGCAGACGAAGAGGACCCAGGATCGAACCAGGTACAAGGAGAAAAAATTAAAATTAAAATTAAAATTAAAATTAAAATTAAAATTAAAATTAAAATTAAAATTAAAATTAAAATTAAAATTAAATGCATTGTGTTTGGACAAGGACAAGGACAAGGACAAGGACAAGGACAAGGACAAGGACAAGGACAAGGACAAGGACAAGGACAAGGACAAGGACAAGGACAAGGACAAGGACAAGGACAAGGACAAGGACAAGGACAAGGACAAGGACAAGGACAAGGACAAGGACAAGGACAAGGACAAGGACAAGGACAAGGACAAGGACAAGGACAAGGACAAGGACAAGGACAAGGACAAGGACAAGGACAAGGACAAGGACAAGGACAAGGACAAGGACAAGGACAAGGACAAGGACAAGGACAAGGACAAGGACAAGGACAAGGACAAGGACAAGGACAAGGACAAGGACAAGGACAAGGACAAGGACAAGGACAAGGACAAGGACAAGGACAAGGACAAGGACAAGGACAAGGACAAGGACAAGGACAAGGACAAGGACAAGGACAAGGACAAGGACAAGGACAAGGACAAGGACAAGGACAAGGACTCTCTTTAACATGCATACGTAATAATCCGTGGGATCGTGACTTTTGGTTCATTCGTGTTGTTGACATAGTAAATGTTATGAAGCTGCGAAACTAGAATTATATGGTTATGCCTTAAATCTAAAATGTCTCCTGAACAATAATATATCATTCTCCCGCTTACCGTTCGTTTTTTAATTCCAAAAGAGGGAGTTGAGGCAGACGATGTTGTGTCTGATCTGTCATGAAATGTCCTCCGGTAGAGTAACCACGGCCATACTAAGGAACCCTAGCTAAGGAACCATAGTTTTGTCTTGCCTGGACTCTTTTGAAGCAGGTAAGTGAGTGTGCTGCTTCGATATGGTATATAATTCAGCTTGTTTCTAATCGCTTGTAGAACGTCATCCAACGACGTTTATGCTCATCGATTGAAGCAATCGAGTAGCCTTAGAATCTGACCGTTGCAGCCGCTCTGAACCCGCAAGGTCAATGACGTTCATTTTGCCTAAAACATTCAAAGCACACGATCTTTTCAGCATCAAATTAACATTGCCATTACCAAACAAGCACTTGCTGCTGTCCGAAGGTTTATTAACTGCTCTTCAAGTCTAAGTCTTAAGAATTCTACCATACCCTACCACTAACTGTCCTATATAGATACTTTACATTGCATTGTCTATGACCGTTTTATAAGCACTTCTCACAGCAAGAGCTTTTCAAAAGTGCTCCCAGCGTGATCGACCCCGAATGAAGGGGCAGGATTCGAGGCAAGAAAAAGATGAGGAAAGACTATACATGACAGAAAGGTGGAGGTAACTGATAATAAAGTCCATGCCATAGAGAGGCAAAGTATCGGGATTGAGCCACATCAGTCCTGCATAAATAATTATTAAGCACCACTATCTAATGATGATTTGACCAAATATAATTCAATGGCACCGAGCAATTTGTGAGTGAAGGACGTGCTGAAGATCTCTATGCAATGAGACTGTCTCAGAGGAGAAGGCTCAAAACCCTACTCTTCATGCTGCAATGTGAGCAATGAGCACTCTAATCAATCCGGCTCATGGAAGAGTTTCGACCGATTGACAAATAGACGAAAAAATTAGACTGGTAAGTGCAAGACAAATACATGTGATTGGCAGATGAACATTGCTAACTGACCGCTTGTTTTGGTTCTGTTTGTTTGGTGTAAACCCTCCACTTGAATTAGCAGCAAGCTGTGAGATCTGGAAGCCATTGAATTAAGACCCGTAGATGCTTTAGTCCGTCTTTCTTCAGAGATATTCCACAACTGCGCACAGAAACCAAAGTTTAGGATCAAGTATGCCAAGTGGCAGGACTTTTACATCTGCTAAGATAGGACTTGCAGATCTTTGAGATAGGACTTCTGCAAATATTCTGAATATTCTAGATCAACCTCCAGCAAGTATTACACCCAATTCATCGTCTGTCGTCTTAGTCATCAAGTCAAATTTTGAAATTTCCTCAGGCTCTAAAAACCTGAATGCTTTCGTCCTTAATGGTTCACACATGGCATATCCATACAAATTGTTGCAGTCCAAATACGTGATGTAGCTATTTGGAATATTTTCTTCATATCCTTGAGCTAGATATGGATTGTTAGACTTGGCATCTCGATTACTAATCATTGACACTCCACCTCTCATGCCATTTTCTATAAATAGGTGAATGTCTGGATCAGTTATAAGCTCCAGAGAAGCATTTGTCATTCTGAGACAAGCATCAAGACTACCTGGTAAGTCCCGAACTGCTACAGTAATGGATTGCATCAAGTTGATAGAATTCCAAGCACATAGTGCGAAAGGATTAAAAAACATCAATCAACAAAATAACATCTGTCTAACATCTGTCTCCAGATACATGTCATGATATTCTTGCAGTGTTTGCATGTTGAAGGTCTGCCATATCTGCTGTGCATAATTATAGTCGTCGTCCGTGATGTCCTCTTCTGTGAGTCTGCTGTAGAAACTTTCTTTGGGTGGTAGAGTCCTTTCAGTCATTCTCTGTCTCGAAGTCATATATTCGTAAATGAAAACACTCTTATGCAGGACAATTTGTAATGGTTTGGATGAAGTCGAAGCAAATGCTCAAATTTAGTGTCTTGTTCCATTCCGGCAGTCTGCTCTCTATTTCTCAAAACTCCGTTAATGCCCTTTGGTTGAAAAATTTCATGCCATTCGTCTGCCAATTATTGCTCCATCTTGCTTGCAATACAAGGACTCTGCTCTAAAAGCAGAGTGAAGATTCGTTGCTCGTTTGTTCACGATAATCGGTTCCTCAATTGTTTTGGATGGAGACACGAATGCTAGGATTTTCCAGACGCTTCATGCATGTGATGCAAATCGTTTGTCCTTTTCTAAAGAATCTTGGTGATCTCCTACTGTTGCAAGAGATGCATTGATGCCGATCGTTGCATGTTTCTCACAAACCAAAGTCGTTTAGTTTGGTCTTTTTGTTTGACATGCAAGATACACACCGAGCTGAATAAAATTATACATTAAATTCTGTATGGAATATTTTTGCATATACAGCGACAATTAGAATATAGATTTCATTGTACATGTATGTTGCATGTAAAGAATGTTCAGAGTCATGCAAGGATTAGTGTTTTCTTGAATAAAGTAAAAGTATCTGTCGTTCCTCCTCAAGCATATTCAAAGTTCTATTATATTATTCTTCAAGAAGATTATTTCTTTATAAAACGTTTGGAAAAAAATGATTACATAAAAATTACTTACAAATTTCATTATAGAATATTTTACACTGAACAGATTATATATTGGGAGGAAATAATCTTACTTATTTACATTCTTCTTGCTGCTGCATGTTGGAAGTTCTTTTACCCAGCATGTCCTCATTGACTGTGTCAGCAACTGCAGGAATTTAATCATCTTGCAATTATCATTTGATTAAAATTAATAACAATTTCAATACGAAATATTTTATATTGAGCAGGATAATACTTAAGTGTGGAGAAAATAATACTATTCCATTCTTCTTGATGCATGTTGAAAGTTCCTTCACCCAGCATCTCCTATTGGCTATTGCAACTAGGAGTTGCCCCTCAATAACAGATTCTAACGCGCTTCAACATCGGAGACAGGCCAACAGAAAGCAGTAGAATACCTGATCATCTCCTGGTAAATTTCGATGGATGACACAAACACATTGAATGACCATTCTGGATGTCTGGCCTTCATCTCCTCAAACAATTCCATCATCGCTCTCCTATTTATACCTGGGTTGTCGTCTGCACCCTGACAACAGCAGAGTACACCTTTGTAACGTTGATCACAGAAATTAATTCATCTCAAGAGTTTATAGGCTCTAGCGTCCCTTCAAGAAGCCCACTCGGATGTGTTCACAGTCCAGTCATATAATGTACGGGTATTGCTTCGAGATGTTCAAGCTCTCTAGATGATTAATTGTTGTACACCATCAAGTTCTTTTCGTAATGAGTTTTAATAGGTTGCCCTTCTAGTTGTAGTCGTAATTGCTTGTGTATGATATAGGCCCTACATGCACCAGTCCATTGGTTAGTTGCCATTTGCGACACTGTATCATAACAAAGTTTAGTGTCCCCTCCTCTTTCTCCATGCGTTAGACTAGCACCACCAGAGTATTGGCAGGCTGCACCATGGGGCACCATAGCCCTTGCGTAGATTGTCCACCTTGTAACATGAGAAGTACGTAGTTGTTTGTACATTTACTATTGTACTTGTCGTTGCCATGTTAATAATTTATATGAAGCATGAATAGCTGATGTACTGGTTGCCTGTATGGCTGCCATGACTATTGGACCTATTTTTATTTAGGTATTGAAGCATGTGTTTTTAAAATTGTATGGTGCACCCCCTCTTATATTGGTGCTAATGGCAAAATATGAATGTTTACCAAATGTTCGGTCATTTCGTGATGTTTTGACCCTCGCCCAACACGATTAACTGATTTCGTTAATACATCGTTTTTCCACACTATAATTATGACAAAAATGTTCGTAATAATATAGTAAAGCAGTTTAATGTACAGAGAAGACTAACTGTTTATAGTAACCAGCAAGTTTATTAATGGTGTGCACACAATCGTGTCAAATCAAAAAAGAAAAAAGAAGATATTTCGAAGTCATTAAAAAATATGTGTGAAATATATAAAGATGAAATAAATATCTGTTAGAACCCTCTTGACTGTCAATTTATATCAAAATCAAGTCTATCGGTTAATTAAACTTATAACTAAAGGTCGGATTTTTGTGAATGTGCTGTTTGCGCCAATGTTTTAGATGGCATTAATTTGTATCTTGGTCGGATCGATCAATTTTTGATTGATGTTTTAATGATGCGGTTTGCAGTATTTTGATATGTATTGCGCTTGTTGTGGAGGTTTTTGTGTGTGTGTGTGTGACTTTGATATATTTCCAAATGCATATACATTATTGGTTATTGAAGCATTTATAGGACATTTCTGTTCTTTTATTACTTTTCAAACATGTTGTATAATATAACATATAGTATAGAAATAATTATAATGCAAGTATAACTAATATTGTGTATTGGATACTAAAAATCTATTAATTTTTACTGCATTTTGAACAGATTTTATTCTGTAAGGATTGATGGAACATTTTGGCTTTATGATTGGTTGTATAGGCATAGTGGTATACCAGGTATAGGCATAGTGGTATAGGCATAGTGGGTTCATTGTTTTAGTGCATTGAGATACCACTGGATATGATTCGAACATTTATTAGCCTGACATTTGAGCATTTTAATGTTTATGTATTTGTACATTGTATAAGTATATATACATTTATGTATATATATATATATTTATGTATATGTATGTATAATTGTTTGTGTGTATATATATAAATGCCTTGCAAATTATTGAAAATTATTTTCAAGCATAATAGAAAAGTGTAATTTATCATCTACAATTAAAATTAATATGCATACATTTGTGGATTCGATGTTATGTCATGCATTAGGTAGTGTTAACATTAACAATTGATATTGCTTAGGATTTCATTGAATGGAATGTTGATAAATAATTAAATTTGACCTTAAAACAAAATATGTGATGTCATTAGTGCAATTGCATATAGAGTTTTATGCATTAAACTACTGTAATAGAAATTGATTACAGGTGTTACTGTTGCAAATACTTGTGTGAGACAATTAATTAACAATAATATTGTGCATTATATTATTTTATTACAATGTATAAGTCAGAACGAGTGTCAAACGAACTAATCTGTTATTTAAAAATTAAATGTCATTGCGATTGTAAAGCTTCGTTGACAATCGTTGGTTGTTCGGATGCTATAAGTTTTTGCTGTAGGCCTACTCTACTACTGTGTATGCTTATCGTATATTGTCGTCAAAGGCCTTTGTTGTCATAGGATGATGTTAAACTTCGGAACAATAATAATAATAAGTGTCAAATCACTTTCTGGATTTGACTTTTTGTGGAGAAGTAAATTTATTTAATGTATCTTTTTGAAAGCTGGGAATTTTTTGTGTTGAGATTGGACCATTAAATTTTGCAATAAAAACTTCTTGTGTTTCATCATTGGTAACATTAGTTGAGAAGTATTGTATTAGTTTCAGAGCCCATTCCTACAGATCATTCACCACTTTGACATGCCGCACATAATGTCTCAAAGACTCTAATATCTTTGGTTTTGTTGTGTGTCTCGATAAAGGAAAAGTTGGATGACCCCTTTCAAACTCTCTGGTCTATTTTTTCAATTCGGAGCAATGCTCGAGCAATTGTCTGTGTTCTACCAGAAGTGCCATTTTAGTCCTACTTGTATCTGTCATGTTGTATTATAGCAATGGCATTGTAACGTGCTGTGTCAAAGAGTAGAAGAATAGATTTGAGAAAGTTTTCACTCTGCTGGGAAGTTCTTCCTTGTTTTATGTGTCCGAAGATTTTCGTATTGCACAATTAATTTATTGAGCTTTGTTTTGGAATGTCCCGCTCTGACAGGCGTCACAGGAATACCAGGATGCTCCCAAAAGGCCATCTCTAGATTATCATCCCTTTTATCTTTCTGCATTGGTCCACGATTGAGAAAAACAATGTAGCGAAGCACCTCCCCATTCACGGCCGGTGGCCTTAGCCCAAAATTAATGGCGACCCGGGAAAACATGCACTTTGGCGCCCCAGACAAATCGTAATCTCCAAATTTCTTAAGTGCTACTCGAAAGCCCAGCGCTGGGCACCAGCTTATTCACGAGGGCTGACAAACGACACCATATACATTTGGCGCCCCGGGAAAAGAATAAACCTACATCTGGCGCCATCAGATTCCCACTGAATTGCTTAGCCCATGTCAGAATCTAAAGATGAATTAGCCAGAGACTGGTTATACGCTCCACTGAGTAATTTATTGAAACAAAATTTATTTGTACACTGAAGGTTTTGCGGGAAGTGGTTATGAGTGAAAACAACTATTAAAATACATTTTTTATAAATGGTGCCTCCCTTTTTTGTGGAAATGGCATCCCTAGAACATGGCGCCCTAGGCAACTGCCTGCATTGCCTAAGGCCGGCCCTGTCCCCATTGGTGGGCAGCTGAGAATGAGATCCTTTTGGGGGGTCAAATCTTTATGTAATTTACACCGTGAATTTCGTGAAAAAAGCACGAAAATTGGACGCATACAGTTTTATATTGTGGCTACACACAACACAAGGACATTATCGGCTAAATCATTTCCAGGTGACCAAATCATTAGATGATCTGACCTGAGAGTCTAGGCTGATGGATTAAACTCTTCAACAAATGCATTCAGATACCATTATCTGTAGGTATATAGACCTAAATGTGCTCTAAGCAGTGGTATAGATCTATTGGCCTTTCTGGCCTTTCTTTTATTACGTATAGGCCTATATAGTATAATTATACACTGATCGTACACTGTATAATATTGTCACAAATAAACAATAAGAAACCATCATTATCTTAATTCTAGACACACAAACAATAATCCTTTGAAAGAGTCTGCTGACTGTCAGTTCCAAAAAGTAAATGCTCTCAATTGAAGCCGGAGAAAGCCGACCGCGCATGCAGCAAAGTCATGTCCCGTATGATCAGACATTAGTTGCTTATAAGGCCAAATTGTAGAGACGGAGAAGCCAGGCCTAACAGAATTCGATGGTCGTTTGTTACTGAATAGCATCTCTGCTCACACATTCGCGTATCATTACTTTCAATCTGCAGTATGAACCCGGTATGAACCGCGCGCATCATGCCGCGAACTCGTATCGGCATATTATCTCTCTCTCTCAAATGAAGCTTATCACATAACGCGATCTCTCTTCAAGTCGTTTCAAGTCTTGCGGAAAGACACCTCGCACCTGGCAAAGTGACGAACCGTATCACATAATTATATCTACGACGAGTCGTAGCCTACTAATCACTTACAATATAATTAACACTAATCTGAAAACAAGGTTGAAACGAGGGACTCATAAAAACAGCAAAGGTCAAATGGTGTCGATCTAAACGTCGAGGCAGCAAACAATGAGGGCTGCGAACCGTGCGCGTATTAAACCATTAGGCCTAGTCAATTATAATGCAACGTAAAATCTCAGCTATACATTGTAAAGGCTGGGGCGGTTTGAAGCAGCAGCACATTGAGTCAAGCGCGCTGGATTCGACTCACAGGTTCACGCCACAGTAAAACAAGCTGTTGTTAAAATCTTGATGCCCATCAGTAATTCTAGCGCAGAAAACAGCCGTATAGTGAAGACCAGCTAACCATCAGACCTGCATGATGCGCTGTATAACAGTGGCTCATAGTCCGCATACTGCCCTTAATACAGAACGGGATCCTCAAAGATCCCCTCGGTCCAAATCTTATCCCAACGCTGCGTTTTCCGCTTCTTCCAAGAGCGCATTGATTTCTCGATGGCGTCAGCGTGGTGCGTTTCGACGTCGCGGCTTCTTCCGCACGGTAAAGTAGTCCACGTATCGATGAGCGATCGATGAGTTGCTTCCGAGCAGAATGGCCTTGCAGGAGAAGTAGTTGTCGCCGACCTTCAGAAGGTCGTACATCTCCGGGTGAAGCGTAAGACGGGTGATGGTGCGTCGCTGGTTCGTCCCCCGCCGTCCCTCACTGGCCGTCGTTCGAATGGAGACTCCAGGAAATCCGGAACTTAGAGGCATCACTGTATTCTTCTTCAGCAGCATCTGAATAGACCATTCATCATGATCATTATGAGCATTATCAATGACTTTTTGACAAGCTTATGGATGTAATTATAAGATGTATGCGAATTCACTCAATTATCTGTCGCCATTGAGGTCGGTGTTTTCTAGAGCTGCATACATTGTACATTGTACAATCTAGCCTAATGCTTGACTGTATACGACTATACGTGATCGAATGACATTGACTTTCAAATAACATTAAGCTTAGGCTACCTATTAGAAGGCTTATGTTATGATAGGTAGATCGGTAAAAAGAATGATGTTGAGCAGGCACTTGTTTGCGAGTGTTTGAGTATTTATACAGCGCCTTTTTAACCTGTCAAAGGCGTTGGCATATTCCGACAGGCATCCGATGTAGACCTATAGGCCTAAAGATATGTCGTCGGGTCGTTAGGTGCAGATACTTCGAAAGGTCTCCTATAGTTTTCTGCTGGTGCTGGTGGTGTTGTGTGCAAGTTGTTACTTGTCAGATCGTTGATAAGGTTAGATGCTGTCTGTGTTTGTCAGGTAGAGAGATCCAATGTTCAGGTGCTGTGGACCAATCGAAGGATACAACGCAGCCAGGTTTAAGTAGATAATGGCTATGATAATCGAGATGATGATGATGATGATGATAACGATGATAATGACGACAATGATGATGATGATGATGATGATGATGATGATGATGATGATGATGATGATGATGATGATGATGATGACGACGACGACGACGACGATGATGATGATGACGACGATGGTGATGATGATGATTATTATTATTATTATGATAACGATGACGACAAAGACAACGACGATGACGACGACGATGATGATGACGACGACAGCGATGACGTCATTCAGTGACGCTTACGTAGAAGCCGATGTCGAGCCATTGCGTGATGGAGTAGCGACCTTTGACCCGGCACTTGACCGTGACCTTCTTTCCAGGGTAGAGGGTGACGGACGTTGGACTGATGGTCAGCTGAAGTGGCTTCTGCTTCTGCTGCTTCTGTTGCTTTTGCGGCAGGTGAGAAGGAGGAGAAGAAGGAGAAAGAATCCCCTTTCGAGTTTCGGGATGATGAGGAGTAGGAGGTGGAGGAGGGGGCGGACATGAAGCCAACCCCACTAGGAGGGTCAGAATGATCACCGACGATAATAGCATCACTGCAACAACAACAACAACAACACGATCGTAATCATCGTGTAAAACTTGAAATCGAAACATGAGTATAGCCTACCTTGAAGAGGCGCTATATAAAATTTCTTAAATAAATAGTAATAAGATAATATTATAGCGCCACTTTAAAAATGACGTCAGAGATCTTAGCTGAAAGAAACGATCATCTAATAAAACAAAGAAAGGTTCATTATTGAAAAGTTTTTGTTTGTTTGATTGCATATGAGATATAATAATATTATGAGTTTGATTGCATATGAGGCGGCGCTAAAATAGGTCGTAGCAGGTCAAATTGACATAGTACGGCCTACTTTACTCTTGGCCTGAATTAATTTTGACCTGCCAACAAAAATTCTTTTGAATTTTTTGTATCTTCCTTGCGTCATATTCCTTCGACCTCTGCTGAATAACTCTCATGACCTTGACATGCACGATCTATTGAAATTGTGAAGCTGAAAATGAGTTTACTGGCTTCACGAAAAAAAATTTGTTTCGTACTAACAAAACAACAGCAATAACACCACCACCAACACCAACACCACCAACTTTACCACCACCACCAACATTACCACCACCACCGACATTACCACCACCACCAGAGTACTCGCCGTGAGATCTCTATTCACTAACGAATCGGCTACCGTGTCAAACAATGACGTAATGGTATACACTATACAGCATGCCAAGGTTGTTCGACTGCGATGATGATAATAAATTGCTCAGCCGTAGTAAGAACACTTAGACGTATACATGAATTCGGAATGTTTGTGGGTTGGACTAATCGGATTGCTCTTGATCCATGATGATACATGTAGCCTATTATAGATTAGATAGCTATCGTGATTACTGTATCTGTATGCGCTATCGTAACAAGCTGAGTAAGATAATTGATATGTCGTGCTATGCCTTCCTTATTAGCGATACTTAAGCCTATAGACGTCATCGCTGTCATCAGCGTATGTATGTAGCCTACATGTATGTATGTGTGTGTGTGTATGTGTGTATGTGTATGTATGTATGTATGTATGTATGTATGTATGTATGTATGTATGTATGTATGTATGATTGTATGTGTGTGTATGCATGTATGTATGTATGTATGTATGTATGTATGTATGTATGTATGTATGTATGTATGTATGTATGTATGTATGTATGTATGTATGTACTATGTAAAAGTATGTATGCATGTAATGTATGTATGTATGCATGCATCTATGTATGTATGCATGTATGTATGTATGTATGCATGCATGTACATGTATTTATTTATGTTTAGAAGTATGCTTACCTCAAAAAACCCTTATATAATTCACCTCGAATGTCAACGAAGCAAGGCTTATTGCCGATAAGCATGACCGTATGCTGCGAGTGTTTTATTAGTTCGTATGATCACCTGTGCTGGATGAATTACTAGGGATCCTGTCTGCAGGTAAGATAATAATATTATTATAGACTGTTATAGGCAATGGATGTGTACAGTGTACAGGGTTTGTTTTCTTCTACGCATAATTCTGAACCAGTTCTAAAGATGTCGTTTATACCACACTTCACCACAGCTGCATACTATAGTTATGCTGTGCATTTGGGTCAAGGCCTACATTCGTGGACTTCTCGTGGAGGGAGTCTTCACAGCTGTGGCAGGAACTGTCATATCTTACAGGCCTTTAGGCATACTATTATATATAATAGGCTGCTATTAATAAGTTGATTTATGAAACAGATAGGTTAAAGGTGAAGGCACTCACCTGCATATGAACCACTGCGTATACGTAATAATTATTATGCTCAGCACTTTAGGCCAGTAGTCTATATCTAGGATTAATCAGCGTGAGAGAGATTACACATTCACAACACAAATAGATGGTGACAGATGCGGGAATAAGGTAAGGCGTAGATTTCTCAGGCTGCAGCTCTTACGAGAAAACAGAAGCAGTCAGACATGAAACACTGTTGTAAGATGTGATCCACGAAGGAATGCGTGTAACTACACTCCAACTGGTTTATACTGGATTATACTGGTTTGGACTGGTTTAGACTGGCTCAGACTGGGGTTGACTGGTTTAGACTGGCTCAGACAGTTCAGACTGGTTTATAGTATACTGGTGTTGACTGGTTTAGACTGGTGTTACCTGGTTTAGACTGGTTCAGGCTGGCGTTGACTGGTTTAGACTGGCTCGGACTGGTCGTCGGTCGAGAATTATAAGGCTCTATGTCCATTTTTTGAAATTTTTTAGTTATTGGTACCATGACGTAGATCTTGTTCAGGGCTATAATGTCATGTGAGAATCTAAGCTGGATCTTCAATATTAACAGAGATATTTACAAAATGAAAAGGCTCTATGTCCCCATGCATTTCAATAGAGACGTCAGACGTCGCAGATAGTCCCATGTTTTCATCTTTTTGAGAATTATAAGGCTCTATGTCCAACAGCAAATGAGACCGCTGCATACAAGTCACGTGATCTAAATTTATCAATAATAATTGGGCCCACGCATTCTGTACTTTGAGCGTCATGAGGCTCTATGTCCAATTTTGGAGTGTGGGGCTTTCTTTAAAAAATTCATTAAAAAATGTGTCAACATTTTATTCACAGCCTTTTGCGATGTACAATTTTACTTTATTGGCAAATGAACTAAATCCCTTAGTTACATTTGTAATATTTTCAGTATTGTTTGTGTACTTGAATGATGAACTTTCAAATTGGAAAAAAGTTTTTAAGCTCTCGCAATTTGCTTACATTGAGTATTAGGCTATAAGGCTCTATGTCCAATTTTGAAGCGGGGCTTTCTTTAAAAAATTCATAAAAAATGTTTTTACATTTTATTCACATTTTTTGCAATGTACAATGTTACTTAATTGACAAATGAACTAAATCCGTTACTTACATTTTTAATATTTTCATTATTGTTTGCGTGCTAGATTGTTGAACTTTCAAATTGGAATATCTCGGAATAGTACTTTTTGGACATAGAGCCTTATAATTCTCAACCGACGTGGTGTTGACTGGTTTAGACTGATTCAGACTGGTTTAGATTGGCTCAGACCATCCTCACAATGTAAAGCATCCTCTAAGTCACTAACGGTATGTCCACACCTCGCTTATCTCAATCCACAACTTTTTCTGCAGACGATGGATACTGAGGTGTCGAACACGGAACATGCCGCAGAGATGCTATCATTTATCCGTCGACCGACCGCATCTGTTTATTGCTCAGTAGACAGAGAGACAGACAGACAGACAGACAGACAGACAGAGACAAAGAGATTCATAAGGGTTCACGGGTGGCGGCTCATCGCCTCGATCTTTCCGTCACTGCACGCAAGGCTCGAATTCTGGCGCAACTTGTCAGATTGACAAGAAGCTGTCAAGACGCCTGCAGACGGACGTTGTGTTTAAGGACTCGATGTGTTTTATGCATTGCTGACATTTTCTAGGCTATTATTGTGTTTAAACTTTAACTGAACATTTTGGGTAGCGTTTTCCAAGTGCTATACTTGAAGTGTGAAAAAGAAATTATGAAGCAATTAGGCGACCATTTGACCGTAATTTTACTCTATAACAACGTGAACCAATATTCGGTTACCTTCCACAATACTACAAGTCATATTAAGTTTAATTAAGCTGTTCATTCACAGTACCTTGCGGTAATTGTGATTGCATGCGCGTAGGCCTACTTCTGTAGCGCCATTGAGAGAATCATAAGAACTGCTCCCGACCTGAGTACACATGTCCACGGTCATACAGGAATAGTCTTCAAACACAAGAATAGTCTTCAAAGTTCAAACACTTCTGAGAGGTAGAAGAGTTCACAGCGCGAAGCCTGCGTGGAAGCCTGCTCAAGAGCGTAGAATTTACACAATGTATATGGCTATAGAATGAAATGAATCAGGAATGCATACAATGCAGAGAATGTTTGAGCCGTATACGGTAATGAATCACGAACGGAGAATGGCAGACCGCTGAGAAGCCTCATGCACGGTATATGTGCAACTTAAATAGCAGGCTGCTATAGTAGGAAACAAAAGGAATGTCGAAGATGCTAGTCCAAAATTTATGGTGAAATTTTTTGTGCACTCGAGAGGAGAAAGAGAGAGAGTTGCGAATTTGAAGAGGAGGAAGGAAGAGGGAAGTTTAGATTTTCAATCGAGCTGCTGTGCTTGAATGATCGTCGGGCAAGACAAGATGTGTACCAGGAGCAACGCACATTCCAGAAGATGTGATCGAGCAGAGAGGATCGTTTCAGCGGAGCAGTAATGTTGAATCCGATGATGATGTATTGGTAGGATGGCAAACAGCTTGCACGGACACTTGAGGGTGTGATAGCTTGAAATAGATTCACTCGAGTAGAGGGAGAAGATGTAAACAGTGGTTGGCCAGTGTTATGTGGTGTCAGTAAGAAAGTTCATTCCGCGATCGTGTAGAGTTTGATGCGTGACGGTTTGTTGCAAAGAGTCTGTACGAAGTCAAGGAGATTCGCGTGATATATCAACGCCCACGAGTGACATTGACTCTGTGAGCTCTCAAAGCTCTCTGCATGGGTTAAACTTGCACTTTCAAGAGAAAAAGAGACATACAGACACAGAGAGACAGACACACAGAGACAGAGACACAGAGGGACAGAGACAGACAGAGACAGAAGCATAGACAAATACAGAAACAGAGCAGCTGTTTCTTGAATTTAAGGATTGCAGGGCTGAGAATCGCGAGAGTATACCTTATGTGGAGGATGGGATGAGAAACCGTAGATTAAGTTGTGAAAGTAGGCCTATCTAGAGGAGCTTGCAAGGGTTGATCAAGCCAGCTGCAGAGTAACGATATGCGAAACGTTAAGTTTGGAATTTCTGTTACGTTAGAAACGCTTCTGTGGACTACATATAATTATGTCGCCGCATAGGTCTCTTTTCATGCACGACCTTGAATTTAGCCTACTTCGAAGCTAATTACAGAGTTATATATTATGGCCATGGCAGTATACAGAAGTGGTTATCTATTCTATGCATACATATAAACACATGTATACTATATAATTATATATATTCCCAATTGAAAGGCCCAAACAAGCCAGAACGTAGCAAAAGGGAATGCTTATGAGTGAGAAGGAAGAGACATTGGACGAGCAAAAGAAATGAGGAATGAGAAAATAAAGAGAGAGTTGAGAAAATGACTGAGAACGATGAAGACGAAGAGGAAAGAGTTAAAAGGAGATGAGGTGTGTGGAGTAACGAGATGGAGTAAAGCGGAAGTGGAATGAAGAAGGATTGGAAAGAGTGACGGAAAGAGTCAGAGGTCGAGAAAGGAAAGATGGATTAAAGAGGAGTAAAAACGGGGAAAGGAAGGACGGGTAAAAGGCGGAAGAAAGTCGGGCGTCGTTGAACCCATACATCAAGTAAATATCAGCAGATGTAGTAGGCCTAACAGCAGGAAACGCCTGGTCACGTGGTCAACAACCTTCAGAAGGGAGATGATCTGAAAATCATTTGTCTCTTCTTACAAAAAAGAACAGCCGGTGATTGAGTAGTAGCATTAAAACGAAGAGCCGTAAACATCACATGGTGTTCTGCTGCTGCTGCTGATGCTGCTGCTGCTGCTGCTGCTGCTGGTGATGCTGCTGCTGCTGATGCTGGTGATGCTGAAAACGTCAAACGGTCGACACACGAAATATTTCCCGTTCACCTACTTACATACTTCATCTTTATGCTCCTGTCAGTGGTTTGCTGTTTATGTCTCTGCATGCTGTTCGTGTTTGTCTATCTGTCTGTATGGTTAAATGTCGATCAGTCAGTCAGTCAATCACTCAGTCAGTCAATCACTCAGTCAGTCAATCACTCAGTCAGTCAATCACTCAGTCAGTCAATCAGTCAATCAGTAAGTCAGTCAATCACTCAGTCAGTCAATCAGTCAATCAGTAAGTCAGTCAATCACTCAGTCAGTCAGTCAATCACTCAGTCAGTCAATCGGTAAGTCAGTCAATCACTCAGTCAGTAAGTCGGTTAGTTAGTCAGTCAGCAAGTCAGTCAGTCAGTATATGTCAGTCAATCAATCACTCAGTCAGTAAGTAAGTCAGTCAGTCAGTCGCTCCGTAAGTAAGTAGGTAAGTCAGTCAGTCAATTTGCCTGAATGGTTTTTCTCTCGGCCACTCTGTGTCTTATCTGTCTGTCCATCTATATCCAACGTCGATGTAAATATCGGCGTAATAAAGTAAACGCTTCAGCGAGACTGTATCTCGTTCACACCATCAAGTCCACAAGATTCCGGATGCTTGGTTGGTTGCGGTGTCAGGCCAAGACCCCGGGGAGGAGACAGCATGGAGCTACGGTGAGAAACGTTGGTGATATAAAAATTATGTTAGAATGGTGATATAGGATGGTGATGAGGTGGTGATATAGGATGGTGACGGAGTGGTGATATTATCGGATGATTGATTTGATGGTGATATTATACGATGGTGATGGGACGGTGATATTTTAGGATAGTGGCGAGATGGTTATGGAGTGGAGCTGGGACGGGATCAGGATGGAATACCTGGAATAGCTCGGTTTCTAGTCTTGAATGAAATACTGGCGAATAGAGGGCAAGTTCGGGAGTGGGAAGAGAGGAAGCTGAGAGTGGTATACGAGCGAACTGGCGCGTAGATCTGACCGAATTCCGTTCTAAAGACCCGAAGCAGCGCGTAGATAAAAGATCAGAGTTGTTGTAGAATTTGAGAGGAGGTGGGGAAACTTGGAGACTGGAGGCCAACATAGAAAAAGATAGTGAATAGGTACGAATTTACACCTGCTGCAACCTTGGGCGGTTGGATAAAAAAAATGGATAACGAGTATAGGCTACCTGACGATTGTATAAGAGGGCTGAAAGGTTGGAACTTAATTGGAAGGGCAGTGCATGCAAGAAACACAATATTATTTTGCAGTGGCAGTGGATAAAAATAACCATAAATTTTATTGACACCCGAGTAACAGTAGTATTGACATCGAAAAAAGCACAAGTACAATAGAACACAAACTGATTTAAGATATGAGGTTGTATGCTATATACTCGATGGTGTTTGGAGTTCTGCTGTGAATCGATCTCTGTCTGTCCGTCTATCCGTCCGTTGGTTTGCCTGCCTTTGGGTAAGCTTATAGGGCCTGTGTCTCTGCATATCTATCTCTGTGTGTAATAAGCTTACGCTTATATATATACCATAACTTCCCATAAGCAATAGAACACACGCATGCGCTGGTCTTATACATGTGCTTCTAATTTAATTACGCTCCAAAGCAGTCAAAGCTATAAATAATCTGATCCCGCTTTCCTTCATTTCCGGCCTCATTTCCCCCACTGTCACACACACACAAGTCGAGGTCTTTAAGCAGGCCTAAAAATAGTCCACATGTCGGGACTTATCAGAGACAACGCGGTAGACAGGCGTCTTTGAGGTTAACTATGAAACTGTCGACTGCATGCCATAGCTCACCCGCCTTAATTACCGAATAATAATAATATATTGCATCATTGTACCTACAGCAAGAGTCTTGCCACTGCTATTTGTATACAAAACACATTGCCTCTTTTAAGTCAAGGACTATTTTTTAAAACTGTTCGACGCCTCTTTAAATTTGCGAGACGTTGATGCAGTGTCATCTGGCGTTCTTGGGTGGTAGCTGGGTGTGGGGAGGGGAGTGCATGTGACCCCACAGCAAGAGCGCGGCGCCTGTGTAATTAGGAGCTAAATAAATTGTGTGGTACGTAAATATATACAGTTATACACTCGTCTGCTGTGGCCAGATTTAAATTCATTTGTTGTAACTCAATTAAGAATTAATGCCATAAGTTATTATGCGGAAATATGAAGGTTGCGGTCCTTGCGTATCGCATTCACAGGCAGTGCTTTTGAAAGGTTCTCATCACGGTGCTATTTTAATACCAATGCACCTACATGATGCATAATCACAAAGGCTACATAAATAGGTATGCATGCATAAAACATGCCTTCGTGCACGTAACCATACATAGTATACACGCAAACATAAATATGCACACGTAAGAATAGAATAGGATTGTCAGGAATCTATATATGGCGCCCGGGGCGATTCTCAAATCCGATCGCGTTAATGTAGGTATATATATATATAATAGTATATTATATATAGGCCTATAGAGAGAGAAAAAATAGAGGCAGACAGACAGAGACAGAAACATACAGACAGAGATACAGAGAGATAGAGAAGGAGACAGATAGCCGATAGCAACAGCTTTCTGATAGAGGTATAAGTGCTTAGCTACACCAAAGAACTTATCGACTGCATGATAGGCTAACACGAGTACACATAACTTCGATCTTGCTAAATTGTTAACCTGGTATTTCGAACCCTGGAGAGCAAATACTTCGCTGCGGGCAATCTTTTAACAGCCTGACATTTTTAAACCTTGAAGTGAGTAAGTGAGTGAGATGACCCTGGAGAGCAGCCACTTAGGCCATGCAGCCTAACTGCCGATTTCGGCCGCGATAACTTTGTATACCGTACACACCTAGTTTTCTAATCCTGGAATTTCTAACCTGGAGACTTCTAACCCGGAATAGAATGACCTTGAACGACGTTGCAGTGAGTGCAGTAGCCTATCATGTCCGCATGCATACACCTTAAGGCCGTTATTCAGTCGTATTTTCAACTGCCTCTAAACTGGGAGTTGCTGCAAATGCAAGTCATTTCTCTACTTACTGGGCCATTTTTCTTTTGTAATTTAAGGCCCGGAGCCCCGGACCTAAAGTTGTTCATGGGATGTTGGCAAACACACAGGTACAGCACCTGCCAGATGGTTTGACTATAATCTAATTGGATAGCTTGAAGCTTAAAAATAACCAAGATTTAATTAAATCTAAGCCGTAGCCTACAGTTCTCGGTTTTTATTTCTCAATACGCAATTCTGAACTGCGCTGCCAGATCGAGTCATTGTAGCCTACCAAAATTCTCGCATATTAGGCTATATCGACCTATTCGTGACACTCTGCACCGAATCCCGGTGGTGGACAGAATCACATTCCAGATCATCACCACTCACCATTATGCCGAGCATCAATGTTTGGTCTGAGTAGGCTATACATTAGTATATTAGTGAGCTCCTCTGTGTTCCCGTCACCAACCAACCAGGTCGTCGATCATTGCGCTCTGCGATTCGTGGGGACTTGATAGTCCCGCGCTCTCAACTTCTCGTCCATCGATGCGGACCCACCTCATTTTGTGGGACCTGCGTGCTGGAACAGTCTTAAATTACCGTAACAATTCGCGATGTTGCATGCCATACGTGTGTCTACTGTCTCATGCAACATTCTCAAAGACACTTAATTAAGTAGCACTTGTTTAGAACTGTCGGCTAGCTATAAGTTAAGCGCCTTCGTGAGGTTCATGTAAGGCGCTATATAAATGTTCATATATACATGCATTCAGCATCCGCTCCTCCACCATCATCATCCCACAACCATCAAACGATTGCGCTCCTATATTTCTTTCATTAAATGGATCCAAGGATTCTGATCTAAGCTTATACAAATTGCAAGTGATTATATACTTACCAAACATCCGGGTCATGCTGACTTGCATGCATGGTCCTTTATATAGCACAATGTTTATAATGTTTTTCTCTCCGACGCCGCAGCTATTGCAACATGTGTGCCGCCGATAAGCTCATAGAAGATTTATATGCAGTAACTTCTTGAACATATAAAGCGGCCTTTGCTTTTATGTGGGATCTATCTATGCAAACTGTCGGCGATGATATCATAGCATCTGATTTTTGGCCGACAAATGTTCAAGAGCTCCAGATGGTCAATCGTTTGATGATAGACTTCTGTATACCAATAACACAGTCTTCTTATTGCAAGTTGCATGTATAACTATATATTATATGCACTTGACGTGCAGAAGAAGATTCTTGTTATCTGGGATCTTTAATATATATATATATATATATATATACATTATATACATTATATATGTTATGAACAGCCCGCACTGCACCTGCAGTTTTTCTTAGATGATCGTCTGCAATCGAAACTGTCCGCGGCAATAAAAAAATGCGGAGTAGGCCTAATATAAGACCATTCTCCAAGAAGCATCCGCACAACCAAGGATCCTTTCATGATTTTTTTACAACTGCACTGTCCCTCCCTTCTCATCGTCCATCGCAAATTATTCCCAATCGTTTACATTTTAAAACAAGTTTTAACTGCACAGAAGTGCTTTTTTACAGCTGTACAAAATCATTTATGACTGCCTCTTTAGTGTAGAACTGCAGGCTGAAGCACCTTGAAATGAAAACATTCATTTTTAATCTGAGGCTATTTAAAAAAAAAACCACTACATTAAAACTCTGAATTTTTCATATACAGCCACTCACTCTGACGTGACACAATGCTCGCGAATAAGCGAGTGCCCTGCATACGCTTAACTTCCGAGTAGGCCTGTGCTCTATAGGCCTATAACTATACTCAGAATGCAATCAATCAGCCGACTATTTCAACAGCTGCAAAACAACTCAAGCTAAAAAAATAATAAGTTCAAAGACAAAGTTTTAGTTGTTACTAACAAGTGACCACTATTTTGAATACATTGTATATGTATGAAACTGTGATGTATGGTAACTACAGCAACTATTGCTAAAAGTATAAAGAGACCACTCAGTCAGCTGTATTTGACCTACTTCAGTGTGATATCATTGACATGTATGTCATGTATATGTATATGTATATACATATACATAGAGAGACATACATACATACATACATACATACATACATACATACATACATACATACATACATACATACATACATACATACATACATACATACATACATACATACATACACACACACACACATACATACATACATACATACATACATACATACATACATACATACATACATACATACATACATACATACATACATACATACATACATACATACATACATACATACATACATACATACATACATACATACATACATACATACATACATACATACATACATACATACATACATACATACATACATACATACATACATACATACATACATACAGGCAGACATACAGACAGACAGACAGACAGACAGACAGACAGACAGACAGACATACATACATACATACATACATACATACATACATACATACATACATACATACATACATACATACATACAGGCAGACATACAGACAGACAGACAGACAGACAGACACTTTCTGCCAGTTGGACTTATAAGGTTAAACCTATAGGGTTAAACCATGGACAATGGGTGTCGCCTGACAATGGGGGAGTTGGGAGAACGATCCCCAACGTCACCAGAACTCGTGGGGTCAACGTGCGCTTAGAAGCCTTAGATGTTTGGATAATACCAGGGGAATTGTCGATTTCCAATTATAGGCCTAAGTGGAGTGTTTGATTCCAAATGGTTTGGTATATAGGCGCTTCTCTCTCTGTCTCTCCCCCTTCTCTCTCTCCGTCTGTCTCTGTCTCTGTCTTTATCTCTGTCCCTGTATGTATGTATGAATGTATGTATGTATATATGTCTGTCTGTCTGTCTGTCTGTCTGTCTGTCTGTCTGTCTGTCTGTCTGTCTGTCTGTCTGTCTGTCTGTCTGTCTGTCTGTCTGTCTGTCTGTCTGTCTGTCTGTCTGTTCTCCCTCCTTCCCTCTCCGGTTAAGTCTATTTCCAAATAGTCCAATGGAAATCATCTCTATATATAGACAACCTTCTGACTTGACGCAGCGCTCGTGAATAAACTTGTGCCCTGCGTATCGGACGCGAAATCCGAAATTTGCGACTACGATTACGATGCCCACAATAAATAATATTATGTGCATGCGCTACATAACGACGATCCATTATCGTTCGTCATAACACTGCGCGGTGCTAAATTAATCTGTCGTCTTTGTAGTATGCTGTTTGTTTGCTGGGCGCTTGTGAACACACAAATGCACGTCGTCCGATCTACTAGATAGATTAGTATTATTATTCTTATTATATCCAGATTCTTTATATATAAAGAAGGGCGAAGTCCAATGACGCCCATGATGATGGCCTGGGAGAGACATATAGTCGATCTATGACGGCCTGAGCCAGGTTTGTCGTCGACTGCAAAGGTCACCACCGTCACATGTAGGGCCTAGACCGCAGTCAGTCAGTCATCAAAGATCACGTCCTTCTTACACGGTCTGATAATTACCGTTTTGCCGTTGAGTTTACTTACATTCGAGGCACGCTTGATTTATACACTCAAATGTACACACCACGCGCTTATGCACGCACATGTGTAACGCCAGTAAATTTCCTCCAATGCGCGACACAAACTGAATTCAATATAAGCATGCCTATTTGGACATTATATTATGTTAAACCTATTGAATACAACAATTTATACTTGCGCAAGTTTCCTTAAAATGCGCTGTATGCACTTGTTACCGTACAGCGCCGCTTAAAGTGTCTACTCACAAGCGCTCCCGACTACAGCGCGCACACTGAATCGGAGTCTCACGCCGAAGCGCTGAGCAATTGCGAGTGAAGGACTTGCCCAAGGTCCCTACACGACGGCTTGAGGGGGATTCGAACCTGTAACCCTTCGGCTGCATGCAAGACAATGAACAAACCCACTATACCACCGTGCTGTGGACCTATACGTAGCCTACTTAATATACCCACGTATACCTGGAATGGCCTCCTTTGGATGATCCGCTCTCTTTCTAGAACACCTTCTCAAGCATTCCTCTCCCATCTTAAGACAGTCTTATTTGACCGCGAGGCTGGGAGCGCCTCTGAGTAGCCCCCCGGAAGAGACGCTATACAAATTCTTTGAACGAATGAACGAATGAACGAATGAATGAATGAATGGATGAACGAATGAATGAATGAATGGATGAATGGATGAAAGGATGGATGGATGAATGGATGGATGGATGAATGAATGAATGAATGAATGAATGAATGAATGAATGAATGAATGAATGAATGAATGAATGAATGAATGAATGAATGAATGAATGAATGAATGAATGAATGAATACCTGGAAATAACGGTATCGGTGTCCAACATGTAAGTCGTCGAATTAATCAACTATCTAGGCCTACCTACTTAGTGGCTGGATATAATAGTCTTTCTTATAGCAATAAAATAAACTTAGAGCATATAGGTAATAATCTGACGCTAAAATTACAAGTATACTACATAGCCTACAGTGTAATACATGCCGCTGATAACAGTAACTAAAATTATTCCCGTGCTTCGTGCTTCAAATAGAACTGACTGCTTCATGAGCCTAACAGCAGCTGCTGCTTCTTTTTAAGCTATTATATTGGCACTCGCACGGGTCACGTGTGCTCTCTCTCTCTCTCTGTCTATGCCTCTGTCTCTGTCTGTATGTCTCTTTCCCTACATATATAGGCCTATCTGCAGGCCTACATATAAAGGGCTTTCGATTATATACATGTATAGGTGCAGTGGGTTTGGAATTTTAGAAATGAAAGAAGCTGATGGCGATATGCGCCGATCTATATTCTGCTATCAAGCATCGCCAATATATATATTATATATACATGTATATATATAATTATATATAATCTATTTACATAGCTTGACATATTCGAACAGTTGCATGAAATGTTGTATAATCCCTAATTATGGATACGGTAAATATGTGCGATCTGAAACATACTGTTATTTGCATTGAAATCAGTTGTTCATATCATCACAAAATAAAATTCTACCAATGAAAAAACATCGTTCGTGCTTAAGTGTATGTATGTATGTATGTATGTATGTATGTATGTATGTATGTATGTATGTATGTATGTATGTATGTATGTATGTATGTATGTATGTATGTATGTATGTATGTATGTATGTATGTATGTATGTATGTATGTATGTATGTATGTATGTATGTATGTATGTATGTATGTATGTATGTATGTATGTATGTATGTATGTATGTATGTATGTATGTATGTATGTATGTATGTATGTATGTATGTATGTATGACTGTATGTATGACTGTATGTATGTATGTATGTATGTATGTATGTATGTATGTATGTATGTATGTATGTATGTATGTATGTATGTATGTATGTATGTATGTATGTATGTATGTATGTATGTATGTATGTATGTATGTATGTATGTATGTATGTATGTATGTATGTATGTATGTATGTATGTATGTATGTATGTATGTATGTATGTATGTATGCATGCATGCATGCATGCATGTATGTATTCTTATATGTATATATGTCTTATAATTTTATGTGTGTATATTCATGTATAATTGTATATGTCGTATTTGCGTGTGCAGATAGGTATGTATGTAGGTTTGTTTGCGTTGTAGGCCTACTATGTATATATTTATTTAGGTCTATATTTATAATTGGCGATGCATTCTTATAAATGAGCAAATTGGAACATTTATCAGTGCTGGAATTTTTGGGTGTTAACCTAAGTCGGTCGGTCATTTAAGCCACCGAGTCATTAAATAGGCGTAACACATAGTAACTCCCACATGCGGCGATCGACATTTGACAAAGGCTACACGTGCTGAAAAAGATTAAGGAAGGCCTTCTGCCGTAATAGGCATATTTACCCTGCACACTCACACCCTATAGTCAGTCACACTCGGACACATTCTACAGGCACATACTGTGACATACAAACACACAGCACTCACTCTCACGTACATGCACATACACATATTCACACATACATACACACATTGACACACACAAACACACTCACACATACACACTCACTCACTCACACATAGCAGTCAGTCACACTAGGGCACATTCACACACACGCACACACACACACACACATTCACACACACACACACACCCACACTGGCACAAACACACACATTCACACACACAAGCACACATCCATCAATCAATCATCACTCAATTCGTTAATCAATCCGTGAATCAACCCACCAGCCATAACAATAATAATTACTACAATTTATATGGCGCAGTAGCACAGCGACTTACAAATCTGCGGGATAGGCCCTATAGCAGCGGTTCTCAACCGGGGGTCCGCGGACCCCTGGGGGTCCGCGGCCATCTGCCTGGGGGTCCGCGAGCAAGTCCTGAAAATTATATATTTCTTAGTTAAAAACACATAAACAGATAAGTCTTTGTCAATTTGGCGACATGAAACTAATAATAATGCTCATTGATCACAAATTCATCTGTTTTAGATGGGTCTGTTTGTAACCAACTCTAAATTTCGGGATGCTTTTGAGAGAGTTCTTTGAGAAAAAGACCATAGCCTGTAATTCTGGCTTATTTGGCCGGCATTTTTGAATAAAATGAATTACAAGTGATGCAGACGAATCTAATCATCCTTAGTCTAGTGATAAAGTGTCTGCTTTTTTGAAAAAACTTGATCTCAGGTGCAAAACGAACAGTGGTAGATAACTTTGACACATTTGATCAATTGCATGAAATCACAAAAAAATAAGGAAATGCTCAGCTCAATCAACCAATTTTTTTAAACTTTAGGCCTAATTTCCAAACAAATTCAATTACAGCTGGATCAGTTCAACTTTGAATTTGGTAATTTAAATATTCACAGTTTTTTATGGGTTTTCAGTATGTTTCTTGCAAACATTGATTCGTGGAATTTACCAACCTCAGAATTGAAAAAAATAATTGAAATGACTAGTGACATTAGGCCTGCATTGAAGATGTAGGCCCTACGGTGCATCCACGCAAGAGTTAGCTTGATGCATGAGTGTTTCTAGCAGATTAAACTGTGATCGAATAGGCCTATGCATGCCCACAGCTTACATTAAAATAAAATATAGTTTTTTTTCTAATAAATTTCAAATAATCTATTAGTAATATAAGTTTGTACTACTGTAACAGGAGTGCAGAGGCATATCCATGCTCTATTAAAGCATACATGTAGGCCTACTATCATATAGGATTATACAGTCGCACAGTCACGATTGCCAAATTTCGGTGGGGGTCCGTGATCGGAACCAAAAATTAAAAAGGGGTCCGTGAGTGTGAAAAGGTTGAGAACCGCTGCCCTATAGCGAACAATTGCCACGTAACTTACTTGATTGCATCTTACTGCTAGACCCCAAACCCTTTCGACATGCAATAGGCATATAATAATTATTATTATAGATGTAAGTTTTCTGTTGCTAAAACATCGTGTCATTTTCTCACGGACATCATTCTTATAGCACAGATTCTGTACTAGTTTTATGCTTTCGGTTTCACAATGCACGTCCATGTTTTGAGGATTCAACTGCTGTTCGTACAGTTTATACAAGTATTATGTAAACAAAACTTGGATGATAATAATAATTATTATTTCTAGGGTCAAGATGAAAGTGATTCTCTACTCGTTCAGTTGGTATCGAATTTCACCGATGGAATCCTAATCGAACACTGTGCATTAATAATACGCAATGGCATCAGTGGCATGTGTGCAAATGTGCAAATTCATCGGCGAAACGAATTCCACAGAAAAATAACAGCTGCGTTAATAATCCATTGCGTCAGCATACGAAACCCACCTACATGTACGAAACTATGATAATTATAGATCTAATCATTTCAAGGACTCTTGCGGAGGACGATATCTGAATTTCCAGACATATTATAGCAGCAATCCGTAGCGTAAGTTTTTGGATTCCTGAGTCATCATACAATACATGTATGATGTATGTACCTCGGAGCAAAAAATAATATTGATAATAATACTTGTAATAGAAATGATAATAATAATTGCTTTTTATTCAAATACTCTACAGGACTGTAGGCTACTGTTAAATTAGATGTGAGTAGACTATGTATACACTACAGATGCCTAGGCGTGTATGCAGCTCGTTTTTCTCGTATAAGCGTCGGTGCTTTGGAGCCTGCAGAGGGTTCCAGGTTCGAATCCACCTAAAGCCGCCGCGTAGGGACATTGAGCAAGTCCTTGCTCATTCGCAATTGCTTAGACCCTTCGACGTGAAACTCCGATACAGTGCCCACGCTGTAGTCTGGAGCGCCTCTGGTTAGAGAGCTTGAAGGGGTGCCATAGAAATGGAGAAATAAAATTAATATAAATAATTATAATTATGAGGTGAATACACGCTGCAGTATATGCGCCTATGCTATCGATTACAGCTCTGCAGCTGCTCGGCATTTATTAAGCGCCGTTAATAAATGACAAAACAGTCTCAATCGATTCCGCTGATCAATTGAACATGGCGGACTTGCTCAAGGTCTCTCTGCACAATGGCATGCACCGTGGTCTTAGTATTATAGGGTCTCGAAGCCGCGCCCCCTCCGCCTATTATACAGGGCGATCACTAAACCAACTGCTTTGTTGTGCGCTTTTATCGCATCAAACATGCACCTAACACTGAACTACACCACCGCTGCAGTACTCGGGTGGTATGCCAGACCAAAGCCTCGATAAAGGAGGAGGGCGATGCTATAGTCATAATGACGCAGCAACGTGTAGGTCTAAATAATTATGCTTAAAAATGGTCATCCATTTGCATCAAATCCAGATGAACCATGCATCAACATCCTGCATTGAGCATGCACGGACACGTCTCACTGGTGGCGCTTGCGTAGCAATTGATGCATGAAAAAATTAGATACATTTCCTGTGCTTTGCTTGCATCGTACAGTGCAGCGCCGGTTTGGGGTGGGCAGCAATGCACCTGAGAGGTGGGCGACCTAACGATTAGAACTCTCGAGTAACCAATAATTGGTAAGACAAGTAGCTATAGTTCTAATCCTATAACGTATTAGCAATTCATGCCATAGGCTATAGTTCGTGGCAGGTCACGTGACAGACTGCCTATTTTACTCTTTACCTGCCTTTTACCTGCCCAAATTCTTTAGTATTTTTATAACTTTTTTTATACCGGTACTAAATTTCAACGAACTGCTGAATAACTTCCGTGACCATAACGCACGAGCTGCTGAAATCGTGTAACTGCAATTCATCTAATCGTACCCATCTCTGTTAGATACCAAAAAGATTTCAGTCGAGTTTTGGGTCACACGAAAGACGCAATAGCCATGAATTCCTGCATGACTTAAGCGAGGCTGAAAATTTTAATAATAATTAGAGGCTATTATTATTAATCTTGAGTAGGCCTACGAGGTTGATATAAAAAAATACGTCAATGTCTGATGGAATTACATGTAGGCCTACTATGTCTAAGTTACCATCGATGATTTTTTTACAGAAACCTTCCGAACACGTCTCTTACTGTAGCAGTTCCCATTAGAAATATTCTAGATTTCCCGTTTCATTGCAGCTCAAGTCTGGCTTAACGTATCGTTGAGATAATCAGATTTCCGTCTGCCTGCCACACGACCGTCCTAAACACTCCCTCTCCACGCTCTGCTTCATCGACCAGATGCTTCCACCTGACCTTCATAGTGACCTTCATACAGGACATTCATACAGGACATTGACGCGAACTCATTCCAGGACATCGACTTGACTAAAAAAAGCGACGACAACGACGACGACGAATGCTGGCTTTATTAAGCGCTGAGGGAACCCGTCTGGGTCTGTTTGTTGCGGAGCAGGTTTTATATTGTGGCTGACATAATGGCCAGACAGTTAACTGCAGCCCTGGTGGAATACAATGATCTATATGCAGTTAGAGCGCGATTATGCCGCTGATACAAAGGCTGCCAGTTCCAGTATATATATACTGGCGCTCTGTATATATGAAACAGCTCTTTGTATACATGGAAAAGTTTTGCTGGTCAGTCGGTCAGTCAATCAGTGAGTGAGTGAGTCAGTCAGTCAGACAGTCAGTCAGTCAGTCAGTCAGTCAGTCAGTCAGTCAATCAGTCATTCAATCAGTCAGTCAATCAATCAGTCAGTCAATCAGCCAGTCAGCCAGTCAGTCAGTCAATCAGCCAGTCACTCAGTCATTCAGTCATTCATTCATTCAGTCAGTCAGTCAGTCTTATTATTTTTAGAATAATCGCTATCATTTACCAAATTGCTTTCTATACATGATTCCATGCATCTTCCTCGAAGCCTTACAAACAGCGCATCCATGTGACTGATCTGTCTTAACTTAGCACATAGGCTACAGTGACGCTACACAGTACTCTCACAGCCACCGAATGAAAGCATAGATGTAAAAAACAACTATGAATAAAAGCATAGAGTCATAGACAGACTGAAGTCGATTGCTCAAAGTATGCATCCGGAAATTATTGTGGCACCTTTTAGGTCATCGCCACAAAGTTTGATCATTTGTAAGTCGCAATTCGGTAGATAAAATTATGTAATGCGGACTAAATGAAGGATTAAACAGAACTGATTTGGACTTCTTGCCAACAGAGAGCGCACGGCGGAAGGATGATATACATAATTAGCGATTATTAGCCTATATATGCTACTAATGGAATAATACATTATGCGACGTATGCGAAAACCGGTGTTGACTATTTTCTCTTTGATATCGTTAAGGTCTTTAATCATCCATGGTTAACGTTGATCATGATTTGATTGCGTTTGAAGCTGTCACGATGTCAGGAAATCTGAATCTGGGGCTTGGCATATGCATATGCAAATGCAAAGGCAAGAATCTGCAAGTATGTGCAAGTGTAAGGATCGGAGCACTCATATAGCGCCTTTAAAGAATGCGTGAATTTACTTTCGTTCTTTCGATTGTTGATCTGCTTGTTCGTCCGTTCATTCTTTCTCCTTCCCTTACTCCTCTTCCTCTTCTTCCCCGTTCTCTTCTTACTCCTGTCGTTCTCTTCCTCCCGCCTGTCAGGCTGCCTTACACGGCCTCCACGAAAGTCCCTGCCTGCCGTGACGGCGCTACTGTACAATGTACATGTAGCCTAGATCGCGGCAGGTCATTTTGACATGCTGTATATTTCACTCATCATCTGCCTTATGACTTGCCAAAAATTCGTTGAAATTTTTAATACCTTCATTACATTTCATTTCTTCGACCTCCTGACACTGCTGAATAGGCCTACTCTCATGACCCTGACACGACCAGCTTAAAATATTATTATTGTATAGCTTGCGCCGTCATTGCCTGCGTGCCTCCCGGGTTGTTTATAATATATAATCTGCCTTCATGGCTGACTGTCTGTATACAAACTTTCTGCCTGCATGCCTCTATGACTGCCACCGTGTCGTCGCAATCGGTTCTTAAGTAATTATCTGTAAATGCATTTGACTCAATCGCGTCTATTTTAGAAATGTTCTTTTTGAACGAGCGAATCGAGTCTCGTATATAGTAAGCTTATATTGTAAACGTAGGTTTCTGCTTGCAAGTGTCTTAATTGACATCGCATCTGACTGCTTGAGCATGCATACATTGCATAGGATTACTATGGAACCGCTGCTGGTTGCAGAGGAGGAGGAGGAGGAAGAGGAGGAGGAGGAAGAGGAGGAGTAAGAGGAGGAGAAAGAGGAGGAAGAGAAGGAGAAGGAGAAAGAGGAGGAGAGGAGCTGTCAAGGCCATTTGGTGGACGAGAATGGAAATAACGAAACGACATTGCGACTTAATTAGCAATTCCTCGACTAAGGAGAAACGTGACTGTGTTGGCGATTGAAACTGTTTTTTGCGGCGATCGGCAAAAAACAACGTTAGAAATGCCAACGATAAATGTACCGGTACAGTTGTACACGTTTTTCCACAGCGATTGTACGCACGGTCTCAACTACTCTGCCTATGTTGCAATGAATTGATTGGGCGACAGACCCTTAGGCTTAATTCACCAACAAGGCATAATCATCCATACGCATTTCATATTCTGCAATGCATCCTCTTCCCATGTAGGCCTATATACGTACCAGCCATCAGCATTCATAAAAACATAATCGCACGAATATCATATTAATTTTCATTGCCTGGCTTCGCACAAAGTCCCATGACCGACAGGCCAGGCATTTATATAAATCGCTTAGTTATTTCTGGGACTAATATCGATATGAGTCCCAGGTAATCTCAATTCAAATCGTTCAATTATTTTTATTGAACACATCATAGACGATTTCAGGCTGGATCTATAGGCCTATAGGCTATAAGTCTACGCGTATTACTTCAAGCCATCAATGAGAAATTGAGAATTGGTCAAAATTTTGTTGCCGACAAAAAACACCTTTTTGCAGTCAGCAAATCCAAACCTTACTGACTGACAGAAAAATCGACATGTTTGTATGTGCACTTGTCATAGCGCCCCTTCAAGCTCTCTCTACTCAGAGGCGCTCCCGATGCAGAGCGGACACTGCATCGGAGTTTCACGCCGAAGCGCTGAGCAATTGTAAGTGAAGGACTTGCCCAAGGTCCTTACGCGGCGAGGTGGATTCGAACCTCGGACCTTCCGGCTCCAAGGCAACGACGCCACCACTAGACCACCGCGCCCCACAAATAATTGGTAATTGACTTACTTACTAAAATTATGATTGAAGAAATTTCTTGCTTGCTGAATTGTTGACGACCTGAACGGCCAACAGATGGCTATTAGCTTGACCGACACCCTGACTTGTTATTTCCTATAAGCTCAATTTAATATATAATTTATTAGTCGTCTACTCTACAGGCAACCCAATGCCTAGATAATCTGCAACATGTCATACGACTGACGTACACGTAGGCCTACTGCAAAGGATTGATTGACTAATGGATTACTTACTTATTGTATTTTCCTATACACATAATTATTTCGTTCATTGAAAAATAGTGAGTTGGCAAACCGCAGCTTATCATAGGTGCATAGCTAGTTACTTAATGACGGTTTGACGTGTTTACTAACCGATTGGCTGAATAACTAATTTCATTTAGTCCGGACATTCTGGCCTACTTACGTACTTGCTAACTGACTTACTAAGTGACTGATTGACAGACTGACGAGCAGAATTGACTTATTACATTTATTCGTTCTGGTCTACTTACTTACTAAATGACTGACTAGCTAATCTGTTAAATGCGCGACTGTCTTACACAATGTCTGTCTGATATTTCATGGAACAGTTAGTTCTCACAGTCCGTGTAAAAATCATGCAGGCCTATTGTATATGCCCTACTCTATCGACGCAACCTGGTCCAGAGACACTAAACACCCATCCTGCCATATCTCAGCTGTCGACGGAAATATATTTGGTTGATTCCACCTGTTGTGTTCGCCGACCCAACCCGCCAATAATGCTTATTGTGTATTAATTTGATAACTGATGTATTTACCTATATATTGAACTGACACTTTAGCATCATAATTATTTATAATATAAGCAAGTGCAGAGAAAAACCTTTGAGTAGATATCAAAGCAAGCGCTATATAAATGCTCGGAATGAATGAATGAATGAACGAATGAATGAATGGTGCATTAAACGCTCACCTGATCGATCTCCCGTCTCGGTTCGTTGGTTCTAATTGCAGAATGCGGCTCAGAATCTTCTCGTCACTGCAGTTAGTGATGATCTGCTGTCGACTGCGCGACCAACTGCTAGTCAGGCGTCGTTTCATAGCAGTTATAGCTAGTTATATAGCAGCAGTCGAACCACGGGAAACGCCTTCTCCTTCTTCTTCTTCTGCTACACATGCGCGGCTGCAGCAGCAGAGACCGAGGTCGTATTCCCGTGCCAGCGAATGATGTTGCTTAAGGGATGCTGAGGCTGCTGCTGCTGCTGCTATTGCTGCTGCTGCCAAAGGATGTACGATGCCAAACGGTAGTGAATGAGCTGCAGAGGCAGAGAGAACGAGACACATGCACACATATCCATAGTTCGTTTCGTCGATTTTCGTCCCCCGCAACAATGTTAAAAGCGATTTAATTATAGAAAGAGTATATATAGGCCTATGTGCAAACAGAAAGCGTGCGTAATAAAACACGCCTAAACCTATATATATATATATACACACACATTGCATACATGGATACATGTATAAATATAAATATATACACAAAATTTTATATGTATAATCATATATGCACACATAATAATGAAGGGCATATATTAACGCCTGCGTGTGTGTATTATAATTATTTTTATATGTACCTACAGTGTAACTAATGTGTCCTGGCCTATATATAAATTTATAAATATTATACATGTATACATAGATATGTGTGTATACGTGTGTGTATATGTGTGTGTGTATACGTGTGTGTGCATGTGTGTGTGTATGTGTGTTTGCGTGTGCAATGTGGCACGTGATTGGGATGGAGTATATAAGTTGAAGGGTGATGTGTACGTGTTTAGGAGACATTCCTTGATTCCTTCTTCCATGCATGCAGGCGAGATTAAATGGAGACACGATGTCTGCTCTACGTTTACACTTCTTCTTCATAAGACAGAAAGTGTCTATTAAATGGAGGATCTCGAAGGATTTTTCAGGGAATTTCGAAGGTGTTTGGAAGTTAGTTGAGTTGGATAAGAGCATCCTGTCGGAGTGTTTGATGACTATAGATGAAAGTTAAAGTATAAAGACCAAAACAATATCAAACGGCTCTGATTAACGCTGTATACACCCTGTCGAATATATACATATGCACACACATACACACACACACACGTATACACGCACACACACACATACATCATACATACATGCATGCATACACACTCATATATACATACATACATACATACATACATACATACATACATACATACATACATACATACACACATACATACATACATACATACATACATACATACATACATACATACATACATACATACATACATACATACATACATACATACATACATACATACATACATACATACATACATACATACATACATACATACATACATACATACATACATACATACATACATACATACATACATACATACATACATACATACATACATACATACATACATACATACATACATACATACACACACACAGATACGTATACCTACATTATACAGTACACACAAATATATGCATATTATAATAATGTATGTATCTATATCTATAAGAGAGGATGTATGTATGTTTGTATGTATATATGTATATTTGTCCAGAATGCACGCCCACAGTTTCGCAGCTATTGATCTGAAATTTTGCATCTACACAGGGGTCCTTCAGACTTAAAAAGTGCAGGGGTTGGCGAATTTCTAACACCGTGGGGGCCAGGATGGGGGTAATTTTGGGAGGGGGGGGCCAAATTTTTTTTTGCACCTATTGATGTCATTTTTTTTATTTAGACAGAGGACCTTCAGGTACCCCCCGGTTAACGGGTTGGCGAATCTCTAACACCAGGGGGGAAATGGGGGGGACCCCAAAACTCCATTTTCCATATTTTTACACCATCACCATAGTTTCGCAGCTATTCACCTGAAACGTTGCAGCTAGATAGGTTGACACCGGGACCACCTTGCCCCCAACCAACACACACCTCGCTCGCCCCGCAGGGGCCGAGTGGGGCATGGCGTTGTTTAGGGGGGGCGAAATTTTTAGGGGGCGAAATTTTTTCAGCAATTGATGTCAAATTTTGCATTTAGACAGAGGACTGTCAGGTCCTTCCAAAAAACAAGTTGGCAAATCTCTACCACCAGGGGGAAAATGGGGAGACCCCCAAACTCCATTTTTCTTATTTTTACACCATCGCCATAGTTTCGCAGCTATTCACCTGAAACGTTGCCGCTAGATAGGATGCCACCGGGACCACCTTGCCCCCAACCAACACACACCTCGATCGCCCCGCAGGGGCCGGGCGGGGGCAGGGCATTGGTTAGGGGGAGCGAAATGTTTTGGGGGGGGGCGAAATTTTTTCAGCTATTGGTGTCAAATTTTGCATTTAGACAGAGGACCGTCAGGTACCCCCCGGTTAACGGGTTGGCGAATCTCTACCACCAGAGGGGAAATGGGGGGGACCTCAAAACTCCATTTTCCATATTTTTACACCATCGCCATAGTTTCGCAGCTATTCACCTGAAACGTTGCAGCTAGATAGGTTGACCGGGACCACCTTGCCCCCAACCAACACACACCTCGCTCGCCCCGCAGGGGCCGGGTGGGGCATGGCGTTGTTAAGGGGGGCGAAATTTTTAGGGGGCGAAATATTTTCAGCTATTGATGTCAAATTTTGCATTTAGACAGAGGACCGTCAGGTCCTCCCAAAAAACGAGTTGGCAAATCTCTACCACCAGGGGGAAAATGGGGGACCCCCAAACTCCATTTTTCCTATTTTTACACCATCGCCATAGTTTCGCAGCTATTCACCTGAAACGTTGCAGCTAGATAGCATGCCACCGGGACCACCTTGCCCCCAACCAACACACACCTCGATCGCCCCGCAGGGGCCGGGCGGGGCAGGGCATTGGTTAGGGGGAGCGAAATGTTTTGGGGGGCGAAATTTTTTCAGCTTTTGATGTCAAATTTTGCATTTAGACAGAGAAACGAGTTGGCGAATCTCTGCCACCAGAGGGAGAATGGGGGGAGCCATGTAGACAGAGGACCGTCAGGTCCAGCCAGTGGAGGGGGCCATGGTGGGGCGTGAAAGCCCAAACCGTTGCTATTTCTATTCCGTCGACACAGCTTCACGGCCACTTACATAAAATTCCCGGGCATCGCCGGGTATCCCAGCTAGTATAGCTATATAGGAAAACAGCACGCTAGTAAATTCCTTTTTTACTTACTGACTTAGTTACGCAAATCCTCTTAGGCTAAACGGACCCACCTAAGTACTACTGATCTACCTACTAAATGCCTATCCTAAGGTACCTAGGTAGCAGGTACTACACTGGCTTAATCGCAAATCCCCCAAAGTTACACTGATCCGCCTATACTACTGATCTACCTACTGAGTGCATGTCTTACTTTCTGCATGGCTTATAATTTTTTGTATAGTTGCGCAAATTAAGTAGGTATTCAATTGCATTACTTGCTTACTTACTTACTAGCGCAAAAGATCGACATTTTAATCTTTGATGAAACGACATTCCGGTCATTCTAGGCAACTATTCAAGGCGCATTCCCGTCATTCTACGCCACTAATCAAGTCACAGCCGACATTTCCCCCGCTGAAAGATCACTATGCAGATATCATAACATTATGCTGCAGCGCGTCGTTTATACCATCCCTTCCGCCGCACGCGTCTCAGTTGGGCTGCAAGGGGAATACTGCACTGCGCGGGGTGCGGTGGTGATGTGGTTAGAACTACGTGATAAACTGCATGGTAATTGAGAAAGTCAGCTGCGTAGACAGCTTCAGTTTGCGGATGGATAGCATCCTGCGGAGGGCGGCTCTCGCAACAGCCGGTATTTAGGCGTTCGCATGTATGTAGCGCATTTATTAACTTCACGAAGTAGAAGAGTGATGAGGACGCACCCAAATCGACGATGTGTAAGCCTCAATTAATTATAGGCCCATCGTCTGAATAATAAATTAATAATGTCTTCGATGTATCAGTGAGTTTCTCAGCCGTTCTGTCTTCGTTAACAACGGCTTTTGATTCTTTTGAGGTGCTCTTATTAAAAATAAGACACCGCCTGGAAAATATGTTTGGAAATTCCCAAACGTTCATATTCATATAATATCATATTAATATGGTCTATGTGTGCCTCTTTCATCAACTCCTCCTCCCAGGGTTGTTTTAAAGAAATTTGTAGAACTGCACAACCCCTTTATTTCCTTCCCATCCTCCATGGTAATTTACTTCCAATCGGAGGACAATGACCATGTTTTGCTAGTTTTAACTGTACAGAAGTGCTTCTACAACTGCACAAATCCATTTAGAACTGCACATTTTTGTGTACAACTGCACGTTAAAAAAGCCCTGCGGGCTCCTCCTCCTCCTCCTCCTCCTCCTCCTCCACCTCCCCTTATTCATCTTGTCCTCTTTCTTTTTTTCTCTGTCTGTCTGTCTATCTCTGTCTCTCTATCTCTCTATCTTTCTATATCTCTCTATATCTCTTTCTACCTTTCTCTCGTTTCTATGGCAACCGAATAAAACCTTCACTTGAGGTGTGGAGTTCACAATAATACTATCAACTTAAGACGCTCATACAATGCAGGCTATGCATTGCAATGCTGCAATGCATATGATTCTTGCAACTGTTGATTGGCACCGGTTTCATATTTTGGTTACTTTCTACCCAGCGAAAGAAAGGGACAGAGACAGAGACAGAGAAAAAGACATAGACAGAAACAGATACAGATACAGAGACAGATACAAAGACAGGGACAGAAACAGAGATAGAGACAGAAGCTGATAAAGAGGCAGAGATAGAGACAGAGACAGAGAGACATGCAGAGGCAGAAAGAGAGGGTAAGAAAAAGAAGAAAACAGAAAGTCCGAAAGTAAGACACGAAAGCATAATTATGTAGAGAGGGACATTATGGAAAGAAGGATCAAGGATGGACGGATATATGGATGGGCAGAGCGAAGCATTGGCACAGGAAATGGACCAAAGGATGGATGATGCACTGAGGAAGGGACGGACGGACGGACGGACGGATGGACGGACTGACGAAGGGAGGGAGGGATGGAGGGAGCGTGACATATATCGAATTGATTGACAGGTGGCTGGTGGTGGTTTGGCCTCGTTCCCGCTGCTGCTCGACATCTCATGCTCGTCTCACCAGTATCGGTTCCTGGTCGGTTCCATCTCGGTTCCATCCCCGAATGACAGAAGGGAATGACGGGAATGATCGAAGCTTCTGGAATCTCCGCATGCATATATGCCAAACGAGGCACGGGATGAACTGACGCGCTGTTTCACTGGGAAAATGTCATCACCAGCGCCATCGCCGTCGTAGTCGTCGTCGTCATCACCACCATCGTCGTCGTCATCATTATCATCATCGTCGTCGTAGTCGTCGTCGTCGTCGACGTAATTGTCATTGCCATCGTCACCATCATCGTTGTCGTCGTCGTCGTCATCATTATCATCATCACCACATCATCATCGTCGTCGTCATCATCATCATAATCATCTGTGGCACCACACACCGTAATCAGCATTAAGTCGGAGATTAGGCCTACACATCAGAGATATTAGAGAAATAGTATGTTTGTGATATTTTAAATTTTTTCAAACATTTTATATAAAAAAAATTTTTCCAGAATTTGTTTTCACTTTTTGTCAAAAGACAAGTTGCTAAGCTATTTTAATGCTCTTGATATGCATATTAATTTTTTAATTAATTAAATTTAATTAATTAATTAATTAATTAATTTAATTATATCACTTATTTCCTTATATCTTCGGTTAGAATTAAGCTAGAGCAATAATTTTTGTGTCATTTTGATGCCCGAAACAAGGCCTTTGAAATGATGTATCAAACTCAATATCTTGGAAAATCACCTTAATGCTGATTACGGTGTGCGGCGCCACATCTTCATCATCGTCACCATCATCATCGTCGTCGTCGTCGTAATTGTTATTGTCATCGTCACCTCAGTATTAACAAAATCAACATCGTTATCATCAACGTCAGCACAGGCGTCATTAATATCGTCATCGTCATTATATCGACCGTCATCATAATCTTTATCATTCTTCAACACTATATACTTCGCTGCAGCCTACGTGCAATAATAATTCGTCGCATGTTTAGACCTCGCACGCATGCGCAATAGCAGCAGGTGCTCAAGCTCTGACGTACGCAGTCATTATTGTACACGAGCTGTTGCTAAGCGACGCGGCATGAATGTCCAAATAGGTGCACGCGCACTTCAAAGTCGTCATTAATCTCATTATCGTTTTACCGCAATGTGTATCCCAACCGCATGCAGGGGTGGGCGAATGTGTTTTAAGTCGAGTGATCAAACAATCTACATGTATATAAAGGAGGGAGGGAGGGAGGTAGGGAGGGAGCAACGGTACCCTAGTGCGTTCTACTTGACCTTGCGCACGTAAGAAACTTGTTTAATATTAATAATAATTCTGTCAGAAGTCCTTCAAATGAGAGCCGCCATGTTGTTAATTGGTGGAATTTGCGGACAATGAAGATAACAACGACCTCAAAATAATATGGCACATAATATCAGATGGAGTTAAAAGGTTCTGTGCATGTTGCTTAGGATGAAGGGAAAGATGAAAGAAAACAACAAAGGAATGGAGAAAAGAAAGGAGAGGGGAAGGAAAGGAGAAGGAAAGAACAAAGGAACCGAAAAGAATGGCAGGCTGTACAGATCTGAGATATTATTTGGTCTTTATGTATATACTGACTATACTCTATATGCCGCATGAAAATGTAAACATATGGTATATAGGCAGATAATTATAGGCAGTATGAGAATTGTGGGAAAAATTACTGGGGGGTTGGCCTATGATAAACTTGAAATTGGGGTATGAAAAACATACTTTAACATGGGGCTCTAAAAAAGACTTGGGGTTGAACCCCCTAACCCCCGGCAATTCTCACCCTGATTATAGGCATGACACAATAGACTCTGTGAAATATAATTTATAATTTTTCCTATATTCAACAATCCGGTTGACAGAGAGCAGCCGGGTATACAGTGTACACAACTATGCAATTAAAACAACTCACAAGAATAAGTCAATCTTAATTACTAAGAACAGACAGCTTGCATGCGACAATCGGTGCAGCCTACAAAGCACGTCAATCATATACGGGGGCTTCGGGATTCGATCAAGGCTCCTCTGGCTCTCCATGCCATCGAGTTACCCAATGCGCCACCTTGCCCCATGTAGCGTTCCATGTTTGAATGGCCTACGTGTTAGCTTCAGAGGCGGTAATTCCGTCTCAGTTATCTCGGACGAATCTAAATGGAATAATGTATCATTTGATATAACAATAATTTCGGAAGTTTTATATAATTTTGGCCTACGTATAATAATTATAGGCTACATTATACATCAATGATAAATGCAAAAATCAGTAAAACCGCAAGAACCTTTTGACAGCGTTAGAAAAATTAATAGCCCCATTATTGCCTGAAACATTATAATAGGTTCTGCGAATGATTACAACGGTATATACATGATTGACATGAATAGATTTGCCTGCTGCTTTTACAAAGACAACATGGATGTCACGTGTGCAGGGTAAATTATATATATAAAATATATATACATGTATATACATGTATATATATAATATAACATATACATATAATTATATCCTCATTATATTTTTTGCCATATACATTTTTCATAAAATTATAGTCCTTCCATCATTTTTCCTGCTGCTGACAACTCGACATTGACACAGCGGATAGTAAGTACGCAGATTTTTAAATGCCGAATCTCAATAACACTTAGCGCACGTCAACGAACACGCAAACGTGTATACGTACGTCGTACATGACATTGTATATACATGTACGCACGTGCAAAGCTCGCCAGATATTGAGAACGTGAGGAACTGACTGCGTCTCTCTCCCTCTCTCTCCCTCTCTCCCTATATCTGTTTCTAAAAATATCTTCATCAATTTGGAAGCATAAGCTTATGCATGTCAGTCAAATTTGACCTCAACCCAAACTTGTAGGTCATGAATTGACCGCAATGACTTCTTCGTTCTTCCTCCAGTTGTGCGCACAACTTCGCCTTCTCCTTTTCATCCTCATTCTCCTCTTTCTTCTTCTCCCTCCTCCTCCTTCTCCTCTTTCTCCGTCTCCTTCTCCTCCTCCTATCCTTCTCCTCCTCCTTCTCCTCCTCCTATCCTTCTCCTCCTTCTTCTCCTCCTCCTTCCTCCTCCTCCTTCTCCTTCTGCTTCTTCTCTTCATCCATCTCAAATTTCTCCTCCTGTTTCTACTTTCTCTCCTCCTCCTCCTATCCTCCTCCTCCCTCTCCTTCTCCTTTTCCTTTTCCTTCTCCTTTTCCTTCTCCTATCCTCCTCATCCTTCTCCTCCTTCTCTTTTTTTTCCCTTTTCCTTCTCCTTTTCCTTCTCCTATCCTCCTTCTCCTCCTCCTATCCTTCTCCTCCTTCTTCTCCTCCTCCTTCCTCCTCCTCCTCCTCCTTCTGCTTCTTCTTCTCCTCATCCATATCAAATTTCTCCTCCTGTTTCTACTTTCTCTCCTCCTCCTCTTCTTTCTTCTCTTCCGTCATTGGTATGACGATGAGGCCTTTACGAAATTTCTCCAAACTTCTCTGCTCCTGATTGTTTCACCGATCTCAGCTAAGCTGGTGCCTTTCTCCTTCAGATCTTCCTTGATGTTATCTCCTCCTCTATAGCTGTTCGTATTCCTGCTCTTCTTCCTGCCTCCATTCTTCCTTCTCCTTCACCTCCTTCTGTTCCTCATCCTCTTAATTATTCCTTCTCCGCCTATTTCTAATTTCCTCTTCTTCTCCTGTGCCTATACTTATCTTCTTCTTTCAACTCTCCTGCCTCCTCTTCTTTTTCCTCTTCTTCTTCCTCCTCATCTTTCTCCTTGTATTCTTCACCTCCTCCTCTTCTTCCTCCTCCTCTTTCTCCTTGTATTCTTCACCTCCTCCTCCTCTTCTTCCTCCTCCTCCTACTCCTTATCCATCCCCTCGCAGCGGGTCCCGACCCCACTAATTGGTCTCCTCCCCCTTCCTTCCGATATCAAGGACATCCAGGGACCAGTGCATGTGCGCGAAATGCTAATGGCCACGCCACAGGGACGGAGGATGGAGTAGGCAATGAGATGGAGAGATATGGAGTGAGACAGGTAGCAGAAGGGAAAGAGGAAAGCGCAGTTGACGGAGGAAGGACCAATTGAAACAACTCGCGTGCATGTTCCATTTATACTTTCTAATTTGCCGAAATTCTCCACAAAGACATAATGATGCAATTCAAGTCATGCAGGCACACTCGTTCATATTATAAAGAGTCTATTAACGTTTATAGGCTATGTATATTATGTATATATTATATAGATTACACAGGTAATAAATGTTGTACCTGTCAGACCCTTCATGTAATTTTTGGTATGGGGGAGAGAGGAGTAATGTTGCACCGGTGCACGCTTAACGACCAAAGACCCCATGGATGGCGGATGATGATTTTCGGTTGCCGCTCCGCCTCATTCCTCAGTTCCCTCTGACCGGTGCATATCTACCCCATTATCCCCATCAACCCCTTTTTACACACCACGACACCGCTCATATATAAATAAATACAATATAATACTATATATATACATATATATATATATATATATATATATATATGAGCGAATATTGGGCATTAACGGGCAAAACTCCCATTTCACGTTAATTACCTTTCAGTGTATACTTTTATATGTGTAGAATAATATTAGTGTAGGCCTATATATCTGTATTTGTATACGTGCAGGCCTACAATATGCAACGGCGTATAGGCTATATTTATGTAGTGTACAGTTAAATGTGTGCATGTATACCTTTACATGTATGCTTGCACATGTTCGAGCGTGTGTGAGTTCTATAGGCCTATATAATATATACATGTATATACACTGGAATATGGATAGGTCTACAATTCGCAGTGGCACATATAGATAATAATGATATAACGTTCCTATTACGTTGCACGTGACTTCGGCATGCATGCACGCTTGCGGTGAGACTTTATGGTTGTGATGGAAGCAAGGTCGAGGTCATTGGCAGGGTTCATCGGGTCGTTGAACCCTGCCAGTGAGGTTCATTAGTATAGTTCGGCTAATTTGCCAATGTATACATGTAGCTGCTGCAGAAGGAACGTACGCCTTCCTTCCTTCCATGGCTTATTATTAATTGCCAGCAAGCGCCTGCCTTCTTTCCGCTGCTGCAGATGTTTGGCCCTTCGCACGGTCGTTGCTTACAGAAAGCTCAGGGTCTATGACCGACCTTGACCTACTATAGGCTACTATAATTGACCCTATGGTGTAATTAGTCACACGCGTTGGGAGCATTCTGCAGGACTATAGTGTAATAGGAATGTAGGCCTATACGAGTAAATAGCGATGTTGTTCCATTGCTTTACTTATTCTTATATAGGATTGCACGCATTAGCGCTTCTGTACACACGAAGACCTAGGCTACTTATACACTAATATAGGTCTACAACTCTACATGCCTAAATTTAGGCTACATGTAAGACGCACGTGTGGACTAGATCTAAGTTAAATGCAGAACATATTTATTGATGTTCTTTGCTCTTGACGACCTTTAACATCATTCAGACTTGCGTAAACAAACATTTTGTAGCATATGCCCTATCAACGTCGCCATGGACATAATAGGATCTCTAATAAATTATCAAGTAATACCTAATTACGTAATTAAAATGTGACTGCTATAATAGGCCTACATTTCTCCACCTTATATCGACGCAACTTGGTCCAGATTCTCTGAACATCTCCGTTAATAATTGTTGTTGTTAATAATGTTCGTTGTTTGGTTCCACCGTTGACCGGCGGCGGCGCCAGTATGGTATGCAGTTCAGCAGGTCACGTCAGGGTCTCGGAAGCTATTGAGCAGGTCTAAGAAATTAAATTTGTTTTTTGATGGTGTCAGAAATAAGTTTCCTTGTTTTAAGATTTTAAAAACAAACAGGCCTACCATTGGAAATTATGTGCATTTAAAAAACCTTAATGTATACGAATTAGAATTCGGATAGGCAACTTAATTTTTGAGCTTTAAAAGTGAAGATTTTTAACGACAAAAAGTTTTTTAACACCGTGTCAATTTAGACGTTTTAGCAGGTCTTCCAGCATCGCAGGAAATAATCTCAAAGCGCTATCTAAATGCTCTAAAACCAACAGCGCTGCCAAATCAACACTGAGACGGATTTTATTTAAATTTATAATCTACACGTTTAGAAGCTCGTCGCAAGCTGTCCAGCTAATTAAAATCAGGCCAACAAAGAATTAAAGAATTATAAAACATTTGTCACATAACATTTTTAGGTCTAATGGTCAGTGTAACGTTGTAGGAATGATGCGAGGAAGTTAGATGGCATTGTTATAAGAAATGTTTCGGTGAACTGGTATAGACACATGCAGAGTATGGGAAAACCGTTCAATTCAAGGTCGGTTGATGTTCCGTGCGTGTCTTAGAGAGGCGGAACGACGCAGGAACCTAATAGGAACCTATAGGAACCTAGCAGAATCTTAGACAGAGAGGTTCCAGCTCAAATATGGATGACTTGATGTCGGCCCAGGCGCAGCAGGTTTCCAGCCACTTCCGGTAATCGTCTACAGTTCAACACAATCATTACGCACAAGCTTAACAACTTACAGCTGGTGAGCGCTTCTCAAAATAGCTCCGTATTAATGCATTGCTACATTGCATTACACTCATTGGATCATAAAGAGAACGCAGCGAATTTGAGAAAAGCGCAATGACAGGCGCTATGCAACATGTACGTCCTTAGACACATGTACGCACACGCAAACATGTGTGTATACAGTACTTACATTCGTACATACAGATATGCCTAATTTTTGTTTACAGGCACAGCCTCACAGGCACATACTTGTGTACTGACATACATACATATTGCACACACACACACACACACACACACACACACACACACATACACACACACAGGCCCATATACACGTATCCAATCAGATAATTATATGAATATTATACATACGTGCATGCGAACATATGTACAGACACATACACACACTGCACACAGACACAGGCACACACTGTCACACACTCATGAATACTTGCATACATATACAATTACACACACGTGTGTGCTTAATGACAAGCGTATATATAATATTATATTATGTAGGGCCCAATGCAATAACAGTGTTCTCAAATTAGCCGACATAAACGCGTACAGGACAAAGTCGACAGAACGAAAAATATGATAATAATAATAATATAGTCGACAGATTTTATATTTAGATCGGCAACGTTTGACCTCAAGTTCATAGTTCAGACCCGGTTCATTCCGTCTATAATACGCTCTGCACATGATGACTGACTCGTGCCATTGAACTCAGGGTCAGCACACATAGGTCACTGGGTGCAAGGACACGTAGGTCACTGGGTGCAAGGACACATAGGGCAATGGGTGCAAGTGCGGGGCATATCGTGAGGACGATCTAGTTCACCCATTGCACATAGCCGGCTTATACCCAGGGGCATGTATACCCAGGGGTGTGCAGGGGTAAATAAGTGCAACAGTTAGGCAATTGTAACGTGGTCGTCTGAGCGTTGAGGGCTGTTCGAGGGGGTGGGGTGACTAAGTGGAACAATTGCGTAATTAATCAAGTTCGATCGGATTAATTAAGCAAAGTCACAGACAATGAGACAAATCTCATTGTTGCTATCAAGGTCAGAGCAATGAACAATGCACTGGCACCAAACTCGTCCTATTGTAACGTTGTCTACTGTCTACATAATACGGTGTAAGATCTTTTATGCAGTGAACGATTGATTGAATGAATGAATAAAGAAAGGAAGGAAGGAAGAGAGAAAATGATGGATTAATTAATTAATTAATTAATAACATTAATAGGAATTACACAGCAATGACGATGTTGTCGATGATGATGATAATGATGATGATGACGACGACGATGATGATGTTAGCAATAGTAGGCAATGCAAATACAATTTATAATAATAATAATAATAATAATAATAATAAAATGCATTGTCCGTCCGTCCGTCCATCCATCTTTTCTTTAATCCATTTGTCTTTCATTCTGTCCGTCCGTCCTCCGACCTGTATACCTTGCGTCTGTCCGTCTGTCTGTCCTTCCTTCCATCCTTCTGTCCGTCCTTCCGTTCGCCCAACCTTTCGTCTGTCTGTCCGTCCTTCCCTCCGTCTGTCTGTGCATCATAATATTGACTGACCTGTGCAGAAGAACTGTTGGAAGTCTGCACTGGTCTTCCAGAAGTTGAGCTGGAGGAACCCTGGTTCCCACGACCCCTTGACCTTCTGCGCTCCCAGACAGGCAACGACGGCTGGGGAGACAGCGTCGGGGTACAGCTTCTCCAACTGACCGATTGTTTCCGTCGACCATTTCTCAAACGTTTCGCAATCGAAGACTCGCATGTCAAGCAGCTGAACGAATCGGAAATCATCGGCTGATGAAATCACACACACATAAAAACCAGACGCATTATGGTTAAACAGAAGCTGATTGTCCAAAGATTGGATATTTTCCAAGAGATGGATAGTGCAAGGATGGATATTCCAATGGTGGGATATTCCAATGTGGACTATAATTCAAAGGTTGTATGGCCCAAGGTTGTATAGGCTATGGTCCAAGATTGGATAGACTATTTCAAGGTATAGGATAACCCAATGGTGGGATATTCCAAGGTGGGATATTCGAAAAGTTGGAAAGTGCAAGGTGGGATAGTCCAAAGGCTGGACAGTGCAAGGATGGATATTCAAAGGTTGGATATTCCAAGGTGGAATATTCCAAGATGGGATAGTCCTAAGTTTGGATAGTGCAAGGTGTGTGTTTGTTTGTGCGTGCGTGTGCGTATGTATTTGCATATAATGTGTGTGTGTGTGTGTGTGTGTGTGTGTGTGTGTGTTTTCCATGGCTAAACCAGGGCATTCATGCACGTTGTATACAACGCATATAGGCTTATTGCCGAGTGTGCAGCCCAAAAACCATAGTAAAGTAACTAATGGCAGTTTCTGGCAGCCATTTCAATTCACGGTTCGTGGCTGACGTGGGAAGGGGGGCAGATATTTCCCCGGAAGAGTATCTGTAATAATTATGGCTCAAGTTCTAGTATACGGTTACGTAATGAGACAGGCTCAGACAGCGTAAAACTTTGCTTAGATAATTATAGCGACATCACAATTGTATGATCCATACAATTAAGATCATCTACATTCAAATGAATATTATTATCAATATTATTAAAACGGCGCTTCATAAATAATTCTGATTCCTCCAACCAGACTCAGGAGACCCACTGGACATTGGTCTCTGATGGACAACTTCTCTGATACGACGCATCGCTCGTGAATATGCTAGTGCCCCTGCGCTTAGCATTAGGGCAGCTTTTAGAAATTCAAGGTTATAACGATTTTGATCATTCATCCTCTTTAGCATCGGTCGAATGCAAAAACATCGCTTTCTATCATGCAAGCAGACGATATAGTTTATCCATAGGCGTACGGGAGATTTCAGCAGTGGGGGAGGGGGGGGCAAAGATTGAATTTCTGCCCGAAAAATATATCCGTCAAACCGTAAAAAAAGTTGACGACCTTTTTTTTAGTCATTCGGTCTGTCTTTGCCCGATGCCCGAAAAACCGGACTTGCCCGAAAGTTGATGACTTTTTTTTAGTCACCAGTCTGTCTTTGCCCGAAAAACCAACCAGACGTGCCCGAAAGTGGGGGGGGGGGAATTGCCCCCTCTGCACCCCCGCCTCGTACGCCTATGAGTTTATCGCATATTCACTGTATACACTGTTACTATACACTGCAGTCCTTCGATGTCAGTTAACATGAAGTCTATAGGCCTACGCTGTCAGCTAAAGACAACGTTGTTTATTTGAAGAAACTATAAACGAGTTTTGGGCCAATATTTTTTCTCTCTAAAATATGAAGGAAGAAGCATGATTCACAGCTCAAGGCCGGTCAACGAATACACGAAAGTACAAGGGAACCAGCGCGTCCATATACTGCCGCAAGTAACGACATGTTATGACGGGTATACTATATAGCCTATACTCGCTGATCTATGCGTCTATAAGGGTTATGTGTTCTCGCTGCTGGTCTATACTTGTTGAGATTGACTTTTGAAGACGACTAGCGATGTAGTATACTTCCTTGACTAATTTCGGATACTCGAGTACTTGAGGCGAATGCGAATCTCTTTGATCGTATATAAGTGTCTGGTGTTCAAGAGCCTTGTATGCAATCAGATCCAGCGGCATATAGATTATTATGAACCCTCTCTCCTAAACCCCGCTTCTATAATAGTCGAGCCCCATCAGGACGGCTAAGCAGGCGCCTCAATAATATGCACTTGTATTTCATATACTTGCTGAAGACGGCTCGTCTAATTATGATATTTTGCGGCAAATTGCATGGCCACAGAAAGCAGTCATTCACGTGGCCTGCAGTGAGACACTTCAGCTATCTGCCGCCGTCGCAGCAGCACAAGTGTCTGGCTTATGACTGGAGCGGCTTTCAATTTTTATTTTTTAAAGGGTCAGCTGCCTTCTGGCATCGACATATAGTTTAAACATTGTGTCTGCAATTTGGAGAGTATACATGTATTGTATATGACGAACATACATCTGTACTCTCTTAAGGCGCAACTATTTGCATCTCTTATACAAACATGTTCACTGCGGTTTTCAGAGGGCCAAAGGGGCCATATAAATAAGCCTATAAATATATATATATAGGCGTTGTACGGTTTCCAGATATATAATTATATACATGCATATATAGTGGCGCTAAAAAACCTGCGTAAACAATTCACGTTTTATTGGAATCGACTTAGAACTTAAGCAATGAAACAGAAAGTTGTCGAATACCGTATACGCCAATCTATATTTATGTATAAGAGAGAAACTTTCCATCACGTCAGTTTTTTAGGAGCCTCCATTGCATAGGCCTACTCCTATTAGGCTATAGAGTATATAGACAAATAGGCACACTGTGGTGCAAATGAGCACGCTGTAGACTCTACAGTGTGCTCATTTGTACAGTGTAGAGCAAAAATGTAATGAGCACACTGTATTTCATATGAGCATACTCTAGTGTGCGTATATGCATACGACAAATCTGTATACGTCTTTCAGCTAAGCAATGTAGCCTATTATGTAGGCTACATGTATCTCTTAGATTTCTTATATCTAATAGCTCATTAATCATTCATTCTTAGCGAGGATTTATATAGCGCCCCTTCAAGGTTTCTACTCAGGTGCACTTCCGACCAAACCACAACTAAATAGAAGTTTTATGATTACAGTTTACGTCCTCGCTTCAATTTCGTGTGTGTTAATCTTGCGACGTCATGACGTGTTTCAGCGTCACATGTGACACAAGTCACGATGTCAAGTTCACTCACATGTGACACAAGTCCCGATGTCAAGTTCAATTACATGTGACACAAGTCACGATGTCAAGTTCACTTACATGTGACACAAGTCACGATGTCAAGTTCACTTACATGTGACACAAGTCACGATGTCAAGTTCAATTACATGTGACACAAGTCACGATGTCAAGTTCACTTAGTCTGCACGACTCTCATTAAAGTTGGTAGTTCTAATTTCTAAACCAATGAAGATTCTAATAAATTCTGTTCTTAAGGGCAGTGCCATAGAAACACCCACCGGGCATACCACTCTGTGTGTGTCTATCTGTCTCTTTCTGTATGTCTGACTACTCTCTTTCTCTTTTTCTCTCTGTCTGCTTGTCTCTCTGCCTGTCTGTCTGTCTGTCTCTCTGTCTCTCTTTCCCCTCTCTCTCTCTCTGTCTGTGTCTCTGCCTCTGTCTCTCTCTCTGTTTTTTGTCTCTGTCCGTCCCTCTTTCTTCTATCTGTCTGTCTGTCTCTTTCTCCGTCTCTCTGTCTCTGTTTCTCTGTTTCCCTCTCCCTCCCTCTCTCTCTATCTCAGTATCTCTCTGTTTCTCTCTGACTTTCACTTTCTCTCTATAGCCTTTGATATACTTGCAGGCTACGATGGATAATGGATCGTTTACAATAATTACACGCATAACGCAGCTCCTGTGCAATAGTCCATTAAGTGCGGTGCATGGTACAGCCGCCGTTAGTACATGTATATGTATATTACTCTCAGTTTAGGCCTATATAATAAACCCTATATACTTGTCCTTCGAACCGACTATACGGCGATTTGAAGGAATTAGGCGAAATAAATATCAGGAAAGTTTTCTCATTGGTTTGATCACACATAGTAGTTATAACATAGGCCTACATGTAATTATTCATGTCGTCATATAAATTAGCCTATAGGATATATAATTATAAGAGAAATCCTTGATTCTTAACAATTCATTGTATGCTAAAGTAGGCTAGCATAGTCGACTTCTAAACGGTAGCATAACGATAAAAACGATAGGTAATGTCTATGCATGGTTAGAATATCTGTAGCATTCTCCATAACATATTTGAGATATCTTCGACATATAATGTACAGGATATTCATAGATTTTTGCATGCTCTATTAATAGAACATCGTTGAGATATATTATTCCGTACGCAACAACAATAATTATTGTTTAGATATTCTCGACATTATGTGTTTCAGATATCGGCTTTATGCAGTAGCTTGCAACACACAATGGAAATTTTTTGGAGGTTCTACATTCTATTGGCCTATCTATAGGACATTTGTAACATATTCTAGCTATCTGTGACAGCGCATATAGGCTTACAGTGAACATATTTAAGATAAGTTTGACATTGGCCTCAAACACACACACACACACACACACACACACACACACACACACACACACAGAGGTCTACATCCACCTACGCACACGCGAGGGCACACGCATATATGCGCATAGGTCTATTTTATAATGTGTGTACAATTATGTATATATATAATATATATATTGTACACACATTATAAATATATATAGGCCTAAGTTTGACATTGGTCTCGGATCCAACACACACACAACACACGTATACACATGCACGTACATACATACACACACATATTGCTATCATCATCATCGTCGTCGTCATCATCATCGTCGTCGTCGACATCATAGCCATCATCATCATTATAACTTGATTTGTAAAGCGCAAGAGAATGAACTATAATTGCACCGCAATAACGACGCAATTTACATGATTTGTATAATTGCACATATCGACAAAGACCGTATTGTAGAAAGCGGGAAGGGATAGGCTATAGTGAGAAAGTGTGGGAGGTTCAAAGTAAGAGAGGAGATGGAGAGAAAATGTGATTAGGTGAACAAGATGGAAGGAGTGAAAGAGACAGAGACAGAGAAAGAAAGACAGGCATAGACAGAGACAGACAGACATACAGAGACATAGACATAGACAGACAGATATAGACAGACAGACAGACGGAGACCTGATCGAGAGCACGTTGACGGCGAAATAGAAAAATGCAACGAATCTGTCGAACCAGAGGCGTAGTGGAGATGTCGAGTGTTTTATAAATAATACACCAAAGATAACTTTCATATACGTGTCTGCGAGGGCGCTATACAGAGGAAGATGCCGAACTTCTTTCGTGCACCCTGCAGGCATTCTTAGAACAGCTGTAGCATCCTATATGTCAGCAGCAGCAGCAAGATGATGTTGCAGAGGAGGAGGAGGAGGAGGAGGATGAACAGTGGATGAATTCTTTTGACAACTCATCAAGTGCGCGCATCGTTGGGGCGTGGGATGGATTAAGAGATGGACAACTACAGCGGCGAATATAGCAACTGGCATAGGTTGTGGTGGTGGTGGTGGTGCCATGGTGGTGGTGGTGGTGGTGGTGGTGGTGGTGGTGGTGGTGGTGGTGGTGGTTGGTTTGACGGAATGCATGCAGCTTTAGAGGAATCTCTCAGCTCAAAAGTATTAGTCGATTACCTTCAAGAGATATCATAGGCTTACTGTTGCATCGCAAAGTGGTGTTAATGATGACGTTTCACTAATTGATTAGCTATTTCCGAAATTTATTATATTATTATTTCGGAAATTTTATGTAGAGCCTCTGCAATGTAGGCCACTCAGAAGCGCTCCCGGTCCACCCGCTGCAGTCATGGTTCAGTGACGTTCGTCACCGGTGCTGCATCCCATTGGAATGGGTGTCATGACTGTCATGGTGCGTGGGGGGGACTGTGGCCGGCTGTTCGACGTTACAATAAGTCTAGTAGACGTTTTCAACGAGCGAGTTAGTGAGTGAGTGAGTGAACGAACGAGTGAGTGAGTGAGCGAGAGAGTGAGAGTGAGTGAGTGTGGCTAAGGAGTGAGTGAGTGCATGGGCGAGTGAGTGAGTGAGTATTGTAGACTGCAACAGAAGTTCGAACAACTTACATTAGAAGCTTAAAACTACATGTTTAAATAAGAATAGGCCTATTATCCAAAAGTTACAAGTCACAATAATTTATCATGTTTGATGAATGTCTTGAAACATTGGACAGGTGCTGACGCTCGGTGTTCCGAATTTCCGAGAGCAAATAGGTGCCTTGAGAAAGGTTACGTCACTATATGGAAAAGGTTGAAAACCAGTGGATAGCAAGCACGTGCCATTGCCAAGCATATATAATTATGTCCGAAATTCTGCAGCATTTAACCCGGTTTCTGGACTTCATAGAGCAAAGTGCAATTCTGATCTGTTACCCAACAGAGTCCTATGGTTATAAAATGGGGTTTAGTGCACTGCAGATATTTATCGCGTTACTTTCCATGGTGTCATGGATAAATAAACTCTGTACTGGCTATAGGGCATAGGCCTATCATGCTGGCTTATTAACTACCTGGAACCAGAGCCTTCTATTTGGAAATAGAAGGCTCTGCCTGGAACGAGTGGATACTTGACAGAATTTTCTTTCCTCCTCCTCTTCCTCCTGCTGCTCCTCCTTCTCTTCCTCCTCCTCCTGCTCTCCTTCTTCTCCTGCTCCTCCTCCTTCTGCTCCTCCTCATTCTCCTGCTCCTCCTGCTCCTTCTCCTCCTTCTCCCACTGCGTCTTCCCTACCTGTCGTATTCTTACACCACGTGGCCACAGTATACTATCACAAATGAATAATAATAATAATAATAACTTTTTAAAAATAATAATAAAAATAATAAAAAATTAAAAAAATTAATAATAATAATCTATATATATAAAAATCTAACCGCGTTTGGCACCTGACGCAAGATCTCCGAACTTTCTTCATTGATTGCTTTGGAAACTTCACCAAAACGTTTAGTTCCAACACGGCCGGGTTGTCAGAATGATTTTTGGGAAAAAGCGCAATCTTTTAAGCTAAAAAAGCAACTTTGCAAATTCCGCCGTTTTCAACACACAGCCTACGTCCGTCAATAAGCCTTGCATACCAATTCAGGCATGTTTGTTCCGTAAATTTCTTTAGCGCATTTCATTACGGCCTTCGCATTTCATTATGGCCTTCTTGCTCAAGCGTTTTATGGCGTGATCCGCGTGGCCATCGCGGAGGGGGAGGGGAGGGGGAGAGGGAGGGGGAGGAGGGGGGAGGGGAGGGGGAGAGGGACGGGAGAGGGGAGGGGTAGGGGAGGGGAAGTCTTTTTTGCCACAGCAACGCGTGGCTGGGTACAGCTAGTTATATATAATTATATATACTAAGAAGCGCTAAACTGCAGGTGGGCCTAAATATCGAAAGTGATGCAGTTGACGATGTATCACTTAATTTAGATGACGTAATGGAATTCGTCTAGATTCCGGAAACATCCGTATTAAATAAATAGACGAAAGCTGTCACATGACATGCAGCTGGAACCAGATTAGAAACAGATCTTCTTTTTTCAAACGCGGACTGATCTATAATGTGATTAGGCTTGAGGGTCTGCTCCTGGTGTGTATACAAAAAACGCATGAAGAGCGTGGAAGTCAAGGACTTGAGCATAAGGATGCAGTTCTTATTTAGACCTATTGCGTCATACATTAAATTGCATCTTACTTTTTATGATTTTATGTGCGAAAAATACAGGATGTTACGTAAGCCAACGATGGAAAGCTGACAGCTGCTGTGAAGTTTTGAGGATATAAAAAGTGAACCGTAGCAACTGGTAGATTGACAGAGGCGTATTTCATCGACGTATTATGCGTTCTGAAACTTAACCTGGCTGATGAAAATGTGGTTTTTTCACTTCGTAAAAATATCAATAAATCTCGTAGACGTTTTTAACGAGCGAGTGAGTGAGTGAGTGAGTGAGTGAGTGCGTGAGTGATTGATTGAGTGAGTGAGTGTGGGTGAGTGAGTGTGGGTAAGTGAGTAAGTTTAAATAAGTGTTTAAATAAGTGAGCTAGTCAGTCAGCAGCGAAGCGCGTATTATAGGCTAAATATGGCATAGGCGAAAACCAAACTCGTGAGACTATTCGTGTAGGCCTGTATATTATGCCGAAAGTGATTCTTAAATAATCGTCTCATTTCAAAGTAAGTCGTATACACGTGTATGCGTATATTGTGTTGTGAAGTCAAAAAACATTAAAGGCCAATTAAGAGAATAGAAGAGAGAATTCAATGAATTTTCTTCTATATATTCAAGACATCAAACTAGCAGAACGCAGCTTGTTATTATTTAGCTTTTACGATTTTACATGGACGTTCTGTCTAAATAAGCTTAGCCTACACCACACAACTTATCCAATAGGTAGCCTACTAAGTTTTATTAATAATAGTGAGGAGGAGTTTTGAACTTTTGGTGTATGACAAGAGATTGCAAGCTTAAACCTTAAGAGAGGCCAAAAGAATCCTGTTTCATGTTTAGGTCTACAGTCATGATTCATCAACAGAAGTCTGTCACATTCTTTAGTCATTCGATCATTGTACAGAGGAACAAAACCCATGCGATAGCATCGGAGTGATGCACGCCCTCATCAAACCTTTGAGAAGGAATTCGTTCTCTCAGCTCTTATAACCCACCGTGGCTACCCGCTGGCTCTTAGTGATAAATGGCATGGGATTGGCACAGACTTGTTGTAGACGAACATTTAGACAAACGAACAGGAGGACATTCCAGCACAGTCAGTTTCCTGTCACTGACGCACTGCCTGCCACTCCCATCATTTCCGGAAATTTTTATCCCGATGTATCTGTTCAATGCGTTAACAATCTTTTTAAGCTAAAGATTACTCTGACTGTCTGACACAGCGGATCTGTCGAACTAGTGACGTGCAACCAGGGTCCAGAGGTGCTCACAAAAATTGTATAGGATGGACTAAAATATAGTATGCTTGGATAGTGGATACCTTTACCTACATGTCTTAATGCCGGCCAATGGAGTGCACAATATTATGTGAATTCCAGAATGGGGCTAATGCGTATTGACCCATCTGGCCACTATTACATGTATAGGCAAGGACTTAACTTCGCCCAACAAATGACGTGACCAATTCCGCCCTTCCTTCCCATTCCTTCCCTCCTCCGCTTTTCTGCCTGGTCTCTCCTCCCTCCATCCTCTTCCCCTAGTTACGAATTTGGTATGTTCAATCCTCTACTTGGTAGTACTTGCATGGGGTCAGGATAGTATAAGCTTTTGCTGGTTCCTGTTGCACTGTAGGCCTATGCTTAGTTGTTCATGATTGTATCAACCCAGTTGAATATGTGCAATAAACAAACAATAATACTTTAAGATTACTCGCAGATGAGTGAGATTACATAGATGGAAGTTCTGCAAGAGTGCGTGTGGTGGTGCTGATGGTGGGTGGATGTGTGTGGGGGTGGGTGTGTGGGTGTGTGGGGGTGTGTTGGAGACCACGCTGGGTGACCATTCTCGTCAGTTGAACTCGTCTTGCATACTCATGAACTCTGCTCTTCACAATGTTAGCATCACTCACTGTTAGCATAATATTATAAGCAACGATATACTTAGAGGATTATTCTTTTCAACTACGGGCTCAAACTAAGTCATTGCATTGTATTTTGTCATGCTGAGAGAATCCTTCTGTAGCAAGCGTTAAACTATAGGCTAATATACTGTACTGTACTATACTATACTATGCTATGTAACTATGTTATGCCATGCTATGCTATAGGCCTACTGTACAAATAAATACAATACAAAACAATACAATGCAATATTCTACAATACAATACAACAATAGGGGCCGATATACAACAATGCACTCAGCGTTGCGGTGGCTGTGACGGCGATGTTGCAACTGGGTCGGATACTTTAGCCCCGGAATTCGGCCGATGAAGGCCTTCCTCTGGCGTCGGCGGTGGATAGGCCATGGAAGAACAGGGAAGAACGGAGGGGCATTGAACTGGAAAAAGTCATGGACTGGAAGACGAATGAACGCAGAATGAAGGAGTAGCAACAACACTCCGAGCAACTCCGAGCGAATATTATAGGCCGAACAGCGGCTGCACGAAGCTAATACGCGCATCGGGTATTTTGGGAAACACAAGGTTTTCCGCGGCGGACTAGATGATTATTTGTCCTTGGAATGTAAGTGCATGCGGGTCAAGAACTTGGATTACACGTGGATTAGGTAGAATCTTTATGTCTTTCTAGGCCATCTGCAGCGCACTCGTTTGGCCACATTATAGTTCTCAGTTCTTCCCTTTACCGATTCCCACTCGCTGTACATGCAGTGTATGCTTATAAGTGTTCCTCTCTTTCCGTCTCTGTCTTTGTTCCTTCTTCTCCATGCATCGGTATACCTTTATACCTATCGAGTTATATTTCGGTTGTTCTAAACGCACTAACTAGACCAAGGACCACAGACGTGTCTTTTCAACTCTTTTGTATTGCATCTGTATTTTAGACTTTAGAGCTATAGATATATTTAAGGAAGAAGACTATTGAGCGGAAGACAATATTTTATATAGACCTGTTCCATCGTCACCGCGATTCACCGGACATGTCGAATCTATCTATCTATAAATTATATACGTATGCATGTAAAGGACCCATTAATTCAAGCTACCCAAGATATACATATATATATATATATATATATATGCTGAGCTTATTATGGACAACCCTCTGACAAGATGCAGCGCTTGTGAATAAGCTGGTGCCCAGCGCTTAGCTTTCGTTTAGCGCTCTTGAAATTGAGAGTCCACATAGGATAACGATAGCACTGCATGGCTTACGTGGTAGACATCGCACTGGGACAATGATGAGATCGACTCCATCCAACCAGTCTGGCTGACGAATTTCCGGGACGCTGTCCTTCCAGAGTTCCGCTTCCTTAAGGTTGCAGAACAGCAGGACGGCCACTCCCTTGTCATCTGGCCAGCCGCCCAAGATCGTCTGGATCTATAACGCGCAACATAAAACACGTTCAGCCGTGTATGCGTTTGTTAGTTGTAGGCTAATAATAATAATAATAATTGAGTAGGCCTATACAGACCCTGATTGCACTTGTGTCCAATTTCCCATCGCTCGTGAATAAACTGGTGCCCTGCAGCCCTATGCTTCGCTTTTGACTGGGCTTTGGACGTTTGGGGTTTACGATTATAATTATGATGGTTATCGTTTGTGGCTCCTCATACATTTGAAGCAGAATCTTTTGGATAAAGTACAAGCGATCAACAATCCATCACCGTATAATAATGATGATGTGGATGAAGATGATGCTGATGCTGACGATGACAATGACAATAAAGATGACGATTACGATGACGACGATGACGATGATGGCGATGTGATGGCGATGGTGACTGACCGATCAACTGACCAACTGGTCAAATGGCAGATTTATATGAACTGACTTAGTGGCTGAAGACTTTCGAGGTGATGCGACGTCGATATATAATTATGACCTGGCAACTTACAGAATGACCGACCGACCAACAGATTGACTACATGCATGAGCGACTTAGAAATTGACCAACAATTGACCAACCAATTGACTGACCAGTTCACTGACTAAACGACCAAACAATTGACTGACTAAATGACCGATCGACTGACCAATCGATTATACTGACCCTTCGACTGACCCCTGACGTCATTCCTGCGTAGGCTTTGTTGACGCTGTAATTCTTCATCAGCGCATTGCGACAGGCATCAACGCGATGCAGCGGAAAACGAATGAGGACGAAAACATAGCCAGGCTACAATAAACAATAGATGAGCCTTTTAATAAAGACTGTTGTTCCAATGTCTGCCTTTGTTGACCCGGTGCAAAGGTTATGAACTTCCACTGCAAGGTCAGAGGTAAGAATGCTTGTGCAACCAAAGTATAATAAGCAGTCCTCTACCTCGCCGTCTGAAGCTCATATTAACGGTGCACGTAGCCTACATAGCCTACATGTAGCCTATGTCTATTAGAAATCATAAGCAAATTTCTGTTTAGGTGAAGATTTGAACTCCGTCGTCTTGACTAACAGTTATGCACACAAACTCTAATAAATTGACTATCGTCCCTAGTGACAAAAACAACATTTAAATGTCTGGGCGCTCATACATGTATGTGGAAAATAACTTTCAGATGGCAGCCACAATGGTTAACTTGAGTAGGCTACTAAGCTACTTGACGTTTAAATTTCCCTGCAGCATGCATGGTATACGTTACTATGTTATAGTCAGGTTCCCTGCAAATGCCAACTGTTTAAGAGTGTGTATGGCCTACTTTTTAAAAACAGATATCATCTGGAAATGTGAATTCAAAGCCTAATGTGGGGGGGGGGGTGGACTGAAAGGGTGTTGAAACTAAATAACTGTTTTTAATGTGAAATTTGGCTTTGGTCGTCGGGAATGGGTATTCCCAAGATTCGGCATATCGGTCGATACGGTTAACTAGTGGACCGACCAGTCGACCCGTTGGCCAATTAGTCGACCAGTGTACATGTATACGGTCGGTACACTGGTCGACTGATTGGTAAACTGACCAGTGTGTTTAAAAACCCCGATCCATCGGAGTTTGTTATATTTCGAGACATAACGAAGTCCGATGAATCGAGTCCCTGGCAGGTATTGTAAAGCCCCCTGCCAAGAGTTTCCTCAGGGCGATCATATTAGATGCTATACAATGGATGGATCCATAGTTGCTTCCAATATTACCGTGCTTTTTTGATGCTAAACGAGCAAGGGCACTTTCTTTTATCACCTACAGCTGAGTGGAAAGATCGTTCTCTCGTCCGATTGGTCAATGCGGAAACCTAGGCAACTGTCATTATGACGTCATAGTCTGTTTTACGTCATTTGATGATTTGACTAATTTCGTCGTGCGTCATTGTAGCTACATGTAGTATCAAGCATGGTATCAAGTAAGCCTACACTGTGCAAATTATCCTACTGTAGACCCCTATAGATGCAAAATAAATTCGACATACCATTGCTGGAACTGCAGTTGTTTTGTCCGCCATTGCTGGTTTATACCCCTGCATGATCTATCCAGCAGATTGTTTGACCTAACAATAGAATATATCCGAAGAAAAGGCAAAATTTTTGCACTATTTTTAATTTAGTCCTAAATAAAGTATTAATTTCAATCCATGCACTTTCAAGAAATATAAGAGACAGCATTTATGACGTCACGATTGCGTGCTTATTTCACTTGACCTATGTAGGCCTATTAAACCGGATCTTTATAACAATAGACCTATTATTTCCTCTTTTTTCTAAAGGTGGACCTACATAGCCTATGTTAATTAGTCTACCCATCTGCACTTGTAAGCCATTATAATAATTATAATAATTATTATTACAACCACTGTTATTTTTATTTACCGGTATTTTATTTACATTGCTATCATCATCATCGTCGTCATCGTCGTCATCGTCGTCGTCGTCGTTGTCATCATCATCGTCGTCGTCGTCGTCGTCGTCATCACCGATTCACCATAATCGTCATCGTCATCGTCTTTAGCAGAGTATCAGTTAGAGTTGAAGTTGAGCGCCAAAGTGTCATCTGGCGACTAATCTGGAAAAGTTTAGTGAGCAGAATATTAGCAGCATAGATCTATGGAGTTTCTGAAGTCAAACTTTAGCAGGACCTATATATATATATATATATATATATATATATATATATATATATATATGATATAGGTCTTATAGAACCTACCTAGGCCTGCAGATCATTGCATGGACAATAATTAAGGGTGTTGACCGTGTGAGCGGACAGCCGCGAGATCGGGTGACGGATGACAGTGCCGAACATTTAACATAGATCATGATCATTGATCAAAGCATGTTCAATTGATTATTATACGATTGACATGATCTGAGTAATTATTTGTGAGAGGTTGGATCTATGCAGCAGTTGCAGCACTCTACTTTGTTTGTTTGTTTGTTTGTATGTGCACTTGTTATAGCTAGCGCCTCTTCAAGCTCTCTCTACTTAGAGGCGCTCCCGAATGCAGAGCGGACACTGCATCGAAGCGCTGAGCAATTGTGAGTGAAGGACTTGCCCAAGGTCTTTAGGCGGCGAGGTGGATTCGAACCTCGAACCTTCCGGCTCCAAGGCAACGACGCCACCACTACACCACCGCGCTACTGTTCGGGATCTTCGAGTCAAACTTGACTCAAGTTTTCAACGCTTTCTCTGAAACCTCTGAACATTGAACAAGACATATGAGCCATAGACCCATAGACTAGCCGATCTCTCTCTGGTGTGCTTCTTTCGCCTCACTATAAGCTCTGATTCACTGCTTTAACCCTTTAATGCCGAGATGGTAGTAAATGGTAAGGGAATCCTATACCCTTCGGCATTCAAGGGTTAATTGTTCTGACGCGATCGACTCAATTGACTCTATACAATTAAGGTCTCCCTGAATGCACAATGCTAGGGCCTAGGCCTACCTCCAGTGCTCCGTCAGACTGCAGGACTGTGCATTGGACTATCTTACCGCGATCAAGTCCATAATATGTGACATCTGCTCTTCGTTCACTACGCTGGCTTCCGGTCTGTGAGCTTCGGTTATTCCTCGATCCTCATTCCACTCCTCAGTCCTCATGACGTCATGTGAGGCACAAGGACATACACCACGGCCGAATTTAGTCGGCCGTGCATACACCGATCATCTGCCGCTGCCATTAACCTATAGCCTACGTAGTCACACCTTGCAAATGCGGAAATAATTATTGCGTTGTTCCTTGCACACCGGAAGCTTCCTCGTGTTAACAGCTCTCTAAGCGTACTTTCTTTAGTTCGCTCTAAACTTAAAAATTAGGCCCTTTTTCAAATTTAAGTTCCGACTTTTGTTGTTGGCGCGTTCGTGCGAGTATAATATCAATCCATTTTTCTGCTGATCCTTCTTTAATTTTGAGTCAAGGTCACGGGTGTCGACTGACTTTCGGACTGTCCGAAAAGAAGAATGAGCGTGGTGTTCATAAATGCCTATTATTTTGTCACTAGTCTAGTAGTCTTTTAACAACACTAATCGTGTGCTACAGAATGAAAAAGGTGTGAGATACAGCAGGTAACCAGCGGATTCCCATAATTCCTGGCAGCTCCTCCTTACAGATCAAAATGGACGATGTCAGTGTCGAAGTTCGTGGAATTAAAGGAATTTATCTGAAGGTGAGAATTTTTGAGTCCTAAATGTCATTATGAATTATTATTTTGCGTATGGGCTAGCATGGCTGAGCATTTCTTTAATGAAAAGTGACCATAAAATAAGAAACTTGAGCGGCAGTAGTAGACCGCTTGTCCTGGGCTTCGCTTTTACTTTCAGTTGTTTCTACGGGAACAAATGAAATTGAAATTCAGTTGTATGAATAACACGTGTCTTGCGGCTTCTATTTAGTCGCTACCATGTATAGAATTTGCTTCGCTATGCAAAGTTAATCATATTTGTAGGCCTTCGTGTAAAGGACCCATCAATTCAAGCTACCCAAGAGGTCGTGGATGTAATACTGAAAATTTCTTGTGCATGTTTCTGCCAAAGATTAAGAATTCAGGTTGGGCCGATCAGTAAAGTGATCAGAGTGAGCAATTGATTCAGTTTATTTAATGGACTTCGATTAGTTCAAGTCAGTGTGCCCACTTAGTTTCTCTGAAACTCAGACATGGTGATAAAGACATGTGACACCCATTTATTTTAATTTATAATTATATTCGATTAAAATTTGAGATTAAAACACATTTTGTATATTTTCTTTAGGCCCATGTGACTGGGATATATTCTGATGAAGTGACGGTTGTCTATGAAAGCAGGTAAATTGCTTGAATTCATATTTCTGGTCTATTATTTTAAAACAGTGTGACTTGAATTGTTTAAGTAGTCCTGCTTCAAAACTGAGTGGCACTGTACAATGTTTTCTAGCATGATATTCTGCATACAGATTGTAGAGATGTGAACTATTATACTTATTATATTACACGAGTGTCAAGTAGTGTAGTCAAGAATGTATCCCTATATATGTATATATCTGAACTTTGAGCTTTGGAGCTGCATTATCTTAGAGAAATTCTTATTCCAGTAGTGATTTTATATAAATTTTTATTGTGCTTTTTTTCAGTACATGGAGTTAATGGAAAATGTAGCGATGTAGGTTGTCTGTCCGCACTGACAGACAAGTGCTTGTGTGTCTGCCGTTGTTTGTTGTCTGTCTGTCTGCATTGACAGACAAGCGCTTGTGTGTCTGCGTTGTCTCTTGTCTGTCTGTGATTGTCTGTCTGCACTTGTCTGTTTGTCTGTATGTACCTTTCTCTGTCTGCCTTTTAACTTGGATTGTTCAGACAAAGTTCTGAAACTGAAAGTTAAATATGTGCAGCTCTGTAGATTGATCAATTCCTATGTCTGTTTACTATTTAAGTAAGTAGCAATTAGTAGCATATTTCTGTTTTTGCCTTGTTTTTATAACTGCTAAATATGTCGCTATACATATCACGGCCCAATATGCCTATCCAGGAAGTGAATTTGACCGAGCATAGCCAGCTGTTTTTATTTTATCATAACTTGTCAGCTTTTTAGTAACTATGACTGTTTTGCTTTCTTTCTGTGGATGTATTCTTTGTTTAACACGCTGGCCGCTGATTTGCTGTGTTAAATGACTCAATTTGGGACATGTTAACACGTCCCTCGCGGCCAACGTGTTAAGCTTTTCTTTTACTCCTTTATTACTCTATTGCTGTCTCATGTTAGATCATATCGTAAATTGTCATAACAGGTTAATAAAGCACATAATTACGAATTATTGATCATTTCAGTTCTAAACCAGAACTGAAGGTTCCGTTCAGCGATGTTCGCATGCCATCGAAAAGTGGCATCAAAGGGAATGAATTGAAAGAAGGAGATTTCGTCGAGGTATTATTCTAACGTATCACACAACCTACTTATGTATGCAGATTGTTATCGTGATGCTGGACTTTTTGACTTTCAAATCTTGAACATAGTTTGAAAAACGCAGTTCACTTAAACATTAGCATTTCCAATGAAGTTAGGTGGTTTGAGGACTTTTCTCTTCTTATTGTCTTGTTTGGATATGAGCAAAGATGTTGTGGATAGCTAACGAGCGTCTGTTGTTGCTTTAAATAAAAAGACTGTTGAGGAGCGAAAACATTTGTGTAATTTTTCTTCAGCAGATCGAATCATACAATGAAGTTGACCAGCTATATTTATATGCTATTCTGTCAACTCACCTTTGTACTGTGTCGGTGTATGACAAGGTGTCTTTTCTTTGGCCCATCAACACCTTTAGATATATATTGATTTTGGAGCTTAATGCTTATATTTATTCATTGACATAAGCATTGCCAGTAACCGGCACGTCATGAAACTCTGCATTTATGTTTGTTGTTTAGGTGTGTCAGCGCATTGAGGAGGAAGATGCATTTGGTTGGGTCAACGCTCAGTTCAAGCTGATGAAAGGCGACTTTGTAGTCGTCAGAAATGTTGGCGGTCACTCGCCACCTGCCGATGACATCGTGGCAGCTGACCTCGTCAGAATGCCAAATAAAAAGTAATGCAAAAAAGATGTGATCGTAGTTGTCAAATCAAGAGGCTGGATCTGTAAATGTAATGCAAAATGCATTTGAAGTTTTTACGAGTTACAATCGGAATTGTGTGTTAATACCGTAAACCAAACGACTGACACTGTGCAGCCATTTAACCCTTTAATGCCGGAGGGTACAGGATTCCCCATACCATTTACTACGATCTCGGCATTAACCCTTTAATGTCAAGATGGTAGTAAATGGTATGGGAAATCCTATGCTGTCCGGCATTAAAGGATTAAGTAGTATGGCTGGGTATGGAACATTGACTGCAACTCTACATAGTCGTTTGACAATTGTAAATTTTATTCATGTCACAGAAACTAGATCTATACTAGAAGCTCCCGTATAAGAGAGCAAGAGGCTTGAATTGGAGCAGTTAAAAATGTTGAAATACACTTTATGTATTTGCACGTTAGTTTCCTATTTTCCTAAGGTTGTTTGAGAGAATCGTTTACAAGTGTAGGTAGACTTGCCTGTTTTTAATTTTCTTTGGTTTCTGTGTGCAAATTATGACCTCACTGCATTACATTCTTTGTTGACTAGTATTAATAGGTGGTCCCATGTAAAGTTTTCCCTCTTGTCGGTCTAGGCTAACGTCCTTTCCATCATTTTTCTGTTTCTTGCAAAGAATTTATCCATTTTTCAGCGAATAAAAATAGCAAGTTAAAAATAATTTGTTAGATAATGTTATTTTATGTTCTCTTGTGACACACCTGAAATCTCGATTAAAATAAAATTATTTTATAAATACAATTTTCCGCCTTTTAGTGTTTTGATTTAAAAGAATATTTTCTTATTCAGTTACTTAATGCATACTAGTGTCTCGCAGCACACAGTTTGCGATACACTATGCTAAAGGAAAGACATATTATGTCTTCTAATAACGCTCACTAATTTAGTATTTAACTCTTTGTGTTTTGTAATTTCTTTTCTTTTAGTCCGTGCATCACTTGTAGTACGTTTCAACGGCACGTGATTGAAGTTCCAACCGATCTGGGTGCGATGTAAGTTCTGAGCTTCTTGTTTTCATATAAATATATAATATTCTGTCTAAAAGTAAACCAAGATATAAGTGAAGAAGTTTTACAGACTAGCAGCGGTTACATGTTTCGAGGTGAAGAAAATTATGATTACGGGTTGAAATTGTTGTGACTTTTGTTATGGTTTTGCAAATACTGTGGATGGGTAAACAGTGTAGTGATCTTTTAGGATGCCGTATCATATCATTTTCCAGTGTCAAAGGGACTAAAGAAAGAAGTTCGTAATTATTAGAATTATTATTAGACATTTGTAATCATTAACTCCAAATTTTTCAAAAGTGTTGCTCTAAAACTAAGTGCAAAACATTACCTTATTCATGACGTGCTGTGTCATGTCAGAAGGGTTGTCCAGAGATGATTTATGCAGACAGATGCTAAAGAAACACTTTTTTAAATCTATCTATCTTACTATGAAGACAATAAGACATATCTTTAGACTTCTGCTGATTATTGAGGGTGCTAGTGGGATGTGTGTCATTAATTTGGATTACTTGACTAATGACTAAGTGCATGATAGTCACCAACGAGACTGCCTTCTGTGTGAAAAATATTGACCAGCTTGATGCTTTATGCCATCAGCCATATGCATATTGTGCATGGCTAATTCTGTTGTGTTTTCTTCTAAATTGTATTCAGATGTCAAGATGTGAGTAGCCATCACGACTTCAAGCAGGCGTGTGGTGCATCGTTCGTTCAGTTTAACGCTGAGTTGAGCGCATTAGTGGTGCTGGTGAGTTTCATACCGTGGGATTTAGCAAACAATAATTATACTTGTTGATGCACAATTGTACATCTAGATTTATGTAGTCCTTGACAATTACAGCGGTGTATCATTTTACCAATAGCTGGCCAATAAAGGTGCTGTGGAGTTGTTACTTGAGCAGTGTCCTTGTGACATAATCATTTAAATCATGAAATCTTTTATGTTTAATTCTGACTACTAACGAATTAACCCTTTACCGACCGATGGTATAGAGTTTCCCATACCATTTACCATATCATTTGAGTCGTTGACTGTCTGACTTGCCGGTTGTTTTTCTGTTGCAGTCGACTAACGAGGCCGTGGTGAAGAAAGCCGCTCTGCTTGGAGACATGCATCTGCGGAATCTGAGACAGAAGATGACGCTTATCCAACTGATGGAAGAAGCGGCCAAGAAACTGGAGGTTAATTGGTCCCCAGAAGTGTTTGCTCTTTCATAGACATTTTGAGACAAAGCAAACTAATGCCATTTAGCGTTAGCAATCCTCGGCGCCATGATTATTGCGGTGCCATATAAATTGTCATGTAATTATTATTATTATTACTCTGGAACGCTCCTGACCCCAACCTCGGTTGAAAAGGACAGTTTTTTAAGGCTGCGATTTAGTGCATCTGGGCGAACCCTAGGCATAAGGCATAGATAGTGGATGCTCATTCCATACTACGTGGTCAATTACAGAGAAAACACAGTGCTGCCTAAGAGCAGTTTGTGCTCTGGGAATGAGCAGTTCATCTTGAGTGGAGGAACGTAGAGCATAGCACCCCGTACACTTGGAGTAGAGTGATAGAGCTCTTGCAGATTTAATATAGGAGTAAAACCTAGGAAGCAGTACCACATCAACTCAGAAACCTGGTATATAATCTAATGCAGATTTTTAATGTGAGTTGGCTTACAATTTGATTTTAACGTTTGAAAGGCTTTATGCCAGCTTTCAGAGACTTTCAGCTGCACATGCACTGAACAGTTAGTACTGTGAACCCTAACTAAGTACATTTATGGATTTGTTACAGTACAGTTACTGTGCACTACACAGTGTTACTTTGGTTGACTGTTACTTTGGTTGGCTGTTACTTTGGTTGACTGTTACTTTGGTTGACTGTTACTTTGGTTGACTGTCACTTTGGTCGACTGTCACTTTCGTTGACTGTTACTTTGGTTGACTGTTACTTTGGTCGACTGTTACTTTGGTCGACTTTTACTTTGGTCAACTGTTACTATGGTCGACTGTTACTTTGGTTGACTGTTACACAGAGCACGAGGCTGCATCCGCGATCGCTGTATCGCGAGGAGTTCACCGTTCCGCGAGAGCTGATGGGTCTTGCGATTGGCACGCAAGGATGCAACATCCAACAGGCGAAACAGGTTCAAGGCATCCACGCTATCAACCTCGACGAGGCTACCGGAACGTTTACGGTCCAAGGAGATGTACGTCCTACTCAGATGCACTCTACTGATTTTTACATGTTTTTTGCATAAATTTGCATAGTATTGCCGTTTTGCTTAAATTTGCATAGTATTGCTGTTTTGCAATGTGTAATGGTCGAGTTATGCAAGAATTTGTTTTTTAAGAACTTTTACGATTGCATAGGCTTAATAATGCAGTGGCTTTGTAATTGTGGGTTGTTCGTGCAATAGCCTTCCCTACAAATTTAAACTGAGTGGTTGATTGTTAGTTATCCGATTCAGTGCGTTGCGTGAAAATGTTTCTGTTTCCTCGTACTTATGCTAGGGGTACCTCCAAATGGTCTTTTCTGCTAGAGGTGCTTCATAAATGCCCAGATAGAGAATATTACAATAGTTCCCATGGCACTAAAATATGTGCAGCACCAGTTTGAGAGCCTCCCTTAGTTGCTGAAACATAAATTTCTATCAGGTGTAAGAATGTGCAACTTGACAAGCTGGAAAGTGTTTCTTGATTTATATATGATAGAACAGGTGAAGCATTCTGTTAGCAGATTTTCTGTGTTGTGGGGCTCTATATGAAGTACCATGTAAGCCATTTTGTTACATGATTGCTGATTGACTTGACTTCCAGACTCACGAGGCAGTTGTTACGGCCCGGAACATTCTCGAGTTTACACAAGAAACTGTCCAGCTCCCTCGGGATTTAATCTGTAAGTAATTTCTTCACTAATTTCTGTTTACGTTCTTGTTGACTGCTGATTTGCTATTGTTGTTCGATTTACGGTCTTGATTTCTTTTGAGTTTTATACACTTGATTCATTATGTTCCGCTGTTTGCTGAACAGTGAACATGTTTTGTCAACTCAGTACTGTGCTATGCCTGTTGTATTTTGAAATAAATGATTATGCATACGTAGTTTACGTGCATGCAAAAGTTCAATGAGAACTAATGGGTTTATTTGAAGTTTGCTGGGTAAAGAATAAAAGGGGACTTTCTGTTACCTATATACACAGGTGGTCAGTTATACAAATTAACTAGACTTTACTTGAATGGAAGAACTCTATAGAACACTATGAAAAACAAGAGAACTACAACGTCAGGTATACTCTTCTTTTTTATTTTGATAATTGCAAAGGTGAAATATGAGGATTTTGAATAAATTAATTGTTGTTTTTGTACTTATCAGCCAAAGTCATTGGCAAGAACGGTCACAACATCCAAGACATCGTCGACAAGTCGGGAGTCGTGCGTGTCAAGATCGAAGGCGACGGTGACCAAGATCCGTCGAGGGATGCGGCGACTTCTCGAACGTCACCAGCGAACAGCGTCAGTCTTTTTCTGCCGGTCATTTGGTCATTTTAAGCAGAGTCAGTCTTTTTCTGCCGGTCATCTAGTCATTTTAAGCAGAGTCAGTCTCTTTCTTCCGGTCATTTAGTAATTTTAAGCAGAGTCAGTCTCTTCCGGTCATTTAGTAATTTTAAGCAGAGTCAGTCTCTTTCTGCCGGTCATTCAGTAATTTTAAGCAGAGTCAGTCTCTTTCTTCCGGTCATTTAGTAATTTTAAGCAGAGTCAGTCTCTTTCTTCCGGTCATTTAGTAATTTTAAGCAGAGTCAGTCTCTTTCTGCCGGTCATTCAGTAATTTTAAGCAGAGTCAGTCTCTTTCTTCCGGTCATTTAGTAATTTTAAGCAGAGTCAGTCTCTTTCTTCCGGTCATTTAGTAATTTTAAGCAGAGTCAGTCTCTTTCTGCCGGTCATTCAGTAATTTTAAGCAGAGTCAGTTGTTTTCTGACGGTCATTTAGTCATTTTAAGCAGAGTCAGTCTCTTTCTGCCGGTCATTCAGTAATTTTAAGCAGAGTCAGTCTCTTTCTTCCGGTCATTTAGTAATTTTAAGCAGAGTCAGTCTCTTTCTTCCGGTCATTTAGTAATTTTAAGCAGAGTCAGTCTCTTTCTGCCGGTCATTCAGTAATTTTAAGCAGAGTCAGTCTCTTTCTTCCGGTCATTTAGTAATTTTAAGCAGAGTCAGTCTCTTTCTTCCGGTCATTTAGTAATTTTAAGCAGAGTCAGTCTCTTTCTGCCGGTCATTCAGTAATTTTAAGCAGAGTCAGTTGTTTTCTGACGGTCATTTAGTCATTTTGGCAGAGTCAGTCTTTTTCTGCCGGTCATTTAGTCATTTTAAGCGGCGTCAGTCTCTTTCTGCCGGTCATTTAGTCATTTTCAACGTCTTTTCGTATTCTGTTTTAGACTGCGTTTTTTTAATCTAGGAAACGGTGTCTGTCTCTTTTGCATGACTTGCTTCTTCATGCCAGTACATGAATTGCATGTGTTGACAATGGCACCTAAAAGAAAAAAGATGGGATTTTAATCGTGCAGTTGTCGTTAAACTGATTAATGAGATGATAGTGTACATTTTGTAAAAACTTGTTGAGATTTTTCTCCTTGGCGATCATTTAGATAAATGCAATTGATGGATTTCTGTTAGAAGCACATAACTGAATGAATGATCATGGCTCCTCGTAGTTAACCTAACTGGTGGTGACTGAGTTAAAGGGTTTAATTTAGCAACTGAACGGAAATTCTTTTAAGATTTCTGCTCTGCTTGCACCTGTGCTCTTTTTTGGTGGGATGATCAGACTGCAAGGGATTGGACTGGCCAAATGTCCTCCGATCTGCTTAGGATGATGACGACGATGATAGATCTATGCTTTTTGAGACTTGCTTAACCCGTTTACCGTGTAATAAAAATTTTCTTAGTAAAAATTGGACGAGTTAACTCGGGGATCACGGTAAAGGGGTTAAAGAACTGCTTTTCCTCTGTTTTTCTGTTTACTTGCCAAACCTTGGCTTAATGAAAATGATTGCATGCTGTCACTTAAATGATTGCATGCTGTCACTTCTGTCTTGTTGCTGTTGTAGAACGTGGTGCCGTTCATTTTTGTGGGTACGGTTGAGAGCATCAATAATGCTAAGCTCCTCCTGGAATACCAGATACTACATCTGAAGGTTAGTATGTTATGTGATGCGCAATAACTGATGGACATATGCCATCTGATATGTTTTGTGGAGTGCGGGGATTCTTTGTGAAAGTCCAGATAAATAAATACGTAGGCCTACATGTATCGTGCTTAGTAGAAACATATGCATTTTATTGGTTCTTTTTGGTTCTGTATTAACACTGGTGTGATTTCCCTTCCTAAGTCACAGTTGAGTCATGACCTTTAAAGGAGAGACTTGTAGTTTCAAAAATTACAGTAATCATCTCATTCATCTGAGTACTATAAACATGTAACTGCATAATGTCTGATTGTGTCATATGATGATGATGATGATGATGATGAGTGTGAGAAAGAATGTCAGGTTCGTTGTCAAGCTGTATGCATGCTGAAAGAGATTGTTCATCTATGCAAATGATTTTACACTGCCGACGAAGACCTGATGCCTGTGGAGACTAACAGATGCGCATGACAGCCGAGTCTTTGTCTTTTGTTGTCTTACCTTGAAATCGATGGCCATTGTTGTGTGTAGGAAGTGGAACAGCTGACGCAACAGAAACGACAGCTTGATGCGGAACTGAAGAACCTATCTGGTATCCAGCATGATTCATACGTACCGACAAGATACGGAAGGTCTGCAGTAGAATCTCTTTGTAACATGTTGAAATTGAGTTTCTTTTGTAACATGTTGATTGTTGAATTGAACTCTTTTTGTGACATGCTGAAATGGAGTTTCTTTTGTAACATGTTGAATTGGACTCTTTTTGTAACATGTTGAATTGGACTGTCTTTGGTAACATGTTGAATTGATGGTCATTACCTTCAAAATATGAAGGGCCAAGTTGTAACAATTTCACATCATTCACACACGTTTATTTAAGTATTCCATTCTGGTACTAAAATAATAATTAATTTTCGAAATGAATACCTGTAAGAATGATAGTTCGATACAATGGTTCATAAAGTTTAATTGCTAATATATAAAGAATCCTGAGTAGTAGTAATTATTTAAATTATCCGTTGTATGGTGTTGGTCTTTATAGACTAGTGTAACTTCTGTGTTATGCAGGTCCGGGTCAGACCATTATTCGTCGGAGGGTCGAGGAGGCGGATGGAATCACCCGAGGGGGCGTGGGAGAGGAGGTGGCCGCTACACTCACGAACGATCCCCAGGTATGCTATGCGATGGATGTGTTTCTGTTGCTGTGAACATTATGGGGGGGGAGGTAATGCGCTAAGGGTAAAGACTTTCCATATCATTACAAGCTTTGTTTAGTAAATTGTTGAAGAAATGGTAGGAATGTGCATTTGTGTTTTAAAACTTTGTACCGGATTGACGAATCTTCAAGCATAGTTTGTAATGATCTTGTTAATGAAGGCTCTTCTAATGAGATGAATTATTTTGCTGTGTATATTTTGCAGACAACAGCGGCACTTTTAATGACAATGCATATTGTACATGTATGATTGATTGCTTCTGTGTCTGTTGCAGCTGTGGAAGCAGAACCCAATGATCACGAGGATGAACAAGACGACCAGAGACTGCCAGACAATCGAAACGCAGGCGGTCGACAGCCATACTCCAGTAAGACTCTAACTCCATTCATTCATTTCATTTTCGACCCGAGTTACAATTTCAGTTCATGCTTTGTTCCACCAGTTGCTAAAGACCTATCTTTTTAGCCGTGGCTGGGCTGGGAGCGCCTCTGAGTAGGCTTCTTGAAGGGCCGATATATAAGTTTTCTGAATGAATTAATTAATGCGCCAGTACACAACTATACATACGTATTAGGGTGTGACTCAATCTTGATCCGGTAATTGGTTTCCACCAGATTTTGCTCTGAATTGATTAATAAGGGTCTACACTTTTCAAAAACAGTAATATAAATTTTTAAACCATATAAAATTTCTTTTTGTCATTTTTAAATACAAAAATAGTAATTATTTTGGTTTGACCTCCTGAACCAATTTTTTGTCTTTGAAAGTCCCTGTCAAATAGTAAATTTGTTGAGTCGATGCATCAACAAAATGGCAGAGAGGCGGAATTTTTCTTCGTTCTGAAAATTTATTATAGCGCCTCTTCAAGATTTAAATGCTCCTCCAAGTAAGGCTCTTAATTTGAACCCAATTATCAACATCAGTTGGGTTTTTGGAATTTCTTCCTAAGTGTCTCTGTAATTTTGCCATGTAAAATTGTAGCTTTAAACATTTTCATGCTGAAACGCACTGACGCAGTGTTACTGTAAGCATGACGCGCTCAACATTTTATGTGTTGCTGTTGTCTAGGGGGAGGTTCTCGCGGTCGTGGGGGAGACAGGATGAGAAACGACCCGAACCCGCCTGGGGCTCGCTCGCAACCTCCAAGGTCTATGACGGCTAAGGGCAGTTCGCCACCAGATGGCAGCACGACATCTAAGACGAACAAGGGTCAAGACCAGGGGGGTGTCCCCCCGCCGGGCGGCCGACTCAACCCCTCAGGCTGGAATGCTTCCCAGCAGCGCCAGGCGGACGACCGCAGCAAATCTCCCAAATTGGTCAACGGCCAGTAAAGGTTAGAGCCAGCCGCTACCCATCGCCCAGTCGATGGCGTCGCCAAGGCGCTGTGTCCATGGCGACGGGACGCTGGCCGTGGCTTGCCACTGCATCTTTACCGTTTTGAGTCTTTTTTCTAATACACATCGAATGTATTCGTTTTTAACGACGGCACGAGAGACACCATTCGATAGTCCGCGACTAACTTATAATCGGCAAATAATGCTTCACCTACTTGCGTAAAAAAAACTCTGATAGAAACGCTATCCGACAGGGCTGCTTCCGCTGAAGCCTTCGTTTTGAATGGACAAACTACATATTTTGCGGAACCTGGATAAATTTTAGTTGAGAACACTTACGTAGTAGAGTTTTCTGTTGACGAACTTCACGTTTACATCGGGTGTTGAAGTGTATGTATTGATCTTGTCTGAGTGAGTGAGTGTAGCTCTGTAGCTGGTAGGTTTTCACGGTGAGAGAGAGAGAGAAGCGAAAGTGATTGGTTTCCACGGATGAGAATAATGACGTGATTTGGAATATTGACAGACTACAGATTTCAAAGTTGGCTTATAATTGAATAGCTTATTTGCACTCTGAAATGCTTTAAGATTGTTTTCATCCGTTGCTTTCTGGAGTAATGTTGACCGACGATCGTTAGAATTTTGATTTGTTTTGCGCTAAAAGAGAATCTGTGCAATGTGTGCATGGATGTTGATTAATACCTTTTGCATTTTTCATTTCAGATGTTTGCTTTTCTAAAACATTAAGTGAGTGTGTGAATTGAGAATTCCTTAATGTTTCACCTAAGAAATTCACCCAGTATAATTTCCATTGGAAAGTTGTTGGTATTATAACAAATTGACAAGTTATGATGTTAGTTTGATCCCAGATTTATCGGGCAAAGGATATGAAGAATTTAATGCACAATGAAAGTGACCAGATTTTGTCAACGACACCTGTGTTATTAAACCTCAAAAAGATTTTGATTTAAAGATTTTGGTATTCGAGAGTTTGTAAATGTTTGGCTCGTTTCCAAGTTCAGGCTTCTTCATGTTTTTATTGCGTTTAAAGCTTACATGGCAGTTGCTTGAAAGTTGAGGTTATTTGAACAGCTTATTGTTAGTTCTCTTACTCGTAACTTGCTGATGAATGGAGAAAATTGTTCTCCAAGGTCAGCGCTTTTAACCCTTTACTCGTTTGCTCCGAGAATATCCGCTGAAAACACGGGCTTAACGGGAAAAATGAACGGGTAAAGGGTTAATTGGTTTCACCGTGTGCGAATTGAATGTTGCACCAGTTACGAAGTCATTGTGAATCAGGCTGCAGGGCTGATACTTGCCAGCTACGTCTTAAACCAACATGTGACGAGGATTGACTACCACCATGTTATCTCAAGCTAACGTGTAATACTTCTGCCCAGCAGCATGTACAGAATGTTCTAGCACTGCTAAACACTTCAGTCAAGCTTGCTTTGACAAGATTATTACGGTTTGTTCAATCTTCCTTGGAGAGGTTATCGTATTACCAGGCTATGAAGTATAATGTAGTTGCTGCTACCAGACTATAAAGTAGTGGACATTTTAACTAGTTAATTAGAAGCTATCAAACAGACGCTTGTGTAGTAAAAAAAGCCCAGCTTCAGTCCCATAATGTTGTAGGTACACGTACAACGAGTGTGTTATAGTAATATAAAAGACGTCCAAGTCTCATTTAATTCAGAAGCTACTAATGGTGAGTCAATTTCAAAGAATGAGATTGTTGGAACTACAAAGGACAGGTATGCTAAAACACGAAATAAATGGTTTTCAATCTTCTTGTCTCTCTGACCCTGCTTCCCATCCAATTCACTCCCATTTGGTGGATTTTGTTTTCAGTGACTATAATTTGCTTGTAATACAAGGTAGATTAATTCATCTTGGTTTTTTTTACGAAGATGTTGGTTTTACAGATACCAGTGCAATTCCAAGCGATGGGCTGCGTGCACTTTGCACAATTTTGGGAATATCGTGAGAAACAGCACTTGGTGCTTGCTTATTCTCACAATGATTATTGATGATTACAGAAAATAGTGCACAGAATATGCATTGTTTGATGCACAGGAAACTGAGCAGGAACATTAAAACAATGATGGAGTTGCAATGCATAATTGTTTGTGTACACGGAAAAAATATTGGAGCCATGATATGTAATGATGCACGGATATGAGCTTTACTGTATTGGTTATTCAAGTTGTTTCATCTGCGTATATAGTCTTTGTTTATGCTAAAAAAATTGATTTAAAGTTGTTGCACAGTGGATTTTAATGTATCTGGCAAATAGTTGCAACTCTAAAATAGAAGCACGAGGACACACAAAAGCAATTGATTGTGACAGCACTGATGTAAATTCACAGTCGTGCTATTTTTTTAACCGATTTATCGACGTCATTGCTTGGACGCTTGCTTATGCATTTTGACGCATTCAACGTTGTGTGCGATAATTCAAGTCGTCGGAATCTTTGGAGAGCTCTAGGTTCGTCTGAGAATAATTAGTTCCAAGTGCTGCTACTGCTATGCTCTAGATGTTGTTTTGGCGGTGCGACCAAGTTCAACTTCTGAATAGAAGAAGGATTCACATAATGTAGGATTGGTGCAATTCCTTTGTGACACGATTGTTTTCCAAGTCCATACCGAATCCACCTTATAAAGACGACATATTTATATTGGGTCTATTTTAACAGATCTGCAGTGTACATTACATTACAACTGCTTTACTGAACACACAACAAGACGACATCTAAATTGTTCCACTGAACAAGTTCGAGTAAAACTGATGAACGATAAATAATGTCTGCACCAAAGAACACTGTCTTGCGTGGGCTGCAAGAAGAACGAGCCCGCTTGGCCAGTGATGCGTGGCAGTATTTTCTTTCAACTGTTCTCTGTTGAATTCATTATTGTCTGCAAGGTTTTGCCTGTGAATTGTACGTGGCATTGGTTCTTGCAAGCCAGCATTTCGGTTTGAACATGGCTGTTTTGTATTTCTGATGGATTGAAAAAAAATTAAAAATATCTTCTGCACGTGGTGTGTGATGAATGCAATGCCCTGCCTTGTTGTTTACCCATTGGCATCCTCTGTATCGTCCATTTAACTCAGAATTTATCAGATAGACATAAAAAATATATTTCAGATGCAAGCTCACACCAAAAGATTTTCTAGTATAGGAAGATCTTAATTGTAAAGTTGAGCACAGCTGCTCACGATATCAGTCTTTCATTAAACTCCAATACTTCACGCAGCGAGTCATTTCCAATCAAATAGACAATGCACAAAGCAAACAATCAAAATATCTAATGAAAATACAAGAGATTAAAAGCGTATTAACAAGAGTGCACAAAAACACTTTATACACAAGTAGTCAAAATGTTTACACAGTCATTTCAAATGCACTCCGGTTTACCGGGAAGCTGTAACATTTGGTACTTCATCATTAGCAGCAGTTTATGCTGGAACAGGACTTGTAGAAAAATACGGAAGGCACTTTGAATGTCCTAAACTAACACTGAATACTAAAGGGATTAATAAGCCATCTGGTTTACGAGCACAAGCAGTTGGCATATTTTTAAATTCTCATTCAGTGTATTTCCTTCCGTATGTCTTAACCATTTCACAAAGCCGTCTGGTCTTCTTTCGTTACAGCTTACTTCCACCTATTCAATCAAAATAAATGGTTTCTATTTTATCTGGAGGCTCAATTTACAATGAAATGGTAGATTCGCTTCTGAACCAGAGTTTTTGTCTTCTCCAAATCAACATAATTATATAGACTAAAATCAGCAGATGTCAAGGACGATTGATTACAAAATATTAGAGGAAACAGTTGCACAGCATAATCATAACACCCAGAAACAACCTGAAAAACATGTTAAAGTGCAACTTAAATGTTTAAAATGGCTAACTAGCGCAATTACCAATAACCCTTCACAAAAATAGCAGTTCTGGTAAATACCGGTACATGAAAGGTTATTGCAAGCGACAAATTATTGTTCCAGCAAGTTCACTTGTGAAAAAAATCTCTCTCATTCGCATAACATCCAAACAAGCCAAAGTCTGCATATTATTAAATTAACTACATGTATTTCGTTTTATATACAAGATATGATCAAATTAGCGATCTTTTGGAATGACATACGGTATAACTGTATAATATGCCGGACAGTGTCAGATACTTAATGGGCAAATGGTTCAAATAATAAGTTCACTTGTGAATTGAACCTCTATGGGAAATATTTTTTTCTGTTTTATCAACTTACTCTTTCTGAATCTTAAACAATAAACATTTAAATTGTAGGAAATCTTTACAAAGGCTAAGGATATTTATGTAGTACCAAACTTAAACAAGGCCATAGCCAGAATTTTGTTTTGGGGGCGTTTCCCCAGGGCCAAAAGTAGTTTGGAAAAGTTGCCAGGTCTGACTTTGGTGGATGATCCGACGATTTGACTCAAAAATTATTTGTCTTATGCCGTTTATTTTAGTCATTTGTCCAAAGTTTTCCAAAATTCTACTAGTTTGACCTAGTTTTGGAACCTGACGACCTTTATTAACATTATTTCATTTTGTGGGTTTTCAAACACCCAAAACACCACTCTAGCTACAGCCTTGCTTTGCTAATGACCCAGTTTGAACCTTAAAAATCAGATCACTCCTTGGCTTACCTATATATTTCTAAATCAACTTAAACAAACCTAGTGTATTAACATTCAAGCTGCTGCACTCTCAATGAACATTATATAACAGTCTCAAGAAACTTAATTGCAGACAATTATTTAATATAGCATGTAGTTACTTAAGCGTCTGATTAAATAACACTCGGCTAAAATTACAAGCAGCAGTTTGGCAAAGCGTAAAGTTTGATTGTAGAATTGCAAAACATGGATTTAATAGACTTTCATCAAAGAAACTATTATGATTAAGAAAGATTTACTCATGATTTCTGTGGGTAAGTACTATCCAATATCTTATCATACCTTCGTTTCTTATTCATCCCTTTTTGAATATTGTTCTAGAATCTTTGCATGCTGACCCTCTTTTATCACAGGTAGCACACACCACAAATAGTACTACAAAATCCCTCTCCCCCCATCAAAGCGAATTTAAACATGTTATGGAGCATGCATTCAATGGAGTTCTATATAAATTTCTTACGATTACAAAACGTTTTCCATATCATATTACATGTCTCCGATTAAAATCAGAGTTAATCATTGGTCAGCTGCATTTACCAATTTAACATCAGAAATATATATATGTGCAAGAATCAACTGAGCATTGAAAAAAGGCACAGCTTAAAAAAGTCAAATTCCCGCAGAAAATTGCTGCTCTCGTCCACCAATCGACCCATCGATCTTTTAGCAGACCTCGTTCTCAAATCGGTTGTACTGAACGTTGGCCTCGTCTTTCTTGAGACCTACAACATCAAACGCATCGTCCTATAGCTCGAGAGTCAACTGAATTTGACATTATACAGCCACAATAATTATCTCCAATGTCAAAAATTAATTGCTCAATGCAGACAATCTGTGTGTCATTCATGCAATCAGTCACTAGCTCGGTCAATAAGTGGCTCATTCCGTACTGTCAATGGCTCAGTCAGTCAGTTGCCAAAAAGTCAGTCGGCCGGCAAGCAAGTAATATAGGTCATTCGGTGAGCATTCTTAATTAGTTTAGTGTCTTATGTCTTGATGTCAGTGCACTCATTTCATCATTCTAACGCTCAATTGTTCTAGAGCAAATTTTCATAAATGCATTGACTGCAATATGCTTAAGAGGCAACTTAAGAACTTTAATTGACTTACTCTCCAATTTAACACACTATAAATACATTTCTTGAAACTAGGAATATGTAAGCAATAGATCAAGTTCTTAACACATTAAATTAGCAAAAAATTCAATCAATTCTAAATTTTAAGCAAAGTCGCATCTCAAAATATGCAAGTTGTATAACTTATGACTACCGCAAAATCTGTAATTAGAACAACGTACCATATTTTCTGCGAATGTCGTCATACTTTGCCTGTCGTTCAGCTCTTCTGTAAAACAAAAATGTACGCAACAAGATACAATGTAAATTGTAAGCCCAATATAATCAGTAACTTGCAGAAAAATACATAAAATCCGAGTAACAACGATGCAAGCACAAGAACTGAATAAATAAAACCAATATCTCATTTCCAAGCTGTAGTTCTTTTGTATTTGTTTGTATGTGCACTTGTTATAGCGCCCCTTCAAGCTCTCACTACTCAGAGGCGCTCCCGAATGCAGAGCGGACACTGCATTGGAGTTTCACACCAAAGCACTGAGCAATTGTGAGTGAAGGACTTGCCCAAGGTCCTTGCGTGGCGAGGTGGATTCGAACCTTGAACCATCCGGCTCCAAGGCAAATTCTATCCTATGATGACAGATATAACCATGCTCTCTGGGAATTGCTTTCCATACTCTTACTAATTTGTTGTTTGACCATTGACCTGGGGATATTTCATAGTAGCAAACTGTTACATCAGACTCAAGGAATGCCACAACGTTGTTTCTATCAACCGTCTAAATTAAACCAAAGCTGATCATGACAAACCACTTGTTCTTACCTCTCGGCATTTCTAGTTTCACGTTCCACTCTGTCTCTGTTCTCTTGTTCGGTTTCTCTCTGCTCTCTGCACATAAAACAAACCTTTGTACCAATTACTGCATCAAATTTCATCTAATTAGAAAGTCAATCTGAAGTATTTCAATATTTTCCTGAAACATTTCAACAGCCATCCAAAAATTCAATCAATGATATAACTTCCACTTTGTTTGCATTTATTATCTTCTACTATCATAATTTTTATAAACATTTTAAAGAGCGTAGTCCCACTGGTAGTTCACTAAAAAACAAAACAAACTCTGTCAACTAAAGTGTTTGTCTTTCTTCCACAACTGGTTTCAAGACTTCTAATGAAATGCAATCAAAATTATATATCTACAATTCAGGGACAACAATGAGTTTTCTTACAGTGCAGTATCCAGCATATTCAGCAAATAACTACTTACTCCAAACACAAGATTAGCAAAAAGTTGCTGCTCACTACTATGAGCAACTGATAAAAGTTCGATAACAGAGTTAGAATTTCATACTACATATTTCTCACTCCACAGAGTCCACAATACAATATGTTTACTCATGCATAAAAATCTTAACAAAGGTTTCCCCATCAGTATCAGACTGTGTCTTAATACCTTCTTGTGTTGTATCTTCTCTTGATCTTGCAACAGCAGCAGTAGACGCACGTTATGATTGTGACAATGATCACAAAGGCCAGCACACACATCACGATCAGCAGGATCTGGTAGTTCACTGAAAACCAAAACAAACTCTGTCAACTTACGTTCACTTCCAATTGTCTGTCTATATGTCTGTTTGTCTGTCTTTCTGTTGTAGTCTCTCTGTCATTCTCTGTCCATGTCTCCTTCCATGCATTATATTGCAACATTTTCAAATACTGCCTACCTAATTTCTTACAAACGATGAAAATCTCTCACATCAATAATAATATTGCAAATACATTTCTCAGTACAACATAGATCCATCCATGTGAATTTTCTGCATGAGGATTAGACAAAGTACAATCCCTTCAACCAACCAAGGGAGCCAGCCATGGACGATGAAGTACAAGCAACTTCAACTTCACTTGTTTCAACCCTAACACAAGAGTCCAGTGGAAAAATAACTGGGGGCGTTGGCCTATGATAAACTTGAAATTGGGGTATGAAAAGCATACTTTAACATGGGGCTCTAAGAAAGACTGGGGGGTTGAACCCCCCAACCCCCCGGCAATTCTCACCCTGCTTCAAGCTCTCTACTCAAAGACGTTCCCGACTACAGTGCGAACACTGAAATGGAGTTTCACACCGAAAGGCAAATGAGCAATTGTGAGTGAAGGACTTGCTCAAGGTCCCTAGAGGTAGATTCGAACCTGGAGCCATCCGGCTCCAAGGCAACGAACTCGCTACACCACCACGCCTCATGATGACTTATTATAGATGAGTTAGTTACCCACAAAGCACCAGTGCAGTCACACTCTTCAAAGACATTTTCGTGTTAGCATGAATTTCATCCAATGAAATTAAAAACTGAAAATCTATCATATAACCCTATAGACAATTACACACGAAGCCGACATGTACTTTCTCAACAAGTTCTGGTGCTACGTACCCCAGCAGACTCCCCATCGTGCATTGCTAAGAGAGCAGACGGAAGTGGGAAGAACTTCTCCGGGTGGATACAGAATGCACTTATTACCGGAATCTGACTCACACCAAAAGCACTGCAATAAAAACAGAATAATAATCTTCAAAAGACCTACAATGGCAAACTACCGTACTAAAGGGAACACAGCTAGCAAGCTGTGATGGATATAAGCAAATGTTACTTCAGACAGGTCTGTCATAAAAAGCTAAAATGTCTGACATAATAAGGCCTAAAAAATTGTTGTGTTTCCGGTAACAGAGCTAAAAAAAATTGGGTAGGTAGGTCGGAAAATATTTTTATTTTGGGAAAATATTTTTATGCAGTGACTATCCTAAAAGTATACCCCACTAGTCTTTTTTGCACGCTGAAACAAAGTACCCGGTACGTGTTCTAAGCAAGTATAAACTGCCTATTTCCCGACTGTCTGCACCTAAAACTGCTCTAGAAACAGTCCTATTAATTTCATTTTGTTGACGTCTCTTATGTTATGTCAATACAAATGTGTTTTTTGTTTTGTTTTTTTAATTAATTTTTTTTTAAATTTTTTTTTTGAAAAAAATATTTTTTTTAATAAATTTTTTTTACAAAAATATTTGAGTCGCGGCCGTAAAAATGGGTCGGTCGGGTTACCGGAAACACAACAATTTTTTTTTACGCCTAAGCTAATCTACATGATTATTATCTAACTTTATCTATTATTGTCTGTCCATGCATATTACAGCAAAATATTAAAGAATATTATTTCCACAGGAAATATCTGAACAAGCAACTGCAGATAATAACTCTGGTTATTGCAAAATCATGTAACTTTGACAAATAAAAGTTAAAGAGTGAAACTAATAAACTAGCAGTCATGATAATTAAAAGAATTCATAACAAAATAAACGCATAAAAATATCAAGCAAATTATAATAAAATAGTACATTACCGAAGCATGCTTAACGCAGGCTTCACATGAGCTGTTGGAAGAAGCACACACTACAAAAAGAAAACATTGCAAAGCATCAGAATAACTCATCATGGTCTAGTTTCACATCATGTAACAAATGTCCAAAGGAAAGGAATGAATTAGTAATTACTATCAACTGTGACAAGGATGACATAACAATCATTGGTACAATTTTTAGAATGACTCATATATGCACACAGAAGCATTCGTACACCAACCTCTTTATCCTAAAGCAATCAAATCCGGCTATCACCAGAACATTGTGTGTGTATGTATGCATATATGAGACACGGTCATGGACATGAAATGATAGTGACTTCACTCATCAGCCTTGGCATATAAGGACAAGTGGCCACTCCCGCTCCTTGCCGGCTGATCTTCCCAACGACAGATTATTGTGAATGCAATCATTTTCTAGCTCATTTTACTAAGAGGCATGCGTTGAACATAAATAAAGAGGACCGTCTTTCTACCATAAAGAGAATCTGAAACACTACCTATGGGAAATCCAGCATTGCAACCGCGTCTATAATATCACACTGCGCCAACAACAAGCGATGTTACTCCAAATACGCACAAACAATATCCAGTGCTATTTTAATACATTTGTGATCATGGCATAAGATCATATAAACGTTTCTACGCAGTGACCCCAAATGTGAGAGGTTCTCACAAACTGGCTATATGTCATTCGCACGTCAAGTTTGCCGTACTATAATAATAACAAAACATGGTCTAGTCTGGCAATCAGCGCGAAACGATACAAAAACATTGACCCGCCCACCTTCGTCTCCGCTCTGTGTGGTTGTCGTCGGAATTGTCGAAGTAGGACCTGGTGGCGCGACAGAAGTGGAAGTCGTCTGACTGGCAGCCATACCAATCAGTCCGATTCCAATCAAAACTAGCATACGAAGCAAGCTTTGAGCGGCATCCATGGCTAGCACTTCCACAGATTAAAAAACTTTAAGTAAGGACTGCTACCACCTGTAATCTACCTTCGTAGTTTTTCTCAACTTCCTAGTGTTTTGTTCGTACATGCAACGACTAAATATTGTTCACAGGTTCTACACTTGATGACGACATTGCACTCGTGGTGCTCCTTCATATTTGTCGGTGACATATAATTTTTATACTTACTTTAATCACAAATTTTCGTTCATAGATCTTCCCTTTGGCAGGTAGGCTATCTGCCACTATAATTCGTTGGCTCTTAGATGTAGGCCTAAGCCTATAATACTGGTTGCCCACAATGACATAATCTGTGTGCAGCGGGGTGAATCCTAAGATTTCAGGGCAACGCCGGGTACCCCAGCTAGTATAATTATTATACGTTGTAAGTACGGTCATGAAATAGAATAAATAGATCATTGTTCTCGAACGGCGGTTATTACAATAATAATTATATACACACACCGTGAGGTGGCGTCACCTAGCGAATGCGTTAGAAGCTTTATCAAGAGTTCATGTGTGTAATTATGTCGTCCGCCTAGAGCGCAACGGCACCAACTCCAGTGCCAATGTCACTTAGCACCGGAGTTAGCACCTTCGCACTCCAAGCAGACGACACGTATGCAGGCACATTATACAGCGGTATCTATACATTAAGCAAATAGTTATCAGTATGCGATGAATATACATAGGCCTAGTTTTATATACAGTGTTCGCCAGTGTTTGCGTTTTAAAGGCCTAATAATATTATAAACACTGGCGAACATATTATGGGTCTAGAGCAATGTTAAATCGTTCTAAGTACTTATATTATATACATTTTATATAATACTTGTACACATGCATACGGCCATCATATACAAAGGTGCAAGCAGGGACAGAAGAGTTGTGGTTAGGAAAAGAAATGAGTTGGATGGGGTAGAAGGAGACGTGCTATATGTTGTAGGCTTATAAAGGGATCACGAGTTTAGGTGGAGTAGAGGAGGATGTGGAGGTGGAAGGGAGTGTCTATGCCTGCACATGCATAGGCTACATGTAGTACATGGGCCACTGCACACATTATATGGGTATATAGAGATGGAAATATGCGTCCTTTAACTTTTATGGACTCCGTTGTGGCATGCTACCAGATGAATTATATTGACATTACTTTTGTTAGTTGTCACAGACCTCAACACTCTTACGTCCTTGAAAACGTCATACACTATAGACTACTGTCTTCTGGTTTTAATTAAGAGTCTTCACTCGACTACTAGCCTAGCTATTGAGTTCTTACCAGCTTAATTGTTTCACCAGTTAGCATTACTGCCCTAATAAGTATCGGCGCACCATATGGGGCATATGTATGTAGGTCTAGTTCTGTAGGCCTACTTGACCCAGATGTTCATACACACTACATCTACAGGGTGGGCCATAAAAAAGTAACCCCCTACGGTTTTTTGTTCATTTCTTTGCCAGAAGTAAGAATTTCGAAATGAAATTTTACAGTCTTAAAGACAATTCATATTTACACAGAATGGCCAGATTTCATCAAAATATTTCAAGGGGAACAAATGTTATACCACTTTTAGGGAGGCCACCCACCGTTTTTTGACGATTCAAAAGCGTAACGCAACGAAAAGTAACGAAACGTGATTTTATTAGGTCTCGTCTCAAATAACTGTTGCCAGATGAACTTGGTAGTGCTTCACAACTTGTGTTCAATGTGCCCACTACCAGTGCCAAAACTTCTTTTGAGTCTCTTTGCGAAGTTTTTGATGGACCTGTTGATTAATCTGACAGATTCCGTATTTACCAATTTTATTGTCATCTTGCTAAGTGATTTCTCAGTGACGTGCAGCTACACTGGCAATCTGTTTCTTTTTTAAATAGTAATAATATTGATCATCTGGCAATATGAAGGGTATTTGATCACAATTATTTTAGATGAGACTTAATAAAATCGTGTTTTGCTACTTTTTGCCGCGTTACGTCTTTGAATCGTCAAAAAATGGGTGCTGTCCTCACTAAAAGTGGTATAACTTTTGTTGTGCTTGATATATTTTGATGACATCTGGCCATCATATGTAGCTATGAATTGTCTTTAAGCCTGTAAAATTTCAGTTCGATATTCTTACTTCTGGCCAAGATATTGACCAGAATAATTGAATTGATTTTTTGCTACTTTTTGTTGCGTCGCGTTTTTGAATCATCAAAAAACGGTGGGTGGCTTCAATAAAAGTGGTATAACTTTTGTTCTGTTTAATATATTTTGATGAAATCTGACCATCATGTGTAAATATGAATTGTCTTCAAGCCTGTAAAATTTCATTTCGAAATTCTTACTTCTGGCCAAGATATGGGCCAAAAACCGTAGGGGGTTACTTTTTTATGGCCCACCCTGTATATCTAGTTCACATTCTATCATTTCCTATGGGCCCAGCCCTCCCCTCCCCGTTTAGCTGCATGGTAGCTTTCCAAATTACCACGTAGGCCTATGGTAGGCCTAACTATCGCGGTCTGTCCTTACAACAATCAACTATCTCGCCTGACACTTCCTCTTCCTCGTATAATAGGCCTAACTTAATTGGCCATTAATTATTGTAGGTCAACTTTCTCCATCCTGCGAACTGTGGCATCCGGTTTTGGCGACTGTTATAAGCATGATGAGAAGCGAGTTTCACGGAAGAGACAATCGATCTAAATTCTTAATTATACATGTATATTGTTCTTGGTTTCATTCAACAGCTGCTGCTGCTGTAGTATAATGTAATCCAATCAACCCATTAGTTCTGATCTGGTCATGTGGTACAGTGGCTGCATCGGCTGTTCGTTCTTTTCAAGGTTAGCAGCTGATCATTCAGGCCGCACCATGCGTTATAAAGCTAGGAGATCACATTTGACATTTTATCAAACCAACATCTTCTCAGAAGCTTGATGCTGTATCCAGTCAGTTTTTAAGGCCGTTCGGGTTCTGTGAATAGGCCTATGCGGTTTGCTGTTGGCCCAGTTCGTGTTGACGTGCCAATAAACGATTGATAGGCCTACATCTGCATTTAAAATTTAGAGTGATTATAGACACATCATCGGTGCAGTGTTAGACAATTGAGGAGTTAACAAACAAAACACAACAAAGTAGCAACAATAAAAATTGGCCAGATAATAATAATTAGGCTTAATATGTAGCCTAATCGCTTATTCGGATTCGTTTCTTTGCAATGGTCAGGGTGAGAATTGCCGGGGTTGGGGATTCGTTGGTTGGTTTAAACCCCAGTCTTTCTTAAAGGAAGCCCCATAGTAAAATCTGTTTTCACAAATCGATTCCAAGTGGATAATGATCAAATCCCCCAACCCCAATTAGCCTATTTGCCCACAATTCCTACACTGCCAATTGCCAATGGTTACAGCAGAGATGTTTTGTAATGGCACAATTCCGCATTATTTTATAGTAAGCCTAAATAATCTCACGCTGTGCTGTACCATGCTATGATATTATTTTGTGTTATTCATGTTATGAGTATTATGTGTATAGGTCTACTTAGATCAGGTAATGTTGTGCTACATAACAACGGACCACAATAATTTTTGATACGTTTTATGATTAAATTTTACTACGGAAGATCTGACATCTAGCGAACTCATCAGCAGTCAACTTCGGATGCCTACTTTAAACATTATAGGTTTATACACTGTCTGTAAGCCTATGCTTGTATATCTGTTTACATACATGTCTACCCATCTACCCGTATGTTCCTGCCTGCCTGATTGTCTGTCTGTCTGTCTGTCTGTCTGTATGTATGTATGTATGTATGTATGTATGTATGTATGTATGTATGTATGTATGTATGTATGTATGTATGTATGTATGTATGTATGTATGTATGTATGTATGTATGTATGTATGTATGTATGTATGTATGTATGTATGTATGTATGTATGTATGTATGTATGTATGTATGTATGTATGTATGTATGTATGTATGTATGTATGTATGTATGTATGTATGTATGTATGTATGTATGTATGTATGTATGTATGCATGTATGTATGTATGTATGTATGCATGTGTGTGTATGCATGTATGTGTGTGTGTATGCATGTATGTATGTATGCATGTATGTATGTATGTATGCATGTATGTGTGTGTATGCATGTATGTGTGTGTGTATGCATGTATGTATGTGTGTATGTATGTATGTATGTATGTATGTATGTATGTATGTATGTATGTATGTATGTATGTATGTATGTATGTATGTATGTATGTATGTATGTATGTATGTATGTATGTATGTATGTATGTATGTATGTATGTATGTATGTATGTATGTATGTATGTATGTATGTATGTATGTATGTATGTATGTATGTATGTATGTATGTATGTATGTATGTATGTATGTATGTATGTATGTATGTATGTATGTATGTATGTATGTATGTATGTATGTATGTATGTATGTATGTATGTATGTATGTATGTATGTATGTATGTATGTATGTATGTATGTATGTATGTATGTATGTATGTATGTATGTATGTATGTATGTATGTATGTATGTATGTATGTATGTATGTATGTATGTATGTATGTATGTATGTATGTATGTATGTATGTATGTATGCATGTATGATGTATGCATGTCTATTGTCTAATTACCACTCTGTCTGTCTGTCTGTCTACCAGTGTTTGTCTGTTGGTTTTCAGTTCATATAATTAATATGTAGGCATATGTACGTCACAGTACGTGTGTGACAGTGTGTGTGTGCGTGTGTGTGTATTTCTGCCTATCTGTATGTTCCCCACCCAGTCTGTAAAAAAATTGTGTAGATTGTTTCATAATATATAGTCCTGCTCAAAATATGTATGTGTGCAATGTGCAATTGTGCATGTGTAGGGGAGAATGTCCAGCATTGGGACAAATTTTACATTTTATGGCATACAATCTGTGTTATTTGTAGTACATGTATATTGTTGATATATTTGTAGTACATGTATATTGTTGATATAGTCCGAAACAGCAATGTTCCACGAACCTAAAATGATTTTATTGCATTTTTATCACAAAAATAAACCTCCCAAAATTAGAATTTTCCGTTGTGAAAAAATGTGTCCCAATTCAGGCCATAGCGTCCTGCATTGGGACAACGCATGTGGAGCATTGGGACAAACAATAAATCTGGTTGTAATCATATCTAATAGAGTATAATATATCATATTCCAGTTGACAAATATATAAATGAGTGACTTGAGTAGATTAGACAATAATATTATCAAAAATTTAATCAATACGAGCAAGCTTCCGTTGACCCTGTCAATCATAATAAAAATTGGACTTACTGGTCAATTTCAAGTAAGTGCAATGTATCATATCTTTACCCATCCTGATAGCATTCTGTTTAACACAATATACAGTAAAACCGTTTAAGTTTAATTTCTTATGATGAATTTCATGCATTGAGATTGTCCCAATGCAGGCCATCAGCACATGTCCCAATGCAGGCCATCTATGGCTATTTCTTTACTTTTCAACTATTAAAAAATGTACGCTGTAAATGACGTCAACATTTCACCGAATGCTTTGCAGTATACTTACCTAAATAGTTAACTGAAATTTCAGGCTAAATCTGCACTAAACATTTAATACACTGGTTGAGAATGCGTGAGTGAAAATTTACTTTCTTTACCTGAAAATGAAAATTTGCAATATTTTTGTCAAACACGTTCTTCTTCGTGGCATAAGACGCGTGATCACTCGCAACGTCAAAAACGTTCGTTTGGTGGCGCCACACGATTTTATAAATACGCAGAAGGTTATGATATCGCACTGTCCCAATTCAGGACCTGTCCCAAAACTGGACATTCTCCCCTATATATATGTGTATCTATGTATTTTTGCACAAAATTAATATGTATATATATAGGCCTACGTATGTACGCTTCTGTCTACATGTATGTTTTATGTTTGTATGGTGCGTATATAAATAATTGTATGTCAGTAGGCCTACTTCTACGGAGCAGCCTACATGTATGTGTGCCCGGTGTTTATGTCTCAAATACTGTGTGGGCTGACCCTACGTGTAAGAAATAGTTCTATATTTATCTGCTGGTTGTTAAAGGAGGTCGTGTGAATGTTTTTGTCGCACATTGTAAATCTCCGATGTTTCTCAAAGTCCTACAATAGCTGTGTCAAATAAGAGACCTGCGTATGCACCTGCGCTATATAAAGTGCTATAATTTATATATCCCATGAAGACCTATTCTGCAGACTAACAGACAGACGGGCGGACAGACAGACAGACATACAAACAGACAAGCCGATTGGCACACACACATTTTCGTTTTACGCTTCATACAATTTTTCCAATTTCTTAGACAGATTTTACATTAATATTTAGCCTATGTTTTATAATGTTTCATGGTGAACAGTAGCCTACTTTAGGCGTACAGCTACTTTATTACAGTTGACTGGCAGCCCTGTCACAGTCAGCCTCTTCTCTCCACAGCCTATCTCAAATCCGGTCTCGCATTGAGAAGCAGCAGGCAAGCTACTAGTTCCGCCCCCTAAAAGAGCAGACCTGCATGTAACCTTTATCGTACAATCATTTTTTTAAACGTCTGCTCAATTTAAAACTGATAAACCAAAGTATGATCATAGTAATATAGCCTATATATATATATATATATATATATACAGGGTGGTCCAAAATAAACCGCACAGTGACAGTTTTCTTGATATAATGTCGTCATTGAGCAAGACGCGAAGGTGAACAGTCAATATTATTGTCAGCACGTTCTTGGTGATGGTCTTTTACCTGACATCCGTGCAATATGCCAACACCACACTTGGACCCTACAGCAGGACGGCGCTCCATCACACACCACCAAGAACACTGGAGTAGGCTATCTGCGACGTGAGAATATTTCTTTCATTGAGCCTGACATGTGGCCCCCAAACAGCCCGGACTTGAATCCAGTCGACTACGCTGTTTGGGGTGCCCTTCAACAGAAGGTATACCGTCGTAGAAGTTTCACCACAGTGGATCAGCTGAAAGAAACAATCGTCACAGAGTGGACCAAGCTGTCACAGCGTTTCATTGGCCGCGCAATTGATCAATGGCTTCAATGCGTGGTCGAGCAGCAAGGAGGACACATTGAACATTTTATGTAACGAAATCCATCCATGTAATATTACAGTAAAAATAATTGCTGTGTTTTTGTGAATTTTCACGGTTATATTTGAATTGATCTGAATAAAGTACTATCAATTTATCATTGTGCGGTTTATTTTGGACCACCCTGTATATATATATATATATATATATATATATATATATAGTATGAGTTATCACAAGGAGTCGAATTTAAGTGTCGGCAGCCATGCAAGGCGTCCATCATGTCCTACTGCTCAGTCTACCAACGCCATCTGCCGAATGGAAGGCTGAGTGGACCTTTGGGAGAATATAGCAGGGCCAGGAAGACTTAGTGATACCGCATAGGCGCACGCGCTCTTGTGCCAGTTTTACCATTACTATAAAGAGGTTTACAATTACCACAAAGGTTGTTACCACTACCATAAAGATTGTTATCATTGCCGTGAAGACTTCAGAGCGCTAAATTAGGCTACCCTAAACAGTGCAACCATTAGCCTACCTAAGCAGTGTCACCAACTTACCATCACCTTAAAGAGTACGTGTCACCATAACCCTAAACCCCCGCCCCTCATGCTTCTGTTGCAACAACCAATCACGTGCAACTTGTTTCGTACATTTTATGTATTTTCAAATTAGCGAATAGCGAGCAGATTTAAAGTTACTGGGGTACGTTAGATAGATTTTTGGCTTAATAATTACAGGCTTTGGATTTTCACATATTCGCAGATTCGCCATCTCTTGCAGAACAGTTTAGCCAATGACGTACATAGGTTTACATACGTATGAACTATGAATAGATAGGCAATACGTGCAAAAACGCATTGATGCATATTACGCATGCACACATGGTCACATGCATATTTTGAGCACAACTATTAATTTTATTGAAACAGTAATCTAACAATTTTTTAAGCCACGTTATATTCTCCATCAATTCAATTACGCATCAAGAATATAGGCCTACCGTATACAGGCGCGGATTCAGGGGGGGCGGAGCCGGCGTACGCCCCCCTAAACCTGCAGAAATGTTCTAAAGCTAAACTGACATAAAACTAAAATAATTGCAATTTAGCCTACGATTTGGAGATCTTGCAAAGCAAGCAATTCGTGGTCTACATGTAAGTCTCATTCCATGCATCTAATGTTTAAAACATCGACGCACTCACTGCTGATGGTATACTTCATTACTATCATGATGAGCTGCCTTCTCCGAATTCTTTTCATCAAGAGTTAAAGCTTTGGCAGCAGATGTGGAGAAACGCTAACAGCACACCAAGCACCCTGTCGGACACCCTCGCTGACAGCCGCTCCCGTTGTATTATGTATCCAAATATTACCACAATAGTTCACATTTTGCTGCTCACTTCTGTCACGGCTTGCAGTGTTGAGCGAGCAAATTCTAGTCTGCGATTTGTGAAGTTGTGTTTCCAAAGTACAATTAACGAGGACTCATTTTATTGTTTGTCCACAAGGACATCAAGTTAGACATTGATGACAATCTCAATGTCTACGCCGGAAAGCATCCAAGGAGAATGACACTGTTAACCCACTGGCATGTGACACTTAATTATTTTTGGGGGGGTCAAGGGTTGCATGATCAAAACCGATAACTGATTTATAATCGTTTCACTGTTAACCTTCAGTGGACACCAGTGCTTTTATATGAGAAACTATATATTTGTTTAAAGTTCCACGACATTTAATTAAAAGGATCATTATAGTTTTGCATGATCTAATTTCATACATATCAGTGGCGGCGACAGGAGAGGGCTAGGGGGGGCTAAGCCCCCCTAAACGTGTCTCATCCCCCCCCCAAAAGCTGAAAATGTCTAAAACGGCTTACACTTCGTAATAAGGAAACTAGACAATGACCAACGGCAACGAAATCAACCATAAAAATTATTATTATAGTGTAGATGCTTATGCCATTGGCGGCACCAGAGGAGTGGTCATGGGGTTAAGCCCCTAAATGTGACTCAGCCTCATCCCAAAGCAAAAAACAATGAATGTCCATGTATCGGCTTAAAAATTATTATTATTATCTTATTTTCGGACCTCAACTGCGGCGGACGGTCATACATCGACTCACATGTGAGACATCAATTGCGACTGGGCTCGACTACCGGACATCGACTCTCTCTGCCACTTAACACTAGTCTGCGACTCTGCAAAACGACTTCTTATTTGAGTTTTCGTGATTTTATCGTTCAGAAATAGCTGGCAAAAAAGAGCCTAAAAATGGCTCTAGTTGAGGTCAACAGAGCTAAAAATGCGTTGGTGGCTGGGGCTCCGCCCCAGACCCCGCTGGGGGAGCTTACGGCGCTCCCCCAGACCCCCTAGTCGGTATGGGCTTCGTGCCTTCGGCACTCGCAACTTCGCGCCTTCGGCGCTCCATAAAATTTTTGCTATAGGCCTAGTTGGCTTCAGCCCCCCAACCTGAGATCCTGGCGCCGCCACTCATATATATATATTTACGGGTTTGGAATGGTAGTATTTACGCCCCCCTAACCAGAAATCCTGGATCCGCCCCTGCGTATAGAGTCGGGAAAATTACATAATAAGTATTTAATGACAGTGTATACAGGCCCATTGCAGTCACATGACTGCCTTTGGTTTTTTTGCCTGCTTCTCCCGTCCATCGCCCCCGCCTGCGGCCCTCCCCTCTTCTGTGCATGCGTATGGTCTTCTACCAAACGGATATTCTACTCTTCGATTATATCTCTAGACAACCCTGTGGACATGACGCAGCGCTGGTGAATGAGCCGCTGCTGCTTATAGCTTGAATGCGGCGCTTACGCAGATTTCAAGTTTTTTAAACTACTAGGCCTATTTCCACTGGCAACAAAATGCACGCAAGTAACTCCTCTCCATAGAAAGTACTTGTCAACTACTTGAACACTTAAACTCGAGTATATCGCCCTAATTGAACTTTAGCTACTGCTCCAGTACCTGCTAATGCTAGTCCAAAGTCTGAAGAAATAATAAGGGAGGGCAACGACAGCGACCTTTGATGACATAACATTTTATGATGTCGTTAACACTTTAATGGCGGGCTGTAGGCCTATTGGGTTTCCCTGTCGCTTACAGTAGGCCTACACTACGGTCTTTAAGGTGTTAAACACTGGCAACTGCTATCAATTAAACAGGATTTTCTTTGTCTACGATGTTCACCAGCTGCAGATTATATGAACTCCTTCGTGTGTGTGTGTGTGTGTGTGTGTGTGTGTGTGTGTGTGTGTGTGTGTGTGTGTGTGTGTGTGTGTGTGTGTGTGTGTGCAATTAGTCATTATCGATTAGTGACACATCGTCAAGCGGACACTTGTGCGCTAATTGAAGACTCCCTTGTCTCACTCATATGATGCTGGAGTTTGTCAATTAGAGTGGCAAACTCATCCATACGCGCATGATATAATTTCGGAGAGCTGCTACAGATTACAGAAGTCATGATGGGTGGCACTCGCCTACACGTAGAACTCAGCCGCAGTTGCCATGCATAGGCTATAGTTGAGATTTGACGATAATATACACTGCAATTATTATTATTATTATTACACATCATTAAATTGTATCAATATCTGCACATTTTAGGCCTATATCCACACATTACGCAAGCAGGAAGGTCATTGTATTTATACGATTTGCGTACGGGTGCTTACAAGGGGGGGGGTGTCTCGATAAAATTAACGAGCGCAAAATAAATTTCTAATTATAACGTCCACGTTAGCCAACTAAAAGCTGTGCGTTATACACCTATAGGCTAGTCATCTGAAGCGTTTGATTACATCATTATAAATTTTGTTCAGGTCTAAATATAAGGCCTTTAGTAAAGGTCCATAACAGCTAACAAATTTTAGCACGCAAATACGATGTTTAACAAAAAATAAACAGTAGGCCTAGGTCTAGCATGCGGTAGAACAAAATGTTTTATAGATGATTTTAACTAAATTAATTACATTTTGTAAAGGGGGAAATATATAAGCTTATTTGTAGGCCTACTACGAATGGGAGAAGTTCCACCAAATGTAGCATATAGGCTAATCATAGGAGTTGCAACGAAAATGCCGAAAAGACGATTTTTTGCATACGTTAAAAATATGCATGGCCAATAATTATATTCACACGGTGCGCGCACGTATAGGCCTACGCCTAGGAGTAGGACTACATCTAATTAATCGTTACTAAGTTATTAGTGTGGCTCAATATTTTCACACGGTGTTCAGATTGCTAAACTACTATAAGCTTACAGTTGATAAATCATTACTAAGTAATATTATGTTTCTATAAGGATGTTGTATTGTTTGTCATCACGTGCCCTTTTATATAATTATGAGGACAATCGAATACTCATGCATGTCATTTAATATTTATTTATCCGTGACTTGCCTTTGATTTCCTCACCAAATCCCAACTTGTTACTGTTTAACGACACTGTCATAATTATCAAAGATGATTAGTGTCGCCCTCCTCCTTTATCCAGGCTTGGGACTGGCACTGGCAGAGTCACAGTGCAACCATTGATGGATTTACCAAATCCCAGCCAAGCTCTTCCAGATTAACTACAGTTCGTTGTTTAGCCTGTAGGCTTCTCAGCCATCTGGATGCATCGTTGTATTCAGCAGGCCTACTGGTTGAGAAGAAAATAGCAGCCTTCCCTTTGAGATGTAGACATGCAATCAGTCAGTGTTTAATCTAGGCATCTCCTGAGGAAGTTCCCTCAGGGATGACATTCACCAAACAACTTTAGAGCAACCGGTACTTTTTACACCTAAATTGCATTACATGAACGGTTTGCGTTTATTTTTATTATTTTATTATGAAAGTGTTGTACACTAGTATACAGTGTGTTATAACCACTTATAGAACAATGAAATAAAATACAACGAAAAAAGTAATAAGATTTTTTAAAATTACCGGACAAAGGGCGTCGCAGTTGTCCGCCTCAGCGGTTGCCGAACGCTCAAAGGGCCGTTTGCCTCCCCCCGAAATATGAATGTCCCCAGAGAATTTGGGGGACTATATTAAACACTGCCAATCAGTAGCGGTGCCATGCAGGCTATACAATTTTAGGGGGTCGCTTGAGAGTCATGGGCAGCAGGTGGAAAAATAAAATGTGAAGAAGAAATTAAAATTTTCTTTAAAAATTGGCATGTCATATGGCAGGTCAAGAGTTAAATATAGGTAGAAGTCATAATTATGATCTGCCATTCTATAGGCCTAGACCTAAATGAAGCGCTATATAGAGACCTAATGTGATGACGACATCATCAGCAGACGTTTATGCCTCTTCCTCATCGTCTGATCCTCCCAAAAATAGTGAATACAGTCGATGCACTCATTTTATTATTTCGCTCTCTATAGGAGCGCTGGTGACCAAACATCTTGATTGTTAAAAACTCTGGGTCCTGAGGGGCTTTAAACCCAGACCTTTGAGGTAGCAGTCCCGCACAAATAGCGCTATACCTGATAGCCCTGTAGGGCTAGGCCTATAATACACTCTCCTGCAAATTGATAAGGGGCAAGCCTATACAATTACAGACGCTTAATCGTTTTGTAAGTTCAGCATTTTCATAATGATCAGCTGATATTATAGGCCTATTCGTACATCCGGGCTGAAGCGCCCTATCTACAGTAGCCCTATTATACAGGCCCCTATATACTAGGACCTATAGTTATTGTGATTTCATTTTAAGTATGAACTTCTAACGCAGTGGCCTGATGTGCATAATTATGGCTGCTGTTTTGGCTGATTCCCATCCCATATACTTAAACCGATAATTGGCGAATTTGCTTAATTACAATTATTATGGTGGCAACTATATATCGACTATGTATACACTATACATACAATAATACTTATATATACACATTTTTACAAATATACATACATTTTTACAAATATATACATATATATCTACGTGTATATATGCATTTATGTCATGTTTATACTTTTATCTTATCTGAAACATCGGTTACATAATACATACCAACATCACACACACACACACACACACACACACACACACACACACACACACACACACACACACACACACACACACACACACACACACACACGCACGTACGCACGCACACACACACACACACATCATGTCATTTTGTTTCTGCATACACGCCTCCATGTATAATTATTATCTTACGATCAATCAGGGCCGAATATTTTTTATTAGGCTACATAATTATATACAGCACGTTTAGTACTTGTATGCATGTATGAGTCTATGGAGCACAGGGGTCCATAGATATAGTGCATGCATGCATGCATGACTATAGCCTGATGCTATAATTATGTGGCAGAAATCTGAACCTGAATGTCCTGACCAACTCAGCTAAAATGACCGTACACACTGTCACTGTGGTCAGTGAGCAGATAAGGTGGCGAGGCAGAGGACTGTCCAATGTCCATGCACTTGCTCTTTCATATGCGGAGGCTATAAGTGAAGTTGCTATAATACTTCATTGTTTATTGGTGCCTCTCAGTCTATGGCTATAATTAATTATTATGGCTGTATAGTGTATACCTTTATCATACTACTTCTACATGTTTTTTTCTCTCCCACTACTTCTACATGCCATCCTTCTTCTTTCCCCTCCTCTTTTCCCTCTTGTCTCTCGAAGTCTTATTCTTCTTTGCATTCTATCCACAGATATATTCTACTGCCCAACGCGTAAATCAGTGTAGAGCATTATATATATATATATATATATATATATATATATTATAATCTTTATATACACAGGCTACACATATCTTTTATTATGTAACTATATATATAATATGCATACGATTATTGTCCCTATAGGCCATGTATATATATATATATATATTATATATATAATTAAAATCTATATTACGATAGGCCTAACGATTACGATGGACCGATATGTGAACATAGCCTATATAGGCCTATACATAATTGTGTATATTTATCAACCCACAGCGCAGCATTTAGTCTAAACATGGGCTATATATAAAAGCATATTATAGGTGCGATTCATTTCTGTTTTCTTTATAATTTTGCGTTATTAAATCATTAACGTAAAATGTCTCTATGCTGTATATACAATATACACGCGTCGGGATGGGCGGCAGGTCAAGGACTTTGTGGCAATTATTGGCGAAAAGTTTTCCGGTCTCATTGTTTGTTAATGAGTTGAGTGGAGAAACTGGAGAAAGGATTGGCCATTCATAAACAACAAGCACACACACACACACACACACACACACACACACACACACACACACACACACACACACACACATTCGTTTCCCCACTAACCCCACCCCGTGCAATTTGCAGACCTTTCTTAGGGTCCGGGAGAGACGTGCATTGGGTCATGTTGTTGTTAGCCAATTATTGGAATTAGTCTAATTAGGCCTACTGCTATTTGTTTAGTCACGCTTTGACAGACACAATGATGATGCTGCAGCTGCTACTGCTGCTGCTGCTGATGATGATTCGAAGTCATTTTTGTTCCAAGAATTGGCTGTCTAATGTCTAATCGACAGACATCCTGTAAAAGCTTCGAAACCTTCTCCTCCTCTTTCTCCTTCTCCTTCTCCCCCTCCTATTTTATCTATTTTCTCTTTTTGTTCACCTCTTTCCTCTCCCTCCTTCCCCACCTCTTTGTTCTTATCATACTCCTCTTCCAGCAACTTCTCCACATCCTTGTTCTCTGCAGTCTCCGTAATATACTTCTTCGTCTTTATTTGCCACATTAATCTTTTACCCGTTTGCCCCGAGAATATCCGCTGAAAACGGGCTTAAAATTTAAAAATTAACGGGTGAAGGGTTAATATAATCCGCAAGCGTTTTAAGATCATTCCTTTCGATCGTGCTTGGTTCAGATGAGTTTCTCTTGTAGTGGCGCTAAATGAATTTAAGGTCATGATGATACCCACTTACTTCCAACCATCCTTCATCTTCTTTCCCGCTTTCTTTCCTCCTTCTTTTCTTCTTCCTCCTTTTCCACCTGTAGCATTGTTCATTGACAGAGCATCAACCAAACACAAAATGATCAGGATCCTGATGTTTCTCTGCACCGCTTACAGTCTTACACCATGGCCCACCAGCTGCTGTACCAATTTGCACGGTCATCCTGGTACACAGATTGTGTTTCTTCAGTGCTGTCACACCAGCAGCAACTTATAGGCCTAATAAGATAGCTCTACAGCTGTATGCCTACACGTACATGTGCATTCTCAATTATTTTCAATTAATTGGTACATACATGTAGGCTAAGTCAAAGGATCAATCCAAAATGGTTATGGAGTCTCGCTGAGACTGGATTAACCCTTTCTTTCTGGATAACATTTTGGCAGTATTATAGTAAATTAGCAAACGAAGCAATGCTGTTAATTCATCCTTTCCTTCTATTTTGTTATTTTGTTCATTCACTCAAATAACTCATCGACGAAAGTTGAGTGTACGAAGTAATTAAGTGGACGACTCTAAAGTAATTAATGCTCTGCAGCTCTGGTCTTGGCACAGATCGACCATGGTCATTTCTACCGCTCCATGCATCTCGGACTATAGGCCTATTAGCAGTTATGATAATTATGTTTACCGAAATTGACTAACATAGGGCCTATACACGCAGCTTGCTAGTCATAGCTTGCTTGGAATGAATTAATGAATTGACTTATTATTAGACGACCTCGCGAATTAGCGTAAATAATAATAATTGATTAGTTCAGGAATTGTTTACAATCTCAAAATTGTCTGTCAACTGAATCGACGACAAATCTGATGGAAAAGGAAACAATAGTGATGATAATGATGATGATGATGATGATGATGATGATGATGATGATGATGATGATGATGATGATGATGATGATGATGATGATGATGATGATGATGATGATTGATGATGATGATGATGATGATGATGATGACGATGACGATGACGATGACGATGACGATGACGATGACGATGACGATGACGATGACGATGACGATGACGATGACGATGACGATGACGATGACGATGACGATGACGATGACGATGACGATGACGATGACGATGACGATGACGATGACGATGACGATGACGATGACGATGACGATGACGATGACGATGACGATGACGATGACGATGACGATGACGATGACGATGACGATGACGATGACGATGACGATGACGATGACGATGACGATGACGATGACGATGACGATGACGATGACGATGACGATGACGATGACGATGACGATGACGATGACGATGACGATGACGATGACGATGACGATGACGATGACGATGACGATGACGATGACGATGACGATGACGATGACGATGACGATGACGATGACGATGACGATGACGATGACGATGACGATGACGATGACGATGACGATGACGATGACGATGACGATGATGATGATGATGATGATGATGATGATGATGATGATGATGATGATGATGATGACGACAACGACGATGATGATGATGATGATGGCAAAAACAATAACAACAATAATAACAACAATGCAGCGGTCTGACGTTGTTCGTTCTTGAGTATACATCAGTTTCAGGTTAATAGGTACTATAACAACAAACAGGACAATGACAGTTAAAACAAAACAGCGACACCATCAACAATGGCAGGCTCCAGCGTCACGCGCCCCTGTCAGTGCAAGGCTTTTAAATCAACTTAGTTTTATGGCGGTCTGAGATATAAACAGCAATAAACCTTATGACCCCATATACGAGGGGTGCGTATCCGTGCATGGCCCAGGGTTTGCATCCTTTTACCCCGATATCTCTTGACGTCGAGTGGCTGCTATAGGTCGGTGTTTTATGTATACACATAGCCCTGGATATTATGATATGATATGATATCCAGCATCTCAGGTCCTTCGGTGTTTTAAGTAGAACTGAAGAGATCAGATTTCTTCGAGGTATTGTATTGACATCGTATCTCTGTTGTCTTCATCGGGTAATTGGAAAGGGGTGAGGGTGGCAGGAGTAAGTGTGTGTAGCAGTGGTAAGTGTAGCAGAGGTGATGGTGACAGGATGGGGGAGGGATGGCGTATATGAACTTAAAATATGTACCTCTGCTTCTCGTAGGCAAACGTGCAGCTCGAGGACGAGCTGTTGGATGGCGTCAGTGCTGTCGTACTCATTGGCAGTGTTTATGATGGGAAGCAGTGACAGCTACAACTGCATCATTTGCTGATAAACAAAATCGTCCTATTCATTCATTCACTCAGAAGTTTATTTAGGCCTAGCGTCCTTTCAAGAAAACTGCTCATAGCAATTCCCAAAACACCGACGCACCCCTCTCTCCCTCAAGAACAGTTTTGAGTCGGACGAGAAAAGCGTCAGATAATGTTCCAGGGTGTGGACAATAGACAATAGGCATAGGTTTTAAGGGAGAGTGTTCCAGACCACTGGTCCTACCGCAGAGAAGGCTCGATTCGTAATCGTAATCGTAGACTCGGGACCTCTACAGCGCACACAAAAGCGATGTCGCGGGAACCAGCTTATTCACAGGCGCTCAGTCAAAAAAGATCGATAGGCAGGGGGTCAAGATCCGGAGAGTCAGGCGAGGAGTTAAAGAGACGACTATCTATACTCTATAGGATGGATGATGTTTAGCGCTGAAACAGCACGGGAGTAAGCTTATACTGGAGTGGCGGAACCAGGATAGGATATCTGTGAAAAAGCAATGTTTCCAGTTTGGAGTGACAGCTAGGCCTATGTGCGAGCGAAAAGAACCAAGAACCGTTCCCGCAGATCGAGCGTAGGCGACGATGACCATGAATGCCCGAGGTCAGAAAACAAAAACCCGTGGAGGTACATTGGGGAAAGGCTTCGATGACGTCGCCTTGCTGGCGGCTGGCGAATAGGGAGCCAATGGAGAACCTTCCATATATGAAAGCTGGGAAAGTGACCTTGCTGGGTGCAATTTAGCACACTCAATGCTGATGATCTGAAGACTAAACCCACTGGGGTCAATTATTCTCTGAGCAATAACATTGGTGTAATGATAAACTGGTGAGATGGAACTCATGGAACGTCATCACAAGGGACTCCCGTATTGACGTCATTAATTTGTGGAACGACGAGGACGTTCAGGTTTATATCGCCTTAATTAAATTAACGAAGAGTCTGAGTTGACACAACAGACTTGTCAGTTGTCACTGCTGTCAGGTGTCCAATAAGTCGGGCCATTAAAGTAATTACAATCTGCTATGATAGTATACTATATCACGAGTTCACGTGTGTTTGTTTGTGTGTGTTTGTGTTTGTGTGCAATAAGTTCAACTAAAGGTATCCAGTAGCTTTCACACTTCCTTGCAACATTGTGTAGGCCTAGGCCTAATAATGTTCATTCATTCAGTCATATGAAGAATTATTATAGCGTCCTTCAAGAAGCCCACTCAGAAGCGCTCCCAGGCCAGCCACGAAGTTGATCCTGTTCGTGTTGGTTAAGCTTTTGTACCGATTACTAGCTTAGTGTTTTCTTTATATGCTATTGTAATTTCAATATCTCTGGATAAATAAAGATAAAATATTTATGATTTATGAATTGATTGGTAGTGATGCTAGATTAGTCAGTAAGCATATCTCAGCCTGAACAAGGGATAATGCCAAGTTGAATTCGCTTAAGGGAAAATAATAATCTAATCAATAAAAAAAATTGAAATATTTCAAAAATATAGTTTTAATTCATTATTCTTTGAAATGAGTAACAATTTTTAATAATCAATAGTTAATTTTTAATGAATGATATAAAAAATTTATTAATTAACAAGCAATTTTATTAATTAGGCCTATATAATTACTTTTGCCCACATTATGTGTAATTTCCTTTTGCAGTATATCAATTCAACGTTGTCCATAATAATAATAATAATTATGACTCAGAGCTTGACTCTGTTGACTTTGAGTGCTTTAGTTGGGTTGGGCACTACGCGTCTGCGTGGGCCCGTCACTGGCAACTCTTCTGATTGTCTGTTCGTACCTTTGATTCATAATTATTCTACCAAGTTGATAGGTTCCACTTCTTTTCTTAGTTTCAATTAAAATCGTTAACGTTAGTGCTAAGTTGAAGGCGCCTCTGATTTTTGATGTGACGGTGTTGTTCCGAAACAATAATAATTATTGGTGAATAGACCGGACGTTGTGGTGTAGCCTCAAATCGAAAAGGTTTCACCATAATGGACAGAAAGTCAAGGGGTTATTAGGCTATACTTCAGAATGTATGTGTATAATTATGTGTTGCATGTGTTTTGTGTGTGTTGCACCAGGTGCACCTGTGTTCGCATGTGTCGTCTGTATATGTTTGCGTGTGTGTATTTGTGTGCATGTAATTAGACGGATAAAAACTCATTCCGTCTACTCTGCCTGTCATTGGTTTTTATGCATGGTGCAATGGACCATAATTATCATTACGAGTCTGACTATTATTTGGTAGCCTACGTAGAAGACCTTCTGTACTGCGTCTCATTGTCATGAGTCTCGGAAAAAAGACCTAGAGTATACACCGGAAAAAGTCTTTTTTAATATCTATTTACCTTCGTGTGGTTCTCTACCCGTGTCTCTGTCTCCCTTTGTTCCATTACTTGTTGCTCTCATTCACTGTTTCTATAGGTATGAGTTGTGTTGCCTATTACTTGTAAAACTATGCATAATTGAAGCCTTAATAGGCTGTAATTACAATATAGTCCTACGGTTAATTGCAATTCTATACTCCTACACATCCAATACAATTTTCAGTATTTGACCTTTGACTCTCAGTGCTGATTCTTACGACTGGTTTGGCCCCTGATTATCATTTGTGTGTGATCATACAGTAGTAGGATTGGTCTCTGGTTCCCATTCTTGTGGGATTAAATATATCAAAGTAGGATTGGTCTCTGGTTCCCATTCTTGTGGGATCAAATATATCAAAGTAGGATTGGTCTCTGGTTCACATTCTTGTGGGATTAAATATATCAAAGTGGGAGTGGTCTCTGGTTCCCATTCTTGTGGGATCAAATATATCAAAGTAGGATTGGTCTCTGGTTCCCATTCTTGTGGGATCAAATATATCAAAGTAGGATTGGTCTCTGGTTCACATTCTTGTGGGATCAAATATATCAAAGTAGGATTGGTCTCTGGTTCCCATTCTTGTGGGATCAAATATATCAAAGTAGGATTGGTCTCTGGTTCACATTCTTGTGGGATCATACCATAGTAGGATTGGTCTGTACATGTCTTTTTGTGGGCTCATCATAGTCTAACTCTAATAGATTATCTTTTTATGGGATCATATATCCGAGTACGATTAGTCTCTGTATGGTTCCCTGTCATATATTCACTCAGCCTTTTGAAACAATAGGGACATAATTAGTCTATTACTTGTGGCACTAAATACTAGGGACATTTAGGCCGTATACGACACAATGGTGAGCATTGTAGCTGTAGCATGGTAGCTGTGGATTGGTAATTTTAAATATAAACTACAGGGCACGCTAACCAACACTAAACTTAAAGTTTAAGAGAATCAATACGACGTATTTCTGAGCATACGGTATATGTTTTATTGAAATCATGTATAGATAAGAAACACGGTGTTACACAGTAGAATACCTGATGGACTTACTAAAGTTTTACACATGTGACAAATCATGCAAGCGTGCACATGCAGACCGTTAACTTAAGTAGTTAAGTTCACAGTGAAAACTACATTCAATTCTTCAATCTTTCATTTACTTCCATTTAGTTTTTATTATGTACAGCGTTTGTAATTGTTCTGGAATAACAGTTAACATCTGAATGAAAGCCTCGTACATCAAATACAATCAACAGATATAAAGATAACAGGCACTGATGATGACACAAACTTTAACTTGCAAGCCTGAGTAGAATTGAGACTGGTGTATACCATCATACAAAAAGACATTTCAGATAACCATATATGAGCACAGCACTGAAATTCCACTGAATAAGTTGTTTAGTTGCTTTGAGAGTAAAAGTGGAATTCTCTGCTGTGGAACATTCAACAGTTACATAGTGCATACATGCATACAGGCATGGTATATATATGATCTTACATACATGCATGTATGCATGCATACAAACACACTAACATACTAATACGTAAGTTAGTCCATGTACATGTATGTGTACATTGACAATTCAGTTCATTGTGTACATGTATAAAATAAGCGCAATATACAATCGTATGTTTCTGTTGCGTTTACAAACTTTACATTACCGAACATATTATTATCATATCATAACAAAGCTGCTCAACAATCACACATACATCCGCTCATTTGAGCCGCATGGCACAAAACGGACAAAACGTCACCAACCACAATAAACAATAAATTAACATTAACAATAACTATATAATATACATATATCATATAAAACCGCAAAAGTTAAATGTCTCCAAAGATCATTGTCGAAGAAAAATGAAAGATCCTGAAATTGCACTTTGAGTGATGACGACGACGACGACGACAACAACGACGATGATGATGATGATAGTGTGATATCTTTCTGTGAACACCATAGTATTTGCGGTGGTGGCACAGATAACGTTTCCGTTATATAGCGGTCCAAGTGCATAATATATACACAATACTCCTTTCCTCTGTTACATCCACAGCGTCTCTCTGTCTGTCTGTCGGTCGGTCAATCAGTCAGTCCATACCCAAAGGGTCGAAGGTTCAAGAGGTCACGAGGTTAAGTGGCGCGGGGTGTGTGGGGTGTGTGGCTAGACCAATTCGTTCAGCCACTCGTGCTTCAGCGCCTGCTCGGGGGTCATCCTCAACTGCGGATCCCACTCTAGGCACCTCTTCACAAAGTCGAGGAAGACGGGATAGATGGCCGACCCGTCCGACGCCACTCCCCTGCTGTCCAACACCTGCGCCAGGTCCCTCGACCCGGGCGGCCCTCGTCGTCGGCCCTTCCTCGTTACGCACCCGCTGAGGCGCGCCCTCCCGTCTGGACCGATCAGAACGGAGCAGTACCTCGGGTACCCTGTCGTCGTGCTGAAGAAGTAGCGAACCCGCTTCGACCGGACGAGCAACCTTCGCGGCGGCAGGCCAAGACTCTCCATCATGCACGTCAGCTGGTCCGCCTCGTCCTCTCCGGCGAATAGCGGACGTCCAGTGACGAGTTCTGCGAGGATGCATCCGAGGCTCCACATGTCGATGGGACAGCCGAACCCTGCGCCAAGGATGACCTCAGGGGCGCGGTAGAACCTCGACTGGACGTAGGTGAGCAGCTGCGTGTGCTCGAAGCAGCTAGACCCAAAGTCGATGACCTTGATGGCGCTGCGACCAACCTTGCGGAGGAGGATGTTCTCCGGTTTGAGGTCGGAGTGGACGACGTTGTGCAGACGGAGCAGCTCCAGGCAGCGCAGGATCGCCGTCGCCGGCTTCCGGACCATGTCCAGCGTCATGCCGCGGAACTTGTTCAGCCGCATCAGTTCGTAGAAGTCGAGACTGAGCAGCTCGAAGACGATGCACGTGTGACCACGGAAGACGAAGTGATCGAACATCCGAACGACGTTCGACTGTTCAGCAGCATCCTCGGCGTTCAGCAGCTTCAGCATCCGCACTTCCTCCTCCGCCTGCTTCGTGAATCGGTCGTCCGTGTTGCGGACTATTTTTATGGCGACGTAGAGGCTGTGCTTGTGGTCGAAGGCCTTGATCACCTGACCGAAGCTGCCCTTGCCGAGCACCTTGAGGATCTCGTATCTGTAGGCGATCTGGTCGTGGACGCGTGGAATGTAGAAGCCTTCTGCGTCGTCGAAACTACTGTTGGCGCTCGAGTTGGGGGTGCTCGTGCTCGTGGTACTACCATCTGCTTCAACCGCCTTCGGAGTTACCTCCTTTAGAAACACAGAAAGCAGAAAATTATATTATTATTGTGTGCAGCCTACATTTTGAATGTGTAAATGGTCATCTGTATATGTGTGCGTTTGTATTATGTGTGTATTCATTTGTACGTTCGCGTCTTGTGTGTTACATGTTTGTATGTTTATTTGTCTGTGTGTTCGTTTGTGAGTTTGCGTCTGTGTACTTGTATGTTTGTTTCTGTGTTCGTTTCTATGTTTGTGGCGCGTGTACTTGTATGTTTGTACAGTAGACTATATGTTTTCGTTTGTGTTTGTATGTTTGCTTGTATGTGTACTATTGTGTAGCCTAGGCTACATGTTTTTATCTTGTATGCTTGGTGGTTGTGTTTGCAACATGCGTAGAAAGCGTAGGTGTTCGACAGCATTAATCTCAACTGTACAGGTGTATTATTTATAATTAGTAATAGATGTCACTTCCTCCTTTTCGGTTCGATCGTCTGTTTTGGACACTTCAGACCGTCAGTTACTCGTCTGACTCACGACGGAGGAGGGGTGGTAGGGGTGGTAGGGGAGGGAGAGGTGGTAGGGGAGGGAGGGGTGGTGGTAGAAATATGGTTGACCGCTGAGTGTCAGTAATAACAATACTATTTAGAAGTCTAACGAGAAGTCATTGTGATGAATATACGCTGACAGAATGCCACCCTCTGGCACACACAGTCACGCATACACACAGTCATGACAGACAGCTCATGCTTCGAAAAGTAGTTAATTATACATAAGTCTATCGAAAACCGTTCCGAAAAAATTCCGCCATTGCTCGTTCTTTGGCAGTGCCAGTCCCATGCCTGGAGAAATAAGGAGGGGAGGGCGACACTAATCATCTTTGATAAATTGGACAGTGTCGTTAAACAGTAACAAGCAAGACCTTTCTGACGTGTAAGGGATTGGCATAGACTAGAAAAAAATTCGAAAGTCATTTCTTTTCATCAAACATGCAGACGCTGTTACGCATGTATACCGGTGCGACATTTAAATTTTTTGTTAGCAACGGAATTCATTCGTGCATCTTAAATGACTCAGAAATGCGTAGACATCTAATTAAGCCTACCCCAAAAAACACTTGTCCGTGTCTGCACAAACATGGCTCCTATTGGCTGAGAAAAAACACCCGTGTGCAACGATCCGTAACCCATATAGCTGGATGCGCACGTGTTTGATATTTAAATACCCCACCTGTGAGTTACACATTATAACCACGCAGTGAGCAACTACACAGCTGCAAGACTGTTCCGCATTGGACGATGCGATTGGTTGAAAGTTACGCCGGTTGAATTCAAAATTCTTTGCGTTTAAATGTCTTTTTGAATTTCAAAAGTGTTTGTTTAGGAAACGGCTTGCTCCGATAGCGTTTTGACAACGCATATCTGCATCATCTGTCTGAAATAGCCATGTGTAGGCTCTTTAAATGAGAACGCCTATTTGTTTGTGTAAGACCCAGTGCACAGAGTAGACCTTTATGCTCACGTGTTTTCCTAGACCCAGAGAACGGTTTCAAGTAAACTGTCAAAACAGTTTTGAATTCTTCAGTCCAAACATCCGATGGTACTTTTTTAATATGCAATCGAGTCGAACACACTTGCAGCCTGTATGTTGAAATTTTGGCTGCAAGTTACTCAGTAGTTATTCTGAGAAATACTGTGTAGAACACATGCAAGAAAACGTTTTGAAATCTGGGTCTGGTGCTATTTTTATGCGCTGAGATTTTCCATTTCGAAACAGTCAATAAGCAGACAACACTTTGAACTGTCTGTGGGTCACAGTCGATAGCAGACAATGCTCTTTGTCTTTTAACGTTTATCAACAGCCGGAAACTCATCAGAGAAGACCTACACAAGCTCAAAAATAACTGATGATGATGGTGCTGCTGCTGCTGCTGATATGATGATGATTATTATGATTATCATGATGATGACAACAATTTAATTAATTTATCTGTAATAATAATTATACTGGTGACTTCATCTCCTGTCTGATGGCCTCAGACACTATTGCTGCATGATGCTGAAGCGAGACACGAGGAAGCAGGAAGAACATTCGATTGAAATACAATTGATCAAACTTTAAACGACCTCTACTGTTGTTGCCCCCTTTACCCCATGCATGCAACCAACACTTCCTGCAGCTCTTCTCGTGAACGACACGTGATCTGATCTCATCTCAGATACCATGTCTGCTGGTCTTATGATCTTATCAAGTTTATATCAATGCTGGCGCCTCCATTGCAAACAAGTGCTATACAGCGACAATGTGACATGTATCCGGACTCAAAGGCATCTGTGGTCTATGTGCGAACTTAGGCCTACAAGGAAGAGGTATAGCGACTTTCTTCAGAGAATCAATGGACGACGTTGACAATCCTATCATCCGTAATAATCCCACATCTTGGTTCATAGTGCATGATGCGGTTAGATGTAGAAAAAAACACTGTAGATCCTATTTTAATCTAAGTGGAACCATGGCGCCGCTGCGTAGATAATAGGCGGTTTACACACAATTATATAGTAATATACAAATTTATAAGTGTTCAATTACAATTACAATTACAGTTACAGTTACAGTTACAGTTACAGTTACAGTCACAGTCACAGTCACAGTCACAGTCACAGTCACAGTCACAGTCACAGTCACAGTCACAGTCACAATCACAATCACAATCACAATCACAATTACATGCATGCATGCATGCATGCATGCATGCATGCATGCATGCATACATACATACATACATACACACATACATACATACATACATACATACATACATACATACATACATACAATACAATACATACATACATACATACATACATACATACATACATACATACATACATACATACATACATACATACATACATACATACATACATACATACATACATACATACATACATACATACATACATACATACATACATACATACATACATACATACATACATACATACATACATATGAACCCAACAACAAAAAGACAATACTGGTCGTATACATTTCAGGCAAAAACAGGATTCAGACGAAGTACAGTGTATGATAAATTGAGTTTAGTTTTAACTGACGAGTTCGCCTGTGCTCAATAAACTGATGGGCGAAAAGGAATGAAACCTAAAGGACTGAAAACGAATTCTTTCCGTTTAGGTCTTAACAACCAACTCATCCGTTTTTCATTTCACATTATGGCTAATTGGCTATGTATATATGCGTCTGTCTCTTTGTCTTTGTCTGCCTGTCTATGCATGTCTGTCTTTTTAATTCCCCACCCTGCATGCCTGGATTTGCCTGTCTGTCTGTCTGTCCTTCTGTCTACCCTTTTGTATGTCCTGTTGTCTGTCATTTGGTCTGTCTGCCTGCATGTCTGCTTGTCTATCTGCTTACTTATAGTCCTATACCTGCCTTTATTACTGTCTGTCATTTTGTCTGTCATTGTCTCTGTCTGTCCTTTTGTCTGTCTGTATAACTCTGCCTGCCTGCCTGTGACATGTGTGCACAGTACTACACACTTGTCAGGTTTAGAAGCTTGCGGTCCATAATTATTGAAAGTGCAAAAGTTTTGTCAACGTTATCTATGACTTTCTGCAAGTAGCAGAACACATTTAAGACATAAACTGATTTATCCGTATACTTTCAAAGCGAACCTTAATGAAGTCAAGTCAGCCGTTAACCTACTCATAGCGCCTATGTGTATGACCCATACCCCTTCGTTGCCCCTTAAACACTTTATTATTCCCTCGAGGCTGCCACGCGGTAAGTGCCTTTGAATATACATAGCAGGCCTACTGGAAGAGGCGCTATATAAATTCTCATACAATACAGATCATGTGAAGCTATCCGCATGTGTTATTGGTTTAGACAACAACTTCTCTGTGGCTTGTGTTCCTCTTCTATAATTATAGGTCTATGGTTCCCTGAATAAACTTATAAGGTGCAGAGCCGAGAGTCAGTTTCTAAGTTTTAATGCCTTCTATGAGGAAAAAACAATATCCTCAAACCCGAATCATCTTTGCATGTATACAATAAGGCTACGCATGAATGCGTGTGGGCCTGTGTGTGAAGGCTTCATCTGTATGTATGTAGGCATACGCGTGTATGTTTGCAAACATGTAACACATATGAGTGTTTGTATGTGTGCCTGTGGGCACATCTGTATCATGTATTCATGCATGTATAGTTGTATACGTGTAAGCTCTGTGTATTCACCTTTTCTCCGAGAAAATGTATTTCCGAATATTTCTCCATTTCCTTCAGCTCGAAGGCCGACATTCTCTGATTGTGTAGATGCAGAGGGAATCGTCCCTTCCCTCCTTCCCCGCCTCCTCTTCCCGCCAGAGACTCCGTCGAACTTAAAAACTGCGAGTCGCTCTTCCTATTCTCCGCGTCTAATAAGCCAGCACGCTTTGTCGGCTTTCTGTCCATCTGTCCCTCGGCCATCGACGGGGCCATCGGGGCCATATCGGCAAAGCGAACCCGCGAGCGAACGGCAGACATTTTCGTCGGTTTCTCCCAGAAATCATCGTTGACGTCACAGTTATTATTATCGATGATGTCGTTGGCGAGAGAAAGATGGCGCATGTACACACCGGTGACGTCGCCACTCTTCTGCTTCAGCCTCTGCTGCTTGCTGTCACTACTACCATCGTGTTGATGATGGTGATGATCGGCTACGGAGTACTTCCTGTCGCGTCGTGGAAAAAGTCGGATTTTGATCGGCATCCGATTCGTGTCTTCCAAAGCGATTTCACGAACGATGACCGGAAAATCCATTTTTCTATATGATATTTCGTCCGTCATTTTTCTCGATGTATTATTTATTTACTGTTGTTTCTCTCGACTGTTGAAGTTATCTTTCTATTCTATGTGCATACTCTTAATGTGCAATATGCATACTCTTAATGTGCATACTCTTAACGTTATCACTACGACTGCTGCTGACACTAGTGCCAATTCGTCCGTTTCCTGCTGCCTTTTAACATATCGCGATAGGCCCTGCTCTCAGCACTGCACATGCTGCTTGTGGCCCAAAGGTTCATGCTTATGAGTTGTGCGTTGACTTATCGCTCACTCGCGCGTCTGTGGTAGTAGGCCTAAACGCGCTACTAGGCCGTCTTCGGCCTAGCGGTGGGATATCGGCCTAAAGGCGGAACTCTGGGTTTCGTAGTAAGACTGCAGTCACTAGGATGATTGACAGACCAGTGACAACATCCTAAACATCGTCGTTTTCCTTCTAATACATTGCGCATGTAGCAGGCTATGACCCACGTGGCTTGACACTCACGCAGCGCCGTTACATTCTCCTCCTCCTCCTCCTCTTCCTCCTCCTCCTCCTCCTCCTCCTCCTCTCCTCCTCCTCCTCCTCCTCCTCCTCCTCTTCCTCCTCCACCTCTTTTGGCTTCGTAATGAATATTAATTATTATTCCGGCTAGAAGTCGAAGCGTCATTTCACCTGCTCTGTTAGCAGCTACAGTTGAACGTACGCTCGATTCTTGCGCACAGGATGACTTGTAATTATTGTCATGCTATCCTAAACACAGCTGCTGTCGGATATCTGGTTGCTGATTGCCTGAAGGTCCTGATATAAGATACATCGCACCATGTATCCTGGTCGCACTGATACAACAGACTCATTGACCTGCAGCTGTGGTGTGGTCCACTGGCCCACTGTGACAAACGGGTTGGCACACATGCTGTCGTCTCTACGTCCTAAAAATGGACGACACAGGGTGAGAATTGCCTGGGGTCATCCTCCTCGGTCTTTCTTATGACCGCACAATAAAGTCTTCTTTGGATACCTCAACTCAACGTGGATCATAGTATGGCCACCCAGCTATTTATAAAGTCCTCATTCTGGGTCAACCCAACCTTTCACAGTTAGGCCTTACTATTAGGTTAGGCCTACTTTCCAACCGTGGCCAGTATGAGAATTGTGGAAAAATAACTGGGGGGTTGGCCTATGATAAACTTGAAATTGGGGTATGAAAAACATACTTTAACATGGGGCTTTAAAAATGACTGGGGGGGTTGAACCCCCCAACCCCCCGGCAATTCTCACCCTGACCGTGGCCGTCCCAAGACCTGAAGTTATTGAAGAATCTGGTCGCTTTGATATACAATCAAACTATTGTGCCTACTATAATAATTGGTCAAGTCTGAGAGGCGTATGCGCTCCCTGATGAACCATTCATTAATAACCTGCTGCTCGTATACAATCGAATCGCAGTTGTATCAGTTTATCAGTTTCTTTGAGTCTGAGTGTCATTGACGTCATACGTCTTACTTATTAAGAGGTCTGCGATTTTCGCATAGCCTGCGTGACAATGCACATACATAGACCTGCATGTATATGAAAACCGCAGACCTAGTTATGTCTCTGTACACTTAATAAGTTAATATAGCGCCTTTTCGTACCTGAACAAGCGCTTGAATCACAAGCGTTGGCTAATAAAGAAGATTGACTTTAGCAATCGAATAAACTTTTCAATAAAGCGATACTAAAAAAGTGAGTTGACTTATTAAACTTGTCTACAGCTGCTGTTATACATGCATGGACACAACCTAATAAAATAATCCTCTCAGCTTAGCATTTGAGTAGCGCTACAGAAATTTCTAGGCATTTCTTAATAATTTTGCTATTTATGTGTTAACGCTGGCGGGGAAGTTGGAAATAGCAATTCCAACGACCGCCTATTAAATAGGTCTAGGCCCTAACTGCCCGTTGATTAAGAATATGACGGACTTACTGTATTTGGTATACAGTTCAATTAAATAGGAATTCGCAAGGCATGAGTGACACTTCTGAGATTCGTGACAAATAACGATGACCCATGACACGCGTTAATTAACATTGGACCACCGGCAGAGTATCCGCTAAACACGATCACAAACACTGACAAAACCCTATTATAGCACGTCCTCTCCAGTTGAAGTGGGCGCTAAACAGACGAGTGACAAACAGAGTGTTATACATATTTCACGATGATTTTAGAATCAAAATCGAACAACAAGGTGACAGGTTATCATCGTTTACGGTTTAGCTGGTGTCGAATGGATTAACGAAATTGGCGCTTGACTGTCTTAAGGACCATCAGTCAGTCATTACAACACTTCAACTTAACCACTCTGTCATAATATGAAAATTCTGTTGGAAGTAGGCCTATACTTCATTTAATTCTTTGTTCCGCATTCGAATCAGTCGATCACATATTTGACTCATGTATCTTTATCGTTTTTGAGAACGCTGACATACTTTCACAAATATTATTATAGGCCCACATAGGTCTAATAATAATTGATCAGTAAATATATTTGCATTGAATAATTTACAATTATTATACGATGACTGGACAATGGCGGGTCACACGACGACATAATAATATTATAGCGGAGTCGCTCGATAGCTGGCCTTGCAACGCTGAGTCAGACCCAGTAATTATTTGCATAATTAGTCATTTCTATAGCGCCAGTGTAAATGCACAGAGTATTAAGCGATGGCTCACCAGAGTCATGATTTGGCCAGCATCCTGCAGAGATGAACTTAGGGTGTGTAGGCTAATGAGGACTGTATATACAATTGTAACGATCGTGGAAATTCCGATCGTTAATTATTAATTTGCGGCCTAAAAAGATTTGCGGCCTAGATTCGCGGCCTTGCTAAATTTGCGAGCGGTTCTCGGAGTTTAACCCCTTTTTGGAACTGACCGCCGGAGCAGTAATCCTTTTTAGCGGAAAATTTGCATTGCGACACTCTATTTTTAGATCGGCGGCAACGCAACCGTTTTGATTGGACCTCCTCGGTCACGGGACTCTCTCGAGTCACGTGACGTCCTCTCTGGTTGGCTGGAAACAGTTAGACCAGCAGACGGAGGAAAGGTTTCGAGGGTGCAACATCTCCGTGCTCGTGCCGACGAAATTGTTGATAAAAATAAGAAGAATCCAGACAGAAATACTATTAAAATAATTCATTTAATAGTTCAACGGACGAACGAGATATTGAAGATACTTCTGGTTAAGACCGTAGAGTCTGGAGGAAGTTTTTACACTAAATTGTCGACGAAATAGAACTGAAATTCTTCCGTGGTAAACTCTCTGGTAGACGATTCCTTGTGACCGCCATTGTCGTCATTGCCGATCGCTGCGATAACAATTACTGGAGGGGTAGAGAAGTATCACCGTGGTTTTTATCTGATTCCTTAACCGAGAAAGTTGAATAAGTATAATCTGCGAATAATACTTTGGCTGTGTGCAGTGTTGATAGATAATTAGCAACGAATGGATCGTGTGCAATAATTAATTAGATAATTGATTGAGTATAAATTGATTAGATAATAATGAACAATTCTTTCAGAAGAGAAACGCGCCTGTGAAACTGATATAAGATTTAACCTTCATAAGCCCAGAGTGTTTTACCTAAATAATCAGAGTAAAGTTAGAACATGTATTAGAAACGTGTAATAATTAAGTCGTGTAGTTAAATCTTACGGAACAGACTCTGAATAGTGAATATTGTACATTGTACGAGAACATTACTTTTAATTTCAACTATTGTTAAACATTGACAAAGTTTGTCAACTGCAGTTAAGATACGTTTGCTTAATTAAATAATCTAAACGAGTATTGAATAACTTTGGCTTAAGACAACCCTGAAATGTCCGAGGTATCTTATGAAGACGAGGTGGAGGAGAATAGGGAAGAGAATGAGGAAGGAGAAACCCCGGATGATAATGACCCCGAGGGGATGAGTAAAACAGGAGTCGTAGAACTTCTACAGTCCTTCACAGGCACACTAGCAGAATTTATGGAGCGCCATGATTCTCAAATAGAGCACCTAAATAACGAGATAAGTCAATTGCATGAACGCCCGGGTCAGTTTATCCATTCTTCGAAGGAAGGTGAGGTAGTTTCGGAACGGCTAAGGGAAGTGGTAACACCACTAAAGGAAAGGGGGATCCAAAAACCTGTTGGAGCGGATTCGAACCCTGACGACCTTTATGCAAATGAGGTCGTTGCTCTCAGACCGAGAGCCGCTGAGCTGTATGTCCCTTCCACTCGAGCTATCCTTGGTACCTGTAGAAGACAATCCCGGCCTGAAGTGGTGGAGGCTACTTTCCCTTACGGCCAATCAGGAATCGACCCTGCCCTGGCGCATACCGTAGAAACTGCTGACTCTGCTTATTTTGCATTATCTTCGGTTCCCCTCAATTCAAGGACGCCGCTCCAACAGCGTGGCACCTCGTTTGGAAACACCTGGCAGTTTCCGAAAATGGGGGTCGCGACAAGTGGTACCATTAGTGGGATGAAGCTAAGGGCTGGTATAACAAGTGATACCAGAGTAAGCGGGGTTGAATTGAGTTCGGATACCGAGGGTCCTGTTAAGATAAGTTCAGTTGTAGCAAATGACATCAAAATTAGTGCAGGTGCTGATGGAAAGAGAATTTTTCTTGGAGAAATAAATGAACTAAATGATCCAGAAAATTTCTATGGTGCTCGACCAAAAGTGATATTTAGCACACGAGTTACAACTGATGATGCTAATGTAGACACTCGAAGGATGTATGATTATGATATGAAAACTGCATATGAAGGTTTTGATGTTGACTATTACATGCGAAGTAAACAGATGCAATTAAGAAATCAATTAACTGAAAAATGTCTATCGGATAGCGAGCATTCTGAAATAAAAGATATGCGGCCTTTGCATAATCTTGTACTCGATTCCCATGCGGTAGCTTTAGGGCAAAATAATGTTAAAGCATGTACTAACTCACGACTGTTAGTTTCAGATAATGGGGATCCATCATCGCTGAGGGAAAATCATCTGGTGCTTCGAGGTGCACATCCCGGTCAGACAACGACAACCATCTCGTGGGCTACCACCTTTTCCCCTTCGTCGCTCAACGTCATGGCTTCCGAAAAACCTTTCCTGCCCTCTGGCGTCGCTCCACGAATATCTACGCTCACCCTTCCTTCCGGTCAGCCGCTCATGTCGACACCGAACCTGTCGTCGGAAACCCACGTGACACAAAGCTGCGAATATCAACGGTGGAAGGCCAGTCAAACTTCGTACATGCCTTACACGCCATATCAGCATCTGGTCGCTGATCCAACCGCTCATGGTGAACAGATTTCGACGCTGAATAAATCTGTGCAATCGTCAGCGACACAAACAGTTCCGATAAACTCTGTGGTGATATCGAACAGTGCTACTGCTGTGAAACTGAACAGTGCAAGCGAAATCAGATCCGATGAGCATCGTAAGAACTGGAATCAAGAAGAACTGCTCCGCCTCCTGCTGCAGACACTCAGAGAACCTCCACAGAATTCATCTACGACAACCGACAATGCAGTCCAAGAAATTGCTAGTGAAAAGAAAGAACCTGCTGGGAAACTACAATCTGAATCTTCAAATTTTCCAGATAGAAGAATGAAATCGCAAATGAAGCTGGACCGCTACAATGGTAAGACGTCGGTGGAAGTATTCCTCAAGAAATTCGAGGTATGCTCGAAGAACAATAGATGGACTGAGGAAGAGAAGCTGGCCCAACTGACCTGTGCCTTGGTTGAACCTGTCGATCAACTGCTACACGAATTTGACTCTGAAGCTTTGGTGACCAGTGCTGATCTGGTCAGTAGGTTGAAACTGCGATACGGAAGCACCGATCAAGCTGCTCTGTATCAAACTAAATTGAACACTCGTCGCCAGAAGGTGGGCGAGGACCTTGGTTCACTGGCTCAAGATATCCGGAAACTGATGATCCTCGCATTTCCGGGACCAACATCAACGCACAGCGAGACCATCGCTATCAGAGCATTCCTGGATGCTCTACGAGATAAAGATCTGGCCCTGAAGGTACGAGAAAGAGAACCAGCCACCTTAGACAACGCCTACAAAATCGCCATGAGACTGGAAGGCTATCGCTGGTCGGATGAAGACGCTGCCGATCGTCGTCCTGGGCGCATTTCGAATGTGAAAGAAACCGAACTTGACCTTGACGAAAAGTTGAACCGACTTCAAGAACAGATGACCCGGAAGATGGAAGAAATGCTTCAGAAGTGGTCCCCGCAACCGAATACTACCTCTGCTGATGGACAATTTCGACAGTGGCAACCGCGACGACCGTTTCAACCAAAGGAGAACAATGGCTTCAGAAATCAACCGGGGGATCGCCGTCCAAATAACCGTTTCCAAGGAGAAGCCCGAGACAACAGACGTTGCTACGAGTGTAATCAACCCGGGCACCTTTCTCGAGTTTGCCCTAGCAGGACAGACAACACATGGCAGAGAGAACAAGAACAAGAACCAGAATCGAACACGGTGAACAATGCGAGACACGTGAAGGGACGAAATGACGCTTACCTTTCCGTAACCATAAAAGGTAAACATTTGCTGGGGCTGCTGGACTCGGGTTGTGAAATGACTCTGTGCCCCGCTTCGTTGGTAGACCCTGCCGAAATCCAGCACTCTAAGCAATCCCTGTTAGCAGCAAACGGTTCAGCCATCCGTGTACTCGGCGAAACGAAACTGAAGTTACAGATTGAAGGCCGACCATTCGAGATACCCTGTTTGGTGACCGAACAGGTTTCCGAACTAATTCTGGGCCTCTCGTGGATGAAGGACGAAAACGTTTTATGGCATGTGGGTCATAACTGGATTGTGGTGGGAAGGCACAAGTTCACCGTTCATGGTAAAACGCACTCCGGACTGTGTAGAAAAATTGTGGTATCTCGTGACACCCTAATTGCACCCAATAGCGAAATGAACGTCGAAACCCATGCGGTGGTGCCTAGCTTGAAGGCATCAGCGACCTGCTGGGCGGTTAACCCTCGATTGCTGGACTCGGGGTTGATCTTGGCAGGCACACTACTTCCCGATCGAATACTTGACCTACCGCTTCGTGTCATGAACCCTACTGCTGAACAGATTTGGATCAAGAAGGGTGTTCAGTGTATAGCAGAACCGGTTACAGTGATGGGTGAGGACGAACCCGCTACCACCTCGGCTGGCTGTGCGACAGTAACAGAGGCCGAAAACAAGCCAACTGAAGAGGCAATCATCGAAACGCTTTCGCCCCTCTGGAAAGAAATTGCGGACGATGTGCCCGGAGAAGTGCAAGAACAGCTCCGGCAGATCATTATGAGAAACGTAAATGCATTTTCGATGAACGAATGGGACTTGGGTTTCACTGAGGTGATACAGCACGAGATTGAGACGGGAAATGAGAGTCCCGTCAGACAATCGCTCCGCCGACAACCACTGACATTGCTGCCAGTCATCGATGAGCAAGTGAGCCAGATGCTACAACAAAAATTAATTGAACCGTCCGCTTCCGCGTGGGCCAGCAATGTGGTGATGGTGAAGAAGCGAGATGGTACACCGAGGTTCTGTGTGGATTACCGTGCGGTTAACACTAAGACCCGGAAGGACGCCTACCCTTTACCTCTTATCAGTGAAAGCCTGGACGCTCTGGCTGGGGCGAAGTGGTTCAGTACCTTCGACCTACGCGCCGGCTATCACCAAGTTGCGGTCCACCCGAAAGATCGAGAAAAGACAGCTTTCATCACCCGAAGAGGAAGCTTCCAATTCAAGGTCCTACCCTTCGGCCTCTGCAACTCCCCGGCCACCTTTTCTCGTATGATGAATTTAGTAATGGCCGGGTTAAACTTCGCTGTGTGCCTCATCTATCTGGACGATATCATCGTCTTCGCAGAGGATCTGGAAACACATCTGGATCGACTGACGCAGGTATTGGAACGCTTAGCAACGGTAGGGCTAAAGCTGAAACCAACGAAATGTCACCTGCTTCAACGTCAGGTGTTGTTCTTGGGACATGTAGTAAGTGAACAAGGCATCACGACGGACCCAGAGAAAACCGCTGTGGTTAGAGACTGGCCCACCCCGAAGAGCCTCCGAGACGTTCGGGCGTTCATCGGGTTATGCTCGTATTACAGGAAATTTGTGCTGGACTTTGCTAAAGTAGCGAGACCGCTGCATGCGTTAACACGAAAAGGGTGCCGGTTCCAGTGGACCACCGAATGCGAGACTGCCTTCAACAGGTTGAAAGAACTTCTAACCGAAGCACCTATACTCGCCTTGCCGAACGATGACGGCCTTTACATCCTGGACACCGACGCCTCCGGGGAAGCGGTAGGAGCTGTCCTATCCCAAGTCCAAGGCGGCCAGGAACGAGTCGTCTGCTACGGGAGCCGACTATGCTCCTTGGCCGAGCGGAACTACGACGTTACTAAACGAGAACTATTAGCGATTGTGTATTTCCTGAAGACATACAGACAATATCTGTTAGGACGTCGTTTTCTACTGCGTACCGATCATTCCGCCCTGCAATGGCTCCGAAGAACACCTCTACCCATCGGCCAGCAAGCAAGATGGCTGGCCATCACCGAGGAATTTGAATTTGACATACAACATCGAGCCGGAAGCGCCCATCGAAACGCCGACGCTATGTCCCGTCTTCCGCATCAGGTTCACGCCGTGAGAGAAATGCGGAACGCCGAGGTGGAACCAACTGATCTACCGTCTGACTGGGACAAGAACGCCATCCGGGACGAACAAAGAGCTGACGCCGAGCTGGGCTGGGTTATTCAGAAGAAAATCGATTCGAACGACCCGCCTCTCCCGGATGAGCTCAGAAGTCAGAGTGGACTCGTGAAAACTTTGGTAGCTCAATGGCCACAGCTGGAGCTGCACGATGATCTGTTGACCCGCAACTGGCTGGACTCCGAAGATAGTCGGGTCCGGGTTCGCCAACTCATCCCGCCTCGTAGACGCCGTTCAACACTAATCCAGTTAGCCCATGAAGGAATCACTGGAGGCCATATGGGCATTCGTCGTACCCAAGCTCAACTACAGAAACGGGCTTACTGGCCAGGCTGGAGAGAAGACGTGATGATGAGTCTGCGGCGATGCGTTCCCTGTGCCCAGTACTTCCGAGGGAAACCTCCCAAACAGGGACGAATCCAACCCATGACTGTTGGGGCTCCCATGGAATGCCTTGGAGTAGACATCACGGGACCCCATCCCACCTCCAGCAAAGGGCATCGCTATATCCTGACGGCAGTGGACCACTTCACCCGTTGGGCAGAGGCTCACCCGATTCGGAACCAGGAGGCCGCCACAGTCGCCCGAGTCCTCGTGGAGCAAGTCTTCTGCCGCTTTGGTTGTCCGCGTCAGATCCTGACGGACCAAGGGCCGTGTTTCGAGGCGGCCCTATTCAAAGATTTGTGCCGGCGCCTACAGATCGACAAAATACGCACTACTCCCTACAAACCGAGCACCAACGGGGCCGTCGAGAGGTTCCATCGCACACTAAATACCCTCCTCGCCAAGGTGGTAGCCCAGAATCAACGAGATTGGGATGTGCATCTTCCTTTCGTCCTCGCCGCGTATCGAGCCAGCGAGAGCGAAAGCACCGGATTCACCCCTAATCGTCTCTTTTTGTCTAGAGAGTTGTGCATGCCAATAGATCTAGTACTAGGGAATGTACGATCTGCTGATGTTTTGTTGAATACTGATGATTTCGTGGCTGCCCAACTGGACAATGTGCAGAGTAATTTTGAACTCGCCAGAAAATTTATACAGCGCCAGGCCACCACTAGGAACTTCCGGTACGACATGAGAGTTAAACCGGCTACTTTCGCCGTTGGTACCTGGGTGTGGTACTTTTATCCGAGGAGACGAGTCGGGTTGAAGGAAAAATGGTGTAAACTTTACACGGGACCCTACCGTATTGTGGAACGATTAGGCCCTGTGCTGTATAAGATTCAAAAGTCGTCCCGATCCCAAGCCAAGTTAGTCTACATAGACAAGCTCAAAGCATTCAGGGGGGAACCCCCTAAGGACTGGGATTTGAGCCCCGCTATGGATCTGGAAGGACCCAGAGACTTGGAGGCCCTGGTTAATATGGATGAACCAGAGGTAGAAGATACCTTGCCCCTTTCGCGGCCCCGTCGGAATATCGTCCGACCTGTAAGGTATAGGTAGCGAATATGCTGATGTGAGTCGCGTAATGGCGACGGGGTAATAGCTCAGAGGTAGAGTTCCCTCTCTTTTGGTTGATGTATGATGAAACACTGTGGTTCAGTATGGTTACGTTCATTGGTATGTATATGATAATAGTGGTTAGGGATAAGATTATTGATACTTGTCGTTTTATTGCATTGCGTTTTGTGTTGTTGCCACAGAAAGAAAGGCAACTGTTTTCTATGTACTTTAAAAGTTGAATGTGCATAATCATAACAGTTAGTAGAGTAGAATGCAGCATATTGAATTATGAGTAGCTTGAGCTTTGTAACAGTTAGTGGACACAGTCTTTGGATGTTGACTAGTGAGTTGTATTAGTTGAATGTGTGAAAGGAACTCGTATGTCTGTGTGATGTGTAAGCTCCGAGTAGTTTGTGAGTAAGACAGATTGTAGACTTGTGAGTAGTCTAATGTCTCCGCAGTCAGTTTAGATTATATGAGAGGTGAGACAGATGACCTGGTGTTTAGAGTTGTGAGCTGTAGACGGCCTAGTTTCTTTGGTATGCTTTACTAAGCAGTAAATCCTTTTGCTTACTAGTTAGCGTTACTGTTCTGCTCTGTTGTACTCCGTCTTGTAAGGTAGACGTGGAGAGGTCATAGCTTAGGTCAGAGAGGAACCCGTTAGTTTCTTGGGTATGTTTTACTAAACAGTAAATCCCTTTGTTTAACTTGTCTCGGGTGGTCTGCTCTGTTATACTCCGTCTTGGAAGGGGGACGTGGAGATATTATTGCATAGGTCGAGGATAATGCCGCCCTAGTGCGTATTAAGAATGCTTAGCTAAACAGAAAGCCTTTGTTTAGTAGTCTCAGCCTAAGTGTAATGTGTTCTGTCTGTGATGATGTGCTGACTGCCCATGTTTATGAATGCTCAGAAAGGAGTTGTTGCAATCGTTGGTGGTTGTATGTAGTATCTGTAAGGGTGGTGTACATGGAATACAGCATTAGTTAAAAGTGTTGTCAATTTCTAACCCTGAGTAATACTGGAGCAGTAGTGTGGTCTGACTGGTTAGGAACAGGATTTGGTGATGCTGTGTGCAAATGAATTGTCAGAGTGATGGGATGAATGTTCGCTTTGACATTTAAGATGTCTTGTGCTGTAGCTCTTGATATGCTTTGATATGTTGTGCTGTTTAATTGATAATATTACTGAATATGGTGCCGGGACATGACCTTTTAGTGCTTTAGGAAGACATTTATTTATCCTTGTAAGTGGTCCCGAGCAAGTGATGGAAGTGAATGAAAAATAATGATTATAGTAATATGATTGTTGTTTAACCTGTCATGCTTTGCTATTACCCTTGATCAGTTACTGCTGTCATCTCGTACCGCTCAAGATATAACTGATAGTTGAATCATTCGCTGCAATGGTGATAGGAACTGTTGTGTGTTCATGTGTTTTGTTTTGGAGTTATGCCTTTTGAGAACCTTAAGTTTTGCAATGACCTGCAAAGTTTTGTGGTATATACTTGAGATGTGGTACATCTCTAGCCAAATTGTAATCGCAGTTGAAGTTATCTAGCGAACTCTCTTTAATTGTTATGTTGAGGTTTGACTATTGTTTACATTACATTATGGTATCCTCTACGGTACCGTTGTATAATGTTTCTCGGTTATGATCAGCAGGAGCTGATAAATTTTCCCCTATGGTGGAAAATTTCGGACTAAGTGGGGGGAAGTGTAACGATCGTGGAAATTCCGATCGTTAATTATTAATTTGCGGCCTAAAAAGATTTGCGGCCTAGATTCGCGGCCTTGCTAAATTTGCGAGCGGTTCTCGGAGTTTAACCCCTTTTTGGAACTGACCGCCGGAGCAGTAATCCTTTTTAGCGGAAAATTTGCATTGCGACACTCTATTTTTAGATCGGCGGCAACGCAACCGTTTTGATTGGACCTCCTCGGTCACGGGACTCTCTCGAGTCACGTGACGTCCTCTCTGGTTGGCTGGAAACAGTTAGACCAGCAGACGGAGGAAAGGTTTCGAGGGTGCAACATCTCCGTGCTCGTGCCGACGAAATTGTTGATAAAAATAAGAAGAATCCAGACAGAAATACTATTAAAATAATTCATTTAATAGTTCAACGGACGAACGAGATATTGAAGATACTTCTGGTTAAGACCGTAGAGTCTGGAGGAAGTTTTTACACTAAATTGTCGACGAAATAGAACTGAAATTCTTCCGTGGTAAACTCTCTGGTAGACGATTCCTTGTGACCGCCATTGTCGTCATTGCCGATCGCTGCGATAACAATTACTGGAGGGGTAGAGAAGTATCACCGTGGTTTTTATCTGATTCCTTAACCGAGAAAGTTGAATAAGTATAATCTGCGAATAATACTTTGGCTGTGTGCAGTGTTGATAGATAATTAGCAACGAATGGATCGTGTGCAATAATTAATTAGATAATTGATTGAGTATAAATTGATTAGATAATAATGAACAATTCTTTCAGAAGAGAAACGCGCCTGTGAAACTGATATAAGATTTAACCTTCATAAGCCCAGAGTGTTTTACCTAAATAATCAGAGTAAAGTTAGAACATGTATTAGAAACGTGTAATAATTAAGTCGTGTAGTTAAATCTTACGGAACAGACTCTGAATAGTGAATATTGTACATTGTACGAGAACATTACTTTTAATTTCAACTATTGTTAAACATTGACAAAGTTTGTCAACTGCAGTTAAGATACGTTTGCTTAATTAAATAATCTAAACGAGTATTGAATAACTTTGGCTTAAGACAACCCTGAAATGTCCGAGGTATCTTATGAAGACGAGGTGGAGGAGAATAGGGAAGAGAATGAGGAAGGAGAAACCCCGGATGATAATGACCCCGAGGGGATGAGTAAAACAGGAGTCGTAGAACTTCTACAGTCCTTCACAGGCACACTAGCAGAATTTATGGAGCGCCATGATTCTCAAATAGAGCACCTAAATAACGAGATAAGTCAATTGCATGAACGCCCGGGTCAGTTTATTCCTTCTTCGAAGGAAGGTGAGGTAGTTTCGGAACGGCTAAGGGAAGTGGTAACACCACTAAAGGAAAGGGGGATCCAAAAACCTGTTGGAGCGGATTCGAACCCTGACGACCTTTATGCAAATGAGGTCGTTGCTCTCAGACCGAGAGCCGCTGAGCTGTATGTCCCTTCCACTCGAGCTATCCTTGGTACCTGTAGAAGACAATCCCGGCCTGAAGTGGTGGAGGCTACTTTCCCTTACGGCCAATCAGGAATCGACCCTGCCCTGGCGCATACCGTAGAAACTGCTGACTCTGCTTATTTTGCATTATCTTCGGTTCCCCTCAATTCAAGGACGCCGCTCCAACAGCGTGGCACCTCGTTTGGAAACACCTGGCAGTTTCCGAAAATGGGGGTCGCGACACAATGGCGTCATAAGAAAGACTAGGGGTTGAACGCCCCACAACTCCCGGCAATTCTCACCATGTGCCAGAGCAAGCAGTTATAATTCTCAACCGCTACTTAGACGTCTGAAATGCGACGTCAATCACCCAAGAACTTGAATGGGAAACTTAATCAGATCTGTCGACAAAAACGACGACAGCGACTAAATTTGTCGGGGTTTCTGCGAGTGAAGACAAAAACGACGACAGCGACTAAATTTGTCGGGGCTTCTGCGAGTAGGCCTATCTCAAAACTTTGACGCAGAATTGAGCGATCAAGTATTTTGTATCGTATGGTGGGCCTAATATTCGTTCATTCATTCATTTAATAAATTTGCATAGCACCCTTTCAAGCAACCTAGACCTACTTACCACCTACCACGGCAATACAAATTAGATTTCAGCAACGTGTAGGCCTAGGTCTAAATGCATTGGCATTATTATAGGGAATAATTATATTATATGCGCCTTTCCAACGTAAGTCACTTCCAAGTTCCAAGTGCATAGATGAGCCAACAATCGAGAATGCACGACTCTGCTTATTATAGTTGAGGTGTTAATGCAGGGAACCAGAAGTTCCTATGCATTAACAGATGAACGAAGGGCTCGACGATCAGCTATGTCCAAGATCGGACTACAAAGCACACTCAGGTAGGCAGAGGCGCTATCAGAAAGGAACCGAGAGACCAGCACAGCTGTCCTCGATTAAGGCTCTACATGTATATTGCCGGTAGACCTATCAGTAAAGATGGCAACCGGCAAGTTTGATCGAATTCCAGAACCGGACACGGCGGACAGTCTCAGGTGAAAACCGTGAGATCAAACATAAGACTAAGACTTAGATAACACCTAAAGATAAGCAATGACACCATCCCCGTACATTCCACGCTAATATTATTATGTGGTTTTATGACATCATAGAGATGACATTTGCGGGCCCCCTACATGTCGTAGGCGTATCATATAAGTGTTGATATCATACTGTAAACACGACGGCATATCTTACTATGATAATGCCATGTATAGGCCTACAAGCAGGGCCTCCGACAGGGGGGGCCACCGGGGCCATTTGGCCCCAGGCCTCACTTGGTAAAGGGCCTCGGAATTTTGAAATTACGAAGTTATTTATTGAAAGAAGAATTACGGAATTAAGGAGTTATTCATTGAAATATAGCGCTAAACAAATTCTAATTCTTTCATGACGAATTCATCGAAATATAGCGCTATACAAATTTTAATTATTTCATGACGAAATCGTTGATGCTAAATTGCAAACTGTAAAAATTCGTATATCTAATATGAGTTAATTTAGTTGTAGAATTGAAAAGTTGTCAATATCAACACTCATCAAGACTTGGCAAGAGTCAACCGTCTAAACCAGTGATTCCGAACCTTTTTGACTGTAGGACCACTTTTTCTAAGTTGGAGAACACGAGGGCCACTTTTTCTTAGTTAAAAGGACATTAAGGCATGGGGGGGGCCAACAATGCTGAAATTTAATTTTTTTAAAGCATATAAAAATTGTTATAATTGATTCAAACTTTTCAAAGTAGAATGTTTGATGTTTATAGACTTGGAAAAAAATTATTTGCATTACAAAATAATTTTGTTCTATCCTGTCCAAATTGTCAATTTTTCTAATATTTTTGTTAATTCTATGAGAGATGATGGTCATTTTTTAGGCATGGCGGGTCATTTTTTGAGGCCTCGCGGGCCACTTTTGGTCCGCGGGCCACTTTTGGCCCGCGGGCCACGGGTTGGGAACCGCTGGACTCTAAACTCTATTATAGCTCATTACTCGTAAGTCGTAAGTCAAACACTCAAACCTAAATAATCTTTTAATATGAATATATTGTTCTTATCGTCCGATTCGCTTTGCAATGTGTAGCCTACTGTGTAACAGTCCTACACAGTACACTATACCAGCAATAGTCAATTTGGCAAAATTGACAACATTGTCAATTTTATTGAAAAAATAGCTATGTTAAGCATTAATTCTGATATCGCCATAACTTTAAATTATCAAAGCAATATCGATAAATTCGTGGCTTTGAAGATTCGAGGGATGATTTGAACCTTTCTGTTGAGTTTTCAAAAGATATTTGAAAAAAGGCCTCGAAAATTAGGCCTAGTTGTGGCCCTGGGCCTCCAAATCCTGTAGGAGGCCCTGCCTACAAGTATTTGGTCTACGTGGTTGCACAGTCAAACAACCATGGCCTGCATTCTGCAGCGGCTCATAATATAGTAGCCTATGTACAATGTACAATTGTATATTTGCCGTTCCTTCAGTAGACTTCCTTAGTGCTGTATCTTTATTCAGAACTGTAACCATGCATACATGTTGAGTCATTTCGGTTATTTTAAGATCTCTATGATCATTAGGTCAATACCTTTGTGAATCTCAACCTATTGGCATAAAGAGTTTATATTTAGATTTTAAAAGGACTTACCGGTAGGCCTACTTGTAACTTGTAGCAAATCAGCGATATAAACGCTGCATTATGGACTTTGATATGTATAGGACCAATATTATTATGGCCTGGGGTTAGTTCGAGGCTGCAATTCGACCGTACAACCTGTTCTATGTGTAAATTTCTGCAGGGGGCGTTCGCAACAACACCCTCTCAGCTGATTAGAGATGGAACACGCCGTTCCATAACATACTCGTCCTGCACTTTGGAATCAGCTCCCCTCCCCTTCCATCGACGTGTTCTTTGAACAGTAGGTCTAATGAACGAAGTTGCACTGTAATGTAATAATATTGTAATAACGACTATAATTGTATGGGTCTTTGATAAATTAATTATAGGTCTGCGACGAACGATGAAGGATCCGAAAAACTGTGAACGCAAGAAGTCAAGAGATGTAACACGGAATAATTCGCCATTATTATTAAAATAAGTTCGCACCAAATATAGCCGCAATGTACATAATTATTGGGCGTATTTACAGCATAACCTTTAAGTCGTTAACTAGTTTACTTGAGATCGACTTAATGCTTCGTTGGATTGCTGAAAATTAACTGAAGCCTGCATAATGGGAGTCGTAGGCTATGCAGTGTGGAATCTGACCAAAACTAGTTGGTGCCTGCTGCCCTCTGGTGTTTTGAGTCTTTTGACTGCTGCATAAGACAGGTGGTTGGTCGTGAACTACACAACCAAAACATTGTAAAGCAGGTGGTTGATTATTAATGGATCACGGTCCGATCAACTCATAAACAAGACACAGGTGGTTGATTTTGATGAAACGTTGTAGCGTGACCCAGAAACAAGTGGGCCTTTGGACCGTTTCCACAGTCACAAAAGAGCAGAGTTAGCGGCGTGCTCAATGGAAGTATAGGCCTATATGCCTATAAGGATTGTGGGTAGGCCTACTTGCAGATTGCAAAGCCTATCGAGGTGTTGAAAGACTATTTTACTTGTTCAGAAGTTCTCTTGACCAATGACCACTCTAAATAACAATTAAACTGGCCACGTATTTCAATACATTGTGAAAATGAGTGGTCACTGGTCAGCCCAAGCCATTTCGATCAAAACGCAACAGAAAGCCAGCGAGTAATGATTATCGATTGACAACATATCCGGAAGTTACGAAAACCACGACGTATACTGGAAAACACCCGTTAAATTAGTTCCATCCCCTCTTTAGTATTTATGGATATAGGCTAACCTTCGAGCTAAACCACATAACATCGGTCATCATAACAGACAGACACACATAGGCCTACATAGAGATAAGAATTCAGAAATAGGCCTATACTACCGAGAACAATAGATAGGTCCTACAGTCATCATGAGTCATGATTGTACCCTACACTGTACAGCCGATGAATAATTTTGCAATAATTGTTACAGTCCTAAACGTATTCAAGCTATAGTCAATATTTATCCTTTCGCTAATAATAGGCTACAGCCGCTACACTGTACACTATATAGGCCTATAGGCTATAGGCCTACTGGGGTACACTGAGACCCAAGCAAAATGAACTGTTAACACATTTCGACTAACCCAACTGTAGGCCAATGATGATCGTGGCGACTGATCGCAGAATTTTCCATGGAAAATAGGTGGAGCCTCGCATATGTCAGTAGTATGTGTAGGCTATGTAAGCTATAATAATAATAATAATAATTACGACGATTTATATGGCGCAGTAACACAGCCATGCCGTTACAAGGGCGCCTTACAAAAAACAGCTACATCGGATAAGCCCTAGCGAACAAGTGTGATTTTAGCCTGGCTTTAAAAGAGTCCACTGAGCCTGCTGATCGGATAGCGAGAGGAAGACTGTTCCAGCAACGAGGACCAGCGACCGAGAAGGCACGATCGCCGAAGCACGTTCTCATTCTCTGCACACGCAAATCAGACCTCTCGGATGATCTGAGCCGAAGCCCAGCCGCGGAGGAATGAGTCTCTATGCAGCAATCGCGCAGGTACTCGGGCGCAGCTCCGTGAAGCGATTTGAACACGAGCAAACAGAGCTTGAATTCGATGCGAGATGGAACAGGCAGCCAGTGGAGGACATCACGGAGGAGCGGCGTGACGTGGTCGTACTTCTCCTGTTGCAGACTAGCCTCGCCGCGGCATTAAGCACTGACTGGAGTCCGTCCAAGAGGCATGCAGGCGCGCCGGCAAGCAAGCTGTTGCAGCGATCCACCTTGGAAGTGACGAAAGCGGCGACGGCCGCCCTCGCGGCCTCAAAGGGCAAGGACTTGATGCAGCTCCTGATGAGACGGAGCTGCCGGAAGCAACAACCTACTGTCCAGGCGATATGGCGCCTCATGGACAGATCTGACTCCAGCAGGACGCCGAGATCGCGCACGGAAGTCGAAGGCCGTATCAGGGCCCCACAGACACTCAGCGCGCCGGTGTCGAGATGGAGACACCGTCTTCTGGTCGCACACCACAGGAAGTCGGTCTTCTCGGGGTTAAGCCGCAGTCGATTCGACCGCATCCAGTCGGCAATCCGCTCAATGCCAAGCTCCATTCTTCCCCTCTGCTGATCGACAGTTGATGGATGTCCCCACGTGTAGAGCTGGGAGTCGTCGGCATAGAAATGAGATGCTAGGCCGAGACTTGTAGCAAGCTCACCCACGTCGGCGGTGTAGAGCAGAAACAGCAGCGGGCCGAGAACAGAGCCCTGAGGGACGCCACAGAAGAGAGAGCGGATGGTTGAGAAGACCCCGTCGAAGAGCACCGTCTGTCGGCGATTGAAGAGATAGGAGCGAAGCCAGTCAAGCGCGGTTGAGCGGATCCCGTACGTCCTGGACAAGCGCTCGACCAGAACATCATGGTCGACCGTATCGAAGGCGGCCGAGAGATCGAGCAGACCAAGCAAAGCGTGGTTGCCCGCATCGATCGCTTCCGTAAGGTCTGTTACAACCTTAAGAAGAGCGGTCTCGGTCGAATGATGTTTCCGGTAGGCCGACTGATGAACTGGAAGAAGGCCAGCCGACGACAGGAACTCGGTTAGCTGGATGCTAACGACCCGCTCAAGGAGCTTTGACAGGAATGACAGGTTGGAGATCGGTCGGTAACTGGAGAGCTCGCAGGGCGGAAGCGTCGGTTTCTTCAGTCGAGGAGTGACGTAGGCGTCACTATGTGTGGTATAATGGTATTGCCTACTGGAATTGACAGATGATGTGTATGGATAGACCCCTGTCATGTCATGTCATGTCATGTCGCCATCGTCGCATCGCGACGGTTGGCTACATGAATGGACCTTTAATGCCCAGAGTCTTCTGTTCCTTGTCGCGCTCATCAAGTCAGAGCCTACAAGTCCTGTCCAGTTCAGGACGTTGTCGATCCAAGATATCCTCGGCCTTCCTCGTCCTCGGTTCCCCTCCACAAAACCCGTCATGATGCTGCTTTCGATGCTACCGTTTTGTTGTCTCATGATATGACCAAAATATCGAAGTTTCCGAATTTTGGTGTGGGCCAATAGTTCTCTTGTGGCTCCCGCTGACACATACACCTGTTCATTGGTCATCATTTTAGTCCATGGAATTCTCAGCAGCTTTCTGATACACTTGTTCTCAAATGCTTGAATTCGCTTTTCTTCATCCTTTTTCAGAGTCCATGCTTCACATCCATACGTCGCTACTGGCCACACCAAAGCCTTCATCAACCGCAATTTGGTGACGATGCTGATTGATTTATTCTTCCAAATTTTTGTCAATTTGGTCATGACGATCATTCCCATGGCTAGTCTTGATTTAACTTCATTCTCACAATTCCCATCTTTTGATATCCTACTCCCTAAATATACAAAGGAATCCACTTGTTCTAGTCTTCCCGTACCCACCACCGTTTTGAGCACCTCCTCAGTAGTCGTCATAACTTTCGTCTTAGTTACGTTGATTGACATTCCATATTCTTCTGCAGCACTTGCGACTTGTTTCACGAGTTCTTGTAGTTCTTCTGGTGTTGTGGCCAGTAGGACAATATCGTCAGCATATCTCAGGTTATTGATGGTTCTTCCGCCAATCCTGAATCCACCGGCGAAACCTGTTAGTGCCTTTCGCATAATTTGCTCTGCTAAAATGTTAAACAGACATGGGGAGAGGTTGCAGCCCTGTCGAACACCTTTTCTAACCTTGAACCATGCTGAAGTGTGGTCGTTTGTTCTTACATTTGCCTGTTGTTGTCTGTACAAATTTCTTAGCAGCTGGACTAGATGAGGTGGAAAGCCCATTTCAAGCATGGTTAGCCATAGCTGATCGTGTCGGACCCTATCAAAGGCCTTAGTAAAGTCAATGAAACAAAGGTAGAGTGGTTGATTTCTTTCTCTTGCTTTCTCTATTATAGTCCTGAGGTTCACAATCTGGTCTCTTGTACCTCTTTTAGGTCTGAAGCCCGCTTGTTCCTGTGCAATCTCCATTTCGAGCTTGCTTTGCATGCGGTCTAGCATAACGCGCAGCAAAATTTTGCTTGCGTGCGAGACCAGTGCAATGGTTCTGTAATTGTCACACTGGAGCGGGTCACCCTTCTTGGGAAGTGGGATGAATGTTGATTGAGTCCATTCTTCCGGCCATACTCCGGTCTTCCACACTTCCGTACATATCTCATGCAGTTTGGTCACTGTCATTTCTCCTCCAAACCTCAGTAATTCAGCTGCCACGTCATCGGGACCTGGTGCCTTTCGTGACGCCGACTTCATTACTGCGCGTCTGATCTCTTCCTTCAGCGGTGGCGGTTCCCTTTCCTGGATGTCAATCTCTACGTGCTCATCTACATCGATGTATAGTTCCTCGCAGTATTCTTTCCATCTCTGATTCACTCTCTCTGGTTCGACAATTTTCTTGCCGAATGCATCTCTGATGGCCGTGGTACGAGGGACGAACGATCCCGTAAGCTGCTTCACTGTTTGAAAGACTGGTCTGCTATTGCCCTTTTTCGCGTTTTCCTCTAATTCGCTGCTGTATGAATGCTTTATTCACCCCGACCATGCGTGTTCCTTCATTCTCTTTGACTAAACAAAGCCTGTCCTCCAACCATCAGCAGAAGTCTATACTTCCGCTATCAATTTTCGCTTCAATCGAGAGTAACTTTTTCATTCACAGTGATTCACTTCCGCTGTTTCGATTTTCGCAAGACTTAGGCATAGCCTAATCACTATGATCAGATTTAGGCTTTAACCAAAACAAATCATTTCAATAAGGTTTCTGTGATGCCTAGGCCTACGAAAAGAACACACTTAATATAGGCGACTTTAAGGCGAACCTAGGCTACTCCTCGAACGGTTGTATTTCTTCAAAACTCACACACCTTAACTTTAGCAGTTTGCCGCACTGGCAATCTAGTGAGGAAGAAATCGGATTCAAGATTCTGCTTCTGGTTGGGCTGTATTTCAGTGTCTCAATAATGAAAAAATCGTCATGAAGACTACATTCGATAGAGGGCGACAAGAAAATAATATTATTACATCACGCACGCGATCCGACCGACAGGTGATGAATGGCCATATAAGGTCTGATTCTACAGATTTAGGAATAAGGGCGAGTTTAAAAAATTGATGTACGATGAATTCAGTATCTGTAGCCGCGTGTAATAAGACTAGCGCTATAATATTTGTTGCCGCCAATTACTTACCGGAAGCGACTTATTTAATTAGAGCCTTTTTGATTGGTTGGAAATGGCGCATGGTGATTGGTGCCAATGGGTGGCGAATGTGTATGTAAAATGGCCGAAAATCATTAGAGTGGGATCGCAAAAAATAATACAAGTTTAAGAGACAGAAGCTGATCTGATCATGGACTCTCCAACTCATATGCAGGATTCTGACGGAATCCTTGAAATTGATACGCTGAAACAGTTTACAATTCCCAAGCGAAAGAAATCCAAGAGAGGTATGCACAGTTTCGGAGGATTTTTGCATGCTCTCAGGGTGGATTTCTGCCCGAGTCGGGCGACCTTAGGGGCTTATAAGTGACGCGTTAAATTGCAGTGGCAACGTAGATTACCATGTAGCTGATGAGTTTTGACAGATGACACAGATCGCTTAGTCCAGCTGCTGCAGACTGGGTTGTATTTATATGCATATCTTGCATATCAGGCTAGTGCTAGTGTGGTGTATAGATAATACGTGACTGCAGTTGAGCTAGTGTCGATAAGGCGATAAGACAGCTCTAAGAGAATACCAAGGTTGTTGGAGTAGTATGGTACCACTATGAAGTGTGTAGTCGAGTGTGAAACACATTTAACCAGTTATTCTGATGATGCACCACCATTCCATGACCATGATCAATGATTTCCAATGTAGCCAATGATCTCTCCTTATTTTGACCCTGGAGATTCTTACTGGCACTACAATCCACCAAACAACCTGACTTTTGCAGACTTGATTTATAATGATGGTCATTATGCTTGGATCCCTTATGTGGCTTTTGTGAGACACTAAGAATTCTAGATGATTTAAGTTTGTTGTGTTTCAGTGTATGAAAACATGTTCAATGAGACTGAATAATTTGTCGCATATCAGTCAGATTGGTGTAAAATCTACTTATTTATGCACGTCCAAGGTCAGAAGGTCATTTAACAGAGGCACATTCACAGCCAGAGCAATCTAATTAAGGCATGGCTTTGTTTGAAGTTATTGTTATTAATTTACGAACTGCAAAAGGATGAAAGGTTGAGTGAACAACTAAACATCAAACGGCATGACCTTCTACAGACAGTTACCAATTGAGTTAGAGGTTTACATCGAGGGTGCGGCCAGAATCCCCGAAGCCCGAATACCTCAAACAATTTTTGACTGGATCCCTGAATTTGATCACCACGAAACCTATTTATAAATGATTTTCGGGATATCAGGCTTCTCTGCATCTTTAGTGTTTTCTGGATTCGGGTTCACCCATTCATCAGTACGGTGCCGACTAATCACCATGACCATAATAAACAATATTGCAGGCCCAGACTTGGAAAGGATAGAGCAGTGTAACCTTTCATTGTCCACTGCTGTGCTCTTGAAATGAAATAAGTATCGGTTACGATCTTCTATACTGATGTTCAGAAATTCATGTGCAGTGAAGCATGTTTTGAACATTGTTATCTCTATTTCAACACGTACATGTATGTAATTTTATCATGTTTGAGCCATTACTCACTTGAGCAGAAGCAGTACCACAACGCTAGCTGATTGACAAGCAGAGCAATGATTAAGTCCTATTTGGTTTTTTGAGGTAACCAGGTTGTTGCGCTTTGCTGCCTGTGGAAGTGTGCAGGTCACGCAATTCTGCTCATGTGCCTACTCTTGTCTCCGATCATTTTTCTCTAGTATTATTTCTCTTGCATGCGTGTGTGCTTTGTTTTGTTGAACTTAGAATATGTTTTCAGGCTAGTTTGAGTTGCCTGTTTGATCATAAATTGTATGGCCACATGTGCAAGGCTGTTAGTTCAAAATGGCACTCTTTTTGAGAGTCTTGAATTGATGTATATATGTACCATGAAACTGAAAAATGTAGCTGAAGGTGAAATCCAAGGCGTTATGATCTTATCCTTAAGCACAATCTTAAGATTGAGATTTTAGTCTGTTCCCAGACATGGTGCAGGTGGTTTGTTATATCAGATACAGACAGGTGGTAAGCTTGCTTAATCTCAACAAAGGCCAGCATCACAGGATTTACTTTTATTTACATGTGTGCACTTGACTTTATAATATCGTGTGATCTGTGTCTCATGTATATCTGTTGGTTTTCATTGTCTTCAGAACTTTTTGAGACTCTGGCGCTAGACAGTCGAGAGTACCTGCAGGACATCCTTCATGTTCTGAAACTCAGCTACAAAGACCGTGAGAGCGTGAAGCACTTCTCTTATTCTCGACCGCGGCTCATACACAACGATCAGCTGCTGAACGAGGTCTCTACTATCGATTTCTTTTTTTACATGAGTCATGAGATGAAAGAGTTGCTGATGCTCTGATTTTCCAGATACGTTACGGTAATACAAGTAGCCAATGTTGAAGGAAGAAGAAGCGCTATATATATTAATTCAATTGTCAATGATGGTTGTATATTTGCTTAAAAAGATAGGTGTTGAGCAGTAAATTTAAATGGTTGCAGAAATGGCGTGTTCTTTATAAGGTCAATTTATGATGATGTATTTTTTGCATGCAGTACACTGAGAAGAAGAAGCGTCAGAGGCAGGATGGATACATGGAAAAAGAACTCCAGGATATCTTTGGATTCTTGTATGTTGAAACTGAACAAGAGGTATGGCGACCTGTCCTTTTTCCCTCTCAAAGGGTATGTTGTTAAACGCTCAGAATTATAATCAGTGGGAAATATAGTATATGTCCAAGACAGGTGATGGGGTTTTTGAGAGAATTTATCTGTTACTGAAGGCAGGAATAAATTATTATCTTCCTCTGTCTCACTCAATGGGCCGCCTGAAATACAGCAGATTGTGAATACAAAATTATATTGCAATTTACTGGAATAGCGCTACAGATGCTCAAAAGATCAAATATGGTGCACTGTGCAGTTGTGGGTGTAATTTGTTAATATTGCAATTGTAATAATTATGTATCTTTGCCAGTAGCAAACTACTTTAGGATGTTTTGCTATACCAGCTGTCAATACAAATGGCTAAGATTTATGTGCTGTGTATTTTTTCACGGGCATTTTTAAAAACAGTTTTGGCTTTCTGAATAGATAATGGAAAGCCGCTTCAGGCATATGGACCTGCGATCCAAAAGGCCTGCTGGCTCATGTTAGTCTTAAAATACATCAGCATTCAGCAGGTTTGGTTGATCACAGCTGGTGGCTCTGCAGAGACAGATTGATTGATTGATTGATTGATTCTGATAAAGATAGGTGAAATAGATTTGCAGAGATGACTTGAAGGGTTTATATAGAAATGCTGATAGCTTTCTCTAAACCGTGGCAGAAATTTTCGTTGGAAGTTGTTGAGTTGTGACAGACAATTTTTCAACACCTCTGAGTACCTCTGAGTAGTTGTCTCAGGGTTGCACCTGTAGATTGATTGATTGATTAAGTGATTGATTTATTTTTTATTTTTGAAGAGGCATTATATAACTTCTCAGAATGAATGAACAGTACTAGAGATTAATTATTAGTTAGAAGTGTAGATGTTTCATAACTGCTTTGGTCTCCAGTTACCTGGATTACTGTAACTCACTTTTTTTTAACTCACTGTTCTCGTGCTATTATGCTTTTATTTGTTAGGCTCGTAAAATTTCACGAGATGGCCTTCGAACTGGCAACAGCACAATTTCGTGTCTTGGTAATCCAAAAATGGGTGAGTTAATTAATTTGTGTGAAAGGTTTAGTTGCTTGTACGACGTCGTGAAGCACTGTGGATGAGAGTCTCTGCGCCAACAGAGCTCGGATCTTGTGTTGCAACCACCAACCAACTCACGGACGTGTGCTGATGGTGTTAGATCTGTGGCAGAATCCACATTGGCTAAGGCTTTCCTGTAGATTTTTGGAGATTCACTTACATTATACATTGTCTGTCTCTGTCTGTATGTCTGTATGTACGTATGTACGTATGTATGTATGTATGTATGTATGTATGTATGTATGTACGTATGTACGTATGTATGTATGTAGCACTCCTTCAAGACTGAGGAGTTCCTGACCCAAGCAAGGTCAAAGAGGATTGCTTCAGCAGGCGGCCATTAATTTGAAAATTTCTATAATGCCAAATTATCGTCTAGTAAGATATGGCTCGGTTTACATGGGATGCATTCATACAGCACTTTTTAGATGCGTAACACTTTGAAATAAGGCTTTCTCTGAAGTCTGTTATAAAATATGTTTGTTTTTGAGTAGGTGTCTACCTGTGTAAGCATGCAGACATTGTAACTGCCGAGCCGATGAAATCTCGGCAAGCTGGAATGATCTTCTTATTCAAACTGATCAAGGTTTGTCGATCTAACATTCCTTCAGAGCATTTCTGTATAACTTCATATTAAATCATCAAGGTGTTTAAACTTTTCAATACTGTGTCATGAGTTCAGGCCCTGCTACATTCCATTTGACAAATTTTTGGTAAGTAATTTAATCTCGATTGCTGTTTTTACTTCTGGTGACAGTCACAATAAATCCGTGTATGGATAGGCATTTGATCAAGGCGATTTAGCTCTTGCATTGCTTTGAGTGATTGGCATGGAGATGAATAGCACACTTGGAAGCAAGGTGGCAGCATCACTTAAGTCACTTTGAATCGGAATTTTTTTAGATGTAATTGTATTTTAGGTTGGTTTCCGTAATAAGGCTTTAAAAAAATGTTGTGTTTCCGGTAACATAGCTAAAAAAAATTGGGTAGGTAGGTCGGAAAATATTTTTATTCTGGTAAAATATTTTTATGCAGTGACTATCCGAAAAAGTATAGCCCGCTAGTCTTTTTTGCACGCTGAATCAAAGTACGTGTTCTAAGCAAGTATAAACTGCCTATTTCCCGGCAGTCTGCACCTAAAACTGCTCTAGAAACAGTCCTATTAATTTCATTTTGTTGACGTCCCTTATATTAGGTCAATACAAATGTTAAAAAAATATTTTTTTTTTAAAGTTAATTTTTTTTTTTTTTTTTAAAATATTTTTTTAAATAAAATTTTTTGAAAAAAAATTTGAGTCGCGGCCGTAAAAATGGGTCGGTCGGGTTACCGGAAACACAACATTTTTTTTCTACGCCTAAGTTAATAAGCCGTGCTTATTAAAGTCTTGAGAATCAATATGTTGTGAAACTTCCGTGTGGGTGTGACCATTTGGAACGAACTTCCATTGGAGCCATGTTTGCTTCCTAGGACAAACTTCATGACTATTTGCTCAACTTTAAAAACCTTTTTTGCAGTCACTGCATGGCTGGGAGCACCTCTGAGTAGTTGCCTCAAGGTTATATGGATCGTTTAAGTGATTGATTGATTGTTTGATGTGCAGTGAAGTGATTTGGAAATATGAGATGCTATTTAAAGATATCCTAAAGACTGCTTTGTTCACTTGTGTCCTAATAGGGAAGGGTGAAATTTATGGTTGAGAATCGCAGTGGTACTCCACTGGAGCCAAGTCCGAACTACGACTGCCACCTATTGAAGACTTCTAACATAGACATGTCGGCCGCTTCTCCTCAGTACGTCTACGAGTGTACCCAGGTCTGTTTCGTTCCGTCTGATTTCACGTATCTGGCAGCATGCCCAAGTGTGTTCACTTACGATCTAATAGCTACGCTTCACTCTGAAATTTATTCGGTATTGACATAACTTGACATGTATATTCTCTTGTGTAAAATACTTCTTGTTTCTTAGTTTTTTAATTGAACTTGAGAATTGCTTAATACAGTTTTTGTGCTAAGACTAATTTGGATTGAACTTTGATGATGATATTTTTTATTTGTACAGTCACACTGGTTTCATTTTTGTCTTAATATTTGTTTATTTTAAAATTAAATTACTGTTTTGTAGCAAAACCAAAGTTTAGATTGTTTTTTGTATATACTGTTTATGTTTGCTTAGTTTACATTTTCGTTTGGTTAGTCATATTATGTGTACTTGGGATGTTGCGATTACGATTGTTTGAAACCCACTTTTCTCTATTCCGTTTCTAGTTCTATCTGTACGAGTACATGGAAGACGCCGAAATATCCGATCGTCCGCGGCAGATCTATCCGTTTGCGGTCGTTGACTTCCGTTTCCAGGGCATTTCAAGTCGTGATGCTTCCCGACTTGGCCCTCCTGTCCTCCAGCAGCAAATGAGGTCAGAGCTCACTTCAAATCACTTTTTGTTTACAGCGTCCCGAGAATATGTATACAGATAGAGAATATTGCCGCATCAGGAGGTGTGACCCCTCATTGGAGATTCCACATGATATAATGTTTAAATGGCAGAGTTTTATGTATATATGCGCAGTTGCGCACTTGTTACAGCGCCTCTTCAAGAACCTACTCAGAAGCGCTCCCGACTATAGCACGGACACTGAATCGGAGTTCACGCCGAAGCACTGAGCAATTGCGAGTGAAGAACTTGCCTAAGGTCCTGACGCGATGACTTGAGGTGGATTCGAACCTGCAAACCTTTGGCAGCGAACATAGCACTCCACCACCGCACCCCACATACAGCTGAATATTAATCCTGCTGTTCTTAGAGAAAAATGACCTGTGCGTAATATGGTACTGACGCAAAAATAAATGACCTGTGCGTAATATGGTACTGACGCAAAAATAAATGACCTGTGCGTAATATGGTACTGACGCAAAAATAAATGACCTGTGCGTAATATGGTACTGACGCAAAAATAAATGACCTGTGCGTAATATGGTACTGACGCAAAAATAAATGACCTGTGCGTAATATGGTACTGACGCAAAAATTTATTTGACGGTTTTTAAAATTTAGATCTCAGTCGAAGAAGTCAGCGAGTAAGAAGCCGTGGCCTGCGAAAGACGTTTCGATTCCACCTCTGCTCGAACCGTTGGAGCTGAAGAAAGCACGACACAAGTCAGCCGACACTTCTGCTTCCAGGAACGTCCCACCACAGCTGTCACCGAGCATGCCAAAAGTGGATTCGAGGAAAAATGGATCAACCGTGGAGAAGGAGAGTTTGCCGTCGTCAGTTGGTGTCACTACTGCAGCTGTCGTTAAAGTTAAAGATGCTGTGATTTGGTCAGGTGACCTGCACATTGATGACGTTCATCTGACTGCCGTGCAGCTCATGTCAAATGCTTTGATCTTCAAACCATGTGGACTGTGAGTACAACTTGTAACGGCGTGTGCTGTGTTACGGCGCCATAGAAATTGTCATCATTATTATTAAATATTATTAACTTGTGTGCTTTATCCACTTGAAGTGATCTGCATCACTTCTATGCGACATGTTTTAATTAAGCTAGTTACATGTTTAACGACACTGCCATATCAAAGATGATTAGTGTCGCCTCCTCCTTTATCCAGGTTTGGGACTGGCACTGGTAGAGAACAACCAGCGGCGGAGTTCATGTTTTAATTATTGTGTTGTATCGTATTTGTACATTTTTATAGCACCTCTCACAGAATGACTTTTCAGAGTCGCTCTCTGCACGAAAATTAATTATTCAGATGGATCACTGTTTCGTATTAGTTAATGCTTTTACTTTGTCACGCTTTACTTAATGTGTGGAGGAAGAGGAGGGTGGTGATGTGGTTTATATTGTATAATTCATTTGTATAGCACCTTTTAAGAATATTGAAGATGCACTACATGTTGAAAGTGAAGGAGATAGATTATGTAGCACTCTCCTACAGTGTATGTCTGTTTTTCATTCTGTCTGTTACGCTGTAATCTATCTGCGGTACATGTGTCTCCAGTTTGATGTTTATGGAGAGTGTGCATGGATGACAGTGTCTTTAAGTCTAGTTTCATCAGTTGACTGATTGCCCCCAGTCTCTCCTATTACGTGATTATGCTTGTAATTTCAGGAGAAAGGCGATTAACGTTGAGAAGAAAGTTCCGCTTGCAAACATTCGAAGCCAGTTCTTTGAGTCTCTAAAGTTGCTTGATCAGAAGTCAGAGCAGAACATTAATGGGACTCACTGCTTCTATGCCTATCTCGCTCCATTGGCCGCGGGTGGTGGACGGGCATTTGCCAAGTTTGTGGACTATCTGACCACTTCTCAAGCTGTAAGAACTTTGCATAGTTTTTAATTCAGTTTGGCTCGTAATTTTGAAATTGTAACTTGAGAATGAAATTTTCCAAGGCCGTAGACAGGGGGGTGTTTTGGGTGTTTGAACACCCCCCGAAATGGAAAATGCAGAAACAAATGTGTTGCATTTTTTAGTTCGTGATGCAAAAACCATGAAACAAAGCCATGAAAACACCCCCGAAATGAAATAATAGATTAAATTTCGATCTGAAAATTGAAGTTGATGACTAAAAAAGGTAGTCAGAAAATTTGGCCGATAAAAATGGAAATTTTCAGGAAATTAAGCCTCCCCAAAACTGAAAACACCCCGCGAAATAAAATCCTGGCTACGGCCTTGAAATTTTCTGTCACTCATCAAGATTGCTGATGAATGTTCTATGATGACTTTGCTATAGATATAATCTGATTTATGTAATTAATGAATCAATTAAAGATTTATCATATATTACTACCTTTTGTGTATAATGTATGTGCCTGCCCGAGATGCATATTCTTGGTAAAGAGAGCTTTGTTTTGCAGGGCTTTGTTGTCAACCTTCGCGACAGTTCGCAGATGATTGTTCTACCTGACTGTGACATCACTCAAGATCTAAGTAAGACTTCTGCCTTTCTTGCACTCACTTATTTAATGTCAGTCTTTTGCATCTGTAGCCTATCTAATTCACATTCATTTTCTTTCTGCATGCGATGATATTTAGAACCTGATATTTAAGTACTGCGGTTATACATTCACATGTCGATGTATTGATTATTATGAGTATAGTCAAAGACTTCGGCAAATTTGCCACTGTGGCACCAGTAAAAACTGAGTTAAAGTAGTCCAGGTAACTGGAGACCAAATTATTTGGCAGTCCTATTCTTTCACACGTTGATACATGATGCCTTCCTCTGCTCAAGTCACAGACTTCACAATATTCACATATTAATTTTTCTGGTAGATGACTGATTAGGCTTAATGTTATATATGTTGCCTAAATAATCACTTACTTTGCTCTGTAGTCAATTATTTATTTTTTCTGTAGATTTTAGCAAAGAATCTTCAGATTCTGTTGTTCTGCATTGCATCGTTTTGTTGAAAAGGTCAATGGCTGACGAACTAAAAGGTGAGTTGCTTCAATGTTTCTCTGTCCTATGACATAAGCAAGGTGGATTTTGTGTTACATAAGCAAGTAACTGGCTTTGCCAACAATTAGACAGTTAAGCTAACAAGTACAGATCCTTTGAGAGGGACATGAAAGTTGCCATGTCAAAAGTATAGGTTAATAAATACAGACAAACACAGAGACTGGTAGTGGATGTTTGTTCACTTTAATAACTCAACTAATCTTGACCTTTCCAGATATTTAATTTCTTTGTTAATGCTATTATTTTACTATGCTGTTTACGACAAAACTTTTATTAGTTGGGAACCTAAATGATAAGAACAATTGAAATTTCCTTTGCATGTCTAGTTTAATTTTATATCGTGTGGCATAGCTAACGTGTTAAAAAAATCTGATAATAAACATAGTACATATCCCTCTAAATATACAATTTAAGACTGGTTATCGTGTGGCATAGCTAACGTGTTAAAAAATCTGATAATAAACATAGTACATATCCCTCTAAATATACAATTTAAGACTGGTTATCACTTTGTCTATCAGTGGCCTATTTTTGTTATCCTGCTGGAGTATTAGTACCTTTGATCAAAATAATTGTATTTTGTAACCAAGCTCAAAGTTCTGCGATACTGTAATAATGACGTTGGAATTATGTTTGTTGGCGTTATTTCTTCTTCTAGATGTGACAGAGAAGCGTCTTCAGCTTCCGGACCAAATCGACAGCAAAGGACAGATACAAGCGGACGGCGTTTCCACAACCCCAGCAGATGATGACAAAGCTGGGAACACCGTCCCAACGATGAACGTTCCAACTCCAGGCAAAGCAGCGGAGACATCCACAGAGGCGGAAATGGAACAGGCGACAGACGCTTTGCAGTCGCGAGATCCTCGTTTGAGACACAAGCCGTTGTCGCAAGTCAGACCGCCGAAGAGCGCTGACGTTGCCCGCGATCGGCCATTGGTCGTCAGCCACAGTCGTCTCGTCACCATATTCGACGAGATGTCGAAGTTGCAGGACAAGAGCAACATCGAACTGGCGCGAATGATAAAAATGAGTCGTCACGGCAGCATTTCAAATCCGTTGAGCGGCCAACCGCCGTCCAACCAGCCTGCCAACGTTCCTCCGCGATCGGACGCCATGGATGCGTTCCCTCGAAAGTCTCCTGCACCCCCTCCGTCGCCTGGCCTGGCACCGGATCGCATGATGCCGATGTCGCAGGGTCCTCCTCGGCCTCTTCTTGGCCCACCGGACCAGGACGGTGGTCGTGGGGGTGGCAGGCCTCCGGTGCAACCACAAGAAGGTTTTCAGAATCAGTGGATGTGGAGATGGCCAGGTGGTGGGCCACAACAAGGGATGCCCAGCCGGCCGGGATCTTTCCCAGGGCCTATGCCATCCAACGGCATGTACGGCGGATGGGGCCAGCCATTTAACGAAGCACCGTATCCGCCAGGACCGGAATTCAAAGCTGCTCCAGTGCGACCGAAAGAGATGCTTTCTCCACGCGCCTGGGCACAGATGCATAAGAAGGGCAGCAAGGATGGTGGTAAAAAAGAGGCAGTTCAACATCCTCCAGAAAAAACAAAGCCAGCCGGACCGCCAGCTGGACCGCCAGCCGATTTCGCAACTCATCCAACACGTCGGTCGAGCGACCCAAGAAACGCTCCACTCCTCGGAGACTTTGCTGGAGGGGCGGACTCTGGTCGATATGCGACTGACAAACGATACGGAGGAGGATTTCCTGGTGACTTCGCCACATCAGACGTACCTACGACCAGACATCCCGTTGATCCCAGATCCAGCAACAGACCCTACTCAGCCGAGTACGGCGGTATGTACGAGTCGAATCGTTGGATGACTGGCGGCGCTCAAAACGAGCAACTCGGTCCTGGTCAGGATGTAAACAGACGGATGAGCGATCCAAGAGTAGTTGGACAACAGCCTGGCGACCCTCAGGGTCAGGATGTGACACGGTGGCCGTCAGACCCTAGACAGTGTGGAGGACTTTTGGGGGAGTATCCGGGGGGCAAGGATTCCGACTGGTGGGGGTCGGCCGATCAGCAGAGATCTCACATGGACAGAACGAGCCAGAATCCTGGCTGGCCGCCGGCAGTCGACAGCAGCAGCCGACCCGTGGGTCTTCTGGGGGATTACCCGCATCATCAGGATGTCAATCAGCCAGCGCGTGCAGCTGAACCGAGGTCGAGCGAGTCTGGGGAGCAGCACTCGAGCCGAAATTCGAGTCGCTCGTCGGTCGATCCTCGAGTTGCTCGGCACGGCGTTGATCCGGGGGTCGCTCCCCGGCGGCCAGCGGATCCCCGAACTGCTCGATCGTCGTCCGGCCCCTCTGGTGCCCCATCAGCAGCGTTTGAATCTAATCGAGGCGCTGACGATCCATCTCGAAATAATCATTCCAGTGCCACTGTGACGTTCGAAGGCAGCATGGTGCAGCAGCCAGTCGTCGCCGGACGGTCGTCTCGAGACGCTGGCCACGATGCTGCTGGTGCGGACCACGGAGGCCCGGCTGCTGCAGCGAATTAGCGATCTGTGTGAGGAGGAATCGGTTCTCTAGTCATCAAGAGAAAGCTGTCGACTGTCTATAATTAATTCTATTGACAAAGTCTGTGAGAGGATTGTTACGAACGCAGTTTTATGGCAGCATTGCTGGGGGCCTTTGTGGCGGACTTTTGACTGCGATCCTTGCCCGATGTTGGTAACAGTTTTGACGCAGATACATGGCACAGGTGTGTGTGTTAGATTCTTGATGTCTTGGGAAATTCTGTTTGGTGGCAACGGGGATTCTATTTGACCCCATGAGTGTCTGTCGGTTTTGGAAATGTGAATTTTATTTTAATCTCAAGTTGAGTGATTAGTGTTGCCGTGTTATGTGCATAATGTATACTATACGACACCGATAGTATATCTTGAAAATTAGTTCTATTATTGCATGCGTTATTATTTTTGCACAGCATGCATTTGAATTTTAGTTTCTAATCACACATTTCACTCGGGTGTATGCCTGTATGGTTACGTTTTACCCTTCCTTTGCTGTTTTTTTTAATTCCACCCAGTTTTTTAATTGGTGAGAGCTGATACAAATGTTGAATTCTCTTTCCAGCTATATCCTAACTGATTCCGTGGCTAACTAAAAGTAAAGCATTAAAATGTTCATATGGGACCGACTCATGTTTGATAAGAGTAATAACAATAGTGCTTAAGACTCTTAAGATATTGTGATGCATAATATATATGTACTTTAAACACTCCGTTTAGTCATAAATTGCTTATAAGAATCATATCAAGTTCCACGTTATCATAAGGCTCGGTAACAATGAAGTTGAATTGTTAAGCTACATGTACATAAAATTTTAAGCCGTGTCTTGCACAAATATTCAAGTTATAGGGTGCCTGCTTCTTGGAGGTTCCATTGTACATAAGATGTTTTAAATTGAGATTTGCGAGTGATTCTAAAAACAGAGACTGAGTTATACAGACTAATCCTACATCTAAAACGCACGTTCTGGGTGCTTATGTTGCTGTGTATGGCACACTCAACCAGAATACAGGATAGTCATTCTGTGAGAGGCGCTATATAAATTTTTAAATACAATACAATTATGCTCTGTGTTGCTACGAAAAACAACAGTGGGCTGTCACTACGATATGTTTTGGATTATAGCAGATACAATACAGAGAAAGTGGGAGCCACTTGTGAATGCTGTGCCATAGTTCCGTTAATTATCAGTGTACGTGACTGAAAATACATTTGAGTTGGATATATTGTCGAGGGATAATATCAACACGACTGTGTTTGAACGTGTTTTGTGTACGTCTCCGTGGATTATATTAATGGTTGTTTAGAATTATTGGATTTTAATTGGTTAACTATTGAGGACGATCACATCGCCAATATAAGGTGGATTATGGAGAGACAGAGGGAATACGGTCAACAGGTGCATATGTGTTTTATAGACTACAGCAAAGCGTTTGATTGCATAGACCATACGTTACTGTGGAAGACATTGATTGAGATGGGAATACCGCTACATCTGGTAAAACTACTAAAAGGTCTTTATGTGGATCAAGAGGCGGTGATAAGAACTGAATATGGAGATACGAGAAAATTTAAAATAAGGAAAGGAGTGAGGCAGGGGTGCATTTTGTCCCCTTTCCTGTTCAATCTGTATGCCGAGAGAATTATGAGGAGAGCTGGATTGGAGGAGGCAACAGAGGGGGTAAGGATAGCGGGGAAAATACTGAATAATCTGAGGTACGCCGATGATACGACATTATTGGCGGGTAAGAGGGACGACCTAGTCGAGTTAATAAGAAGAGTCAGGAAGGAAAGCGAAAAGGCGGGACTATACTTCAATGTAAAGAAAACAAAGGTTATGACAACTGCAACATGGGAAAACTTTGAGGTGGATGGAGAAACGATAGAGGTAGTATCGAGCTTCACATTCCTGGGATCTATGATAGAGAAGGAGGGAAGAAGTGATATGGAAATAAGCAGGAGGGTAACAATGGGGAAAACGGCAATGAACGGTCTGGAAAAGATTTGGAAGGATAAATACGTGAGCAGGGAAACAAAGAAAAGACTGGTAAAAGCACTGATCTTCCCAGTGGTCCTATATGGATGCGAGACATGGACAAAGACACGGGATATGGAAAAGAAAATCAATGCATGTGAGATGTGGATTTGGAGAAAGATGCTAAGGATTTCATGGACGGAGAAGAGAACTAACGAATCGGTGCGCGTGGAGCTCGGAATAGAGAGGGAGGAGACACTGCAGCAAACAGCAACTTGGAGGAAACTGAGCTACTTCGGCCATGTGATGAGATCTAATGGTTTGGAAAAGGAGCTGATGACGGCATGCGGTGAGGGAAGGAGAAGATGTGGAAGGCCAAGGAAGAAATGGTTGGATGAGGTACAGGAAAAGTCTGGCATGAGACTGGAGGAGCTAAGAGAGGCGACTAGGGAGAGGATCAACTGGAGAGGATACATCAGGGATATCGCCAGAGCTGCAGAAGCTGACGGCACCAGGTGACCAGGTGATTGAGGATTATAGTTTCACAGTGAGGCAACAATCGGTCGATGTGTGGTGCATTGTGACATTGCAGAATCTAACGGTACGTTAGTTCAAATGCATAAATAGGATAAAAGGCACTTACGTAACACAACAAAGGGATCACTTGTACAATGGATAGGCTGTACTCAAACTATTGTGGTAATTCGTGTATTCACAGATTCTAACAGCACAAATGAAAACAAAATTATAATAGAATGCAATATATAAATAATATTTGACCAACTCTTAAAACTCTATAACTTGCATCAACAAAATGAAGTTTTAGTTGGATCACAATAATTTATTACAAAATCATTTATTAACAAATAAGCAAGCACTGATGATATACAGAGTGAATAGAAGTTATAATTTGGATTATGGTTTACAGTGCCAATAACAATAATTTCTATAGAAAAGTGCAAGAATTGAGTACAACACAACAGAAGATCATATAGCTTTCAGATGCTTGGCTTCACAGTATTTTCTCAAACATTTTCTGTCTAGACATTGCGTACATGGAAGTTGACGAGTATAATTTTATGGTCATTCCATAACCTTTGGGTGTAAATCTGCTTTGCTGTTAAATTTTTTAAATTTGTATTCTCTTAGTTGAGTCTCATGCACATTGGTATGCCATAGTGTCAAAGTTGACAATATTAAAAACAAGTTACATGGTTAGTGGGGAACCAGCATAAATTATGATGCCCCACCACAGAACCAAGGCCTGAAAGCACAACAGAGTATGTGAGCACAGCCAGAAGCATGCTTGCGTAGAATGGTTAAAGGTCAGCTGTGTGGAGAAGTCAGATGGATAAGCAAAGCAAGCAGCCTGTACGGTCAACTGGTGTTGCTAAAATACAGTGAATACCTGTACACAACATTTTAGTGAAAGAATGAGGCACAGTCATAAACAAGGTTCAGCCACCCGCTGGAAACAGGGCAAGAACGGCCAGTTTACATGGAATGACCCTTAATATCTGTGAGTTCGTATCATCCATATCTTATATTTCCCAGCAGTAAATGGCACAGTCAACATGATTTTGAGTATGGTTTTTGCTTTTGGAGTAGTAGGGTTTGGCCAAATTGACATTTTGACGATTTCCAATTCCGAATATTATTTAGCCGGCTTCCCCCCGTTAATTGGCAATATGTTGTTTTTTTGTTCTAAAATACATTTCAAACCATAGTTGCTTTTTCTTTTTTTCTTCTGAAAAACGTGGTTTTTTGGTTTTGTTTTTTTTTTCGTCTGGTTTTTACCATTTATTTTTTTATATATAACTTTATTTATTAATAAACGGTCTTTTATTATTTTATTCTATTTTTGTATGATGCTTGTTACGCTGTCTCCATTCTTTCCAGAATTCAGCTACTTATGTCGTATTTAACTGGTTAACGTCATCATTTGATAAATAAATTAGACCAGTCGGGGCCCCTACAAGAAATTATATTTAGGCCTATAGTTATTTTGATATCAACTTAGGTCTTTAATATATAAATCAAAATTTTAAGTACAATATTTAATTTAGTACACAACTATAGTCTGTGCTTACACTTTAGTTTTTAATTGCATTAGCTTATGTCAATCAGCTTGAACTTATGTTTACAATTTAAATTTGGATATGTGCGAATACTTTAAATTTTTTTCAATTCCTTATTACGGCAAAGTTAATAAGAAAAAACTTTTGTAGATTTACATCAATTAACTAGTGCTAGCCTACTAATAAATTTGTGCTATTTGATGATTAAGATCAAGTTTGAAATGCAGTTCAAGATGTAATGTTCAGTCAGATTATTTTTCGTTTCCATTTTTTTTTCTAGAAAAATTATGGGTTTTTCGTTTTTTTATTGTTTCTAACCTACCTTTTTTTACATCTATGCTTCACACCACATGGCTTAAGGCAAAAGACCTACTGGCTTTTAAAATATTTTAAAAACTGATTTTCGGTGATAACGTTTACCCAAGGAGGTCCCCAACAACAGGCTACGATTTTTGTAGTAATGAAAAGAGAAATTTCTTTTGGTAAAAATATTATTTCTATTGGTATTAGCAGATCCAATGGTAGTCCAGGGATGTGCCCTGCTTAAGAGGCAGGGTAAGATGGTAAAATCAAGCGAAAATCAATTTCTCAATTAAGATTTGGCCAAACCCTAATTCAGAGCACAGCCTAGTCGATGATTATTGTGTCCTGCAGTCTCAGAGTTCAAATGCGCATCCATTAGAGAAGCCTTTCCTATCCAAAACAGATGAACAGGAGTGCGTCGTCACATGGCGCTAATTTCCGGGTTGCAGTGACTTATGAGAAGAATCTGCAGATCCATAACGTTCGTTCCGGTCAGACCGGTCTTCAGAAGATTTCGACCCATGTCGACTTTCGCAAAGAAATTGTACGTATCGTTGTTCTGCATGTACACCTCCGAGTCCAGATTGTTCTTGAGCGCCCTCTGCACGAGATGCGAGTCAGCAATCGCTCCAGCCGCGTCGGTCGGCCCGTCCTCACCGTCCGTCCCACCGCTGAGGAAAGTGACGGCGAACTCGTGCAAGATGTCGTCCTTCATCAGGTTGTGCATTCCGAGCGCCGTCGAAAGCACCATCTGCTGATTGCGACCGCCGAGCCCCTTACCCTTCACCTCGACGGTCGTTTCTCCAGCCGCAAGAATACAGACCGGCTTCCGCATGTTGTGGCTCCCCTCCAGCAGGTACCGCAGTTCGTTGATCTTCGATTTGCTGATGCCGCACCGCACGAGGTCGAGCTCCGCCTCAACAAGACCGAGGTCGAAGCCACGCCGACAGCTCAGCGATCGACAGACGTAGTTGGCGAGCAGCGCAAACATCTGACCACGCTCTGTCGCGTCGCCGACGATCGTGTGCGAGAGCTGGAAAGCAGAGTAGCCGAGAGACCGAGCGTGGTGCTCGCTGGCGTCGAGCGCTATCACGTTGCTGCCGATTATGAGGTTCTGAACGTTGGTGCAGTGGAAGCTCGGCTGGTTCTTCTGAACGATCTGTTCAAAGTCGATGTTTTCAGCGTGTCCCACGATCTCTTTCTTGAAGCCCGGCAGACGCGCTCGCTCCTCGAGGATTCGAAGGACGGAGCGCGGCGTTTCGGCGATGCAGCCGAAGCGGTTGAGGAGGTCGAGGCACTGCTGTGGAGTGGTGAAGTCTGGGACAGTTGGACCGCTGGAAAGGAATTGTAGATCGTTTCCAACGACATCTGATATGAGAAGTGCGATCACCTGTGATATTACAATCACAAAATTACTACTAGTTACCACTATCATCAAATGTATTATTGTATTTACTAAGCACCAATTTCTATTGACAGACATCAGTTGGTGATGCATGAAGAATGTGCTTCAAGGTGGCAGAGCACAGCAGCCAACTTAGGCTACACTCTCGTCGGTTAATATTGTAAATACTCGCCTTTATATTGTAAATTGTAATTGTAAATTTTAAAACCACCTCTAATACAACAAACTACCGTGCTTGGAGGTCCAGACATGACTCAGTGCTGAAGAGAAACAGTGGAAGCACCAGGTCCAGACATATCCTCTGTGCATGATCTTCCCAACAAAATTACAAATTTTTAATCAATTACAACTGAACCAATTACAATTGAATACACTGGTCTTCAAACATAAGGCAAAGAATGGATGTACTTAAGTTTTAATTACCTAGTAACAAATTGCATAATTAGTTACTAGGCAATTAAAACTTGAGTACATTTGAAGCACTTCAAGAACAGGAATCAGAAGATCGTATTACAGTTTAGTATGAATTAGCCTGTGGTCTTGAAGCGTTATTTCTCTTGATAGTTATTGAAGGGCTCTTAGAAGGGATAAGGACTATCAAGACACGCCAGGAATATTATACGATAATATTATCCATCTTTTTACACATACACATATTTATCCATGCATTCTTACTTGCCAGATGCATCATTGACCAACAATTTTCGTCTCTCCAACGCATCTTCAAACCATTTATGATTCTCAACTCACTCTGTTAAACAACACTAAAGCAGATGTTCATTTATCAAATGCAATGTCAGCAAATTTTATACATGCTACTCATACATATATCTCAGCAGCAGCTTAGTGGCATTATATAGAACAATAGTTCACTAATATGTTGCATAATAGGCTACCTTGTGTCTCCCAGCAAAAGAGACATCTTACCTGAGCCGGATATGCCGCCTTGGCCAGGCCGCCTGCCTTCAGCAATTCCAAGTGTTTACGGACAGTATTCAGCTGTTGAATTGTAGCACCTTTACGAGACAAGAGACGCGTCACTTCGAGCAGCTCTGGTAGAGTTATTGGTGGAATGGGAGCCGGAAGAAGAGCCGACCCTCCACCTGGATTGCAAATACACAAGAAACTAAAAGCATTTTATTTCTATTGATGTCAACAAATCATATTGAGACAGAACCTCTTTATTGGTATGGTGTTGTTATTAAGAAGTACCAACATCATAAAGGGAGGTCCTTAAATGCAAGGATCTTGGTACTAATAGCATCCAGTCACATTAGCAATTCACCAGAATGATTTTCTGGATACTATCAGGATTATGGTTTGGTTTTGGTGCATTAAACAATGGCAGAACAGAAGTTAATAATAATAATAACAATATTTTAGTATGAACTCTCCTTACAAAATACATCCATCATTTAAAATACTACAACACAATTTGATATGATGAATCAGGATTGAAACGGTACCATACAACATGACACTCTACAAGCATTTCAAGAAAGTAGTCCCATCAACAGATTATTTAAGGCATCTGAAATGTAAATCTGGGAAAATCATTATAAATACCAACTTGTAGAGAAGAACCTATTTAGTAATGGTTACGTTACCAGAGATGAGAGCAAGCACAATGTCGTCTTTGCCAAGAGACGTCAGGATATCGTACATCTCCATGGCCGCCTTGTGAGCCGTCTCGTCCGGCATATTCCTCGCACCACCTTCGATGATCTTGACACGACTGGCTGCCCCAGGAAGCAGGTCCCTATGACAAACATTTCAACACAACTCTAGTATTCCAGATACTACAAGAAGCAAGAATTTGGTACTCATTTGTGAATTTGTCAGTCAGTTAGTTACGGTACCTCCTTCCGCTGTCAACTGTTCTCTTCCCTCCGCCACTGACCAGGTGCACCTCCAATTTCCAATTCATGTTTCGACGTCTACCACATTAATCTCCTAGATGCATACAATCTCTTCTTACTCACTGATACTTAACCGTTTGTTTTAGCTAAGCATCTTCCTTTTGGTGCAAACCGAAAAGAACAACCTACCATTTTCCAAGTGATTTAAGCGTGTCCTGTATACCATGCGGTACACTAGCAATTCCACCAATGATGTGATCCTTCAAGATGTCCTCAGCCGTTCGAACCATTCCAATCACCGCTTTACCAAACGCAACCACGTGGATATTCTGGTTAACGATATATCGACGGTCGGCCACTGTCAAGACATTGCCATCCAATTTGAGAGCATTGAGCATCATTGCCTGTGGGAAAACAGCCTTAACTCCCATATTGAAGATGTCTGATGCATGTTCACGTAGTCTTGCGTTTTCCATTTTTATGTTTAACGAATGTTGCCTTCGGTAGAGGAAAACAATACTTGCGGTTCGGTTCAGAGGACAAAGGATTCCAGCTTGGATGCACCGGGTGGATGCGGCAACGAGGGAGTGCAACGACGGTGAAAGAAACACCATTTTATTCTGAATAGAAAGATTTCCAGAAGGTTTCCTGCAAATAGAAAACAATGTATGTTTTTATTCATTCATTCCAGAATATATATATATATAGTCAAGTGACCTGCCACAACCTATAAACAACCTATATATATATATATATATATATATATATATATATATATATATATATATATAATAGCACTGCCAATGATCCACAGAGACAGTAAATACTATCATCCAAGCCATTTCACAAGCCTATAATTCTTACACTGAAGAATATCTGCCCTACTGTTCCCTTTGGCCTCTTAAATAATTCATACAAGTGTTCTGGAAGAGGGATAAGAGAACTGAAGGACATGGCACAACAGCGTGAAACGTGGAAACATTGGACGTTTGGACCTGCCACTTGGCAGAGAACGTAAAGAAGAAGACATGTGTTCTCAGGTTGCCTTGTTTAGTGCTAATTCAAAGAACGTCTCTCACCGTAGTACTTCTTTTCCAATGATAATATTGCAAGCTTTTACTAGATCTCCTCTGCTCTTCCTCCCTCTCTCCAATCTTGTTAGGCCACATTTTTCAGCCTTTCTTCATGGTCTTGTAGACCAGATAATTTTTGTTAGCTCTTCTTCACACTTTTTCAGTTTGCCGAAATCCTGTTTCAGGTATGGACTTCATGCAGTATTCCAAATAAAGGCCCTGATTTATACAATATAAGTCGGCATTGTATCTCTGTCTCTGGTGACGATTCTCCTTTAAATCATACATAAAGTTGAACTATCCTTTTTCATGTTCAGCACAGTGCCCTTAAAGCTTTGCACTCTTGTGCATCATCATTTCCAGCAGTGAAGTGTCATTTCACATAAATAATGACTAAACCTTTCGGAATTAAACATATCTGCTCTGAATTTGGAGCGTTATACATCTCCTATTTAACTACGCCCTCGGGTACAGGACGGGTAGCCTAGTACAGTGTGCTTATTACATTACATGCGCTGCATGAATAGGCCTACTGAACACCAATACACACGATTATGCCAATTAATACGATGCTCCTCCTACGACTGCGCAAACTGCCCAAACAAAGAAAATAATGGCCCATACGCCGAAAAAATATTCTGCTCATAAACAGCCCAAAAAGCTGTCGCTGCCGACATTTTTAAGCAGTAAAAGACATGAAATTATATACTGTTTCAAACAACTCACCAGTAGTAAATAATCTTGGGGTCAATCACAGGTGGCGCCACTTGCGATCTTCGTTTCACATGGACTCCAAAATAGAGCGCAGAGTCGACAACAGATTAGCATTTTTACTGTAGGCCCATTGAAAGCAATAGGGCCTAATTGCAGTTTTCTGTGCAAAACAATTAAGCATCTACATAGCGCAAAGTAATAAATGCACGGCTGCTACTAAATAATCGCACAGAAGCAAACTATCTTTTAACAAAATAAAAGAGTTCATTACCAGCTGCTCGCATGCATTAGGCAGACACACTTTTTGACATGTGCTACAACTGCCTGACTTTCCGGACTTGACCCGCTGCCTATCGATTTTGTTTTGATTAAGCGCCTGTGAATATGCAGGTTCCCGCGACTTCGCTTTTGTGGCCGCTGTAGAAGTCTCGAGATTACGATTACGATTAACTTTACTATTCGTTGATATTACTAGGCCTATTGGCCTACATGATTGTCATTTACTTTGTGTTATTTTACATTATATTTCGATGGCCCATTGTGCGTTCACAAATAGAGCAAGAAAGTATATACTTACTTATTTACTTCCTTACTTACTTAAATGATCGATCTACGAAACATTGCTTGAAAACAAGCTTGAAAACGTGTAAAGTCTGTCGCACAGCTGATCCATTTATGTCGATCTTTGACCTGACCTTATATAAATTATCAGTTATTTCGCATATAAATTGACCAACAAATAAATTACGCTAATATATATGCATACTTAAGGCATATTTTACAAATGCGTTCAAATTTTACAATCGCACATTAAAAATTAAAATGCGATTTTGCTAGACTATTTTCTTTGCACCGTTATATATGCAGCTGTGAGAAGGCACGTGTAATTGTTTTCGCTACAAGACAATTGCACCTAGTGCAAAGACAGCGATAAACATTATGTGAGTACTTAATTTAGACTTTGTGTTAATGATTACTAAGAGTTTTAAAACTTTTGCGATTGGTTTCGTTATTGGCAGAGTCGTAATGGACGATATAAGTGATTAATGTTGGAAACTGAAGGTTGATTATTACCCCACTCGGTGCGACGTACTCGATCTGTTTTGTCTATGTTGACGGTTCGCTACATCGTTTTGTCCGCATTGAGGATTCGGTGGTCAATGTCTGCTGGTGATCGGAGTTGCTGACAAAATCGGGATTTGGGGGTTAGGCAGTCGTCAAGATGACTTCGCCTGGTATGGGAAAGCGCCGTAGTGACATGGACATCATGAAACTGTATCTTTGAAGCATCTTCTTGCCCCTTTTCTTTTCCCCGGTTTCAGCGTATCTTTCCTCCCCGATGTCTTAGAGCTGAGCTAACTGGAAGACTTCTGGGCAAAACTCCGAACGGCGGTCCCAAATTACAACATTAAGAAAATCAACACGACGTGTCGTAATAGTCCAGTGTATTGGATGGGCGCATAGAAACGGTTTCTTTTGCACTCCACACTTATAAAACGACCAGCTGGTCCATCGAAATAGAAGCCGGAATAATGAGAAAGCACTTGAGAAATGGATGCTGGACGAAGACCTTTTACAGGTGAAATGAAGGTGGATTTATGAAAAACGCAAGTGAAATAAGTTGGATGAAGGTATTTTCAGATCTGAAATAAAAGCTGGATTGATGAATTGAATGGTTGAGAAATAGAACCGGGATGATGGACATAATAAGTTAAATGGAAGATGGGTTGATTAAAACGCTTGCGAAATGGATGCTGGACGAAGGGTCCTTATAATTATGTTAAATAGAAACTGGATTGACGAAAATTAAACTTGAGAAATGGAAACAGGACTGTTGATTTCAACGATGTATTTCATCTGACATGCATCCACCTTCCATTTCAGCTGGAATGCCGTTTATCCAGCTTTCTTTTATCAAGCTTCCATCAATCAAACGGTTTTCATCAATCCACCTTCTATTTCACCACACACCATGTTTAAAGCCTTCTCAGGATATAGCCTATCGATTTCTTTAATTTTATCATTTGGGACCGCTGTTCCCAGTTGTTGTTGTGTGACAATTACAATATTTGACGATATAGACTATATATTTTAATTTGGGACCGCCGTTCGGAGTTTTGCCGACTTCTGTAGCGCCTTTGAAGCATTTGCGGGGCAGGGCAGGCTGCCGTAGCTATTGTGGAAATTTACAGGTAGCATTTTACTAAGATTTCTGTCTTGCTCAGAACACGAGAGATCACCTCGGAGGCATCTGTTTGCCGATTCTGTTTGCTTATGCACTTGAGGTGATTACTAATCTAATCTATAACGTCTGTAATCCTATGGTCAAATTACGTGTTAATGGTTGCTGCAAAAGTTCTCTGCTGACCATATGCCAGGGTGAGTTAAGTCAAAGTCTACGGGGAGAGAAAGGAGTCCAAAGGAGTAATACATTGCAATCAACCAGCATGGAAAGTAGTCCAGGAAAAAATGAGTTTTTAGTTAAGATCAGACGACCAGAACAGACTTTAGAAAGCAGATGTTTGCAGAAATAGAGTCCCAGAGTCTAGAGCCAGTCACAGAAAGTACCACTGGTGTAAACTTGTCAAAAATAAAGGTGGACTTGAGTATCTCGACAGTCTGAAGAATGTAAAATCTAATGACATAATGTGTGCTTCAAAGGTTATATATTACGTATGATAAATTAGAATTTCTTTTCTAGATCTTGATCATTGTGTCCAGACATTTATGTAGTTCCTTAACAGAAACTGTGAATAGTGCTGCAACGATTGGTAAACTTCAATCTTGGTTAGTCGTAGACTGTTAACATTGCTGCTGCTAAGTTCTAACTTTTAATTTCGATACAACCAATTGTTTTCCTTGATGGTCGATTGTCGTTCAGCATCCAGAGCAAACATGAAGTCACAGTTTTGTCCAATCTTCATGAGTTCATTGTCAAGTTTCACGGCCCACCTGACAGTAAGTGCACAAGTTTGGAATTATTAATTGCTGTTTTATACAAACGGAACTTGTATCTGTTTAAAGTTTATTTTCATTGAAGAGAAGTTAGAAAATTTATCTTTAAATCTACTCATATTATTACAGTAAGTGCACAAGTTTGGAATTATTAATTGCTGTTTTATACAAACAGAATTTGTATCTTTTAAAAATCTATTTTTATTGTAGAGCATTAAAAAATGTCTTTAAGTCTGCGTGTAATATTATTATTAGGTCAATTATTATTGTTGCCTTTACATTTGCGAACAATTTTGATGTAGACAAGAAGGTCAGACAGAAATACTTCAAATACTGCTATTATTATCTTATCGAATAACTTATGTTGTGTCATGTCATTGTCATAAAGCACGATGCGCACCAATCAATGGTAATTTAAAGCTAAGCTGTGGTCATGAGTGCTCATCTATTAATTATTAGTAGTATTAGTTGATTAATTAGATACATTTGCAGCATGCACAAGGTCATACCGAAATGTGAATCTGAGGTGCAAATAGTCAGTCACCAGGAGTAGATGCAGTAGACAAGAAGTTGCTTGAAAGCCAGGTAGAAATGGTATACACTGGAGAAGTTTGATCAGTACTTAAGATAATTCAGTGGTCAGTAATCATGGTGCAGTTTACGAAGGAATAGGGAGACATTCCCTCTCACGCTCATCTTTGTCCCACATTTTCATTTTGCATTTCATTCATGCGGGAAGGTTTTTCGTCCCTGTTACTGCCAATACGCATTGCACTGAATATAATTATATGAGCTCTGAAGACTGGAGAGCAATTTTATTGGTCAAAATCTAAATTGTTTTTCCAACTTTTCTGTTTTGCCGCAGGTCCATTTGAAGGAGGAATCTGGAAAGTCAGGGTCAATCTCCCAGACAAATACCCATTCAAGTCTCCATCCATCGGTTCGCAATAGTTTTGTCCTAATAATTAATGCTAAGACGATTTGCCTAGCACTGCTGTGGAAAATGTTTCCATGAAGGAAAGGGTGCTGTACATGATTCAACAATTTAATGGCAGCAGTCTACTCCTGTAATAATTTGTTATCATCCATTCATACTATGAAAATTTTGTAATCATACTGTGATTTGTCAGTTTTAAATTAAATGAAGATAGGGCTTAATTTTAAATAGATAGACATAGCGGCACCATTATGATTTTAAAATTTCGATACAAACAATGTTGCTTTCTGCATTTTTGGTTTTTCATGTTTTTTTAGGTTTTGTAAACCGCATCTTTCATCCAAATGTTGATGAAGCGTAAGTACTGCATTTTTTTATTACTGTTAACGGTATTATTATTGTTAAAAACATTTTTGTCATGATTATCTTCAGTATTTCGATTGAGCCTTGATAGCCTGAGATATAATTTAATAGGCTTGCTTGTCCTCTTTGTGTGTGTGCTTCAACCATGCAATGCTAAGCTTTCTCTTTTGTGCACCACATGGAACACGTGTCCATTGGAATTACATATGCCACTCAATGACGAATTGTTTGACCTTTTACTTATCAAATTAAAAGAATATGTGACACTTTCTCTGCTTGAACTGTAAGAGAGCTGTATGCTGCTGATGTTCTGTGTCTCTCAAGTCGTCTTTGTTGTGCGTTGATGTGTTTAGGTCGGGATCCGTTTGCCTGGATGTGATCAATCAGGCATGGAGTGCATTATTTGGTGAGTCAGTTTCATTCATTTATTCATTCATTCGTTCGTTGGTTCATTCATTCACTGTGTCGTGGTTATATTAAATGATTATCAAATTAAACACTTGCTATGCATGTATAATTATTAATTATAGGTAGAAGTTAAGCTAGGCAATTTAATTGGCGAGTTTAGGTAATATGTGTGGCAACATATAAAATATTAATACATAAAACCAATGACTGCAGCTAAGCGTAATAACGAGTGGTCAAGATTACCATGACAACAAAGGACGCTAATCCTATTCGTGATTGGTGCAAACTGGAAGCGAATGACGTGACGAGTTAAAAATGACGTCAGCGAAGTGGACGTTAAGTTTTTGACTCTCTACAGGTATATCTGGAAATGGTGGTTGTTTCGCTGCGGTGAACAATCCAAAGTTGTGATTTTCAGAGTAGAGACGAAGGTAATTGAACTGTTCGGACGATCAACCGATAGTTCAAAGTATTGTGCATTAAGTGCAACGCAATTTAAATGAGAAATTTGCGTTAGTGCATAATAATCATCGTGTGAAGTGTGAGACACTTGCGAAGAAGACGAACTCTTAGGCAACAGACTGAAGAGTCGTGTAATTTGAATCGGCAAGCGAACAGCTGATCGGCGTGTGAAGTACGAAGGACGTTTGGTCAACTGGAGAAGAGCTGTGAGGTGAATGCGATGATTCATCTCGTGTGCAACTGATTCACGGCAAGATACGAGTAAGACGTTTGGTGTGGTCACTTCCATGACTGCATATTCAACCGTCTGATCAACATTCTTGACTGCGAAGAATCGGACGACGGAGAGAGCCGAGGACATTCGAGTTTCATACAACTCGACAGATAAGCGCAAATATAATATTTCCTAAGTAACTCGCCACACTAGGTAAATAGGATTGTTATTTGTTTGTGCATATGAATGATATTGAATAACTTTATATTATAGATATTTCATAAGAACTGGGAGTTCGTTGAATTTGGAAGAATTTCTTGAGTAAGTTAAACCCAACCGATTAACCACTAGGATAATAAAGTGCCCTTTTTCACGGGATACGACAACTATGGGGTCCTACGTTCCGGGATATTAAAAATGGGTTTTTTAACTAACACTCGAAATATCAACGAACAATAATCTCAAGTATTGAAAATGTATAGTTTTAAAGTTATCGCTTTTGCGATTGCGAAAGAACGACTTTATTAATAAGCGTTTACTCGATGCGAATTGTTTAGTACGATTAACCTCGCGTAACCATAGAGTACGCATTTCAAGAGGGAACATTTTATTAGTCTTATTTTAAAGATTATCTTTTGAAGAATTTAATTCTTATATAGCGAAAGCTATTTGAAATACTTGTTAACTAAGTAAACAAGTAAGTAGACCATGTCACTTGGAGAACATGAACAGTGGGTTAAACTCGCTAAAGAGATGGGGATGGATGGTGATGAGTTGAAGACGTTTGTGCGTGATAGACAGCAGGAAGCAAGAGACGACAGACTGCGTGAACGAGAAGATCGAAAGCTTAAAGAAGAGGCAGCCAGAGCACAAGAAGAGGCACAAGCAGCCAGAGCACGAGAAGAGGCACAAGCAGCCAGAGCACAAGAATTAGAGTTAGCAAGAATAGCTGATGCCAGACTGGAACGGGAAAGAGAGGTGGCCGTGGATGAGGCGAGATTAGTTCGTGAAGCAGCTGAATGCCAAGCCAGGAGAAATATGGATCTTGAAGTCAAGAAGCTTGAATGTGAATTGAGGATGAGGGAAATTGATTCAAGAAGTAATCAGAATAGAGGTGAAGCCACATTCACAATGGTTGGTGATGGTTCATATCAAGGAAACAGTAACCATAACAGAGGAATGAAAGATATAAAATTCCCTGTATTCAATGAGAATAAAGATTGCTTGGATGCATATTTATTAAGATTTGAAAGGACATGCACGGCATACGAGATAGCAACAGAAAATTGGTCTCTGATGCTAGCCAAGCATCTTGAAGGAAAAGCGTTAGAGGTATATCAAAGAATGTCATCTGAGGAGACACAAGATTACGAGTGTTTGAAAAGACATCTGTTAAAAAGGTTTCAATTAACAGAGGGTGGATATCGTAACAAGTTTAAGATGAGTAAAATGGAGTCAGGTGAAACACCTACAGATTTTGTGCATAGATTGAGGAGATATATGCAGCAGTGGCTACTTCAAGCTGGATTCGAGAAAACCTACGAAGGAATGGAGAACTTATTATTAAGAGATCAGTTCTACCTTACGTGTAGCAATGAACTTAAGATGTTCCTCAAAGAAAGAGGCAAGATGAGTCTAGAGGACACCTTGAACTGTGCCGAGTCTTATATCGAGGCGCACGGATATAAATACACAGAAAGTAATCTAAGGCCTCCAGTGAAATTCAGTAACGAAAGGCCGAATGTGAAACCGTTCGACGATAAATCAAGAGAGAGGTTTAATGGAAACATAAATAGAGGACGAGGAGACATGAAACAGAACAGGGAGACGAATCATAATGGAAGTATGAATAGAGGATTTAGTAGAGAAAGAGAACAGGCGGCTGAACATAAGATAACTTGTTTCTCATGTGGCCGAACCGGACACAAGTCATATGATTGTTCACACAAACAAAAAGGAGTTGTTAAACATACTGCGGCGGCTATACAAGTATATGAGAATAGGGCGTACAAGATAGCGCAAGCAAATGAAGAGTTGAAACTAAATGAAGTTGAAAAAGAGGAAGAACGTAAGAAGGAATTACCGATACAGTTGGCAGCAAGTACAATGGTTACTGATCGGAGAGATGATGGCGATGACCTTGAGAATAAAAATGAAGGTCAGCTAAAGGTGAACGGTGTGAATGCCAGTTGTCTATATGACTCTGGGTCAAGCACATGTATTGTCAAGAGATCACTGGTAAATGATGTTGATTTCACAGGAAGAGAAGCCCAATGCATATTAATCGATGGGACATTGAGAAATTTTCCGACAGCAAAGGTTAATATTGAAAGTGAGTATTTTACAGGAAACGTTGAAGCAATGGTGATGGAAGAACCGGTGAAACCAGTAATTATCGGTAGGATGAAGGGACTAAAATATCTGGTAGTGAAAGAAACTACAGATAACATGATAAACTGTGATCGGAGTGATACAGATGATAACGAGAATAGAGAGGATAGATTGAAAAAGATTCAGAAATCTTTAAGTGTTGAGTCACAAGGACAAAGTGACAAAAAGAAAGTTCATTTTGCGAGTGAAATCACAAGTGAATTAAATGATGATGTAACGGATGACGTCATCGAGAATGATGATGTGTGCCAAACGACAGCAGCAGTTGAAACCAGAGCGGAATCAAAGAAAGTAACAAAATACAAACAGTTGAAAGTTACTGAGATGCCGGATTTAAATGTATCAACAAAAGAAATTAAAGAGTTACAAAGCAAAGATGAGACTTTGAAGAAGTTTTGGGATAAAGCAATTGATTGGAGTGGTGATGACAGTGTAACAGAGAAAGTTCTTTATGTGAAGAAGAACGGATTTTTGTATAGGAGATTCATGGAGACAACGGAAGATGATGCGAAGTGGCAGTTAATGGTCCCGAAGGAACTTAGAGGTAAAGTATTAGCCGTGGCCCATAACTCGCTATTGTCAGCACATTTGGGTATGAAGAAAACCCATGATAAAATTGTGAATGAATTTTATTGGCCATCGATAGGACAAGAAATTAAAAGGTATGTCCTGAGTTGTGATGTATGCCAAAAGTCGGTAGACAAAAAGGTGAGCCACAGAGCACCGATGGGACATCTTCCGGTACTGGATGTACCATTCAAACATGTCTGTGTAGACATTATCGGAGTGATAGAACCTATGTCATCAAGAGGTTATCGTTATATATTAACGATAGTGGATTTGAGTACCAGATACCCAGAAGCGATTCCACTGAAAGGAATAACTACAGAGGAAGTGGCGGAAGCCTTGTTCAATTTTTATTGTCGCATGGGTGTTCCTCAGAAAATCCATACTGACAGAGGGAGCCAATTCACTTCAGAATTGATGGCTGAAGTTAACAAGATGTTGTTAATCAAGCACACTTTCACTAGCCCTTACCATGCTATGGGAAATGGATGTGTGGAGAGACTTAACGGAACAATAAAAGCAACGTTGAGGAAGCTAATAGGAGAACAGATCAAGGAATGGGACAGGTTCTTAGCACCATTATTGTTCGCGTTACGAGACACTGTACACGAAAGTCATGGGTTCACACCCTTTGAATTAATTTTTGGAAGGTCATGCAGAGGACCAATACAGATATTGAAGGAACTCTGGACAAATGAGAAAGTGGAGGATGAAGTAAAAGATGTTTATACATACATGACCGATTTGAGAGAAAGAATAGAAGAAACATGTGATATGGCACAGAAGGCCATACATAAAGCAAATGAAAAGAATAAGAAGTATTATGATAAGAAAGCACGATACAGAGAGTTGAAGATAGGAGATAAAGTTTTATTACTGTTACCCAGTTGTAACAATAAGATGCTTGTAAAATGGCAAGGACCATTTGTGGTCAGAGGCAAAATAGGAGATTATGATTACAAGGTGGAAATTGATGGTGGAAAACTCAAAACATATCACATCAATATACTAAAGAAGTACTACGAGAGAAATGGAGAAGGTAATGATGTAGAAACGTCAGCATACATATCGGCGATAGTACATGATGGTAAAGATGGTGAAGATGAAGAAGAAGAGATATTGAGCTTATATGTAAGTAAACAAACGGAGACTTACAAAGATGTGGATATCAATCCTAAATTGACGGAAAAACAGAAAAGAGAATTAAGGGAACTACTGAGAGAACATGAGGACATATTCAGTGATAAGCCAGGAAGGACAGACATGGTAAAGCATGAGATTCATCTGACGAGTGATGAGCCAATTCGGTTACGAGCTTATCCAACGCCATATCACCTCCAAGCGGAGATAAACAAAGAATTGGAGACGATGCTAGATAATGGAATTATAGAAAGATCGGAAGCAGCGTATGCAGCGCCGCTTGTAGTTGTTAAGAAGTCAGACGGAAGTAACAGACTTTGCTGTAATTATAAACAACTCAACAAAGTGACAGTATTCGATCCAGAACCGATGATGTCGAATGAGGATATTTTCAATAAACTCAGTGGAAGTAAAATCTATAGCAAGTTCGATTTCTGTAAAGGGTATTGGCAGATACCAATGAGCGAAGAATCAAAAGACTTAACCACATTTATCTGTGCAAGCGGATTATATAAATTCAATGTGTTACCATTTGGACTAGTCAATAGCGCGTCCAGTTATAATCGCTTGATACGGAAAATATTACATGGAACTGAAAATCTAGAAAGTTATGTCGACGATATTCTTGCTCATACAAAAGGATGGGACGAACACATGAAGACGTTAAGAGAGTTTTTCACAAGAGTGAGAAAAGCTCATTTGACATTGAAACCGAAGAAATGTTCACTAGGATATGGCAAGATAGATTTCCTAGGCCATACATTGAACAACGACGATATAAGCCCTAAGGGAGAATCTATTGACAAGATTGTGGAAATGCCACAGCCTAAGACGAAGAAGCAAGTGAGAAGTTTTTTAGGAGCGATAAATTACTATCGAAAGTTTATTCCACATTGTGCAGAATTGATGGCACCGTTGAGCGACTTGACTAAAAAGTTAGCTCCTAACAATGTTGAATGGAACCAAGAGTTAGGTGAAAGTTTTAAGCAGTTGAAAGAAGCACTAGCTAAGACACCAATCCTTAGGTTACCAGACTTGGAGAAAGAATTTATAATACAGACAGATGCATCAGGAAAAGGGATAGGTTGTGTTCTTATTCAACAATATGAAGGAATAAACCATCCGATAGCATATGCGAGTAGAAAACTGTTGGAAAGAGAGATGCGATATTCAGTTGAGGAAAGAGAATGTTTAGCCATAATGTGGGGAATCAGTAGATTTGATCGATATTTGTGTGGAAGAGAGTTTGTGATCGAGACTGACCATTGTGGACTACAGTACATGAAGGAAGGGAGGATGAAGAATGCAAGAGTCATGAGGTGGAGCCTTGCCCTTCAAAATTATTGTTTTACAATACGTTACATTAAGGGATGTAATAATGTAATGTCCGATTATTTAAGTAGAGGATTGACCTAAGATTTAAGTAAATCAATGGTGATACTATAGGTAGATAAGAAGTAGTTGTGTTAGGTTGTGATGTTGTGTAAAGTAGTATAAGCATAGGCATAAGCAGTTATTGTAATTTGATAATTAGATAAGTTGATAAAGCCTGTGTACAGACTTTTGAAGAAAGGGTATTTGTCGTGGTTATATTAAATGATTATCAAATTAAACACTTGCTATGCATGTATAATTATTAATTATAGGTAGAAGTTAAGCTAGGCAATTTAATTGGCGAGTTTAGGTAATATGTGTGGCAACATATAAAATATTAATACATAAAACCAATGACTGCAGCTAAGCGTAATAACGAGTGGTCAAGATTACCATGACAACAAAGGACGCTAATCCTATTCGTGATTGGTGCAAACTGGAAGCGAATGACGTGACGAGTTAAAAATGACGTCAGCGAAGTGGACGTTAAGTTTTTGACTCTCTACAGGTATATCTGGAAATGGTGGTTGTTTCGCTGCGGTGAACAATCCAAAGTTGTGATTTTCAGAGTAGAGACGAAGGTAATTGAACTGTTCGGACGATCAACCGATAGTTCAAAGTATTGTGCATTAAGTGCAACGCAATTTAAATGAGAAATTTGCGTTAGTGCATAATAATCATCGTGTGAAGTGTGAGACACTTGCGAAGAAGACGAACTCTTAGGCAACAGACTGAAGAGTCGTGTAATTTGAATCGGCAAGCGAACAGCTGATCGGCGTGTGAAGTACGAAGGACGTTTGGTCAACTGGAGAAGAGCTGTGAGGTGAATGCGATGATTCATCTCGTGTGCAACTGATTCACGGCAAGATACGAGTAAGACGTTTGGTGTGGTCACTTCCATGACTGCATATTCAACCGTCTGATCAACATTCTTGACTGCGAAGAATCGGACGACGGAGAGAGCCGAGGACATTCGAGTTTCATACAACTCGACAGATAAGCGCAAATATAATATTTCCTAAGTAACTCGCCACACTAGGTAAATAGGATTGTTATTTGTTTGTGCATATGAATGATATTGAATAACTTTATATTATAGATATTTCATAAGAACTGGGAGTTCGTTGAATTTGGAAGAATTTCTTGAGTAAGTTAAACCCAACCGATTAACCACTAGGATAATAAAGTGCCCTTTTACACGGGATACGACACACTGATTCATTCATTCTTTCATTACAGAGATTTATAATTTACTATTATTAACACCATTTCACGACTTTTGAAAGCTGCAATAAATGGCTGCCAGACAGATAAAATAACCTAGACTAAACTGCCTAAGTTAGATCAAAATTAAATGATGTCATGATCAAAAGATATCCTTCAGTTAGTTGTCAGAGCTTAGAAAAATGACTGGTTCAAGGTTTGAAACACAGGGAAGTTTTCACCCTCAATATCCCTCGTGCTTGTAGTTCCAATTACCGGGTCATGCATTGCTTCATCTTTTAGCTAGGCACATTGTCGACACCTGTACAAGCATCTGACAGCAGTTCTTTATTTCTTTATTGCATGAGTTGGGCCCAGACCCCAGAGTGCCTCTGATTAGCGATCTTGAGGGAGTGTTAATTGACAACTATTAACTTTTCTTCTGAATGAATAGTCGTAATTTTAAACTTATATAGTGCTGCCCACAGTAGTGACCATTCAGTAGCAGTGTTAGTGTGAGTACGCTCCAAGAAGATTTAGGTTTTTCAACAGAGACAGATATTTAGGTGCAGATCTAGAAAAAATAGAAGAACTTAAAGAGGAGGGTAGGGTAGGGTAGGGCATTGCAGAGGGTATGTCTGATGGTGGAACATGGTCTAGTTTGGACCAAAGTGTTCCTTGATCGAAGGATGAATGAATGAATGAATGAATGAGTGAGTGAATTAATATTTAAGAATTAATGCTTGATTCCATTGCTGTGTGTTTGTTCTCTTTTCAGACCTGGTGAACATTTTCGATGCATTTCTGCCGCAGCTGTTGATCTATCCGAATCCAAGCGATCCTTTGAACTCCTGCGCTGCGTCTCTCTTTCTCAAAAACCAAGATGGATACAACAAGAAAGTTCGGGGTAAAGGTTTCTTCCAGCGTTGAGAATGAATATACCGTGGAATATTATGCAAAATTGTTACTCGAAAGATTAACGAACAGTTAGCAACTGGTTTGATTTGGATGATATTTCAATTGTGAGTAGAGTGACAGCGTTTTTAATAGTGGGACCCATTGTTTGGAATGGACTTCTGATAGAGCTTCTTCACTTGCTGCCTCGGAACAATATGCACACATTCTGAGTGTTCCTCATGTTTCTGCATTTTAGCTGCGGCTGGAAAAACCTCTTGAAGTAATGCTATATAGATTCTTAGAATAAATAACTCATTGAATATATGGAAAAGTCTGTGGATGATGTACTTAATTACTATACTGACTAAATGACTATTTTTAGTTAAATGCCTGATTTGTATTCATTGCAGATTATGTAAATTATTATTACCTTGATTTGCACTGGTTACAGAGTATCTAATCGATTTGATTTGCATTGATTACAGAATATGTCCAGTTGTACGCCACGGAGGAAGCCCTGGCTGCACATCAGAATGAGGATGACAGTGACTCCTCATCGGAGGCCAGCTCCCTAAGCTCGTCGGATGAGGATGAAGACGATGTATAGCCGGACTACTTTCACTTCAATGTCCTCTTACTCCTCGTCGAACATTCTCCTTCAGCTCATGTTCCAAGTTCTTCATTTCTTTTTCCAGTTAGCCTATTTATTTCCAGTCCTCCATGTGTCCTTCATGTCTGCTAGTCTTTCATCACTAAATGTTATTTATTGTCTAATTATCATGAATCAGTCAGTAATTAGCCATTTATCAGTGCAGCTAATAAGTCTGTTTTGTCTAATTACTACGACAAATACGATTCATCATCGTTGTCGTCATTCATTATTAATTAGTTATCTATGTCTAATTAATTAGCCATTCGTCTGTGTCAGTCATGCGTGACGAGTTTGTCATGCATCGCTAATTAATCATTTATTACTAATTAGTTTTTTGTGTCCCTTTAGCCACTGATGTCTGTAATTAGTCATTGATCTCTAAGCAATTGTTCATTTCCGATCAGTTGTCTTTGTCCATTTATTTCAACAAGACTTTTCTTGGGGCTTGTTCATTTGCACCACGTCTTTGAGTTTGAATGTTGCTTCATGTTTTTTATAGTCGTATTGTGTGCTTCAAGTTTATAAGTACAATTGGTTCAACCGATCTGAAGAACAGTTCACATTGTTTCGGTGCAGACTGATGATCAGAGTGTTGTCATTTCGGATGTTTTACGGAGCAATGTTACTACGTGGTCATGCTGTGATAAGCGTTTGTTCTGTATCCAGTCTTACTTGCTAAATGAAAAATCTGTTAAAAATTCCGGTATAAGAAGTTGATATTTCTAACATTTGTTCTTACTTACTAAATGAAAAATGTGTTAAAAATTCCGGTATAAGAAGTTGATATTTATAACGTTGTTTTCTTCTAACGTTGTTTTCTTTTCTGAAATCTGAAGCATTTGATTTGTTTTTGCATTGACATTCGTTTTGGTTCATCGAAGTTGGAAAAGCAATAGAGCTATATAAATTTATGTGATTGATTGATTGATTGATTGAGAGCGTGGAAGCCGTGGTTTAGAGGAGGTGCCTTGTTTAGATGCATTGATTGCTGTGTGACCAATTGAAGACTGGCAGATGAAATGCACTGTAAAAAAAGGTCCTGGTCTTTAACTCCGCTGGGAAAGGAACTTGTATTGTTGAAGTATTTCTGTTCTTCTTCCCCATGCTTATCCAGTGCTATGTTATATTTGGCATATCTAATATGTGGAAGACAGTCATGTAGGAGGTTGTTAAAATGTTAAAACTGGTGTGATTCTGTTCATTTTGTTAAAAATGCATATTATATACACACACACAAACACACACACACATATATATATACACATGCATACACTCACACATGCATATATATATATATATATATAATTTTTTAGTTGGCGTTGTTTGTGAACTCATATATAAATTTGTGTTGCTCTTGTCTGATGCTTATTTCTGCTTTTGTGGTTTTGCTTTTTGTTGCTTGTATTTATTTTATTCAGGAATTTGTTTACTTCCTGTTAAAGCTTGTCTTGTTACACATAACTTGTTAACTTGCTTAAAGACAAAATAATTTATATATACAATTATACATGCATAAAAACATACATAATTATGTAAGACCGTATACACAATTATAATTAATTTGTGTTGCATACGTGTGCTTAAACATACGCACATTCTACATACTATAAATGTATAAACATCTGTATTTATTTTATTAACATTTCTTTGACCTGTTTGGTGTAAAGTGTTAATGTTACTCTTTGTTGATTAACTTGTTGAGTGTTTCTTTTTTGTTAATATATAATTATATATATATATATTTAAGAAAAACTAATTTCGATTTTCTTATTGACTCTGTTGCTGGTTTTGAGTAATAAGAAGAAGGTCGTATGCAGATGAATTCCTGTTCTTGCAAAGAAATTCTTTTATGGTCGATAATAATATTCATCTTGCGCAAGGAATTTTTTAGTTGGCGTTGTTTGTGAACTGATATATAAATTTGTGTTTTTCTTGTCTGCTGCTTATTTCTGCTTTTGTTGTTTTGCTTTCTGTTGCTTGTATTTATTTTATTCAGGAATTTGTTTACTTCCTGTCAAAGCTTGTCTTGTTTGTGCATATATTTATATTATTTTTGTATGGGGAAAATGAGGAAACACCTCTCACTGTTTGGGACCATGCTGGGATATTATTTGTTATGATCTACCTACATTCATTCGGTTTCTCGTGCCCACTGTTTACCCATGGTCTCTTGGTTTACCCATGGTCTCTTGGTTTACCCATGGTCTCTTGGTTTACCCATGGTCTCTTGGTTTCCCCATGGTCTCTTGGTTTACCCATGGTCTCTTGGTTTACCCATGGTCTCTTGGTTTACCCATGGTCTCTTGGTTTACCCATGGTCTCTTGGTTTACCCATGGTCTCTTGGTTTACCCATGGTCTCTTGGTTTACCCATGGTCTCTTGAACCACCAGCCATTACCCAATTGCAATGCGTAAAAAAAACTCTTTAACCCTTTAACCCTTTCCAACTGAGGGTATAGGAAATCCCATACTATTTAATAAAGGGTTAAGGTTGATACTTGTCTGAAGACCAGAACTTGCTGTTGGATATTTCTCGTTGACAGCTTTTGTAGAATTCTCTTTTGCTCATGCTGCCTTAAGCCATACTGTTGCCAGCAATCCATTTTATTTTGTTGCATTTGATGTTGAATGTTGCACCACTGATATGTTCAAGTTACGACAATCTTTAACTTATGAAAATCTTTTTTTCTAAACAAAGATATTCCATTGTTGGACTGGTTGCAGGTGGTACACACAAGTGCGAATGTGTGATTACAATCATTATATTACATTTCATGTGTGTAATTAGGCAGTTTAACAGTTTTAGAACTGATCATCTTTGTCGTACATGTATCGGCCATATTGTTATGTTGTAATTGCACTTTGAAATTTATATGGCACCACTTAATTAAAAGCAAATAAGATGACTAACATCTGCCTGTTAATCTTTATAGGCCTATTGCCATACTCTAGGTTTTCGTGGAAGGTTGAGCTCTTAAATTATACCCTAGGCTTAAATAGGTTATGAATGAAGACTTGTTTAGCTGACTGCTATAATTGTATGATACATTCTCTTTAAAATTGCCGTTCAGATTGATTTTTAATCCAGTGTAATTTAACAGAAAATTATTTCTATAAAATTGTTCTGGTCAAGTTTACATCTTTTTGTGCAGTCTTGCAGAAGTCTTTCAACTTTGTCGTCAAACTTCAGTTGAGTGTGTCCATATTTTGAATAGACAAAAGCCAAGATGGCTTATTTGATGGCTGGCCAATAGTGGCTATCTACAGGGTGGGCCATAAAAAGTAGCCTAATTTTGTGGCTAATATTTCGGTCAGACGTACGAATTTTTATATCACATTTCACAGGCTTAAAAATAATTCATAGTCACACTCAATAGCCAAATTTCACCAACATTCAAACAGAAGGAAAAGTTATATCATTCTAGGACAGGGTATTCGGCCCGACATTCAGCCTAGATGTCAAGAATAGACTATTTAGGGGATTTGATGGGTTCAAAACCCTGAATAAGTAATTTTCACAACTTTCTGAGCCAGTTCTCTGTATTTTGAAACTAATTCCATTGTACCCCTCCCCTCTATGGTAACGCCTCGCAATTTTTTGGGGGGCGGTACCTCTGGTACTGAGTCGGAAGTTCGTAACCTGGAGTTGGTGGAGCTGAGGAGGTAACGTTGCGTTATTTATCGAGCCGCCATCTGGCGAACGTCGTGTAATCTCTTAGAGTTTATTCGATAGATGTCGTAAGGGAATGTTAAGGTTAATTGCGTCCTCTAACGAAGCAAGAAGTCTATATAATTATCGTAATCGTAAACTCATGATTTCTAAAGCGCCTCTAGAAAGCAACGCGCGGGGCACCGGCTTATTCACGAGCGCTGATGTATAGTTATATGTATAGAGTAAGTAAAATCTTGCGTTGGTATGCTTAATTCAGGTAGAAAGGCTGACTACAGTGGATGCATTGATTTCATACATAGCCTACTCAGTATGAGAATTGTGGAAAAGTAACAGGGTGGTGGAGGGGAGGGGGACTATGATCCACTTGGAATTGTAGTGTGAAAAACAGACTTTACTATGGGCTCTAACTGCCTCTAAGAAAGACTGGGGTTGAAAGCCCAACCCCTGGCAATTCTCACAATGTAGGCCTACGTACTAACCTGCATAGTTCATACACACATCTAAACTCATGCAAGATCCTTAATGCATAACCATCTCATCCTTTCCCCCTCCTCTTCCTCGTCTCCTTATCAGGACCCTATGGAAACTCGAATCAGACCACCTTTTGATTACCGTTTGAAAAACCTCTGAAATTTGGCAGGAAATTTGAAATCTGCGTCGCACCTGTGAGCAAGAAGTCAATGATTTTAACTGTAAATAGTTTGAACTTTGTTAGATCTCACACTTTGATCTCATACAGCTCTATGACTAAACTCCTTCTGGTTTAACAATGATTTTGTAAAAATTTATAATTAAGCTTTATCCACCTTAAGTTCAGGTTGAGAATTACCGTGTGGGTGGAGGGGATTGAAACCCCTAGTCTCCCTTAGATAAATAAATAAAGTCTTCTCTTTGCGTCCTAACTCCGCGTGAATCATAATCTGATTCATCAGTTATGTTTCTAAACTTTCTGCAATAATCTCAGACTGCGTATTTGGCTGAAGGGTTGACGCATTATTATAGGCCCCCTGCAACGTTTAAACATTTCCCGGTTCCCTCTACCCCCCCCCCCCCCCGTTCTCTTCGGTTTAAATTTCAACGGCTTCATTCCGTCGTTGGCGGTTGATAATAATCGTCCAGCAGATCAACTGTCACTGGACAATGTCCGAATATCAATTAGCCTCTTCCTCACCCACCACCCAGACCATCCGCAACCGTGATGACCACATCATTGACCACAGCTAAATGACCACTGCCCGCAATGCACTGCAAGTCTGCAACACTGATATACTAACACCGAACGACCTGTTAAACGCATTAACTGATTGAAGGATATAATGTTGGAGAGGAGATGATATGATGGGATGGAGGAGGAGGCGCCTTAGAGGGTGGGACCCACCCCCATCCCCACAACCCTACCCCAAGACCCATGCTGCGAGGGGCGTTTGATGTCCCACCGAACGTATACGCTCGCCTCTCCTCATTAAGACTCTCCAGAGGGCGCTATCGGTCGCACTTATCTAGCGCTGGTTTATTCGCCGTGACGATGACGACGGCTCTGTCCCTCGCTCTGCCTCTGAAGCGGATTCGCTTCGGATGTCGGGTTCCGGATGATGAAGACGAACCAACGATCCTTATCGCGATCTCGACCCGGGGGGAAGGCATCAGAAAGGTGCGACGCACGGGGGTGGGTGGGTGGGAAGGAAGGAACCCCAAATGGCCTGAAGGAGGGATGGGTCATACAGCAAAGACCCCTCCCCAAATCGGGTATAAGATATGCAAAGACCCCTCCCAGATCGGTTTAAAGGTTTGTAAGAACAGCCACCCCTTCCACCCAGGGTGACGTGTAGGCGGAGACCACCACCGCTCAAATGACAATGTTTGTTGCTCTGTGGGAGATCGTCTGTTTGTCAGTTTAGATTCTTATCTGACTAATTTGGTCAGTCCAACGTTTATCTAATCATGAGGGACATGGCCAGAAACAATTCTGGGAGGTTGCTTTCGATCTGTTGGGGATTGCCGATGGATCTGGTCGCAAAATACAAGGAACATAGCCTAGGCCTACACAGAAGTAGTTTTGATAAATTTTGGAAATTAATTTTAATTACCTCTTTCGGGGTGTTGTACCCGCAATGCCCCCCACCCATTAGTTACGCCCATCATGCAAAAAAATCATGCAACGGAATGATTGATGACTAGCTATCGATCTCTTAGTCTCCCAACTGAATGGTCGGATGCACACATACATGTAGGCTACACACCACATTTTAACAATGAAAGTCATGTTTTAAGACATTCTTGAATTACTATGTTCCGCATAATTACTGTCCGATTGACCTAAGAACAATAGCCTCGCTTGTCCGTCCATCCGTCCGTCCGTCCGCTCGTCCATCCGTCCGTCCGTGCATCAGTCCGTCCATCCGGTCCATCCGTCCGTCCGTCCGTCCGTTCGTCCATCCGTCCGTCCGTGCATCAGTCCGTCCATCCGGTCCATCCGTCCGTCCGTCCGTCCGTCCGTCCGTCCGTCCGTCCGTCCGTCCGTCCGTCCGTCCGTCCGTCCGTCCGTCCGTCCGTCCGTCCGTCCGTCCGTCCGTCCGTCCGTCCGTCCGTCCGTCCGTCCGTCCGTCCGTCCGTCCGTCCGTCCGTCCGTCCGTCCGTCCGTCCGTCCGTCCGTCCGTCCGTCCGTCCGTCCGTCCGTCCGTCCGTCCGTCCGTCCGTCCGTCCGTCCGTCCGTCCGTCCGTCCGTCCGTCCGTCCGTCCGTCCGTCCGTCCGTCCGTCCGTCCGTCCGTCCGTCCGTCCGTCCGTTCGTCCGTCCGTCCGTCCGTTCATCCGTCCGTCCATCCGTCCGTCCGTCCGCATGTTCGTTCGGCCGCCCGTCCGTCTGTCCATCTATCCGTCCACCTGTAGCCTATCACCTGTATACCTGATAGAATCCGATTTGTCACATAATCCGCGGTCATTTCGACCGGTCAGTATGGCTGACCATCTGGCATCGAAGCCTCAGGGTCAGAGAATCCTTGACTGATGGACCCCGGTCAACGGGGGGCGGATAGACCAACCTTGACGTGGGAACGAAATCCCACGTAACCCTACTCAACCTGCTACAATCCGACCGGCGTCACTGCGCCGCGCCTTTCGCAGACGGAAGTGACGCACGATGACGTAACGATGACGACGATGACGACAACGACACGCGCCATTTGTAGCAGACGACCAGACGAACGGAAGGACGGATGCACGAATGCACGAATGCAGTAACAACGCAGACTTGTACGAACGACGAATGAAAGATGTCAGATGTTTAGCTTCTATTGATTAATTCTGTCAATGTAACGAACTATAGCTGTAGCCTACTCGTATACTTCCCATCCTATAGTGTCCTCCTTCGTCTCCGAGTTGTCCTCCTCATTCTCGTCCTCTTTGTCCCCGTCCTCCTCCATCTCCTCCTCCATCTCCTCATTTTTCTCCTCCACCTCTTGCTCGTATTCTACCAATCACCCCTTCCACTTCGTAAGATATAGTTGGATATCTAATCTAATCAGACTAATCTAATCTAATCTAATCTAATCTAATCTAATCTCATCTAATTTAATCTAATTTAATCTAATTTAATCTTATACCCAGACGGATGTGAACTGAGAGAAACTCTGCAAAGGTGAGGAAGAGAGTTTAGGCCTATATGCCTAGCCGCCTAGTCATGGTCAACTTCACACAGAATCCTCTGTGAAGATTAAGAATCAAGCTGCAGCGAATTACATAATAATTATGGCCTTGGGCTCGGTGAGATGGGATCTGTTTTGGTTTTTCAGATAATTAATGTAGCGCCGTTTATTCATCACTCTTTAGTGATGAGTACGATTGTTTTATAGAAAGCGTATTGTTGTTGTTGTTGTTGGTGGTGTCGCTGTTAATTTAAGAACAAAAAGTGAGTAAAGTCCCAATTCGTTCTCTCCTCATTCCTCTTCTCCTCCGCCATCGTCTCAATTCCTCTCTTCCTCTTCATTATAATACATAACGTGGCTGAGCTAACTCAGAGTCACGTGAAAACCATGCAGTTTGTATATAGCCTAATTATAGGTTTCTGAAGTATAGTACGTTAAATGATGCTCGGACATGATATTGTCATGGCGTATATATATATATATATATATATATATATATACTTGAATGCTTTTAATTGAGACTTCAGTTGGAGTGATCACATCGGTGAATTGGGCGCTGTATTATGATGGCGGAAATCGTACTCAAAAGACATACATTACGCTGCAGTCGCATGTCCGTGCATTTATGTATATAGCCTACTGCAGTTTAAATATCTTCTTAGGTTAGTGAAGACCCTGTGAGAAAATTACGAGAGTCCACTGCAGTAACTGTTGTTGAGTTGAGTTCATGAAAAGTCGTTTATAAATCCATTTGCAAGAACGGCGATGGAGCGAGGATAGGGAAAGAAGGGAGTGGGTGATGGAAGGGAGGGAAAGGGGGACGAGCATAACAGGTGCCCTCGTCTTCGACTTTCCATCCCCCTTCGATTCTCCCCAATTTTCCGTTAATTTGTCTCTCTTGGGGATTCAACGGTTCGCATTCCGCCGCACTTGCCGCCCCATCCGCCTTCTGCACCGCCTCCTTCGCCTCCCTCAGGTGGTATTTTCACCCCCCACCACCTGCAGGTGACTCCCTCAGGTGGGTCGTTACGCCCGCTTTCGACGCATCTTCCCGGCAGAGTTTGCTTTATGGCGCGATGCGGCCTCGCGCCATTTGCCTCAGCAGCATCAGCAGCAGCAGCAGCAGCAGCATCAGCTGATAAACAAATTACTGCCAGATTCGGTTGCGTCGGAAGAAGACGACGACAGGGGAAGCGAGGAGGGTTCGAACCCCAGTCAGGAAAGTCAACTGCTGAGATTAACATTAAGTCAACTTGAAAACAGAAGCCTGTAGGTTTAGGGCCTGAGTGTAGCCTACAGCATCCTAGCCAAGAAATCACACCCGCGAAAGAATCAAAGGGAACATGGGTTAAACTCTTAGTATTAGCCTAACGATAATAACAAATATAGTTTTAAATCGTTATTTGATTTACTTTTACTACTCTTGTCTTCCTTACCGTCTTCTTGTCACCTTTGTTCTTCTGAGATGAACGACTTCTTACAATCTTACATGTACCTTAGACTTGGGTTTAATCTCACATCACTATACGTCATTTGATTCAATCAATAAGAATTTATATAGCGCCCCTTAAAGGTACCAGCTCAGAGGCGCTCCCGGCCAAGATCAAGCGGTCAACAGTCTTCAACAGTTTGTGAAATTGAGAACAGCTTGGTAGGTGCATCATAGTAAAGGGAAGTCCATTCCAGGTTGTTGGACCAACCACAGAGAACGAACGGGTCTGCATTGCCGCAGCGCTAGTGAAAGGAACCATTAAGTCACCATGGACTGCAGAGCTGCTGCTCGGCGGTCTATGCAAGTGGAGTCGGGGGAGGCAAAGCTCGCACAGATAAGACTCGCCAAGCCTGATAAGCATCGCCACACCAAAGATGCAATCCTAAATGAGATGCGCTGCGGTAAAGGAAACCAGTGTTTTACAGTTTCCTGAATACCCATTCGTATCACCGTGCATGGTTGAACTGGGAGCGCCTCTGAGTAGGCTTCGCTAATGTGTGCTATATAAATTCTTGAAATAAACGAGTGATTAGGTAAACTTATTCTGCCTGGTGTGATTTAAATGTTTCAAACTACGGCAGCGTCGTGGCGAGCGATAAGCAGTCATTACGTCAGAGCTTCGATGACGTAACGAACGAAGCAGACGAGAGTTGACGACTTTAATCAGACGAAGATACGTGGATCGATGGCGTCCTGCTGCGATCCTGATACCTTCATATGTCAACCGTATTTGCACGTCCTGTCATCTTTGGATTCATTCCAACACCCCACATGCTTGCAAGCCCTATCTCGCTCGCCTTGGGTTCCCTTCCTCTGAGAGCGCAACATCACGGGATGCCGCCCCCGCCGCTGAGGCCTGTAATTTCTTGCTTCATTGAATTGAATGGGGCGTCACGGTTTGAGATTATGGTCCTGAATTTCCGCGGACGACTACCCCCCCCTCCTGTGCGTTGGATAGTAAATGTTATTCCGTGGGAGTATTGTTGGTGGATATTCGATCCGCAGCGCAGTTTGACGCTCTCTGTTTCGCAATGTGCATTGGATACTATAAGGATAGGCCTATATTCTTTAAATAGCCTAATAGCCTAAATAACGTTGGCTACATAGGCTACTTAGCCTACTTAGGCCTAGGCTTATGCTAGACCCAGTTAGTATCTACTGCCTGATCCAATGTTAGCAGCGACTCAATGAATCGATATTTAGAATATTTAGAGCTAGGCCTACTAGTAAATATTGTGTAGGCCTATCCGTCACTGTTCATACCCTGATAGTGCCAGTCTCAAGCCTGGAAGAAGAAGGAGGGCGACAGAATTTGTTCGATCGCAATATTGTTTAAACGTTGAGGGGGCAATTTTTAATTTTCAGGCATAATTATTCGTCAATCTGCGTTCATAAATAATGAATTGAATTGCGTCTGTCGTGTAGGCCTACAGGAGATGTGAAATATCTCTGACTTCTGATTGTCGTCCAAAACGAATCTCACCCGACGCTAATTAAATTTTGAGCCTATAGTATGGAATTTTCAGTCCTCTGCTGGCCACAATAGATTCTTTATATTCATTTCACCGTCATCATGATTTTGTCTCAGTTCCTTGTCTACCTTGTCGCGGCATCCCGTAATCGTAATCGTAACTGCAAACCCATAACGCCCACGAAAGTAAAGTCGCGGTAGCGAGCTTATTCACAGGCGCTCAATCAAAACAGGAGTCAAGATCCGGAGAGTCAGACGGCTATGGTGGATTTTGTTTAGAGTTGGAACGGCGTGAGGATAGAAGAAGTGGAAGAATCAGAATAGGATATGTGAAAAAGTAATACTTTCAGTTTCGAGTGAAAGACCTGTGAGGATACATCGAGCGGTTGCGTTTTGGTGAGTTATTATGATAGAATGGTCAGATTTTTTCGTATAGTGCTTACGGACCGAGAGGATGGCTGAGAACAGAACAGAAGAGAGTATAAATTATGCTCTGTCTTTGGATCTGGACTTCAAATCGTGCGAAATCAAGCACACCCTGCTGCTGATTTTCTTTCTCAGGAGGCCTAAGAGTCTGTGAAGAAGTGATGTTTAGGGCGATGAAGAAACGCAGACTAAGTTACTATAGCCTATGCCCGGTATTCCGGTAACGATTATGCAACTCTTATTGCACCTGATGCATTTGTTCTTTACTCTTCCCCTTCAACATGGATCCAATGTGTTTTCATTAGAGTTGTGTCCAGTCCAGCTTGTCCAGTCTGTAGAGGGGGTTGATCCGGTCACTGGTTAGTCGCGCGTGGAGACCCCCCCGCTGGGCAACCGGGACAATGCCTGCCCCGACAGCGGGTGTCGGCTATGGATAGGTAATCATAACGCTCGGACGATACACCTCGCGTCGTTACCCAATCTGATATATGGCTTTTTGTTCCGTTCAACTGAGGAGAACTAATAGGCCCTGAAAATCTGCATCTCTTTGAAAAGTGGGGAGTTTCCTTTCCCCATTCCAACTACCCCCCCTCTCCGATCTTCAGTTCTTCTCCTAGAGCTAATTAGCGCAACGTCTTGCCTTCTAATTTGGTCAATGAATCGTTTAATTTTCGCACAATGCAATTACACGTCTTCAATCGCTGCTGTCCCCCTTGAGAGAGTTGAGGAGGCACCCCCCTCTGCTTCTAATGTCCACCCTGCAGTTTCTTCGTCTTCTCTAAGCCGTCTCCTATTCACCATCGCTTCCGGGGTTAGAAACCCTATCGGAAGTTGACAATAATTGCTGTTGCACTGTGGGTTGTCCGGTTGTTTCATCACTGGTGTTGTTGTCTGTTGCATAAAAAGACTCATCGACAACACAGGAGTATAATATTGTGCTCAGCCGATGTGCTCTATATCTAACTGCGATGTATAGCATGCGTTAAATTTTTATATAGCGCCTTCTTTTAAAAGCTGACTATGTGGGGCGCGGTGGTGTAGTGGTGGCGTCGTTGCCTTGGAGCCGGAAGGTTCGAGGTTCGAATCCACCCCGCCGCGTAAGGACCTTGGGCAAGTCCTTCACTCACAATTGCTCAGGGCAAGAAAGCGTTGAGAGAAGGCCATTCCAAGTTAAGAGGCTTTCCACCGAGAAAGCACGGCTCTGCCAAGTGGAGGGGAGTGCAAACGATGCGAAAGGGACAGAAAAGACCTTGCTCAACCACAAATCCACAATCATGGAATGCAATTATTATTGTAATCGATTTCACAAGATCGATGGCAGATCAGTGGGCTTAATTATATCCCTCATTTTGATTAATTTTCTCATCGAACCATGAATGGTGAAAAGACCTAGCCTAATTAAAAAATTGCTTGTCCTATATTGTAATTGCAACAACATGTGTCATGAATTATAGTCCAAACACGCGAACGTAGTATTTTACTTTTATTTTATAAAAACATAAATCAATTCTTCACAAAAAGTTCATGTTCAAGTATCTTCTAATTACACGCAGAAAGCGGATTTACACTGTTAACACACCTGAGATTCATTGTAGCGAAAGGCGAATAATAGTCTTATATTTACGACTCCAACGGTATACATAAAAAATGTCGTCGAAAGATTTAAAAAATAGTTGTCTTCTCTAAACTCTCCCACTAAAAACTACAATATTTTCAATATAGTTGCTATTTGCTAATATCTCAATCTTTTGATAATAGTTTTCATCAGTTCTACAACTTCGAAGCTCAACAACGAATGACAATCGAACCAACACATTGGCTGACAAAAATCAGATAAAATTATGTCATAACATTAACATGCATGAACAATATGGGACCGACACAGTCGCGCTTTGGCAGTATAAAAACTTGCTAAAAACTAAAATAATATAATGATCTTTCTCTGCAGAAGTTGCTGAGCAAATAGCCGTTTCATATTTACAGCAATCCCTGCCTGTAGGCCTACAGGCTCAGCGCTCTGAACTTTCTGAAGACCTATTTCACATTAAAATATCAGTTCCTATTACGGCCTTTAGGCAGGTTCAGTCATTCATATTCGGCGCTAGGCCTATATAAATTCTATTTTCAAGATCGATCTTCAGATTCTAGTGACTATAATTATTCGGACCGAACTTCGCAGTCCACGAGTACGGCACCGAAATTAGACCGGAAGACAGTGCGCCTGCGTAGTAGGTCGACATGGCGGACGTCAGCTGAACAGCTGTGGCAGACGGGTCAATGACCGACGACGACGACGGGGAGGTGGCGGTGGTGGCAGGTAACTGGGTCCCCGCGTCGTGATGGACCGTAGGGGCCCGCTGCAGCCCACGCCCTCCCACCAGGGACTCGATACTGAAGGCGTTAAATCGACTCTCAGAGGTAGTGGTCGTTGACTGAGGTAGTTGTTGTTGTTGTTGATGTTGCTGTTGTTGTTGTTGCTGGTGGTGATCAGCCTTGCAATGTGGACACTGCTGTCCAGCACCAGGTGGAGCGAGAGGGTTCGACGGATGATACGTCCGGTTGCATGTGACGCATCTCAACTGCGATTCACCTGGAAAAGACAGCGAAATGATATGCACTCACTTATATTTTAGATCTGCATGTTCTATACAGAGCAAAGACAATTGAAAAGAATTGCACCACTCACCCACACACCCACACCCCCACCCACATACGTATATACGCCATTTTTTATTTAGCTCTTAAGAAAATAGGCAGCTGTGTTAAAGTTTGAAGTCCGCCGTGGTCAAATGAATTTCGTAAATATTTAAATAAATATGTAGCACTGTCGTTGAGTCAATAGTTTGGAATCTTATAAATGCATACGTAGCGAAGGCGCTTTGTGGAAGAGGATGTACAACATTGTACATGTAGGCATATAATTTTGCATGAAGCATGTTTGACGATGATTGTAGTCTATGCTTACTTTCGTGCATCTTTATGTGACTCTTTAGGTTGCACTGAAGCGCAAAGTTCTTTCCACACAGTTGACAATGGAATGGCTTCTCTCCTGTTCATAATAAGAAAGAAAAAAAACCTGTTAAGCCTCTGTCTGTCTGTAGTTCATGGATGTAGCCTATGTCTCTTCTTCACACACCACACATGCACACTCGCGCGCCACACATGGTCTCAGGGCATACACAGATTTGGACCTCCACTTTGGAAAGCTTCGTTCAACCCATCTGACAGACGCAGCGCTCGTGTATAAGCCGGTGCCCTTCTCCCAGTTTTTAAGTAGCGCTTTAGATATCTCGAGATTTCAATTACTTTAGCAATCGGAAACTCACTTTACAATACAGCACATTAATTTTTGTCAGAGTTCTGGACTCGAAGAGTTTAGTCAGAGAGACGCGCAGTTTCCGTTGACATTTTAATATGGTGTAGGCCTACAGGGCTGCTTTAAAGGAATTTGTAGAACTGAACAACCCCTTCTTTTCGTCCCCATCCTCATAGGCGTACGGGAGATTTCAGCAGTGGGGGGGGGGGGGGGCAAAGATTGAACTTCTGTCCGAAAAATACATTCGTGAAAAAGTTGACGACCTTTTTTTAGTCGTTCGGGTCTGTGTTTGCCCGAAAAACCTGACTTGCCCGGAAGTTGACGACCTTTTGTTTAGTCATTTCGGGTTTTTTTTGCCCGAAAAAACTACCAGACTTGCCCGAATTTGGGGAGGCATTTGCCCCCCCCCCCCTGCACCCACGCCTCGTACGCCTATGCCCATCCTCCATGGTAAATTACCTTCAATCGGAGGGAAATGGCCTTTTCCAACTAGTTTTAACTGCACAGAAGTGCTTCTACAACTGCACAAATCCATTTAGAACTGCACATTTTGTATACAACTGCAGGTTTAAAAAGCCCTGATGGTGTAATGTAAGCCTAATGTAATGTAATATAATGCATACCGGTGTGTAGCTGCATGTGGTTCTTGAGATTGGCGTGTTTGCTGAATCCACGATCGCAGAAGTCGCATTTGAACGGCCACGAGCCACTGTGCACGTACATGTGACTCTTCAGATCACCAGGGGTCGGAAACGACTTCGAACACAACTGACACTTGTGAGGCTTCTCCTGTTCACACGTGTCAACCAAACAGAACATTGAAGTCACTGGGAAGAGAAAGAAGAAGAGGAAGAAGAACCGGAAGTTGCAATTGCTATTCTTATCTCTATGCATTTATTGTGCTCCTCTCTACATGACAACCAGCATCGACCGGTGGCGATGAGCAATTACCGTGCGTCAAGGAGTTGCTCTCAATAGGTTCCCATATTGACTGAACAGCACCACCGTGTAATTACGACGCAAGATTAGCCTCATGCAGTATATCACGGCTAATATAGGAGCACAATGAACGAAAGGAAAACGGTTTTCATGCACAGGAAACGATTTCTATTGGCTCACGTTTCGCTAATGATCTCAGTTGTCAAATTCAAAGTACGGAAAAGTAAAAGGTACTATTTTACCCGCTAAATTAATTTCAATTATAATTACAAAGTATAAATGATAAGGAAGCCAATCGTGTATGATTTTTTTGCAGATTTGACTGTTTCACCCTGAATGATCTCAATTGCCTCTGCAACAAGTTTATTCATGGCATGAGTAATAGCAAACACACACTTTCATCGATATGTCAGATTGCAGCGCTATATCAAAGAGAGGACTTTAGCTCCAGTTAGCCTGCAGTGGACATTGTAATAAACCGCAGATCTGCGACGTTGCCCTAATTGCACGTAAATGCAGTCTACAGTTCAGGCCTTTCATTGTGGCTGTGGCCAAGATAGCCTTAAACAAAAGATACTTGCCATCATGCAATTGGAGTTCGTATACGCTAAAGAGCGTGTAAACGGAGTCGAGAAAGAAATGAAATAATATAGCCTTGAGCAAGAACTGTTGATCTAAGTTTTCATGCGTGTAACTGCAGACGGATATCTATTATACTTATATATTATCATATAGCTACTTTGGTGTATGTAATATATGCATGTATTACTGTGCTTGTATATATAGGCCTAAGATACATATTTTTGGCAGAGCTTAAAATTGATGCCTAAAGATTCCGGTGATAAAATATCGCCTGCAACTAAACTGTGTAAGCCTGCATCAAAGTTTAGGTTCTTAATTAGAGGAACACAGACGCATAGACAGACAGACACACAGACAGACAGACAGACAGACAGACAGACACATAGACAAACAGACAGACACATAGACAAACAGACAAACAGACAGGCAGAAAGATACAGTCGGAGATTTTGTCTGAAGCGCTGGAAGGCATTTGGTTTTGATTCGGACATTAAATATTTTGTCGAGCGGTTCCTTGTGGGTTATATACTTGGCTTGAAAACGACTCATCAGTTGAATACACAATTATATTATACGGCTAATCACTTCACGGATTTCAACATTATAAAACAATGCATAAATATCCATGGTATCCAATAAATAATGGGCCACTGGATTCGAATCAGAGACGCTGGGCGGATGGTAAAGGGCTGCAGGCTCTCCAGCCCTGCCACTCAGAGTATACACTCCTATGTTTTGTATATAATTAATGGTGGTAGTTCTTACACAATACAAATTAATGTATCATGACATGTCTGCACATGCCAGACACATTTTCAGAGTTTTGAACAACGCAGGAATTTCCAATCAGACACGACACCTCGACAAAGCACAGCATTCACCATCACCCTCTGTTCCATGCGAGCACAGCGCCATAGATGAGTATTTTATATGCTATATGATCCTACACGGCAAGTTAGGGAGCACTATAAGTTGACAAGTCAATAATAAATGGCAGGAGCACAGCGTGAGGCAACTTTTGTAGTCCTTCACGGTTGGCATTTCATGAATTTCATGGTAAAGACGTCAAGACTGTTTAACAAATTAATTACTATCGGATGGAACAAGTTCTTCAGCGGTTTGTTCTTAGTTCATAGATTAATGATGACTTGTCGCAGCATGGAATAATTATTAGAGGCTGCTTATCGCATCAGTTGCAGTCAGGTGGTCGAGTAATCTTATCACTAGTGTCAGTATCTGCAGGGTTCATTGTAAGTGTCCGAGTTCTAAATGACACCTTCATTAATTGATCGGAACTAATTGCCGCAATCCACTGGAGAATTAACGGAACCGTTAGAAGACAATTAGCTCACGAAGATATATATAATTATATTTATAGCCTATATATAATATATGCATGTCATGTATAGCCTATTATATATCGAAGAGTGCAAAGTAGCCACAAATGGTGAAATGAAATAAGTGTGAGAAATGATATGCATTGCAAAGTCGAAAATGCATGTTCCATGTATGGCAATGCTTCAATGGTTAAAGTCCTACCTTTTTGTGCGTCATTCTGTGGTAGTAGAGGTTTGAGCTGGCAGTGAAGCACTTTCCACACACCTGACATTCGTGCGGTTTCTCACCGGAATGGATTCGACGGTGAGTGTTGAGGGAACTCGATGTGGAGAAACTCTTCCCACAAACGTCACACGCATGCGGTTTCTCACCTGGAAAATATATGTGACCACGCGATTACTAATCGACCGCCGATGGATATCATTTCGATGAATGCAAGGTTGAAGAATAAAGTTCAATATGTAAACTGCATAGAAAAATGGAACACACGCATGCACTTAATCTAAACTTCAAGAAGAGAAGTATGTAGATTGTAGACCAAATAGACTAATAGAGGTAAAAAGGACAAAAATTTAAAAAGCATTATGCAATCAGCTGATGAAATATCAGACTTGTTGAAGGCCTAATTGAGGCATTTAAAATATGTCTACATACACACAAACATACATACATACATACATACATACATACATACATACATACAAACATACATACATACATACATACATACATACATACATACATACATACATACATACATACATACATAGTTTACATACATACATACATACATACATACATACATACATACATACATACATACATACATACATACATACATACAAACATACATACATTCATTCATGCATTCATTCATGCATTACATATATATATATAAACATAGAACAGGCCTACAGCTGCATGACTGCATGTACATTGTACAAGTAGGCCTACATCATGTATTCTTTGTATACCTGTGTGCGTTCGCACATGTCGTTTGAGTAGCGACGGTCGGTCGAATTTCTTTCCGCAGACGTCGCAAGGCAGCCATGTCTTCTCTTTTCTGCGCAGCGGAAGTTGCGTCGTCTCCGTCGTCGCCATTTTGGAAGATGGCGGCGACTGGTCGTCACTCTTGATTCGGACTGCTTCCGGTTTAGCAGAGGTTGGTCGATGAGGAATGGGAGGATGAGGAGGGGGAGGTGGTGGAGGAGTGTCCGCATCGGATTCAGCGGCGCTGTCGTCAGATGAGGATGGAGGAGGAGGAGGATGAGGATGAAGAGACGGAGGAGGAGGAGGATGAAGAGGAAGACGTGGAAGATGAGGATGGAAAGACTGCGTTTCCTCTAGGGATTTCTTCTACAGAAAAGGAAAACTTTTGTCTTAAATCAACTCGTATACATTCGTTGAAGAATACTTAAATGACAGCGCTGTATAAAAACAAATAGGGGCCTATAACCTACTCGTAGGAGTCGTAGCCTAACAGGATAACTCCGCCACTGCTTGCACTCTGCCAGTGCCAGTCCCAAGCCTGGATAAAGGAGGAGGAGCGCGACACTATTCATTATTGATAGGTCTATATGGCTGTGTCGTTAAACAGCCACATGCATAGCCTTGCAGGTCGATTCGATCTTCCATTCATTAGGGGCTTCTGTAAAATGAGTGTGTACCTGACGGGCTAATATAAAACGTGTGTTCGATCAAGTATATACTTAGTACTTACTAATTCTGGATGACTTGGCGGTGTAGTGGATTTGCTTTTTTCCGTTTCCACTGCATCGGAGGGAGGAGTTGCGGTCGACGACGATGACTGGAGAAATGTCGTGAAGTGATGAGACGGAGAGTCGAACCCTGAGCTCGGTGACGTGAAGGTCGTGGTGCAATCCGATGTTGACTTATCCTTCAGCAGAAAAGAAGAAGTCCGACGATCAGACTGTGGTGAGAAGAGGTCCTTGTAGGACTTCTTCGGTGTCGGATGGGGTGCTGTGATGCCCAGAGGGTTCTCACCACGGACCCCCTGCAGAGACCCACGGATGAAGGGCCTCTGAGGGTGATGGTAGAAGGACCTTCTGGGTCGTGTGGTGCTTCGAAGTCTCGACGGATTTTCGTTGAGATGGAAGACTTCATCGTCGAAGAACACCCTGAGTTCGCCGTTCGAGGGGACTGGTCGGATGACCTGGAAGACTGGGCCGCGGTCCTTGAGCTGCCGAGCAACTAGGTTGACCTCGTCAAGGTCAGACGTCGATCGGAGGAATCGAATCCAGTTGCAGTGACGAACTTCGTGATCGTCCACTTCAAGGATTTCGTCGAAGCATCCGAACTGATTGCGAACCTGGAATATGAAAAATCCTTCGTTTAAAAAAATACTTTTCTCATATCCACTCATCCGCAATGACACTATTTCTTCTCTCATCCACGAAGTGAAACTGCTGCAGACGGCCCAGTTGGGCGTGTTAGTCAGTAAGTAAGTAAGTAAGTAAGTAAGTAAGTAAGTATGCATGTGTGTATGTATGTATGTATGTATGTATGTATGCATGTATGTATGTATGAGCGCCTCTGAGGAGTTCTCTTGAAGTGGCGCTATATAAATGTTCAATTACAATTACAATTATGTATGTATGTATATATGTATGTATGTATGTATATGTATGTATGTATTTATGTATGTATGTATGTATGTATGTATGTATGTATGTATGTATGTATGTATGTATGTATGTATGTATGTATGTATGTATGTATGTATGCATGTATGTATGTATGCATGTATGCATGTATGTATGTATGTATGTATGTATGTATGTATGTTTGTATGTATGCATGTAGGCATGTATGCTTGTAAGTAAGTATAATCTCAATTTTTCCTACTGCATAATCGATGGAAGCCTGGATATCGTACATATATTGTCTTGATCAAGTACAGCTTCTTCTGTTTTGTCTGTATGGCTAAATTTTAATGAAGTCTAAGCTTATAGATTTATACAATACGTAGCCTATGGCGAATCAATCGAAAATAAACTAAATGGATCAACCCGTTGAGTTGCGTGCCATTTGACACCCCGTATAGAGGTCGCATTGGTGCAAGCGTCAAACGACTCTCTCTCCTTCCCCCTCGACCTTGCTTTCCAAAGATCTAAACGAGTTTAACGTGTTAACATGTCGTCAAAGGCAAAGATAACGATGAGAGACACCAATTCACATAAATGCAAAATACTTTTCTGTAATCTGATCCATGTTAACACTACAATGCTCCTGGTCGACTCTGTCACCAGACCCCGCGCATACTGATACCATATATGAACCAACCTGTGTGATCCGCTGAAACTGTATTGTGGGATTTGCTGTCGATGTTGGATCAATGAACAGAAACGGTGGCCATGGTGGGTTGGGGGTTCGTCTGTGGTCGGGGTAAACCTTTGAGTCAATGGGTGGGGAGACGTATACCTTCAGAAATTAATGTAGAATTTATTGAAATTCAATCAGCTATTATTCAATTGATTGATTTGGGAGCATCGTAACAAATGCTATGCTATGCAATGCTATGCTATGCTATGCATGTCTCATGCACGTGAAGCTACACCTGTTCTATGGTGCCTCGTTCTATATAGCATCTCTTTGTAAATTCAACTTCTAAGACGTTGATGTTGAAATGTAGATCTATAAATGACGTTGAATCTGTTCACGTTACCAGTTACGTTACATTCGCGTCCACGTATGTAGTAAGAGAAGAAAGATAGACAGACAGATCTCAGACAGACGGAGAGAGACAGAGACAGTCAGAGATCAGCGGATAGCATTTAAGTATCTGTCTGTCTGTCTGTCTGTCTGTCTGTCTGTCTGTCTGTCTGTCTGTCTGTCTGTCTGTCTGTCTGTCTGTCTGTCTGTCTGTCTGTCTGTCTTGTATGTCTGTCTCTGTCGTGCTGCTGTCCAACGAAGTGTCGTTTCAAAAACGATCATTGTCGCCCTCCTATTGCTTTCAAGCTCTGGTCTGGCACTGCCAAAGTACAAGCAGTGGCGTATATAATAAAAATTATTAGTCTCATTTAAAATATTCAAATTTCACAGCTTTATTAGGCTTCGATATAACGTCCTTTTACCTCGCTATTCAACTTCGCAGATCATTCTGAAGAGGTACAGATGCCCACATATAGATTGCATGAGCGTCAATTCATGTATGCGTGCGTGTATATGTGCATATATGCATGCTTGTATATATGTATATGTGTGTATACTGTATGTTGTATAGCGGTTCCGTTAGTTTATGGCCTGTGAATTGGATGATGTTGTCTAAATGAAAGAGTCCGGTGTTTATCCTGACGGCGTCTTTCATGTGGACCTCAGAGGAGGGTAGATCAAGTAAGTACCCACTTATACTCACATCTGCGTCTAAAGCGAAGTTATCTGGTCATGAGGCAGTACTTCGGGGTTCTGAAGTGAAGGGTGGGACATTGGGGGGGGGGGCTGTTCAGTGTATCTGGATAGGCAGATGGGAAGATGGGCGCGCGGTCGAAATTAAATAACAGCTACAATGTTATATAATGAAATGTTAAGAGACCACACTGCAGGGGAAGATGTATACCGTTAAGTTGGATTGCAGAGGATGCCGAGCGGAGAGAATGCCGTAGAGTGGGATGCGGCGGAAGGATGCTGGGGGGCTGTGTTTGATCGTCGTATTATGGAAAGTGCACTTAACTAACCCCTGCAGGGTCGTTACTTCGATTCCGAGTGCAACACCGAGTTCTGCTTCAACCAGACACCCTCATTACTCTTAGCAGACGTGAACGCCGAAACCCACTCTGCATGTTATGTCTGCTTGCCTGCCACTCCACATTTACTCGTGCGTTTCTCTGCTCGTATGCTTCTGTACTGCTTTCCGCCAAGGTGACTTATAACTCAGGGAACCAAGCATAGTAATTCTGCGGTGATAATTATAAATGCAGTGTATATAGAAGACAAGACGTATGCGTGAGATATAGGCCTAGAATCATGGACCATGCATCTTATTTCTATCTAGAGCGAAATCTTTCTGAATAAATATCTATTTAAAGTTATTAAAATCAATTCTTCATATTGTACCTGCACAAATAATAACCATATATCACAGGGGCGGATCCAGGGAGGGGGCTTATCCGGCCATGCCCCCCCCCCATTTAGAATTCCCATGTATCGTGGCCCCCCCATTTGGATTGAACATGCTGTGGAACAATGTATATATTGTACAATTTGCCCCCCCCCCCCTATTAAGAAATACCCATGCATTGTGGCCCCCCTCCAAAAATTTGGCCGGATGACTAAAAAAAAAAAAATTAAAAAAAGAGAGAGAGAAAAAAAGGTCATCAACTTTTTTGGCGGACAAAATGGTATTATTTTCCAAAAAATTTGGCCGGATGACTAAAAAAAAAAGGTCATCAACTTTTCTCTTTTGGCGGGCAAAATGGTATTATTCTCCCTAAAATTTTGCCGGATGACTAAAAAAAAAATTGTTCCCAAGGCCTACATTTTTTCCCGGACCCAAGACCAAGAAATTTTGGCCCCCCCCCCCGTCCAAAATTTCTGTATCCGCCCTTGATATATCATCAGCTATAAGGTAGCCTACACCATCACCATCTCAGTTTCCCCATCAATTTATCCACCACCCTACGCATATAATACATACAGTATATACATATTATATACGTGTGTGTACGTGTGTGTGTGTGTTCGCGCGGACGCCGTCGTTCACCGTTTAACGAGACAGAAAGCTGCTGCTGCTGCTGCTGCTGCAGAAGATGAAGATGGCATCTCACCGAACGATGGCATCATCATCAGCAGCATCAGCTGCATCACCATCATTCCATTGCCGGGCTCCATACAGTCGCATCCGTCGCCGACACACGCTCAGCAGCAGCAGCCGGTTGCTGCTGCTGGCGCGTGCATCTGTTGCCACCTGTTACCGGTCGGTTATAAGAGAAGATGCTCGTCAGCCGCTGCAACTCGATACAGACAACTGCAGTGTAGTTAAGCAGGCATTCGGATGTCGGATGTATGGGCGGCCATTAATTCCGATGTTAGGCAACAAGCTCTGTTGCAGCAGTCAATGGTATATATTCGCGAGACATAAGCCTATAGTCAAGGATGCTTTTCGTACCAACGGCAGTATATACATATTGCCCCTTTCGTTGTTGCAAATAGTGCGTATATACATACATATACATATACAAAGTATATACATATAAATACATATACATGTATATATGCAATATATCGCATTGCTATGTCTGATGTAGGGCGGCTAGGGCGTATACAGATACATGTATATACGTTTTACCTTGTATACGTTTATTTCAGTGATGTATGATTCATGGCATGCAAGACTTTTGCAAGTGCTTTATTTACTAGCGAAAATATTCCTGGATCCTACATTCCGATACATGTATAATTGTATATGCAGATGCTTATTCGGCATATAATATGAGTCTATATTCACATACAGACATGTAAGAATATATGAACGAGTAAAGACCTGGTTATGTATGAACTATGAACATAAAATTATGGGTCCATGCATGTTGAGTAGGCCTATATGGGTGGCAACTGGCGGGGTATACATACACCATAGAGAAAGCGAGGTCCATAAACTACGCACCGAATTAATCACTTGAAACGCACATTTCGATCAATTAGGAGCCAGTAATATATCTGGCCAGAAGGATAGGTGGATAGAAAAGACAGCTCGTTAGATAAATTGGGACGAGACTAGAGCTTTCTTCACCGATCGCTAACTGCTGTCATGCTGGATGCATCGCCGTGTATGTATGGTGCAGAAACAGATTCGTACATCAAAGCTAATGGCCGACCATAGAAAGAATCAATGCCATAACCGGTACAGATCCACTCATCACCAGGACAGTCTCTGTCTGTCTGTCTGTCTGTCTGTCTGTCTGTCTGTCTGTCTGTCTGTCTGTCTGTCTGTCTGTCTGTCTGTATATCGGTCTGCCTGTCTCTTTATCTTTCTATCTTCCTCTCTCTTTCTCTCTTTTTTCTTTCTATCTTTCTCTATCTTTTTCCTTTCTACATTGTATATTTCTCTCTCTGTCTCTGTCTGTCTCTTTCTCTGCTTCTCTTTCCTTCTCACTAAATTTCTCTCTCTCCTCCGCCCGTCCGTCCGTCGGTCCATCCATCCACTTCTCCATTCATTCATTCATTCATTCATTCATTCACTCGGACATTTATATAGTGCTCCTTCAAGTAAAAAACTACTCAGAGGCACTCCCGACTCCAGCGCGCATGTATCAATTTTTATTCATCCATCCATCCATTAATTTGTCCACTTCTCCGCACATCCAACCCTCCATCCATTCGCTTATCCTTTGGTCCATTTTAAACACTGCGCTAAATAAACTGTTCAATTGCATTGAGTTCTATTACCTCTGACGTCAGAGGTGGCACGTGTTCTGCGCCACGCCCACCGCCAACTCCCATCACCGGTGATTACCCTTTGAGTGTATATGTGCCCCGCCGAACCCTACAGCCCTCCTCCCACTTATCACGGACGGGTCTTTAGCAGGACGGACCCCAGCATTGAAGGAAGGGTTGAGGGAGTGAGGGTGGAAGACGGTCAGGTTTTGATGCACCGCTTGCAGTCGGTCTTTCTCATCGTGTAAATCTGTTCGTTGCCCGATTAGACTTACCTATTAGACGCTTCATTGGCAAAGAATAACACGTCACATTTGACTGAACTGTATTGTAACATTCAATCAACTATTCACAGAATCAGATTCCACCAATATTGTCTTTAATGATTTTACTTGTCCAATTGTTAAATAGATTTTCATTTTCACTCCTTCAATTACATAATGCGCATTTATTTAATATAATGATTAGGCTACAGGCCTACGTCAGTATATAGGCCTACATTGTTATTTATAGGATTCTGCTGTTGAGAACTTGCGGCTGTGGTGAATTACAATAATTCGCATGTTGACGAAACATTTCTACTCCAAAAACAGTTATTATTTACTTATTTAAATGCATATAGGCCTACAATACGTAGTCTTTGCATGTTTAGAATTTAATATTTATAGGCCTACATGTTTAGAATTTGATATATATAATATACATTTACATGTTTAAAATTTAAAATATATACATGTTTAGAATTTAAGATATAGGCCTATAGCGGGCCTATATATGTTTTCGAGTTTCTTTAAGAAGTTTATAAGTCTCCGGAATGGAAATATAATATGTATTAATTTTCTTTCTGTCACTTAATTAGTTATTTGTTATGATAATATTGAGGTGTCCTCGGTGCCGGATTACTGTTTCGAACGAGTGATCGCCGAGATCGCGGGTCCTCACATCTAACAAGTCTCTCTATTGAGGTGTAGATATACAAGAGTTGGACCAAAGCATTCGTATTCATATAGCGCCAATTCATGCCGCACTGCAGTGAAATGCAACAATCGGATGTGAAATCTGAACGGTTTGAATTGATTGATCGTTTGAAAGTGTCAGATGACCGCTGCAGATATAATTATTCTTTCCGTTCTAATGTAAAGCACAGTCGCAACATGCATGGCTTTGTAATATGAACCAAGGAAAGAATCAGTCTATAACCTACTTTACATAGTCTTACCGCCTGCGTACAGAACTCCGTCCAGCTCTCCTATTATGAAGGCCTTATAATGTATAATGCGAATCTCTGTAAAAACTTACTTTGCCTCAAACTTACTTTAAGTAAAACTTAATTTACTTAAAACTTACTTTAAATAAAGCTTAATTTAAATTAAATAAAACTTAATTTACCTAAAGCTTATTTTACTTAAAACTTACCTTACTTAAAACTTACTTTACCTAAAACTTATATTAAATAAAACTTACTGGCCGCCTACAGAAGGTTCTGTCTGCAGTAAAATAGCAATAGGCTAAAAAAAATCGTTGTTGTAATTGTAATTGAACATTTATAACGCGCCACTCACAGATTCAGTAGCGCTCCCGACCCAACTCAGCACTCGCTCTAACAAATAGTTGTTAGAACTTTTTCTGATGGCAGATTAGATCTAAAACGATTTCACTTAACGATGATTAAATCAAACTACTCTCTGTATACTTTCTCAGATCGTTTATGCATGTGCTCCCACTCTTTGTAGGCCTACTCTCTTTCCTGAACTACGCTCCATATAGGACCATATAGGCCTATTTATAAGACGTTCGATTGCCCCACAGATTCTAGCTTATCGTGATGGCTTATTGTTTCCATTTTCAGCGATGTTATCACGGTTGTAAGTTATACCAAATCGATAACGGTGTTTAACCAGATAATATCTATCTAAATCGATGTAGTAGGAGATCGTATCAGACATTGTTAATCGTAGCAGGCCTACTTCAGAGAAACTCGTCAACAGCAACAAACTGTGGCATAGGTCTAGATATATGATAGGTTAATGTTACTGTGATGTAATTCAAATTGTAAATTCAAATCTACGGCAATTGTTATTCATGAAGTGATTATGTGAAAACCTAATTAATTATCTATACTGTTTATAGGGTAAATTACAATAAGGAAAGAGTGCAATGATCGCAGATAATTTCGTCGTCATGAATTTAGGAAATATTGTTGTATATATATTTACTAAGCGACACGATCTAATAATGCCAAAGATCAACAGAATCTGATGATACTGCAGAACCACTTCATGACAGTGCATGTCAACGTCCAAGCGCAGTCAATGGTGAGCTTGAAGCCTTGAACTGCATGGTGCGTTGAAATGCAGAGGTTCAAGTAAAGGGGTATACACGCCCTACCCAAGTATATGAGGTACCGAATGTAACAATACATTGTAATTTATATAACGCCACAGTTTTTAAACTAAAAGTATAAATTGGAGGAAGAGGAACTTACGTCTCGTTCGTTCAGATGGCTGTAGATCTCCAGCTTATCCAGTCTCATTTCTCCATCGTCTGGGGTGAAGGTCAGACCGGGTTTGAGGTCGCAGTTGGCCCAGAGTGTGACCCCCATCTCAAGCAGGCGACCCTGGTTGCCTTCGGGTAGCAGCATCAGACTGAACTCACGAGGAATCAAAATGCAAGTCTCCATCGCGGTGGATTCTCTTTTAGAGAATCAATGGATGATGATTCATCGACTTTGCAAATGCCTCTGACAACGTTTACCCGACAATTCAATAAGAACTTCCCTCGAAACTTTAAGACGGTCAGTTCTAAAAGTCAGTTACTCTACGTGACACTTATTTGATGAATTAGAAATTTTGGTGCAATTGTCCTATGCACTTCAGATTCTTCAACCTTTCAAATGCTTTTGATAAATAAAACGAAACTGGAAGTTCTTGACTGCCGAAAGACCCGCTTTCAGGATTTTCCTAATTTCAGTAGTTGAACCAGAAACTTTCGCAGCGAAAAAATCAGATTCTTCGATGCGGTAAAGACCTTCGAAGAAGACGTTCTGTGAACTTAAATTCAAAAGAAGACTCAATTTCTTGTGACTCCGTAAATGTAGGCCTTTAAGTCGCCTAGTAGGACGCGAAACAGTAGAGAACTCGACGAGTAAAAGTTCGTTTGCGACTAGAAAATCACTTATGGCATCATGATCATCATCATCATTGGCAGATGCTGCTTCGTTGAAAGAGATCGATGTGAATGGGTGTCTATCGTTCACCTGGTCGTCGTCATGCGTGGGTTGCAGGTGGGGGTACCCTCCCTCCCGTCCGTCCGTCCGTCCGTCATTCAGGGCCTGTAATCTTCGGGGGTGGCGTTCAGTGACCCATCGACCAATCAGCACTACCGGCTGAACAGCGGCGCTTGACCATTGGCACCGATGCCCAGCGGATATCCGCCGCCGCCATAGTGCCAAGGTGCCAAGGTGCCAATGGCCTTTGGGTAGCACCACCACCACCACCGCCGCTCAACGCCTCATTGATTCGGCGGAGGAGGAGAAGGTTCAGGAGAAGAAGAAGGAGATGGAGGAGGAGGAGAAGGAAGATGTGGAGGAGGAGAAGGAGAAGGTGGAGAAGGAGGCGGAGGAGGAGGAGGAGGAGGAGGAGGTGAGGATCGACCACCGACCGAAGATGTTCGACGCCGTTTAACTTTGGATGAGTTCATCATAATCGGTTAGTGTTGACGGATTGAATGAAGCCTCGGGCAAAAAGTTGTAGAAGTATTATAGCGCTATTTAGACAGAAGTTAGCCAAGACTCGTCTCTATGTCTCACTTTCTCTCTTTCATTGTCTCTCTCTCTCTTTCTTTCTGTCTCTGTCTCTGTCTCTGTCTCTGTCTCTGTCTCTGTCTCTGTCTCTGTCTCTGTCTCTGTCTCTGTCTCTGTCTCTGTCTCTGTCTCTCTCTCTTTCTTTCTGTCTCTGTCTCTGTCTCTGTCTCTGTCTCTGTCTCTGTCTCTGTCTCTGTCTCTGTCTCTGTCTCTCTCTCTCTCTCTCTCTCTCTCTCTCTCTCTCTCTCTCTGTCTGTCTCTGTTGTCTCTGTCTGTCTCTCTCTCTCCCTCTCTCTATATAGTCTCTTTCTCCCTCTTTTTCTGTCTCTCGCTCTGTGTGTCTCTCTCTGTCTCTCTGTGTCTCTGTGTCTCTGTGTGTGTCTCTGTCTCTCTCTGTCTCTCTGTCTGTCTGTCTGTCTATCTCTCTTCTGTCTTTATGTCGCTCTGCCTATGTCTGTGTGTCTGTTTGTATGTCTGTATACGTGTCTCTTCCTCGTAAATGCAATCCCCAAGATATTTTTCTTGGGCGCGTCCTTTCGTATAGCACTATAACGCTTGCAACAACTGACATTGTGAAGCACGTATACATGTTTGTCTATGGCGCAACACCAGTGGCGTAGCTAGGATATTTTGCACCCGGGGACAAACTATGATATCGGCACCCCTCCCTCTTTATTATTAAGTTCATATTTTCCAAGTTCCGTACACGGAAAGGCAATTTAAATTTCAATGAAATAAAGAAATAAAAATACAGACTTCTACAGTTTAGACTATTTCAGTGCTATAGGCCTTCAAATGCTATATCTTTGAAAATGTCAAATTTAAATCAGGCTAAAGGTCTAGCCTGCATAACTATCGTAGACCTATAGTTTACAAAAGGTCAACTATTCTTGATTTTGCTGTAGCAAACTGGTCAATCACGTAATCAAATTTAACTTTCTCTAATGTTTCTCTTTCGATTGCCAGTACTAAGGGCAAGATTGCTGAGACGATCTTGTCCCTTCGAAGCACGCAAATACGAACAAATAAGTTTCAACTTGCTGAAGAAGCGTTCGCAGCTCGCAACTGAAACAGCAGTCTGTTGTTAACAGTATTTGCAGGGATAAGTTCTTATGCGCAGGTTTGGAAAAACGTCGTCTCGCTGTTGCAGACTTTAATTGATATTGCACCGGTGAGAAATCTATTTTGCGACCGAACCACCCGCAGTAAAGATCCGAGAAATTAATCTTTGATAAACCAACCCACCGACCGGGAATCGAACCCGGGCCGCCGGCGCGGCGAGCGGGCTACAACCCACTCGACCACTCAGGATCTCTAAACTGAACAGAATGGGAAAGTAGTTTAACGACCGTGTATGACCAAAGGGCCTTTACAGTCGGAGGCAGAGTACAACCTCTCACTCCACGTTTATATTGCGACCGAGCCACCCGCAGTAAAGATCCGAGAAATTAATCTCTGACCGGGAATCGAACCCGGGCCGCCGGCGCGGCGAGCGGGCTACAACCCACTCGTCCACGCAGGATCTCTAAACTGAACAGCATAAGCTATGGTCCATATATATATATATATATATATATATATATATATATATATATATATATAATGTTTTCAAGGAAGTATGCTCATAGACGCTTCATTTGACCCAAATGCTTCATAATTGAATAAATGAAGTAACAGAGTGAAACGTATCTCTGCATCTTATAGAAGGGGTCCCTTGTACTTTGACCTATTGCCAGGGCCGTAAATGCCGAGGTGGAAAATGAGAAAATTCCCTCCCACCAATTTTTTCTCAGATGTCTCACAAGTGTTAGGATCGGCAAGCTGTCTGCAACTGCACATTGAACGAACCCGAACCGTGTGATGGATAGCCTACTTGAAAACTTGCTGTGTGATTAAAATCTGTATTATTTATAAAGCGTCAATTAAGAGGTGACAAATGACTTTGTATTCATTGAAAGATAAAATCTCTTCTTCATTAATACATAGCGGAGGAATTTATGATGACATTGTGATTTATCCATATGCATATTTATATATACATTATGGCATATGCATAATTATAAGTTCAAAATGGACAAGCTCTGAAATACCTTTGTGGCTTGATGCACCAACCCTCTCCGCATTCTCTTTCTGCCCTTCGGGTCTGCTTATCGACTTGATCTCCTAGTCCCTTAATTGGGTAACGACTAAAATGGCTCAACACCGAACCTTTGTCATTGTATACCGTTCTATGTGGAATGACCTCCCTTCCCATGGATGTAGGATGCAGATATTCATTCCAGATTCAGACTAGCCAACCTCACATTGCTTTTGCCCCTAAGTGTTCAATGGGGCGCCTAAATCGTGTCTGATAAGTGATTTGTATAAGTAATGAGGTCATAACTGTGAAACTGGATATTTGGGGGCGCCAAAATTAGATAAATTATCTACATATCTTGGGTAAAAATTATTAATTTAACCCTCATTTTGGCGCCCCCTTCCTCCGGCGCCCAGGGACACGTGTTACCCTCTCCCCCTAGCTACGCCACTGCGCAACACTGCAGATGATTCTACATAATTATTGTAAATATCATGACCTGTTTAACAGCAGTTTTGTAATAATTCGTTGATACTGTTTGTTTTGTTGTTTTGTTAACCTGACGCTGAAGAAATGTTATTATTGAAGATATAAGAAACGAGACAAAGGCTATATATTATTTAAAGAAAGAAATTTTCAAGAATTGTCGTCAAGCTTTTGCAAAAGCTCCTGAAGCGCGCTAATTCAAATCTTGTTGTATGTTTAGCGTAATAATTATTTAGCTAATAATTTAGTGTAGGCCATATACAATTATAGCCTATACATGTACATGTGTATTTTAAAATGACTATAGCCTACGGGGGTATACTTATTGCAAACATATAATATGTAATCACAGAGACTTATAATTGTTGCTGAAGCTTATTGTGTATTGAAACTGTTAACACGACTTGTATTAATACAATTTTGAGTATCGTCCGATATAACTGAAGAGATCAACACGTAACGACAGTATTTATGGTGTCATCTGTACTCTAAAGGACACGTCGGCGTCATCCTGTTCTGATTGTATACGATGTGTATATACGGGTATACATGTATGCGGAGGGGTGCATATATTGACATTATGGTATTGAGTAGTATATTGCCAGCATCTAATACAATGTCATGCATGCTTGTGCACTGCAAGAAGAAACAGCAAGGCGTCATCTGCGCTTTGGCTATGATTTAACAACTTAACCTCCACATAAATATTAGGCTATAATAATAACACGTGCAACGGATATACATTGGCCCATGCATTTACACACACCGATAGAGACATATAGGCGAGGGCGCTAGAGGCGTTTTACCAGGGATAAGCTGCTCCGGGCATATATGCCATAATATGAGGATAAATAGGATAATTATGAGTGTCGTATAGAGAGTGAAATCCGAGCGCGTTACGAAGAGGTGATGACATTCAATTCAGCAGGTTATACCTGCCGACGCATTATTTATATGTCTAACAGCTCTTCCGAGACCGAGATTGGGAATGTGGTCAACAGATAGTGTAATGTAGGCCTAATGTAACGTAATGTAATTAAAATAATGTAACCTGAGTTCTATATATGAAACCACCGGTATATTTAGCCTGCCACTGAATTAGCATAAGAGCTCCTATTGTGATTACTCTTCATTATTTTTAGATGATTTTTAAAATTTACTTCTCCATTTCTAGAGCGTCCATTCAAGCTCTCTGCTTAGTGACGCCCCGACTAAAGCGTGGATACTGCATCGGAGTTTCACGGCCGAAGCGCACGAGCAATTGCGAGTAAAGGACTTGCTCAAGAGTCCGTACGCGGCGGCTTGAGGTGGATTCGAACCTGGAACTCTCCGACTCCAAGGCACCGACGCCACCACTACACCACCGCGCCTCCCCCAAATAAACTATATTTACATATAATTATTGTCTTGCTATGTTTCTATACTGAAGCGTCTTTCATTTGTATAATTACGTAGACTTGTATACTATATATAGAGATCATGTAGCGCATTTTTTTATTACCAAAGGCGTCCTATAATCCAGACAAGATTTTGCATTCAGTCGCTTGTTGCGGTTTAATGACACCATGCAAGAAGCACTGTGCTTGTCATATCAAAGATGATTAGTGTCGCCCTCCTCTGTTATTCAGGCTTGCGACTGGCGCTTCAGAGAATAAACAGCGGCGGAGTTACATTCAGTCGCTCGATCTTCATTTATATAGCCCCTCTTCTTGTCGAAAATGTTCAAATATGCGTATACCGTATAGGCCTACCTTACCTGTGAACCTGTAAAGAAAATCATAAATTGTGCGCATGAATGAAACATTCTGTGAAGAGAGATATTATATTAACACAAGTCGGTTAGGGACCTGTATGTTAATCAGTGATCAGTCAAGCGTGAATTTATGGTCTTATAAGCTGATCATGAGGCGTGAAAGATCAAAGGCGAACATTAGATAATACATTCATCTATACAGCTATTCATAAAATTTACTATCTTCCGTTAGCATAGGCCTACATTGAGTACCACATCACAACACAGCAAACATCGTAATATTTGTATTATCTCTCTATGTCTGTCTCTGATCCTGTCTATATATGCCTCTGCCTCTGCCTCTGCCTCTGCCTCTGCCTCTGCCTCTGCCTCTGCCTCTGCCTCTGCCTCTGCCTCTGCCTCTGCCTCTGCCTCTGCCTCTGCTTCGTCTCTGTCTGTCTGTCTGTCTGTCTGTCGCTCTCTCTCTCTCTCTGTGTATCTTTCGCACGCACGCACACGCACTCACACACATATACAAAAACAAGCATAAATATCTTCTCAGATATCATAAACATCAATTTCATTGTCGTCGATACGACGATACATGTGCATCAAGTCTTGGATCCGGTGTACCATAATTGTTGTTAACGTATGATCTGAATTATACGGTTGATTTGCAGAAGACCAATCTGAGTGAAGGGGTGTCTAAGTGAAGGGGTGTCTTAGGGAAGGGGTGTCGATATATAGTGTGATCTATTCACCAGACATGGCTTAGTTGCAACTTATTCGCTTATATATACCCAGACACTTATGCAACCCTTCATGATTTACTGCACCGATGCAAAAGCATATACAACCCTCACGTGTATTATACGGTTCTTGACTTCGTGGGTGGTTGGGGAGGGAGTTGCTCCGGCACCCATGGTTGAACTGAAAGGGTGAAATTGAGGGGGAAAGGAAGGGTGCGGGGATAGGCCTATAGCAGGTCAAAGACAACCCCGAGGACCAGTTATGGACTAAAGTGTTCTGGGCGGCGTAATTATTAGTTCCGTTTGTAAGGGTAATAAATATGGAACCTGTCTGTTTTATGACCTCTGTAGCTGCATTATCATCATGCACTTGTGAAGAAGACGAAGACCAAAGCCGTTTGAATTCCGTAAAACAATGAATCGTGTAATAATCGAGTTAAGTAATAACAGCTATTAACAATAAGAATACATATGTAACATATTTATTTATTTGCAAATGATTGTATAGTAGGCTATATCATCAAGTGTAAATGTATACAAACAATACATAGTTATTCTCTGGTATTTAAATATACTATCAAGCCATAGGCTATATAAGTATATATGGTGTTTTTGATCAATGCAGTCAAAGGGGGTTGGCCTGCGATTCTTCGCACCATCCAAGTGAACACCTTCAATGAATGGGTAAATCAGCAAATCCGACGATTAACCCGGGGGCAAAATCTCCACCGTCCTTTTCAAGAGAATGTTTTGGGGCATACGTTGTATACTATACTTCGAAAAGTACTTTGAGAAGCGAGGTCGCAGTCATGCATTGCATAATTATAGACCCGCATCAGTATTGAAAGCCCTGTATAATAGTGTATATTCAGCGCATGTACTTGTGTATAGGCTATAGCATGATTTGTTTCACGCACACACACAATCACGCACTCACGCACTCACACACACACAAACACACACACACACACACACACACACATATATATATATATATATATATATATACATATATATATACACGCACGCACGCGCATGCGCCACATGGGCACACACACACATACAGACACACACATACACACACACACACGCACACACACAACGCGTTTGAGTGTTCGTTATCTGTCGGATATCTTTGTTATCTGTAGGATATATCTAAATTGAAACGGTCTGTTTGAATCTAATTTCCTTCTTATCAGCCATTGCGTCACGTGTGAGACGATGGAAGATCCAGTGGCAAGAGTTTCGCGGAGGAGTATAGGACTATACAGGCCTATGCATGGAATGACATGGGACGCCGCTTCCCTGCTGTTTTCAAGGCCAATGACCTATAGCAGACGTCCATTCTCCCTGGAGTATATACATGTATAGGGGAGGTGCATGAATGGAGAACCGTAGCACTTCTTCCCCTCCGTCTGTCCATTTAATTCTTTCATATTATGTCTTTGCTGCAGCGTTATGTCTAGTGTCCACCCACATCAGTCTGTCGCTTCCTGCAGTCCATGTCCTTGCGCGTCTCTATCTGTCTGTCTGTCTGTCTGTCTGTCTCCTTCTACTTCTCCCTCCACCTCTACCTCTACCTATATCTCTCCCTGCCTCTCTCTGTCTGTCTCTCTGTCTTTCTCACGTTCTGTCTGTCTGTATCTGTCTATGTCTCTGTTTCAGTCTCTCTGTCTGTCTCTGCCTGTCTGTCTCTGTCCGTCTCTACCTCTGTCTCTGTTTGTCCATTCTAAAGCGTTTCTCGATTTTGTCAGTTTGGATGGTTGTTTGTCCCTCTCTCTTCCTGCGCTTCATCTGCCATGAGTGCTTCTCTCCTTTTGAATCTCTTTCTATGTTTGTCTGCTTTCCTCTGTGTGTCCTTGTATTTGACAATCTGATGCTTTCACTGAATCTATAGTCGATATTTCTGTTGTTGTTCGTGCATTGTCTTCCTCTTCTGCAACCCTTTATATATCTCATCCACCCATCCATCCATCTGGGATGAGGAGGAGGAGGATGAGGAGGAGGAGGAGGAAGGAGAAGGGATGGACAAGCTGACCGGTGGTTATGCAATCGATGGTCATTAGCCTCTCCTTCCGTTTCCTTCCTATCTATCTTTACTTTCACCCTCATTCATGTGACACGGATTAGTATAGGACCCCCATGCATGGTCAAGGAGCTCATGAGACAGATTTACATATATACATACATATATGTGTGGATATATATATAATTATATATATATACATAGACAGAGAGAGACGTACAGACAGACATACAGACAGAGAAACACAGACACATACAGAAACAGAGACAGAGGCAGAGAGACAGACAGGCGTATAGAGATGCTTGGAGTTATACTTAAATTCTTCACCGAAACGCCCTTTCTCCTCCTAATAAGTAGGCTAATTGTGGGGCGCGGTGGTGTAGTGGGTAGGCTCGTCGTCTTGCAGCAGAAGGGTTGCAGGTTCGAATCCACCTCAAGGCGCCGTGTAGGGACCTTGAAGCAAGTTCTTCACTCGCAATTGCTCGGCGCTTCGGCGTGAAACTCCGATGCAGTGTTCGCGCTGTAGTCGAGAGCGCCTCTGAGTAGAGGGAGCTTGAAGGGGCGCTATAACAAAATAAATGCACATTATTACAAACATAATCCATATTTATCTATATTTTTTCTTTGTTCACCGTCTGGTCTTCCATTGAAATCTGTTTCCTCTAACGCCCATCCCCCCTTACAGCTACAATTACTTTATCCGAAAGACAGTTGCCATTATCCTAAATCTCGTATGTATGATTTCAGAGGCAAATAAAGGCAACTTATTCACTTACTCACTTACTTATGACAATAGAAGATGCCACTGGTCGCAAGTTCTTTCCCACTGTTGCACACCACCTGATCTTTCCACCAACAGAGTACGGTAGATGTACTCATTTTATGGGCCACCATGGCGTTTCTTTTTCGTTCTTCCCTTCCCACCATCCTTCATTCCAGCTCTGCGTCCGATTTCCACGCCATTCAGCAACAGTACGATGTGATATGGACCCCATGAGACCGACGCCTAGCGAACGTCTCATGCGTCATTTGCTGCGCTATTCCCCAGGTGGCGCTTCGAGTAGCATCGCTGGCGGGATCCGTGTTATGCAAGGTGGAAATGACAAATTTATATATGCAGCAACAGCTCCGCCCCCGTGAACCCGGGCGTATAATATGATTTGAAGTGGGGGTGGGGTGTCCGGGGGGGGGGGGCGTCGCGAGAGTGGGATTTCGTATCACCCAATTCACCTTTGCACACAGACATACGCACGCAAACACATACACACATGCACGCTTGTGTGTGGGTGTTTGTTTGTAGGTGCGTGTGTTCGCGCGCGTGTGTGTGTGTGTGTGTGCGCGTGTGTGCAGATGTATGTGAGAATGTGGGTGTCGTTGGTGGGTGTGATCGTATGGCAGGGGTTATTTTAAGGAAATTTCTCAACTGCACATAATTATCAGAATAGCATCCTACATCGGGTAGATTGGTCATTATTGAGTCTAAGGCCTTATTATTATTCTTATTATTATTATTATTTATTATTATTATTATTAATTTATTATTATTATTTGATTATTATTATTAATGTTATTATCTTTATCATGATAATGTAACTGGCTAAGTTTACAAACCTACTTCTCCGAAGAGCAGTATTCAATCTAGTCTCCCTCCGCTGGTGGGGAAATCAGGTTTCTGGGGAGGGACCCATCAGAAATTTTTTGAATTTCTACATTGCAATGGAACCATTTTAAGGTGTCATCTTAACAAAATACCTATACTTTTTAAGAGCATCATCAGAAATTCTTGAATTTCCACATTGCAATTTTAAGGTGTCATATTAACAAAATACCTGTAATTTTTCAGAGCCTCATGAGAAATTTTTGAATTTCCACATTGCAATGGTACCATTTTAAGCTGTCATCTTAACAAAATACCTATACTTTTTAAGAGCATCATCAGAAATTTTTTGAATTTCCACATTGCAATGGTACCATTTTAAGGTGTCATATTAACAAAATACCTGTAATTTTTCAGAGCCTCATGAGAAATTTTTTGAATTTCCACATTGCAATGGTAGCATTTTAAGGTGTAATTTTAACAAAATACCTCTACTTTTTCAGAGCCTCATCAGAAACGTTTTGAATTTCAACATTGAAATGGTACCATTTTAAGGTGTCATATTAACAAAATACCTCTACTTTTTTAGAGCCTCATCAGAAACTTTCTGAATTTCCACATTGCAATGGTACCATTTTAAGGTGTCATATTAACAAAATACCTGTACTTTTTCAGAGTCTCATCAGAAATTTTTTGAATTTCCACATTGCAATGGTAGCATTTTAAGGTGTCATTTTAACGCAATGCCTGTAATTTTTCAGAGCCTCATCAGAAACTTTTTCAATTCCCACATTGCAATGGCAGCATTTTAAGGTGTCATCTTAACAAAATACCTGTAGTTTTCAGTGCTTATAAGAGTGGGCTAAGATTTCAATAAATATAAGCAACACGTAACAAATATTTGGGGTGGGGCTATTTCCACACGATAATGGTACCCTTTTAAGGTGCCATTTTAGCAAAATAACTCCATTAGACAATCCAATACTGATAAAAAAGTGTTTTAAGATTCAATATATTATAATTACAATAAAAAATATCTTCATGTATTGAGCTCAGCAGCTCAGTTCTCCGGTTGCTGAGTTATTCTAATGAATAAATGCAGACATGAATATAATAGTAGCCTAAATAAGCTGACTTTTCAGCACTATATCAGTTTAACCCTATTTCCCAAGATGGTCCTGAATTGCTGACCAGGACGTACTTTCTGAAATCATATTTAATGGTACACAAACCAACCAAGAACTAATAAAATACCGGTACCAAATTCAGGTAGCCATGTGTAGTAATGATGTTGTTTTTAGGTTTTACTATAAGTGTTCAAATAATAGGACCAAACATTTTGAAATTTTACAGTTTAAAATTTGAAGGATACCACTGGTGAGAACCGTGAGAAGCCATTCAGTTGTACAAAAGTAGTATTTGTACAAATATTAGCAGTAAGTTATTCTCATTTTAGCAGGGTTGTGTCATATATTATGATAGTAAATAATAACATTATAACCATTAGCCATACAATAATTAATAGTATTACAGTTATTAGGCCTACAACAGTTCACGTAATACGATGATATAAACAGCAACTAGGGCCTAAGCTAAGCGTTATTTGGCTTGCATAAGACAGCTTGTTTGAATATGCCATGTCTCTATCTCTAGACTTGTTTTTTTTATATTCTATGCCAATAGAGTTGTCAATAGAAATTTAAAGTTAAATTCACGGCAAAAATGTCTTATAATCTTGTTTGCTACAATTAGTTTAATTAAAATATATTAGCTACTTACATTGTTTATGCGATTGTGTGTAAAAAAGTAACTGCACAAAACCTGATTTTCAACTGCACAAATTCGTTTTCCAACTACACACTTTGTGTCCAGCTGCACGTTAAAATAACCCCTGTCGTATGGGTGTCATTCAATAGGCCTACAACGTCGTTTATGCTCGATGCTCCATTGGCCCAGTGCACTTTGATGATCAATATGCAATGTGCAACGGGAGAAGAATAACTTCCACTGACTCAATCAGTTAATCCGTAACATCCCAAGGTGTCTATAGATCTTGGTAACATCCGTTATCGTTACTTTGTAATCTGAGAGGAGGAGGAGGAGGAAGAGGAGGAGGAGGAGGAGGAGGAAAAGTGGAATTTGTAATCGATCTGATAGATATTCGATCAGAGTGGCGCTCAATCGTCTCCCAATAAGGGATCATTTGCTAACGTAATTCGTGGTCAGCCAACCACATCCACTCTATAGTAGAGGAAAGTCGTGGCAAGAGGGGGTTGAACCGGGAAGAATCAGTTTGGTTGACTTCGATAAAGTAGAGACTTTAATATAATAGGCCCATTTTTTATAATAATGATAGTAATGACTGATGATGATGATGATGATGATGAGGAGGAGGACTACGACGACGACGACGATAATGATTATAATAATAATAAGAAGAAATAGTAAGAAAAAAGTGAATAATAATAACAATTATAATAATAATATAATGAGGAAATATCTTGTTGAAATTAGTTTTTCATATAACCTCTGAATGTTATAATTAATTTAGGGTAGGCTCTGATAACAGCAGCAGCAGCGAATGTGGAGGTTAATACTCTCTCTGGTGCTACTGCATGCTATGGCCCTATGTATGTAGCGATTTGACCCCTCGTCAGGCCGGAAGTAACTGGTACTTCCGCCCTCGAGGGAGTGTCGCCTCGCTGTAGGGCGTCAGGGTCCAAGTCCGTCGATAGGAAGCAGTCTCGCACTACTGTATTAGGCTGCCAGGTCTCACGTGACCGGTCTCCAGTTTTATCGAAGTCTCGATAATTCAACCTAGGCTGATCCTTTAGCCTTTGGCTTCTCTTAACGCCAAGTTCGTCTGCTCTCTCAGGTACCAAGGATGGGCTCGAGTGTCTGTCCGCGACGGCCGGTCTGGCCGTAACTATCGTCATGTCATAGTTTGGGTTCGTCTGCCCTACAGCGAAGTTGGCAGAAGGGGACTCTTCGAGTCTATCTAGGCGAATCAACGCCTCTCCTACCTGGGAGCGTATTTCACCCACCTGTGACCTCACGTCACCTTGAAGGACGCTAACCTGTGAGGTGACTTCTCCTACGTGGGCGTGCATACTTGCAAACTTATCGTCTAGTCGGTTCATCATTAGTTCAAGCACCGCACTCACACGTGACCGGTTGGACCCGAGCGACTGCTCATCCTCGTCCCTAATAGCGCGCTCCATAAATGCGAGTGATTAATTATCAACCTATGCGTTTCCAATCACCGAAGACGGTTTGTTTATTTAACTATTTTTATTCAGCTAAGATTTAACATGCAACTCTTATCTTTAAGGAATAGCCAATCGTACAGGTAATGGTCTACTTCGCTAACGTGCTTAATTAATATTTCTTATTTAACGCAACTTGGAATATAAAGAGTTAAACATAAGGTAATCTTATTATTTAATGGCGGCTTTGCCCCATTTACCCTTTTTACTATTCTATTCTATTTCACGTACCTCTTACGGGGTCTGGCCTTGGCAAAAGGGAAGCGGCGTGCTCCTCCGAAATATTAGATCGCAGAAATCCACGCAATCGTAATTCCGATTTATCGACTCGTGAAAGATCGCGGTTGCCGTTTTATTTCCGATTTGATTTAACTTAGTATATTCCGAATATAACTCCAAGCTTCCCCTCAAAACGCCGTATAAAACTCTTCCGTAGAGCTCAAGTGGTTACAACCGAATACATCCATCGATTTAATAGCAAAAATACTCCATTGAACGTTTATCCTCGTCTTCCGCTTATCCACCGTGAGCGCTGATACTTTATTAATTTATTTCCCCGATCTACGCACAATCTCAGCCTCAAACTAATTATTAAAACTCTTCCCACCGGAGCTTCTTTCTATGCGACCGATCCCTTCGGCGACCAATTTCACTCTGAGCCAAAAGACAGCAATTTGCCACGAGGGACGCCAAACTCGCGCTGAATTTAGTTCCGAACAAAGAATAATGACACGTAGATAGGGATTTTATGTCTGGTTTTATTTGCATGGCCACGTTAAAATATAGCTGGGTTTTTCCAGCTTAGCGTTAAGGTATAGGCCGAAATTAACATGGAGCCTCGCGCTGGCGCAGACGTCACGTGCCCATGTTAAAAGTATATAGAAAATAACATGAAGCCTCGTTCCGATATATTCAAGCGCGGGGAAAATTCAAGGTTACGTGAACTTGTTGATCTCTGTCAACAAGTCCTACGTGTGTGTGCGTCTAAATGTTAGGCTGCGTATCGCTGCGTGTTATTAAATATTGCTACGTGCATTAGACTAACGGGTCTTTTGGTGCGTTTCACGGCAGAAATTATATTATCAATATTATAATAGTAGGCTGCCCCCGTGTATTATAATTATAAGAGAATCGCCATTAATTGCATAATAATCAGAAAATAAACCTTAAAATTGACATTCGTCACAATGCCCACCAACCTCTCTTCTTTCAAAAGTTCTTCAACTGGGAGAAGAGCTTTTGAAAGGCATCTTTCAACACATTCTGATTATTCATAACATCACATAGCGATAATGCATAAGCAATAGCAAAGCAATATTAAAGGCGATCCAATGTCAGATCTATAGGCGGCAACATCTAAACAGTTCTGTTCATAGGCACAATGTCTTTACTCACAGTATACACAATACTGAATACTACGGGTCTGCACAATAAGACCATGACTCAACAGTCATCACACAGTATATGAAAAACCACTAGATTATACGGGCGGGGCCTCAGGCTTCATTACAAGCAGGCTATACCAAACCCTTCTAGTCTACCATTATAATTCAAGACCAATGTCCCATATATCAACTGCAATGCACCACCTATTTAGCAATTGGACGCTTACTATATATTGCCATATCATTACTTCAATGCTGAAATCCTCTAATGTTTATCAATAGTCTCTGTTATATAGCACCAACTATGACAAAATTCATCCATGCGTATCATGAACTTTTTAACATAACGTCGTTAGCATCACTAACATCATATAATGCAATAACAGAGCAACGGTCACTAAGACAGCTCAAACCATAATAAACTGCTGTTTAACCTTCCACCGTTACACGCACACAATGTCTCATCATGTCAACATAAATCCTAGCACACATCGAGAATATAAGATTATGCATTCCCATTGACGCAATCAACCGTACGAAAACACAATAGCCAAACAGCAATCCTTATCTAGGCAACGCAGACATAATAAATGCTGCTTGCAATGACTCATAGCTTCCACTACATCATAGCATCCAGTAATGAAACTAACCATGCATTCTAAATAACGTAATCAGCTTTACTGAACATATAGTCAAACAGCAATCCTTAAGGCAACACAAACAAGCATAAATGCCGTTATCTCTTTTCGGTAAAGCCACCACATCTCATTGCTTTAACGGTAATCATAGCACACAGCAATAATAAAACATAACTATGCAGTATGCATCCTAAATAAAACCATCAGTCCACTTAGCAATTCAAATGTTAATCTTATATGGCTAGATAACGCAGGACCTTAATCACTTCAACTGCAAATCATCTTATCTACGTCAAATTATAAAGAAGACCTTTCTCCTTGAGTTCACGTTCCTCAAAATCAAACAGAACCGCTGTAACACTTATCTAGAGCCATTTCTAGCCACATTTAAGCGCGAGGCATCTACTTTATAACGCCTCTACAGTAAAAGCCCAATTGCTTGCATTCTCCACCATGATTCTCCGGATGCGCCATGTGCTTTTCGCCAACGTCCAAGACAGCCTTCGTCTCCAGAGGACGCTGTCGGTGCGGATAGATGATCGTCTTACACCAATGGCAGTCCTGTCCCAAATTTGCCCAGCTGTAGCTTGACATCCAAGTACGGCTACATCGGACGCACTTGTACTCTCCGAAGCACCGCTTCTTCCCTTGGTACGGCGTTAGTCCATGATCCTTAGGTCGAGCCATCGGACAGTCCTTGATGCTATGACCTTCTTGGTGGCACCGGTGACAGCGATAAATACTCGTCATTTTCTTCGCGGACGTCCGAGCGATTCCAGCAAAGCGGATTCGATCCGCCAATCCAGACGTCACGTCGATTTGACCAACAACCGACGTGGCAGAAGTAGTTGGTACTTCCGTCACGCGTTGGCCCTCGGCATCCGGTCGGACCGAGTCGTCCGGCTTCCATCGTCCAATAATCATTCCACAAACTGCGGCAGTGGACGTTCGATATAACGGCAAGCGTCTTCCACCAAAGAGGAGGACGTCTTCCCCCATCTTCCATTCAACCCCATGTCTGCCTAGCCAGCTCATGCCGAGTATCAGTTCGTCTACTTGCGGCGAGACCAAAAATAATTCTGCGAAGATGAGACCGCCGGCTTGGCAGGGCAGGAAGACCTCCCCGATGATCGGGATGTCTGTTCCGTTAGCAGCGCTCACAGTCTTGTCGGACGATCGCATCTCTTCCGGTGCTACTTCGGAGGCCGGAACGAGAGATACCGAGCTTCCAGAGTCGAGCAACGCACGCGTCCTCTTTCCTCTCACCAGCAACGGTAGATATGCGACGTTCGTCCCTGGAATGCAGCTGTTCCTGTGGTCCGCTGGATAACCCGTCGCTCCTTGTGGTTCCGCCTCTGTCTGTTGTCGAGATGGGCAGTCCCGTGCGAGGTGGTCCAGGGCCTGACATTCGAAACAGCGCCGAGGAGGTCGCGCGCCGTTTCCTGTCCACCGAGGGTCAGGTCTCCGTCTAGACCAGTTATCGTTCGTCCGCTGGTGTTCTCCTCTGTAGTAAGCCGTAGGCGCTTGCATAGGATGACCGGAAAGCGATGCCAACTGCGCTTGAAGACCGTCTATTTGGCGTTTGATCTGTCGAAGATCAAAGTCCGTTGTCTGTTCGGCTTCTGCCACCATCTTCACTCGCCCGAAACGTCGCTCGTTAGATCCATCGTTATCCTTCCTGGTTTTACGAAGACCGTCCAGTCTCATGGCTGTTTGATAGGCTTTATCCAACGAGGGTGGCTCGCGCTCACGTATCTTCATAGCCAGTTCCTCGTCGGCCAGAGCGTCCACAAACGCACGTATAGCGAACATCTCGCTATGCGGTGATACCGGTCCAGGATACGCGAGGGTCATCAGCCGACGAATGTCTTGCACCAACGAGCTAAGTTCTTCTCCGTCTCTTTGTCGTCTCGTACTCAGCTGCGTCTGATACAGGGCGGCTTGGTTGGCCCCTCCGTATCTATCCCGTAGTCGTTGTACTAGATCCAGCCAAGTCTCTACAGTCTGTGTGCCCGCTTCCCACAGCAATTGATCTGCCGGTTCAACCAGAGCGCACTTCAGGTGGTTCAACCGCTCCACGTCAGTCCAACCATTATTCGTCGCGCAGATCGTGAATTTCTGTAAGAAGGCTTCCACTTCTGTTTTTCCATTGTACCGTTCTAGTTTAATCCATTGATTCGGCTGCGGCCGTCTCGTGGATGAGACAGTCGGTTCAATAACGTCCTTCGTATTAAACGACGGCTTCGTACATTCCGTCGCTGCACCAGCTTCACCAATTTCCACTTGTGTAGACACGACCACGTGACCCACCGTCTGCGTAGCAACGGAAGTCGTCGGTACGAACGATAGTTTTTCGTGCATCCTCGCTGTTGGCCAAGTCTCTTCCGTTTTCAGACCGACCGGTTTCGATCTGCTGTAGAAGTCGCGTCGGTATTCGTCGTTCAGCATCGGCGGCGGTAGGTTCTGACGCATGGCATACGCATCGTTCCGATCGTGACCAAACATCTGTGCACCGAGACCGTCCCTTCGTCGCATGGTCTCGATGTTTCTCCTCCAATCGTCGGCGTATCCTCCAGCACATTCCTTCGGCATTCCCGGCGTAGAAACTGCGACGGGTATCCACTGGACCGTTGACGCGATGGCGTGGTCGTAGGCGAGGGCAGGATCGTACGCGGAGAGGTGCGGAAGTGCGTGCGATCGAGGAAGATCCACGAGTCTGTTCGGCGCGGGAGGGAATGAGTGGCCGTTGGGAGCGAAGATGGAAATCGGTGTACCAGGCCTCATCGACGTAAGACCCGTTGTAGCCTCGTATCGGCTTTGCATGGCTTGCGCGTTAGCCACATTCCGTTGATCAGCTTCGACGTGTCGGTATTGATCAGCCACGCGATGAGAAGCTCGTGGTTCCGACAACGAACGTACAACCGATGTGTTGGTTGGTCGCAGTGCCGACGTGGCAGGTAGTCGTGTGACAGGACCAGACGTCGTGAATGGTCGGATGCTGGTGCCACCGTTAGACAGGCCAACCCCCTCCCATGGGTTTGTGTTTCGGGTCAGTTGGTTTAAATTTTCTTCTTTTCGCCCCCAATTTAGAAGTTCCAAGTTGCGAGTTTCATATTGTTTATCTATCTTATTTCTTTCACACGGGGCATTTACATTTTCCTCCCTTATTTCTTCATCTACATCAACTTGAAAATCCTCGTGATTGCTCTGGTTAGCGGCATCTGAAGCCACGCTATCATCCAGTTCAATCCTATCAGTGCCTATTCCTATCGAAGGGTTAGACCCTAACCTGTACCCGACACTTCTGGAACCAATTGTAGCGATTTGACCCCTCGTCAGGCCGGAAGTAACTGGTACTTCCGCCCTCGAGGGAGTGTCGCCTCGCTGTAGGGCGTCAGGGTCCAAGTCCGTCGATAGGAAGCAGTCTCGCACTACTGTATTAGGCTGCCAGGTCTCACGTGACCGGTCTCCAGTTTTATCGAAGTCTCGATAATTCAACCTAGGCTGATCCTTTAGCCTTTGGCTTCTCTTAACGCCAAGTTCGTCTGCTCTCTCAGGTACCAAGGATGGGCTCGAGTGTCTGTCCGCGACGGCCGGTCTGGCCGTAACTATCGTCATGTCATAGTTTGGGTTCGTCTGCCCTACAGCGAAGTTGGCAGAAGGGGACTCTTCGAGTCTATCTAGGCGAATCAACGCCTCTCCTACCTGGGAGCGTATTTCACCCACCTGTGACCTCACGTCACCTTGAAGGACGCTAACCTGTGAGGTGACTTCTCCTACGTGGGCGTGCATACTTGCAAACTTATCGTCTAGTCGGTTCATCATTAGTTCAAGCACCGCACTCACACGTGACCGGTTGGACCCGAGCGACTGCTCATCCTCGTCCCTAATAGCGCGCTCCATAAATGCGAGTGATTAATTATCAACCTATGCGTTTCCAATCACCGAAGACGGTTTGTTTATTTAACTATTTTTATTCAGCTAAGATTTAACATGCAACTCTTATCTTTAAGGAATAGCCAATCGTACAGGTAATGGTCTACTTCGCTAACGTGCTTAATTAATATTTCTTATTTAACGCAACTTGGAATATAAAGAGTTAAACATAAGGTAATCTTATTATTTAATGGCGGCTTTGCCCCATTTACCCTTTTTACTATTCTATTCTATTTCACGTACCTCTTACGGGGTCTGGCCTTGGCAAAAGGGAAGCGGCGTGCTCCTCCGAAATATTAGATCGCAGAAATCCACGCAATCGTAATTCCGATTTATCGACTCGTGAAAGATCGCGGTTGCCGTTTTATTTCCGATTTGATTTAACTTAGTATATTCCGAATATAACTCCAAGCTTCCCCTCAAAACGCCGTATAAAACTCTTCCGTAGAGCTCAAGTGGTTACAACCGAATACATCCATCGATTTAATAGCAAAAATACTCCATTGAACGTTTATCCTCGTCTTCCGCTTATCCACCGTGAGCGCTGATACTTTATTAATTTATTTCCCCGATCTACGCACAATCTCAGCCTCAAACTAATTATTAAAACTCTTCCCACCGGAGCTTCTTTCTATGCGACCGATCCCTTCGGCGACCAATTTCACTCTGAGCCAAAAGACAGCAATTTGCCACGAGGGACGCCAAACTCGCGCTGAATTTAGTTCCGAACAAAGAATAATGACACGTAGATAGGGATTTTATGTCTGGTTTTATTTGCATGGCCACGTTAAAATATAGCTGGGTTTTTCCAGCTTAGCGTTAAGGTATAGGCCGAAATTAACATGGAGCCTCGCGCTGGCGCAGACGTCACGTGCCCATGTTAAAAGTATATAGAAAATAACATGAAGCCTCGTTCCGATATATTCAAGCGCGGGGAAAATTCAAGGTTACGTGAACTTGTTGATCTCTGTCAACAAGTCCTACGTGTGTGTGCGTCTAAATGTTAGGCTGCGTATCGCTGCGTGTTATTAAATATTGCTACGTGCATTAGACTAACGGGTCTTTTGGTGCGTTTCACGGCAGAAATTATATTATCAATATTATAATAGTAGGCTGCCCCCGTGTATTATAATTATAAGAGAATCGCCATTAATTGCATAATAATCAGAAAATAAACCTTAAAATTGACATTCGTCACATGTACATATACATGTTGTAAATTATAACATAATTTCATTGTTTCTTTTATTAAGGCAAAAACACTTGAAGAAGCACTTTGTGACAGAGAAGTGAGCGTACGTAGTATATGCCTAAGTGTCGTCTAAGAACTATTTGATTATTCGCGATATGACTTGTTGCACGGCAGAAGCGTCAATGTTCCCATCATCATCATCATAAGTGCAATCATATTACAAGTTTCGATTCTACATCCTACTCACAAAATTCCTTTCTATATCCAACATAGTTTAACCAAAGTCTTTCGTATAGGCTAATAAAGCGTGTCAATTAAAAATCCTTTCCAGTGAAAATCGTGTAAGCATATTCTACTCCACCAAGACACGATCAGTTCAGCAGCTCTCTTGCTGCAAAGTAGGCTACCTAATGTGTATCTAAGTCCTATTTGTATGAATAAGCTTTGCAAACTGTGACACAGTGCACAGTGTAACACACCATAGATCTACCATAAACTCATTCAAATTAAGTCTTCTCAAAATGTCAATGTAAATCTTCTAAATTTCTCTGCGCCCACAAAGGCCGCGTCAGCTTCATTGGCTGGCGATATGTGACAGGGTGAGAATTGCGTGTGAGGGTTGTGGGTTCAGTCATTCCATACACAGATCGCTTTCTCCATACACTGAAAATCATCCAGCTATCCGTTCTTATTATACGAAACCCTCTGATGTCGTCCAAACTCCACTTTTCATTTTCATTTTATTACCATTATCTACAGTCACTTAATCAGTATCTTCATCATAAAATTCAGTGGAATCTTTGACAGCTATATGCCCTACAACAGGCAATTAAGGTCACAAATGCCGCATCTAACTCACAAATGCTGATCAAGAGCTCAATAATCTTCCAAACCATTTTTAGTTTTAAATACCGGAATCTGCCGCCCGTTGAAACTGCTGATTTGCAGACAGGGGCCTATGAATATCGCCTATAATAGTCCTACACCTATAAAGACGACACTGTCAGAAAATCTCCCTTCACACCACCAGTAGTCCTCTTTCCACTAAGTCCTAAGTCCTATTTTTCTTTCTTCCCACTTCATCTATATCCTTATCCGAAGTCCTTGAGCAGATGCCATCTCACGACGTCCGTTTTGCTCTTTCCAAACATATCGTTCCAGTGCCTGACCTCCAGCGGTCCACTCTTGCTGCCGAGGATGACCTGACCGATGCGTTCGTTGCGTCCGAGGCGGTCGTGGTCCCAGACGGACACCTGGAGCGTCGTCTGTCGGATGCGTTCGTATGGGACGCTCAGCACGAACGTCTCGTCGAAGGTTGGATCCAACGTCCGCTCGTGAACCTCCGTCTTCTTCTTCTCCACCTTCTTCCCTTCGTGCAACAGCCAGACCTTGACGTACGGATCTGCGCATGACCAGCAAAGATACGATTCAGAACGGAAACGGAAACGGAAAGAATGGACAGAAGTGGAACTATAGGAGAGGGTGGAAGATGATTATGAGGAGAGGAGAATGTCAGCAGGTGTGAGACTGTGAGTATGGAAGTAAAGAAGATAAGGCGACTATCATCGCCTCTGAGTGAGTGAGTGAGTGAGTGAGTGAGTGAGTGAGTGAGTGAGTGAGTGAGTGAGTGAGTGAGTGAGTGAGTCAGTGAGTCAGTGAGTCAGTGAGTCAGTGAGTCAATCAGTCAGCCAGCCAGCCAGTACGTCAGTCAGTCAATAAATCAGTCAGTTAGTCAGCCAGCCAGCCAGCAAGTCATGAAGTCAGTCAGTCAGTCAGTCAGCCAGCCAGTCAGTCAGTTTGCCAGTCAGGCAGTCAGTCAGTCACATATTTGGTAATCGGTCCAAGAATTACGTATACCTGACAGGCCGTTGATATCTTTTGCTTTAAGGTTTCTTGCTTTGATGATTTTAATGGTAATGGCACCGACACTTGGATGGTAATTCAGAGATAACTGTATCTCTCCAAGTTTTCCCTGAAAATGACATGAAAAACAAAGCACGTCGATTCTATCTTAAACATTTTAATCGCAGGTTAAAATGTTCGTACTGCGAAACACCAACAGTAGAATAAGTAACTTTTCAGAGCCATAAATGCCCACAAGAAGAAACTGTTTATCTGGCGTAAAGAGACTTTGTCGTTTGTAGAAAAAGCCTAATTTACAATAGTTGTAGTTTGAGTATCTCAAGTCCATGAACTGAGTAACAAGGTTATGCAGAGCTTAGTATAGGCCCTTGTGAATAATTGGGTTGAGTTTAGCAAGTTGTAGGCCTATTGTCTTCAAATAAATACCTTATCCCTCGTATCTCAAAGAAAGAACCAATAATAGCTACGTGTGTTTTAATTCTGAAACGGGTCTAGGCTACATATTGGCGTAGGCCTATATGCAATTAAGTCTACGAGCATAATTATGCGGTCGTTCTTCAGGAGCTGGGTTGTGGGCGAAATAGGCCTACCTAAATTTCTCGGGCAACGCCGGGTACCCCAGCTAGTTGAATCAAAACACTGTCAGGGCCTCTGAGCCGATCACGTTAAATTACAACAGGGTATACATCTTTGACTCTCGTGAGGTCTTACTGTGCGTCCTTTGCTTGGTCGTAGAGCCTTCCAGAATGGCTGAGGTGGCGACACGGACAGATCGACGTCACTGAGCGGAAGATAGACCTCTCCAATCGGATCGTCACGACTGAATCGATCGTAGTCGAGAACTTGAAGGTACAAGACTCGACCCAACAGCTTTCCCAAAGAAAACCCTATCACATGATATTATAAGAATTAAAGACAGCTATTTTTTTATTGAAAGCTTAATTCAAAATCGTTATTTTACATTTTATATTTGAACGCAGACAACACTCACAACAGCATCTCACACGAAATTAAAAGACACCCGAACCAATTTTTGATTTGAGTACTGATTGACCATAGCTAGTTGTTTATCTATCTGTCTGTCTGTCTGTCTGTCTGTCTGTCTGTCCGTCCGTCCGTCCGTCCGTCCGTCCGTCCGTCCGACCGACCGACCGACCGACTGACTGACTGACTGACTGACCCCCTCGCTCAATTCCTTCCTCGCTCATTCATGAACCATTCATTTACTCTCTACTCTCTCTAGCTCACTCACCAACTCACTTAATCACTAAATCGCTCACCAACCCAACCAAAACACTCACTACCCACTAACCCAATAGTTAAATCACTCACGAACTCACTCACTTATTCGGCAATCATCTCTGATCACCGGTGAGTCAGCGTCGTTATCGATGTGTTCAGTGTAAGAATTGTGGAAAAATAACTGGGGGGTTGGACCATTATCCACTTGAAATCGGGGTGTGAAAAACAGACTTTAACATGGGGCTCTAAGAAAGACTGGGGGGTTGGAAACCCCCCTCAAACCACTCTGGCAATTCTCACCCTGGATGGGTTTACCTTCGAACTGGAACGTTTCGTTCCATCGTGGATTCAGATTCCTTCTTTTGATGCTTGTCGTCAGAGTTCTCTTCTTGTCCGGAAGTAGAAATATCTTCACGTAGGGGTCACTCGTACCGGAAGCGTCCTTGGCCGGAAGTGACGTCGCCCTGATGACCTTCAAGGTCAGCATCGACTGGACAGCGTCGTAGGCCAGGCTCATCTCAATCCGACCAAGTTTCTCTGCAGCGCTATCCTCCCTCCCATCGTCCACTCCCTGACCAGTGGCCCCCTGCGGCGAGGAGGAGACGGGCAAGCGGTCAGAGGATGGTGAGTCATCGCTGCCGCTGACCCCCACTCGCTGCTGACCATCATCTTGCTGCTGCTGTTGCTGTCTGCTGTCCAGGACCAACCCTCGACCGGGAAACTTCTTCGACAGATTCGGACTGAGTGCACTTCCCGAATCACTTTCGCAACTCTACACAACATTAAAAAATACATTATAAACTAATTTTTATATGAGTCCGCCACGGTCCACGGGGAAACCTGTGCCAGTCCCAAGCCTTGAAAAAGGAGGAGGGTTGATCGGTAGGGTGCAGATACTACCGATCGCAAAAAACACGATAGAAATCAATCGCATGATGGTGAAACATGTGATCGACACCAACGGGCGTTGAGCTCTCCGACTGACATGATGATGAGTTTTATATAATAGTTGTTTCATGGCATACCAATCACCACAGCTATTAGACTATCTCATAGCGACAAAGACGATTAATTATTGTTCATTGACCATAGGTTCAAAAGTCCATAGGTCCATTATTATCCATAGGTTCATTGACCATACCAGGGCCGGATTAAGAAATGTGGAGGCCCTGTTCGGAATATTGTGGGGATCTTCGATCGAAAAATCTGATGATCTTTTCCCAGTCGTTTGGTCAAAATTTCGTCAGAATATATACCAATTTTTCTCTCAAAAATTTTCACCGCATTTGCGGGGGCCCCTAAAGTGTGGGGGCCTGTTCCATCGTGTCTTGCTATACATTTGTCGCACCCTTGGATAATTGAAACCATTTTTAGCCTCTAGGCCTACTTGTTGTCTTTAAGAAATTAACCCTCTCTTTTACAATAAAGCACTAATGATTCTAATGGTAATACACCAAGTGAAACCGAGAAATTTGTATTTGGAAGTCGATGTAAAAATACACATGTCCCTAATTTCCTGTTTTGCATTTTTCAAACTCTTGCTAAAATGCAACCTGACCATCGCGTTCTGGCACTCGTGCAAGCATAATTAGGGGCCTATATCTGCGCCACGTATACATGTATTAAACAAAGCAAGCCGACAGGAAACTGTACAACACGTCAAGCTGTAGGCCTCAATAGTATCGGCCTATATGCTATACAAGACTGTACAGTGTACAGGATGTCATTGCAGAATAAAGAAGTGCACGCTGGAGCGGGACAACCGGAAATATCGAGCCAAAAAATAACAGACTGAAGGAGTTAAGCTCTCGTGAGCTGAGAGCAAAATATAATCACTCGACTGAAGCCGAATAGCTGCACGGTTGATCGAGTTTCGCCATTATAATCACTCACCTTTGTTCGAGACCAAGAGAAGAGAGCTTCCATATTCCGACGACGTCTGCAAATTCCATTCGGTTGCGAGGAGGTCAGATTGCTCCTCTACCCTCCTCCTCATCCTCCTTCTCCATCCTCCTCCTCCTTCTCCTCCTCTTCCTCCTCCTTCTCCATCGTGCTTCTGCTGCTGCTGCTGCTGCGGCGTTGGCGGTGGCAATTGGCCCCATCCGATGTACGCAATGCATTTTTCATGAGATCATACACGTACGCATGGAAGAATAAACTGGCATACCCGGTACATGCGGCGGCGGCGGCCCTCTGTTCCTATATATCCAATAAATCAGTCACTAATGCATGCATGCATTCAACGGTCGATTGCGCAATGCATGTGTGGGTGTGGTCACGTGACTCGTTTTTTTTATTATGGGTCATGTGACGCTGATGAAACTGCATGGGTATTTTATGGACCCCAAAACGTCTGTGTTGTTGAGGTAAGGGCGGACAGTGGATTAATCGAGAATAATGCTATGAATAATATGTATAAGATTGCCTGTATTTTATCCTTTTGTTTCTGATTATACCAAACCATAGAACAATAGATTTTGAAACCGCAAGATCACACATAGCTGCAAGACTCAAACTTAATAATTATACTGTAGTAGTATACAGGCAATCTTATGCATGTAGTAGTAGTAGTAGTAGTAGTAGTAGTAGTAGTAGTAGTAGTAGTAGTAGTAGTAGTAGTAGTAGTAGTAGTAGTAGTAGTAGTAGTAGTAGTAGTAGTAGTAGTAGTAGTAGTAGAAGCAGCAGTTGTTGTTGTTGCTGCTGCTGCTATAGTAGTAGTGATGATGATAACGGTGAAGATAATAACAATGATGATGATGATGATGATGATGATGATGATGATAACAAATAAATAAATACATAAATAAATAAGAATTAGATTAACAATAAATCGATAAGCGCATGTAGGGCATTAATTATTGTAGGGCCATCGATAAATAACCAATCTGCATTTTCCGATCGATCGATCGATGCATCGTATACGCAATAGGCTACATGCATAGAAACACGCGCACAGAAACATGCACGTGCAGTCCATGAAGTTGGCCCACATGCACACACATACCTATAGACCTGCATAAAGTGCATAGCCTACGTAGTACGTATACATGCATGTACATAATCTCTTTCTCTTTCTCTATGTCTGTCTGTCTGTCTGTCTGTCTGTCTGTCTGTCTGTCTCTCTCTCTCACACACACACACATATATAATCTCACACACCCTATACATAGTATACATAGATACGCACGGACACACACACACACGCACACACACACACGTTCTCTCTCTCTCCCTTTCTTTCTCTCTCTACATAGATACGCACGGACACAAACACACACACGTGCACACATCGACGCACGCACACATCGACACACGCGCATACGTATCAATGCATGCGTGCACGTGTGTAGTCGTCGATGGATGCATTTCCAATTATGCATAAGCATATAATTGTTTTGTGTGTGGATCGATAGATGAGCTGTTGATGGGCGAGTGGTTGTCTATGGAGATACGGCCGGTGGTGGTGGTAGAGGTGGTGGTGGTTGCAATGAGGTGGTGGTGGAGGAGGTGGTGTAGGAGAAGGTGCCATGGAGCAATGGAGCATGTGTTGGCTTGTGCATGGACGGATGGACGGACCATGCACCACTAGCACCAGCAGCAGCAGCCTATTCTTCTGTGCTGCTGAGGCTGAGGCGGCGGTGGCGGCCACTCATCTTCCCCTCCGATAAATCAACCGGAAACGACGCCGCATCGATGACGCCGGACGATACAACTATTCACCTCTCTCTCCCCCCACTCCCCGTCTCTACCTCTATCTGTCTGTCTCTTTCTGTCAGTCTCTCTATCCGTCTGTCTCTTTCTCTGTATCTGTGTGTCTGTCTGTTTGTACGTCTCTCTCTCCCTCTCTTTGTGTCTGTCTCCATCTGTCTGTATGTCTCTTTCTGTCTGTCTGTCTGTCTGCCTCTATCTGTCTGTCTGCCTCTATCTGTATGTATGTCTGTCTCTCTCTGCCTGTCTTTCTCTGTCTGAATCTGACTGTCTTTCTCTCTCTTTCTGTCTATTTGTCTCTCCCTCTCTGCTTGTCTGTCTCTGTCTCTCTCGTCAGTCTCCCTCCCTCCCTCACTGTTTCTGTCTGTCTGTCTGTAATTCCCTAGGTCTCTTATTTTTTCCTCACTTGCTGTACACCTGTCTGTCTGCCTCTATAATTATGTATGATCCTCTCTTTCTCTTTTCTCTCCGTCCGTCTGTCTACCTCCTTCCCTCCACTACACGGTGTTTGAAAACTTTCCTTTTCAAGTAATAATTGCTATTCTCATCATAAAAAGATACATTACATTTACATACCAACATCACACACACACACACACACACACACACACACACACACACACACACACACACACACACACACACACACACACACACACACACACACATGCATACATACATAAATACAAACACACATTTTGACAAGTAGGCATACTATACAGACAAACACATGCTTAATACTTTCGCATAAGCATACCATACATACAAACGCAACACATACAAGCAGTTTATATATATTTTTTATATATTATGTACCGTATAATTCTATTTTTGATGAAACGTTTTATATTTAATAAAAAAAACCTACAATAGGCGAAGTCTTTGTTCCCTCTCCAGGCCTTTGTCCTTGGACGACATTGGAGGCTTTGATCCATTACATTTTTCAAGCAGCTTCCTCTGTAGGCCTATGCTCGACAAAAACGTTGCACTTCGTCAATAGCTTTTGCCGCAGTGCATGATGTGGAATTGTGGATGCCTCTGCAGTGAAATGTGGACAAAGGCCGAGTATGATAATTTTTAAAAAAATAACTGGGGTCAGACATTGATTTATGTGGAGCTGGGTCCAGCGTGGTGGTGGAATGAAGACTATACAATGAGGTCCAAGCAGTATGAGAATTGTGGAAAAATAAATGGGGGGTTGGCCTATGATAAACTTGAAATTGGGGTATGAAAAACAAACTTTAACATGGGGCTCTAAGAAAGACTGGGGGGGTTGAACCCCCCTAACCCCCCGGCAATTCTCACCCTGGGTCCAAGGAGATAATATATATATATAATTATATATATATAATTATATATATAATTATATATAATTATGGGGCCGAATTCCTCAAGCCCCCCCCCCCCGGCAAGTCTAACTCTGCAAAGGGCTACACTGGCGTAGGCCTACGTACGTCCATCTTTTGTACTTCCATCCTTTGTATTTCCATTCTTTGTATTTCCATCTTTTGAATTTCCATTCTTTGTATTTCCGTCTTTTCCCTACTTCCATCTTTCTTTATTTCCACCTCTTTTCAATCCTGAGAATTTCTATATTTTGTTGCGTTTCGTCTAACACGTTGCACCTGTGGTAAATAATCTGTAGGAAGCAAAGGAAAATCCCTGCGATCAGGTTTAAAAATAATTAAATATGGTTCATTTGGTTATCCTTATTTGAACAGGGCTTTTAAAAGAAATTTCTAGGACTGCACTACCCCTTCTTACCCTTCCCGTCCAGAGTAAAATTATTGCACATAATCAGAGGACAATGACCCTTTTTAAAATAGTTTTCACTGCACAAAAGTGCTTCTACAACTCAACTGCAGAAATCCATTTAGAGCTGCACATGCTGTGTACAACTGCAAGCTAAAAAGCCCTGCTGAATATAATGGCAACTAAACATTGAAGATGTCTTTTGTTTCAAGGTTGCTAATGGGTCAAATCAACTCCTAGTTGACTGCTTCATGGCTGGGGTTGGTATGGACGAAGTGTCAAACCCCAACTCTTGGTCATGCAGCCCTGTAAACGTTGTATAAATACAGCTTCATGAAATTCATTGTTAAAGTGCTAACAACTCTCACTTAGTCAGATAGCACTCAAGACTGTTCTGTGTTGAATCACTCAATGGACTTTCCGATTCAAATATCTGTATATTGCTATGGTTACAAAGTCTTACAAAGCTCATTACCTGGCTGCTGTACAATCCTGTGTGGGTGCGTGCGAGTGTGTGTATGGGACTATGGGTATGGGTGTGTGTGTGTGTGTGTGTGTGTGTGTGTATCACTGTTCACAGTGACTAATTTCGTCCGACCGCTATCCCAGAAAGATAGGAACTTTTAAAAGATAGCACTTGTAATTATCAAATACTATAAAAAAAGACAGCAATTGTAATTATTAAATACTTTTAAAAGGCAGTATTCTGTAAGTATTAAATACTTTTAAAAGGCAGCACTTGTAATTATTAAGTCTAGTATTAAATTATGACTGCCATACATCTGGTGTTTTGTTGTGAAAATAACTCGAGTCATTAAGACATTGGTAAAGATATGGGATGGTAATGCCAAACTGGGCCAACTGGAGGCGGATCAAGTAGGCCATTTTTTACACGTCTTTTATGGACGACCCTTTAATAATTTGCAGTACGTACAATGTACCTCTAACACATAGGACTCATAGGAATAATAGTTTTCATTTCTGTTGACAATAACAAAACATGAAAAAACACAATTTTTAGGCAGATTCAATTAAACTCAATAAGACACAAGCAGCCATGAATATATAATGTTTTATGCCGACATTTATGGTACAAGACATAAAAAAATAACTCAAGGACACGATTTGCTTATTAATAACTTCTTCAAGTGTGCATTTGCCAACAGAGACCTGAACTTGAGTAGAGGTCGTCTGCAGAAGCAGGATCATGAGAACATTAGCTCAAAAAAGAAAACAATTTTGAATGGCCAGTTTTGGCAGTTTAACCACACAAACTATGATCACAATCAAGAAGACAAAAAATGCTCAAAAAACAAACAATTGGTCAAGTGCTGAAGTTGCAGCATATTAACAATGGTCTAACAGTACTGCTGTATTGACAAAATAAATATACCGGTATATGCATCAATAATAATAATAATCAGCTGAGCAATAGTGCTTGCATATAAGAAGTCTTTCCTAAAGATTAGCACGCAGAAAGAATTCCATAGAAACTTGGACAAGCGCATTTCCGTCTCGCTCAATGCTGAAATTAATAATTCTCGGATTCTGCACATCCTGCCATGTTACAACTGTTAAATTGTCACCAGCCAAAGCCTCATTTATGTATCGAATGCTCAATGTTTTGACATTGTACTTCAAAATATCGTCAAAAAAACCGACGTAGAATCCGCTTCTTACAGCCTCCATAGCCGCATCAAAACAGAACATCACGTAGGACCGATAGTTGACATGATAGTACCAATCAATATCGCTCCAAGCAGCCTTCAGTGTGTACTTATAAGTATTCTCTGCAGGTACTTTGAGTGCAGACTGAATCAGTTTCTTGTTTTCCTTCACAAGTGAACCGTAACTCTTCTTCCACCAGTCTGGTATTGGCATCGGCTTTCTCGACGATTCATCCACTACAACAGTCTGCTTCACCATCCGCACCAGCTCTTTTCCCAAATCATCCACTATAGCAAGAGCACTCGCCATTGAAGAATTTCCTACATTCTGTAATTGAAACTCACCATAAATAGGCGTCCGTTCATTGGCATCCACTAGCTTGTACAAATCTTCGTCTATTGTACATTTAGCCGAAGCAACAAAGACCATCCGATTGGCATATAACTCATTCAGACCGAGTATTGTACGGCCAGTTTTTGGGTTGCGCACATGTTCGCCAACCGTTTCAGCATCTTCACACCATTGCATGACGTGCCAAACTCCAAAATTTCCTGCGTTTACAATAGTAAAACATCAGTTCATCCATCAAGCACAAAAAGTCATAACAGGAAAGCTATCTCTTTTTCACTTTCGTGGCAGATCACAAACTAGCTGCAGATTTAAATTCCCACAAATTAGCAGTACTTATTACAGCAGAAAGTAGTAATGCTCCTGGAGTTCAGACCTGGTGGAAGCAGTCTGACGACTGCCTTGATGAAGTGCTATATAAATCCGTCATTGGTGCAATTGAAATGTCAGACATGAATGGCTTATTAAATACTAAATCTCTGAAAGTCTATGTAATTACCTTATGACAACTCTTGTACTTAAAATCTACAGCCGCTAGCCTTGAGATAGATGTCCTGTATCTTTGTATGGCTGCTTCACTCAGTTTGTTTAGTACAGGCTCATCAATACAGTGTAAAAAGCAGCAAGTGTTGCAAGACAGACCACGTGAAGAGTTGTTTAATCTAAAGTTCATTGAACCTGCTATAGAACTTCTCTTCACTCAAAAGATGGTTCCCCAATTGCTGACTCCCTGACTAATAGAAAAGGATATCTGTCTTTGTGATTTTTAATATATCAAAAGGTCATGTAGATAAAAATAAAAGTGAAAATCAAAATTCTGACATCAACCAGTTTATGTATTCAAATAACTCTACTAATTTTATGCTCCAGTAACAATACCTTGCTAATTATCATTTTCCCAAAACCTGAAAGAAATTTTGAGGTACTATGACTTTCAGAATAGGCTATACAGTGAATAGCCTACCATTTACTCACCAACTCGAGTCAGATCTTGTCTAGTGGGACCTGGAATGCGTATCACAACGGAGTTCTCCTTAATGGTTGTAACAACATTTGAATTCCTACAGCAGCACATCACATATAAATCAAGAATAAAATTCAATGAATAAACCAATTAACCTTGACTTAAGAAAATTCTCCAATCACTGGCAATCAGAACAAAAGCTCTAATTATTTAAACAGTTTTTCAGTAAACTGGCAGTAAATGTATAATTTATAAGCATTCCATCTAGCCTCCCATAACATTGGTTCCAGCCTAACTTTAAACAATTACCATTGACAAACACTCAAACAGACAATGCCGTACAGACTACAGAGGCAAGGGTGCTCAATGGAAAGCCTTCTCGACAGCTTGCCTTCGATACTGGCAATCTGCATGGAGATTGTATGATCAGTCTTAGCTAGACTGGATGTAAATAACATTACTTGCAGATAACATACTCTCACAGGTTATAACATCTCTCCATGAAGCTGTGCATGGTCGTGCCACGTGCCAGTAACTAAAACTAAAATGGGTGATAGGGTCTTTCAAGTCACTGGTCCAGGTGCCTAGAACAGTCTTCCTGCAACTATTTCAGGAAGACAATTAAACATTGATGTTTAAAAAACATTAAAACTGTACTTGTTACATAATCTCAAGTATCAACAGTTGTTCTGATATTAGGCAAATTTGTAAATCCTCCTAAAGTAGCCTGCAACAGACGATGTTAAATAAATTGTCGAATCTACAATAATCACTACAAAGAACATGCTGGAATGCAACCGAAACAATTCTGGCTCTGCAATTAGAAATTGGATATAGCCATTCAGTTTACAGGTAACTATGTAAACTGAAGTGGAAAGTATTTGTTTCAATAGTGCCTTGCAAGACTTCTCAAAGACTAACATTAATGTAAGGTCATCTGACAGAGCTGAAACCTACTTGGCCAACCGCTCATATTTCGCCTGCATCTGAAACAAAGAAAGACATGTTTTATGCAGAAAGAGAGCAACTGAAAATGGAAGCTATTGCATTCATATAATAAATCTTCTCTCAATTTACTGTTGTGTTCATTCATAACATGACCTCTTGTCTCCGCTCACCTGACTAAATATTCTAATTCAGTTTTCGTGGGTCACTCAGGCCCTTAACCTCAAAAGGCTGCAATTCATGGTCAAAAGGAACAGTTTTCAAGTGGCTTATAAAATGTGTTAGAGACTGACCTAAAAAACATGTGTAACACAAGAGAAAAGTCACTCCATACCACAGGTCCTTCCACACATAAAGTGCGGCTATGCATGATGATGTTGTATGCAAATTGAACTGAGAATACCTCTTCCAACAGATCGTATATTTACATAAAATAGTTATTAAATTTTCAGACCGTGTGTTGTGTTTAAAGTTGCATTAGGCAGCAATCGGACAAATTGATATCTACAGCAATGCTTGATCAATCAAGAATTCTGATAAATCATCTCACATACACTTTTCCGCTGACTCTTGCCCCCATCAGTCACCTTCTCATCCAAAGCCTTTGTCTCGTGCTGAACACAATGCCTCGAAGCAGTATCACCATTGCTGCAATCTTTGTCCTGGAAAATCAATTATCAACAATTTTTGCAATACTCATGGTTTGCGTCGATTGTCTAAATCTGTAAGTAGCCATTGTTGAATGACATAGCTGTATGATTGTATCAGTGTATATATACTGTATAGACAGGTTTCTATTTGCCAACGGTTTTGAAAAAATCATATTCTAAAGTTACTAAAAACCATTATTCAGCATGTAGAGTCCTGGGTAAAAACGGCATTTTATCATACTTTTGTATTTCTCTAATATGTGGGAATGGAAGATGGATTGATTAACATAATTTTTTGCACAAATAGAAGCTGGACTGCTGAATTTGGCGCTACCAGCGAAGTTGATTGGGTTTATGCAAATAATTCTTTGTGCAATTGCAAAGTGGAAATTTCTACAGCATCCACAAAAGTGAAGTCATGGAAACCAGCTTACTCACAGGCTCTCAATCTCAAAACAACATCGATTGGCTGGGGTCAAGATCTGGATCTGCAAAGTCAGGCAGGTAAGTCGGTTTCATGAAACAGAGTATCCCCCCCAGATGAAGAGAAATTGAAAAAGCACTTCTGTGTATTTATTTCTTCAAATTAACTTCCATCTGCTTTGTTTTGAACAATGAATCTAAAATGTATGTTGATTCCTACTACACAATTTTTGTTTCCTTTGGTTCTAGAGTACTTAGAACATTTAGAACGCTTAAGAACACTTAGAGCCGTTAAGTAAATTCGAGTTGCCTTGCTCTGAACATTGTTTAGGACACTTAAAACTATTAGAGTCACTTTAAATTTTAATTGCAACATAAATATTTCAATACGCATTTTTCAATAAAGGGGATATAATGGCATAACACCCCCCCGGATAGTCTAGACCGGTATATTGCATCCAGGGCAATAGATTGATTCATCCCCCGGATAGCCTTAAGGGGGGGGGGGTAGAATATCACGTGACACCGGCAGACAAAAATTTAAAGAAGACACTTTTTGTTTGCGAGATTTTAATCGTGGGCTGACACGGTCTGTTTTAGCCACCGTGTTTTCATCAGAACTACATTAGTTTGTCAAAGTGTACATTGTGTGTAATTTGTGAATAGAAGCTGAATTGGCAACAGATACTATATTAAAATCATAGAAATAATTTAAGTACGGCATGGGTGGAGACCACCCTAAACTGGAAATAAAAATGCAACAGCGTACAAAATTTAACAAGATAACTTTAAATGCAATCACCTTCATGTTTCCGTAACGTCTCTATAGCTTCTCAAATTTCTTAACAGCAGAGCTCGTCCTCCGAATTGAACCTGGGACTAATAACGAACAGCAACCAATGACACCATGTACGCACAGAACGTAGAGTAGTAACATTCTAACCTTTGATACCAGAGTTTCTGTGTTTGGAAGAGTTACTATTTATAGCGCATCGACGTATATCACCAACTTGCTTTTTAAGTGCTGTAATATGCCAAGCAAATTTCTGTACAGGGTAACGGCTACGGTTGTGGTCAAATCGGATCCATCACCAACTTGCTGTAATATGCGAAACAAATTTTTTCGAGGGCAACGGCCTTTGTTGTCATTTCTGAATCTGACCATAATTATCTGTTTTATAGGCCTACACAGGACCGAACGATAATCGGGCGTTACGAAAAATGTAACGTCCTAGGATATATTTTACACAACATTCAATTTATAACACGGATGCTATTCAAGTGATGTTAATTTTATTAGTTTTTCTTTTCTGTCTATCCTTTTTCTCCCAAATTGTTCCATATATGCCTGTTATGTTGTTTTAGTTGTAGACCTAGGCCTACTACGAGTCTATGATTATTGAATTGCATATTTAGATTTTTTGATTGTACACGTTGTTATCACTTATCACCCATTGTTCCCGCAGTACGTTTGCAGGCGATTCAATAAAGTACAAACTTACTTGCTTATTCAAGATGGCAGATTGGCTTACATTTACTATCGACGGGGGTTAATTATTAAATTATCCGTCATAGGCGTTTAACGAACTACTTGCCTGAATCTCCGGATTTTGACCCTCCTATCGACTTTTAGTTGTGTTGATTGAGCGCCCGTGGACTACTTTAAGCTAGTGCTCGCCATAGTCTTCTATTACCGAAATAAAAGTAGGCACAATATAAAACTGGTTCCCGCGACTTCGCATAGGCCTAGTAGTTCCGAGTTTACGATAAAGATAACTATCTATTTCTAAGAGTGAAAACGGATGAACACAATATTCTCGTATAAACCACCACAGCAAAATAACCGAGGTTTTTGTCCCATATATACACAAATATAATGTATATGTTTTCATATAAAATTATATTATTATATACATGTAATCATAGGCGTAGGAGACGGGGGTCCAGAGGGGGCAACTGCCCCCCCAAATTTCGGGCAAGTCTGGTTTTTCGGGTAAGCAGTCCGGGAAAAGTAAAAAATGTATTAAGAAATTTCGGAATTTGGACCGGACGACTAAAAAAAAGGTCGTAAGATATTTTCGGGCGGAAAAGTAACGGGAATTTTCGGGCAATTTCGACCGGACGACAAAATATTTCGACCGGACGACTAAAAAAAAAGGTCGTCACATTTTTTCGGGCGGAAAAAGTAAAAAGTTACGGGAATTTTCTGCCGGACGACAAAAAAAGTCTTCAGATTTTTCGGGCAAAAGTTAAACTTTTGCCCGCCCCCCACTTCTGAAATGTCCCCTACGCCTATGCATGTAATATACCGAATTTTCGCATATTAAGGTTACCCAACAATGCGAATTATAATTATACAAACAATTGGTCAAGTGCAGAAGTTACAGCATATTAACAATGGTCTAACAGTACTGCTGTATTGACAAAACAAACATACATGCATCAATAATTAATTATCAGGTGAGCAATAGTGTTCACATATAAGCAGTCTTTCCTAAAGATTAGCACGCAAAAAGAATTCAATAGAAACTTGGACAAGAGCATTTCCATCTCGCTCAATGCTGAAATTAATAATTCTCGGATTCTGCACATCCTGCCAGGTAATAACTGTTAAATTGTCACCAGCCAAAGCCTCATTTATGTATCGAATGCTCAATGTTTTGACATTGTACTTCAAAATATCGTCAAAGAAACCGACGTAGAATCCGCTTCTTACAGCCTCCATAGCCGCATCAAAACAGAACATCACATAGGACATAAAGTTGACATGTGTACTTATAAGTGTTCTCTACAGGTACATTGAGTGCAGACTGAACCAGTTTCTTATTTTCCCTCACAATTGAACCGTAACTCTTCTTCCACCAGTCTGGTATTGGCACCGGCTTTCTCGACGATTCATCCACTAGAACAGTCTGCTTCACCAACCGTGCCAGCTCTTTTCCCGAATCATCCACTATAGCAAGAGCAAACCCCATTGAAGAATTTCCGACGTTCTGTAATCGAAACACACCAGAAATAGGTGTTCGTTCATTGGCATCCACCAGCTTGTACAATTCTTCGTCTATTGTGCATTTAGCCGAAGCAACAAAGACCATCCGATTGGCATATAACTCATTCAGACCGATTATTGTACGGCCAGTTTTTGGGTTGCGCACATGTTCGCCAACCGCTTCAGCATCTTCACACCATTGCATGACGTGCCAAACTCCAACATTTCCTGCGTTTACAACAATAAAACATTAGTTCAGCATCAGGCACAAAAAGTCATAACAGGAAAGCTATCTCTTTTTCACTTTCGTGGCAGATCACAAACTAGCTGCAGATTTAAATTCCCACAAATTAGCAGTACTTATTACAGCAGAAAGTAGTAATGCTCCTGAAGTTCAGACCTGGGCCTTGATGAAGTGCTATATAAATCCGTCATTGGTGCAATTGAAAAAATACAGCAAGTATTCTTAATGTCAGACTTCTTCTTCTTTGTCAGATATGTCAGACATGAATGGCATATAAAATATTAAATCCCCGACAGTCTCTGTAATTACATTATGACAACTTTTGAACTTAAAATCTGCAGCCGCTAGCCTTGAGATAGATGTCCTGTGTCTTTGGATGGCTGCTTCACTCAGTTTTTTTTAGTACAGTGTAAAAAGCAGCAAGTGTTGCAAGACAGACCATGTGAAGAGTTGTTTAATCTAAAGTTCATTGAACCCGCTATAGAACTTCTCTTCACTCAAAAGATGGTTCCCAACTGCTGACTCCCTGACTACTATAGAAAAGGATATGTCTTTGTGGTTGGTTAATATATCACAAGGTGATTTAAATTAAAAATTAAAGTGAAAATCAAAATTCTGACATCAATCAGTTCATGTATTCAAATAACTCTACTATTTTTATGCTCCAGTAACAATACCTTGCTAATTATAATTTTCCCAAAACCTGAAAGAAATTTTGAGGTACTATGACTTTCAGAATAGGCTATACAGTGAATAGCCTACCATTTACTCACCAACTCGAGTCAGATCTTGTCTAGTTGGACCTGGAATGCGTATGACAACGGACTTCTCCTTAACGGTTGTAACAACATTTGAATTCCTACAGTAGCACATCACATATAAATCAAGAATAAAATTCAATAAATAAACCATTTAACCTTAACTTAAGAAAATCCTCCAATCAGCACTGAAGCTCTAATTATTTAAACAGTTTTCAGTAAACTGGCAGTGAATGTATAATTTATAAGCATTCCATCTATAGCCTCCCATAACATTGATTCCAGCCTAACTTTAAACAATGCTGTACAGACTACAGAGGCAAGGGTGCTCAATGGAAAGCCTTCTCGACAGCTTGCCTTCGATACTGGCAATCTGCCATGGAGATTGTATGATTGGTCTTAGCTATACTGGATGTAAAGAACATTACTTGCAGTTGCAGATAACATACTCTCACAGATAACATGTCTCCATGAAGCTGTGCATGGTCGTGCCATGTGCCAGTAACTAAATCTAAAACGGGTGATAGGCCTATTCGGGTCACTGGTCCAGGTGCCTGGAACAGTCTTCCTGCAACTACGGTATTTAAAAACATTAAAATTTTACTTGTTACATAATCTGAAGTATCGACATTAAATTTTGTGCTGATGTTAGGCAATTTTTTAAAGCATCATAAAGTAGTCTGAAACAGACGATGTTAAATAAATTGTCGAATCTACAATAATCACTACAAAGAATCTGCTGGAATGTAACCGAAGCAATTCTGGCTCTGCAATTAGAAATCGGACATAGCCATTCAGTTTACAAGTAACTATGTAAACGTAAGTGGAAAGTATTTGTTGCAACAGTGCCTTGTAAGACTTCTCAAAGACGGACTTTAAAGAAAGGCTACCTGAAAGAGCTGAAACCTACTTGGCTAACCGCTCATATTTCGCCTGCATCTAAAACAAAGAAAGACATGTTTTAAGCAGAAAATGAACAAATGAAAATTACATAAGCATTTATTTATAATAGTGTCTTAATTTACTGTTGTGCTCATTCATAACATGACCTCTTGTCTTCGCTCACCTGACTAAATATTCTAATTCGTTTTTTGTGTGGTTCACTCAGACTCTTAACCTCAAAAGGCTGCACATCATGGTCAAAAGAACAGTTTTCAAGTGGCCTATAAAATGCGTTAGAGACTGACCTAGGAAACTTAAGAGAAAAGTCAATCCATACCGCAAGCCCTTCTACAGATAAAGTGCAGCTATGCATGATGATGTTGCATGCAAACGGAACTGAGAATACCTCTTCCAACTGAGCGTATATTTACATAAAATAGTCATTAAATTTTCAGACCGTGTGTTCTGTTTAAAGTTGCATTAGACTACTAATCGGACAAACTGATATCTGGAGCAATGTTTGATCAATCAAGAATTCTGATAAATCATCTCACATACACTTTTCCGCTGACTCTTGCCCCCATCAGTCACCTTCTCATCCAAAGCACTTGTCTTATGCTGAACACAATGCCTGGAAGCAGTGTCACCATCGCTGCAATCTTTGTCCTGTAAAATCAATTATCACCAATTTTTGCAATACTCATGGTTTGCGTCGATTATCTAAATCTGTGAGTAGCCATTGTTGAATGACATAGTTGTATCAGTGCATAAACAGGTTTATATAGCCAACAGTTCTGAAAAAATCATATTCTAAAGTTACTCAAAACCTTTATTCAGTATGTAGAGTCCTGGGTAAAAACGGCATTTTAGCATATTTTTTTTATTTCTCTAATATATGGGAATGGAAGATGGATTGTTTAACATAATTGTTTGCACAAATAGAAGCTGGACTGCTGAATTTTGCGCTAACAACAAAGCTGATTGGGTTTATGCAAATAATTCTTTGCATAATCGCAAAGTGAAAATTTCTACAGCATCCACAAAAGTGAAGTCATGGAAACCAGCTTACTCAAAGGCTCTCAATCTCAAAACAACATCGATTGGTGGCTGGGGTCAAGATCTAGATCTGGAAAGTCAGGCCTGCAGGTAAGCCACTGTCATGAAATATTATAGTATCCTCCATATTAATCATATCCCCCAGATGAAGAGACATTGAAAAAGCACTTCCGTGTGTATTTATTTTTCAAATTAACTTCCAACTGCCTTGTTTTGAACTTGAACTTGTTTATTGATCCCAAGAATATCAAACAGACAAGTATGCATTCATAATAGTACACAAAGTGATTAATTACAGTTAACAATTACGATGGTGAAGCTTAGTGTACAATCATTTCAGTGAAATGTAGGGAGTAATAGGCTACCCGAAGTTAGTGAACCCGCTACTGGGGCCTATATTTACCAAGGAAAAAAGTCTTTATTATAATATGATAAATGATAATAGATCAGGAAACAGATGGAAATGGGAGTATTTTTGGAATCAATTAAATAGTAGCAGTGGGATACCTTCCCTCTGCTCAACTTAAAAAAGGGAAAGAAATATAGATTAAGTGGGTAGTTCATTTTACATTTTTTAATGTGTGTGCACGGATTTGGGATTTAAATCAAGTGAGACTCCTGGATGCACGGATATTTTCCGATATATTATTCCATAAGAGAGGACCCTGATACTTAATAGAAAACTTTCTAGTGTTTGTTTTTGCAAAGACACTTATGTAGATTGTATATAAGTTAGGTCTAAAATAAGATGAGAATGCAAGTGGAAGAAGGTTATTGTCATACCTATACATAAATGTACTAGTTTGGATAAATTTAATTTGGGATATTTTTAGCATGTTCGACTGATGATATAAGGGGCTAGTGTGAGCATTAAAGGGAGATTTAGTAATAATTCTTATGGCTTTTTTCTGCAGTCTATTTAGTTTAGTTAAGTGAGTGTCATATGTAGATGTCCAGATGAGATTGCAATAACTTAAGTATGGGTGTATAAGTGTGAAATATAATGATTTTAGTATATGGAGTGGAAGAAGATAGGCTATTCTGTGAATAACACTAGTTAACAGGTATGTTTATTCCTACTACATGTAGGTACATAATTTTTGCTTCCTTTGGTTCTAGAGCACTTAGAACAATTAGAATGCTTAAAAACACTTAGAGCCATCAATTAAATTCGAGTTGCCTTGCTCTGAACATTGTTTAGGACACATAGAAAAATTAGTCACTTTAAATTTTAATTGCAACATAAATATTTCAATACGTATTTTTCAATACAGGGGATAGAATGGATTATTCCCCCCCCCCCCGGATAGTCTAGACCGGTATATTCCATCCTTGGCAATAGATTGATTCATCCCCCGATAGCCTTAAGGGGGGATAGAATATCACGTGACACTGGCAGACAAAATTTATTAAAACTAAGAAGACACGATTTGTTTGCGAGATTTTAATTGCGGTCTGACATGGTTTATTTTAGCCGCTAAGTTTTCATCAGAACTACATTAACTTATCAAAGTGTACATTGTGTGTAATTTGTAAATAGAAGTGTAATTGGTAACAGATACTATATAGAAAATATTAAAATCATTGAAATGATTTAAGTACGGCATGGAGTTGACCATCCCTAAGAAGAAGAAAACTTAATTACAGTATTGGGGACCAAAGCATATGCAATATCTTTGGACAGTAGCCTATCTATATTAACCATAAACTGGAACAGCCCCGTGCTATTCCGTAAATAACCATGCAACAGCGTACAAAATTTAACAAGATAACTTTAAATGCAATCACCTTCATGTTTCCGTAACCTCTAGCTTCTCAAATTTCTTAACAGCAGACCTCGTCCTCCGAATTGAACCTGGGACTAATAACGAACAGCAACAATGTACGTAGGCCTACAGAACGTAGCGTAGTAAAATTCTAACCTTTGATACCAGAGTTTCTGTGTTCGGAAGAGTTACTATTTATAGCGCACCAAAGCCATCGACGTATATCACCAACTTGCACTAAGGACCATAATTTTTTTTAAATGCTGTAATATGCCAAACACATTTTTTTCGAGGGCAACGGCCTCTGTTGTCATTTCTCGATCTGACCATAATTATCTGTTTCATACATAGGACCGGACGATAATCGGGCGTAGCGAAAAATGTAAACATTCAATATTATTGATCCTCCTATTCAACCAAATTTATGTGGTTTTATAACACCGATGCTATTCAGGTGATCTTAATTTTATTAGTTTTTCTAGGCCTAGGCCTACTATGAGTCTATGAATATTGAATTGCATATTTAGATTTTTATGATTGTACACGCTATATTCTGTTATCACCCAATGTTTGCAGACGATTCAATAAAGTACATACTTACTTACTTATTCAAAAGGCAGATTGGCTTATATTTACTATCGGCGGGGGGACAATTATTATTAAATTATCCAACATGGCTCTCCGGATCTTGACCGTCCTATTTATATATCGACTTTTAGTTGTTTTCATTGAGCGCCCGTTCGTTTAAGCTAGTAATAATTTTCTATTACCGAAATAAAAGTAGTTAGGCCCAATATAAGACTGGTTCCCGGGACTTCGCTTTTGTGAGCGCTAGTCTAGCATAGGCCTAGTAGTTCCGAATTTACGATTATTTACTATTTATCTCTAAGAGTGAAAACGGATGAACATAATATTCTCGAGTGACCATTCCTCTATTTATACTCATTCCATGGTCTATCGTAGCTGTATAAACCACCACAGCCGAATAACCGAGGTTGTCACAGTCACACATATACACATTAATTATATAAATAATATAATTTATATGTTTTCATATAATATATATATTACATAATATACCGAATTTCGCATATTAAGGTTACCCAACGATGCGAATTATAATTATACAAACAATTATTGGTCAAGTGCAGAAGTTACAGCATATTAACAATGGCCTAACAGTACTGCTGTATTGACAAAACAAACATACATGCATCAATAATTAATTATCAGGTGAGCAATAGTGCTCACATATAAGAAGTCTTTCCTAAAGATTAGCACGCAAAAAGAATTCCATAGAAACTTGGACAAGAGCATTTCCGTCTCGCTCAATACTGAAATTAATAATTCTCGGATTCTGCACATCCTGCCATGTAACAACTGTTAAATTGTCACCAGCCAAAGCTTCATTTATGTATCGAATGCTCAATGTTTTGACATTGTACTTCAAAATATCGTCAAAGAAACTGACGTAGAATCCGCTTCGTACAGCCTCCATAGCTGCATCAAAACAGAACATCACGTAGGACAAATAGTTGACATGATAGTATGAATCAATATCGCTCCAAGCAACCTTCAGTGTGTACTTATAAGTGTTCTCTGCAGGTACATTGAGTGCAGACTGAACCAGTTTCTTGTTTTCCCTCACAAGTGAACCGTAACTCTTCTTCCACCAGTCTGGTATTGGCACCGGCTTCCTCAACGATTCATCCATTAGAACCAACTGCCTCACCATCCGTGCCAGCTCTTTTCCCGAATCATCCACTATAGCAAGAGTAGTCCCCATTGAAGAATTTCCGACGTTCTGTAATCGAAACTCACCAGAAATAGGCGTCCGTTCATTGGCATCCACTAGCTTGTACAATTCTTCGTCTATTGTACATTTAGCCGAAGCAAGAAAGACCAACCGATTGGCATATATCTCATTCAGGCCGAGCAGTGTACGACCAGTTTTTGGGTTGCGCACATGTTCTGCAACCGCTTCAGCATCTTCACACCATTGCATGACGTGCCAAATTCCAACATTTCCTGCGTTTACAACAATAAAACAACAGTTCATCCATCAAGCACAGGTGATACAAATAGTCATAACAGGAGAGCTATCTCTTTTTCACTTTCGTGGCAGTTCACAAACTAGCTGCAGAATCAAATTCCCACAAATTAGCTGTACTTGGCTACTTGCTACAACAGAATGTACATAATGTTCCTGGATTTCAGACATGGTGGAAGCAGTGTGGAAAGGCTATCTTGATGAAGTGCTATATAGATCTGTCAATGCAATTGAAAAAATGCAGCAAGTATTTTTAATGCCAGGTATGAATGGCATACTAAACATTAAAGCTCTGACAGTCTCTGTAATTACATTATTGTAACTTTTGTACTTAAAATCTACAGCCACTAGCCTTGATATAGATTTGCTACATCTTTGGATGGCTGTTTCACTCAGACCTTTTAGGACTTGCTTATCATAGTGTAAAAAGCAGTGAGTATTGCAAGGCAGGCCAAGTGAAAAGATTTATTTAAACTGAACTTCATTGCACCCACTATGTAGCGCTTTTATTCACTCAAAAGATGGTCTCTCAATTGCTGACCTCTGAATAATAGAAAAGCCTCTCTGTCTTTATGGTTTGTTGATATCATAATTTAAAACGTTGAAGTGAAAAATCAAAATTCTGACATCAACCAGTTCCTGTATTCAGGTGACTCTATATACTACATGTTCCAGTAACAATACCTATATAATTATATTATTACTATGCTAAAACCTGAAAGAAAGTATGAGGTACCATGAGTTTCAGAGTAGGCTCTTCAGTGAACAGTTTACCATTTACTCACCAACTCGAGTCAGATCTTGTCTAGTGGGACCTGGCATGCTGACCAAAATGGACTTCTCCTTAACGGTTGTAACACAGTTTGAATTCCTACAGTAGTGCAACATATAATATAAGTCATGAATTAAATTCAACAAATAAATAAAATAACCTTGACTTAAGAAAGTTCTCCAATCAGCACTAAAGCTCTAATTATTTAAAAAGCTTTTCAGCAAGCTGACAGTGAATGTATACGCATTCCATCGAGACTCACATGACTTAAATCCAGCCTAACTTTAAACAATTACCTCTGACAAACAGACAAAGATGTACAGAGGCAAGGGAATTCAATGGAAAGCCTTCTAAACAGCTTGCCTTCGATACTGGCAATCTGTCATGGAGATTGTATGATTAGTCTTAGCTAGTCTGTATGTAAAACTGTACTTGCTACATAATTCTTGAGCTTTAGAAGTTGTGCTGACATTAGACAATTTTGTAAAGCATCCCAAAGTAATAATAATAATATAGTATTTAATTCAATACCTGCAAATGCACTGCGCTTTACATGTACAAGTTATGCAGTAATCTTGCTTAACATTAAACTTTACTACTACTAACTGAACAGACAGCCTGCAATGCACGGTGCTAATAGCAGCCTACAAAGCATGTCCGCCCAAGGGGGTGCTCGAACTCGCTACCTCTCGCTCGCTATGCCAATGTGCTATCCATTACTCTACTGGGCCTACAACAAACGATGGTAAATAAATTGTCGTATCAACAACAATTACTACAAGGATATGATGAAATTTAACTGAACCAAAGTTCTTTGGCTCTGCAGTCAGAAACTGGATATAGCCATTCAGTTTACAGGCAACTATATAAACCGAAGTGGAAACTATCTGTTTCAGTAGTTCCTTGCAAGACTCCTGAAAGACTGAAATTAAAGAAAGGCTATCTGAAAGAGCTGAAACCTACTTGGCTAACCGCTCATATTTCGCCTGCATCTAAAACAAAGAGAGATATGTTTTAGGCAGGAAAAGAACAACTAAAAATGGAAGCTATTGCATTCATATAATAAATCTACTAGTAATTTACGGTTGTGTTCAATGTTCATTCATAACATGACCTCTTGTCTCCGCTCACCGGACTATTCTAATAATTATTCAGTTTTTGTGGATCATTGCAGACCCTTAATCTCAAAATGCTGCAACTCATGGTAAAAAAGAACAATTTTTAAGTGTTAGAGACTGACCTAGGAAACAGGTGCAACTCAAGAGGAAAGTCACTCCATACCGCAAGCCCTTCTACAGATAAAGTGTAGCTATGCATGATGATGTTGCATGCAAACGGAACTGGGAGCACCCTTCCCACTGAGCATATGTTTACATGAAATAGTTATTAAATTTTCAGACCATGTGTTGTGTTTAAAGTTGCATTAGACTACTAATCGGACAAACTGATATCTGGAGCAATGTTTGATCAATCAAGAATTCCGATAAATCATCTTCCATACACTTATCTGCTGACTCTTGCCCCCATCAGTCACCTTCTCATCCAAAGCACTTGTCTTATGCTGAATACAATGCCCGGAAGCAGTGTCACCATCGCTGAAATTTTTGTCCTGGAAAATAAATTATCAAGTATCAACAATTTGGTCCAATACTCACAGTTTGCGCCGATTGTCTAAATCTTTGAGTAGCCATAGTTGAATGACATAGCTGTATCAGTGCATAGACAGGTTTATATAGCCAACGGTTCTGAAAAGATCATATTCTAAAGTTACTCAAAACCTTTATTCAGTGTGTAGAGTCCTGGGTAAAAACTGCATGTTAGTGTATTTTAGTAGTTTGCTAATTTGGCTATGTGAATGGAAGATGAATTGATTATCAGAATTCTTTGCACAAATAGAAGTTGGACTGCTGAATTTCTGCGCTAACATCTAAGTTGGATTGATGGAAAACAATTCTTTGAGTAATTGTAAACTGAAAATTTCTAGAGCATCCACATTATAAGCAAAGTCACGGAAACCAGCTCACTCACAGGCTCTCAGTCTCAAAACAATATCGATTGAGTCAAGATCTGGAGAGTCAGGCATGTAAGCAATCAGAAAAAAGATAAAAACTAAGAAGACATCATTTGTTTGTGAGATTTTAATCTCGGGCTAACACGGTCAGCTTTAGCCTACTTGTTTTCATCAGAACCATATGTATTCATCGAGGTGTACATTTTTTAAGTATTCAAAAACAGAAGACCTAAATTGGTGACAGCTACAATTTAAATCACTGAAATAATTAAGTACGGTATGGAGTTGATCATCCATAAGGGGTCATTGCATAATTACGTAACGCTCGAGGGTGGGTGGGTGGGGTCATTGAAAACGTTACGAAACGTTACGGGGGTGGGTGGGTGGGGTCATTGAAAACGTTACGAAACGTTACGGGGGTGGGTGGGTGGGGGCAGCTGAACGTTACGTAACGCCTTGAAAAAATTATTAATGAATATTAAATTACCATTGAATGACACTTTAGACAAATGATGTGATCGAAGTTAAAACTTTGCGGCAAAGATTTAAAACTTAACCGAAGTAGGTCTATATAGGCCTATCTGAAGAAGATACGGCAGCTGCTGCAGACACCAGTTATAATTAATTACATGCCAGGTCAACATAATTAGCCTATCTGTGCTTCCGTTTGTGCAAACGGGAAACGGCTGTTCGAATTGTTTGGATCGTGATAGTTTTACCAACGGAACAACGTGGTAGGCCTATTTCCCCTTTGATACCTGACAACGAAGATTCGAACCACTTTGAAGCATATTTCACTTAGCCTATAGTGGACACAAATCTCAGACATTTTCAATTCATGCTCAACATTACTCATCAATATTCCTATTAACAATTATCGAAGTGTCCAGACGAAGCAGATAGGCCTAATTAGTTCATCTTAATTTTGATTAAATGAGTAATTTAGTCCGTGAAACTTTTCGGCAGTGTGTAAAATTTTATTCTCAAGCTAAAGTTTAAGAAAATTGCAGTTCAGGCATGAATGTCATTTATATAAATAAAACAGTTTGTATATATTATAATTCACCTACTACCGGTATATTAAATTCGCTATGAAGATATCATAGATATGAATTATGAATACGAATTCGCACATAGGTCTGGTAGGCCTAAATTTTAACTGATTTTTTCGTAACAATCGTTACGTAACGCTGAGGAGGGTGGGTGGGTGGGTCAAGGGAAGCGTTACGAAGCGTTACAGGGTGGGTGGGTGGGTCAAAAACGGTCATTTTCAGCGTTACGTAATTATGCAATGACCCCTAAGAATAAAAATCGTAATTGCAGTGTGAATTGGGGACGGAAGCATATGCAATATCTTTGGACAGTATTATTATAGATGGACGACATTAACATTAACTTGACCTAAGCCACTCTCACGACGCCTAATGTTACCCTAACCCGGCTAACCGACACTGATCACGAGCCCGATACTACAATTATGCCGAGTAAAATACGCCATTGATTTTCACTGGGGAAAACATGAATAACATATGCAGGTTTTACCAAGCCGTGTCACACACAAAACTGGAACAACCTCGTGCGATTGCGTAAATAAAAATGCAACAGCGTACAAAATTTAACAAGATAACTTTAAATGCAATCACCTTCATGTTTCCGTAACCTCTAACTTCTCAAATTTTACAACAGCCGAGCTCGTCCTCCGAATTGAACCTGGGACTAATAACGAACACAAACCATGTAGTAGGCGCAACGTACAGAACTAACGTAGCGTAATAAATTCTAACCTTTGATACAATACACGGTTCTGTCTGTGTTGTTTGGAAGAGTAACTATTTATAGCGCACCGATATAATTATACACCATTTAGTAAAATGTAAGATGTCTATGGTATAAACTTGCACTATTAGTGATGCCACAGCTGGGTTTTTTCCACTAGATCTGGGTTTTTGACCTTCGTCTGGGTTTCTGTTTTTTTTCGGAAAAAATCTGGGTTTATTTTGGTGAGTTGACCATTTTGTAATAAAATACATCAATATTTTGTTAAATTCAATGTAAAATGGGTGTGATACATAATTTTTGTTCCACTAATTTTAATTTTAAACTCCACAAATCCACAATCAAGATCTCAAATAACCTGGTGACGCACAAATTAGCTCTGCGCAAAAATAAGCCATTTTGACATCTCAATATAGGTCGGTTGACATCAGTGACATCACTGACATGTATGCAGCTAGATCAGGTCAATATAGGCCTACTCTATGAAGTGGTCTAGTAACGTTGTATAGATCCCTTCTCTACAAATATGAAACCGACGACTTGTTTCGGAAATGTTAATCAAGGGGTGGTACGGTTTAACGACGCATAGGTCTAATTTTCATCATAAAATAACAGGTTATGTAGGCCTATTAAAGTCCCTATCGATTTCGCGGCTCTGAATCAGAGCCTCTTATTAGCCTACCTTTCGCCATCTTGCGAATGACATTTGAAGCACACGAGCAGTAGCTTGAAACTGGTGCTGCGGTAGGGTATGTCAACAAGAACTCTATAATTATCATGAAACTAGCTAATAAGCTTTGCAGAATTAGCAGCATGGATAAAACAGCACATCTATCCTGTTTTCGTCTCAATGTCCCGGATTTGGACAAAAAGTCCTGGATATATAATAGGGTATCCGGACGTTTCATCCTCGGACGATTCATCCCCGGACGGTTCATCCCGGACGATTCATCCAGTGGACGTTTCATCCCCGGACGGTTCATCCCCGGACGGTTCATCCAGTGGACGTTTCATCCAGTGGACGTTTCATCCCAGGACGTTTCATCCAGGGGACGTTTCATCCCAGGCCATTTCATCCCCGGACGTTTCATCCCAATGGACGTTTCATCCCAGGCCATTTCATCCCCGGACGTTTCATCCCAATGGACGTTTCATCCCAGGACGTTTAATCTCAATGGACGGAAATTTAAGCAATTTAATCCTATAAAATTTCCACTGTAATAGATATAAAAAGTCAAAAATACTTGCAATAAAATAGCTTTCATATATATAGCACATAAGCCTATATAATAGTAAGTAAATATCATAAAAAGAACACACAAGCCTAAGGTAGGCTACTAAAGAACACATAATCCTACAAAATATCAATCTAATAGATCTAAAAAGTCAAAAAATACTTGGAATAAAATAGATATCATATAAGAACACATAAGCCTATATAACATGCAATTAAATCATAATAAAATAACACACAGGCCCGTAGAACCTGCGATTAAATAGATATAGGCTAAATAGTTTCATATATTTTGAATAAAATAGAAATCATATTATAAGAAAACATAAGCCTAAAAAACATGTAATAAAATCTAGATAAAAATCTTTTTTTTTAAACTAGGAGTAAAATAGATATCCTAGGCCTCTAAAAACGGGCTAGTGCTATCTAGGGGGTATAACCCCGGGATAAACAAATTTTTTTATCGGGACCTACTAGAGGTTCGACTAATGTATCATATTATTCTCTCTATTTATTGTCCGGGATGAACCGTCCGGGGATGAACCGTCCGGGGATGAACCGTCCACTGGATGAACCGTCCTGGGATGAACCGTCCACTGGATGAACCGTCCACTGGATGAACCGTCCGGGGATGAACCGTCCGAGGATGAAACGTCCACTGGATGAATCGTCCGGGATGAATCGTCCGGGGATGAATCGTCCTGGGATGAAACGTCCTAGAATCATATAATAGATATTGGCCTATTGCGTTATTTGATTCCATTATGGACTCGGTGAACTCAGTGATCAGCTGGTCTCTCTGACGAGAGGCTTGTTTTCTGGTGCCACGAAATTTCTTCTAAGATTTACATAATAGTATACAATTATGCATAATTATGTCTAAACCTCTGGCCGAAACGAATGACCGGAAGTAGGCCTATGTCCTTTCATTTGTCTGCCTTTCCCACGCTGGTCAGGTTACCAGTCGTAAACATGAGTTGCCCGACAGAAAGACACATCTATATTATGCGTAAAAGGCTGGTCATGGTGATTAACAGGTGGAGCATAACATGCTTTCTCTGAAATCACGCTCTACTGCTTTGTCTGTTAGTCATGGTATCACGCGTGTTCAGATGTAAGAGTGGGTGAGCACGTGGACGCACCACCGTCTACATCAGCATCCACACGTGGTCTACATGCTGCAGCAGCAGCAGCAGCAGAAACAGCAGCAGCGGTAGGATTGGAGAACACAGCAGCGGCTTTAGCTTAAGTTAAGTAAGCTTATAGCTGCAGCAATACCGCGAAAAGCACCGGCCGTTGCAGCAATGCTGCAAATAAAATCTCACAGAAAGAAGGCGTATCTCACTGAAAGAAGGCGTGCGCCAATAACCACCACAGCCGAATAACCGAGATTGCCGTATATATATATATATATATATATATATATATATATATATATATATATATATACATGTATATATAATATATCCATATATCTTCCGGTAGAATAATGGATAACACGCTGGCGTAGAGAGCGAGGTTGGGCGGAACATGCTTTGTAAGCTGCTAATAGCGTCGTGTATTGCAGGTTGTCTGTTCAGTTATTAAGTTTGATGTTAATTAAGATTACTGCAAAACTTGTAGCACATGCAAAGCGCAGTGCGTTTGCAGGCGCTCAATTAAAGAAAAAATGACTATTATTATTCTACTTTCTATAATATACCGAATATTCCCTTATTAAGGTTACCCAACAATGCGAATTATGATGACATGATAACAAATTGGTTTTGATTGAAGTCAGGGCTTAAAGTGTGGCAGGAAGGTCATGGACGGCGTCCAGGCCCTTATTTTCAAATCTCTGTCGTCCTGCCACGTATTTGACCAGAACATCTGAACTATATGAGGGGCGTCCAGGCACTTTTTTACACTTTAAGCACTCATTGAAATATGATTAATTAAAATTTAATAGTCTTAATGCAATTTAACATGGCAGGATAAATATAGGAAGCAGAACTAAAAGCTTAACTATAAATATACAATAGTAACTAACAATGATGTGATCAAGTGGAATTGTGTGTGTGTGTGTGCGTGTGCAGAATGGTAAGGTATGGCTAGCTACTTCACGGTATGAGGTTTGGTAAAAGCACCTTCCTGCAGATTGCTTCTGCTTGGGCTTGCCGCCTACGCTGAGTAGGCTCGTATATGCTTGGTCCGTGTATACATAGAGACTCCGTTATATCGTACTGTTGTAGGCAGACTTAGAAGCATAGACTGGCTTGAAAATGTAGGTCTGTTGTCTGTTGATAGGAAAATCCCCTAGTAGGCCATTGCAAAAAAATTTTTTTTCGAATGTTCCATGTCCACCCCTGCCATATTGTTTCTATTACTGAAACATATTTGCCTGCAAATTTTTTGGTCTGTAGGTCATGTTTTGACCCCCGCCCACCTCAAAAGTAGTTTTATGTTCAAAACGGACATTGACAACATGGTAGCAAATTGTAAATTTTTGCTCTCCTTTTTAAAACACCAACTTCATTCATGGGCGGAGTTTATCAGGGGCTAGGGAGGGCCTAAGCCCCCCCCCCAGAAGGCCCAGAGTAAGTTTTTTTACTAAGAAAATGGTATCTTTTCCCGGACTTAGGCTCACTTAGCCCCACCCACAAGAAGGCCCAAACTCGATAATAATTATATTCGGGAAAATGGCTCTTTTCACGAAGGAAACTTCAATTGATGGCTAAAAATGTCATCAACTTTTTGGCCGAGAAAAAAATTGGGCGCCACTCGATCTGGACTAAGTCTCCGCCCCAACCGAAGACCACGTTTTAGGCCCCCACCCCAAGAAAGGAAACCAAACTCCGCCCATGATTTCATTCATATTATATTATGTGCGGCATGTCAAAGTGGTGAATGATCTGTCGGAATGAGCTGTGAAACTAATCCAAGACCCATGGGCGGAGACTTAGACGGGAACAGGGGACGGTCCCCTCAATGAATGTGTTGTGAGTACGGTCCATGCATTTGTCCCCCCGCCCCATTGTTGAGTGTTAGGGCATGGACACTTCACGAAGACACACTGCATATACACTGGCGAATAAATGACTTTAAAAAAGTCATCAACTTTTTTACGGGAAAAATGGGTATTTTTCTTGGAGATTTTGGCGGATGACTAAAAAAGGTCATCAACTTTTTGGACGGGAAAAATGGTCGGCAGGATTACTAAAAAAAGTCGTAAGAAATTTTGGTCTGCAAAAATGGAAAATTTCGTCGGCGACTCAGCCATTCGTCAGCCCAAAATTTTGCGTCATTCCTTTAGGCGCCACTCGTTCGTCCCCCCCTCGTCCAAGTCTCCGCCCATGCCAATACTTCTCAACTAGTGTAACCAATGATAAAATACGGAGACGGTTTTTTTGCAAATGGTCGAATATCAACGCAACGAAATGCTCAACTTTCAAAAAGAGACATTAAAGAAATTAACCTTCTCTTCCACAAAAACCTTAAAACACAGTAAAGTGATTTTACATTATTCTGTAATGTGTATTGTATTACCAGACTTGTTAGTTACTATATATTATGTAGTTTGTCCTTTCTGTAAAATAAACTGTTGAATTACAAAGATTTTTGTCATGATCATAATGTATGAAAACGAAGATTTGTCAACTAAATCAGTTAATCGTGTTGGGCGGGGGTCAAAACATCATGAAATTATCTAAAATTTGGTGTACATACATATTTTGCCGTTAGAAACAATATAGGAGGGGTGCATCATAAAAATTTTAACAAAAGTTTTCACCCATGCAAAAATGCAATGGCCTAATGTATGTATGTATGTATGTATGTATGTATGTATGTATGTTGTATGTATGTATGTATGTATGTATGTATGTATGTATGTATGTATGTATGAATGTATGTTTGTATGTTTGTATGAGCACTTGTTATGAGCACTTGCTATAGCCATCTTCAAGATATCTACTCAGCAGCACGGACACTGAATCGGAGTTTTACCCCAAAGCGCAATGAGCAATAATTGCGAGTGAAGGACTTGCTCAGGATCCCTACACGGCGGTTTGAGGTGGATTTGAGCCTGCAACTTTCCGGCTCCAAGGCACCGAACATGTATACCCATACACTCCCGCCCCCCCCCACTGTATAGGCCCTACATGTATGCACCTAGGCTACATGGGTTTTATTGTTCATGTATGCAGACCTTTTCATACAAAATGTTGTGCGTGTTCATTTTAATTGCATAATATGCCAAGTATTCACAATGCATCAGGCCCATTAAGACATAATATTTATCAGGCTTAGTCCTAATGCCTTAAATTGTCAAGTATAGGCCTATAATAAGCTTATTCATGTGTGTAGGCTATAGCCTAATTACAAAGAACATGCACTTAAAATAAATCAAGATCATTATATTTTGCGAGTGTCTTGTATACAAGTTTATTATATTCTGTGAGAGTCTTGAGTACAGAGCTCTTGTGGTTATATGACTGGTCATGATGGCTTCATGAACATTTCCTATAATTTATCGGCATAGCCTATGCGGTATACCAATAATCGACAGCGCAGACCGATGCGTAGGCCTATTCAGTATATATACGCATTATTATTCAATGATATGATGTAGAACTGTTTCACGTGGCTCAACTTCTGACAAACACGTGGCCCGTAGACGTCTCTCTCGCCATTTGCACGTTTTCCGGAGAGAACGTGGTGCTTGGTCAAAAAAAAGACCCCCTAGGTTTTTTGCCAATATTTTTGCCAAAAGTAAGAATTTCAAAATGAAATTTCCCAGTCTTATAGACAATTCATATTTACACATGATGGCCTGATTTCATCAAAATATTTCGAACAGAGCAAAAGTTATGCCACTTTTAGGGAGGTCACCCACCGTTTTTTGACGATTCAAAAACGAAACGCAACAAAAATTAGGTTTTTGGCCAATATCTTGGCCACAAGTAAGAATTTCAAAATGAAATTTTACAGGCCTAAAGACAATTAATATTTACACATGATGGTCATATATTATCAAAATATTTCAAACAGAACAAAATTTATACCACTTTTAGTAAGACCACCCACCGTTTTTTGACGATTCAGAAACGAAACGCAACAAAAAGTAACAAAAACGCGATTTTATTAAGTGTCACGATCTCATCTCAAATAACTGTTGTCAAATGAACTTGGTAGTGCTTCACAACTTGTGTTCAATGTGCCCACCACCAGTGCCAACACTTCTTTTGAGTCTCTTTGCAAAGTTCTTGATGGACCTGTTGATTAATCTGACAGATTCCTTATTTACCAATTTGATTGTCATCTTGCTAAGTGCCTTCTCAGTGGCGTACAGCTACGCTGGTGCCCTGTTTCTTTCTTAAATAGTATTATTAATGATCATATAGCAATATGAAGGCGTTTTGATAACAATTATTTGAGATGAGACTTAATAAAATCGCGTGTTTGCTACTTTTTGCTGCGTTACGTCTTTGAAACGTCAAAAAATTGGGGGTGGCCTCACTAAAAGTGGTATAACTTACGTTGCGCTTGAAATATTTTGATGAAATCTGGCCATCATGTGCGCATATGCATGGTGTTTAAGCCTGTGAAATTTCAGTTCGATAGTCTTACTTTTGGCCAAGATATTGGCCAGCGTAATTGAATTGATATTTTTTCACTTTTCGTTGCGTCCGGTTTTTGAATCGTCAAAAAACGGTGGGTGGCTCCACTAAAAGTGGTATAACTTTTGTTCTGTTTGAAATATTTTAATTAAATCTGGCCATCTGGTGTAAATATGAATTATCTTCAAGACTGTAAAATTTCATTTCGAAATTCTTACTTTTGGTCAAGATATTGGCAAAAATCTTAGGGGGTCTTTTTTTTTGGCGCACCCTGTATATATATATATATATATATGTTGTTACAGTGTATACTATATATACATATATATTACACAGGCTTACCAGAAACGGCTGTAGGCTACAGGAACACATTGGGGCGCTTGTGTAACACGTGGTTGTTACATGCATGGGTAGGTCATAGGCTACACATTAATTTTCAATATCTCAATAGACGGACAGGCAGACAGACGGATAACTGTCTTTATACGTCTACAGGTATGTCTATGTAACTGTTGAAAGTTGAAACACACAATGCAATACCTATAGGCCTCTTACATTGTTTTAGTGCCAACATGAATATATAATTATGCGTAAGCCATGAAACTTGAATCACCCCTCCCTCCCCCCCCCCCCAAAAAAAAAGCAGGTACCAGATTAAACACTGTTCGTTGGATATCTTCGTTTTCCCAGCAGATCGACTCCTCGTGTACCGTCCCAGATCGAGGTTACATGCGAAACGAATCTTAGTTAGTGAATAAATAAAATAAATTTAAAAAATAAAATAAAAAATAAAATAAAAATAATTAAATAAAAAATAAATAAAAGTAACTTAAAAATAATAATAATAACTTTAAAAAAAATAAAATAAATAAAATAGATTTTAAAAAATTAAATGAATCTTAGTGCCCCTTAAGCTTCACAAACATTTAAAAACTGGTCTTGAGTGCGTGGCGCAACATGATTTATTGTGATGCATGAACAAACAGGTAGACCTATAGGCCTATCAATTAAGGTCCTGGATCCGCTTTTATTGCATCAATAGACCCTATTATTATATTTCGGCGCAAATAGAGGCATTCGTTTAGGCCCTTTAGAGTCTATATATAATGATGATGCTATTATTATGCGCGCATCTGCTTATGCATGCATCCGATGTAAGTGTGTTCTGTGTATGGGACTACCCTTCATGCATGTACATGTACATAGGGGGGAGTCACTTAATCCGCTATTATTATTATCATCAACTCACATCCTTGGAAGGACTCAAAATAGGTTAGCGGCCACAGCTGTAAAGGGCCCTGTTTTATTGGATAGCAAAAGGCTTTAATTAGATATTTTATGCAAAGCCTACAATAAACCTAGGCCTACTTCCTAACACGCTTATAACTACAACTATATATATAGAGTAGATCTACATATAGATCGGAAACAAAACATTATAACATATAACAATCTGCAGACCAATAGGCGTATATAATATAGTAGTAGCCTATACTTTTAGATATACCATGGCATCATGAACATGTATCTTTAATTGTGCATGTGTGCGTGCGCGTATGCGTGCGTGCCGTGTGCGTGTGTGCGTGTGTGTGTTGGGGGGGGGGGCGGGGTTAGGCCCGCGTCCTCACTGGAGGTTCGGAAGCATGAAATCCGTTATGTGAATAATTGACTATTTTGGTCTGCTTTTGAGCTATAAGGCTTTGACGCGAAATTGACTCATTTGCTTTTAAGCCATTAAGGAAAAGTTTTTCTGCTGTAAGATTGCTAATGTCATTTAGTAGGCCTATATGAGCGCAAGAAAAAATTCCATCTAAGCTTTCATTGGAATTGCAATGTCTTTATATTATTTCCTGCAGCGGAGTGTGCATGCGAAAGATTTGCAGAGAATTATTATTGCACAGTGGCGGCTTCAGAAATATTTTTGCCACCAGGGATCATTGCGCCATGCATGCAGGCAGGGTGAAAATTGCCACGGGGCTTGGGGGCTGAGCATTCTGTAGTTCTTCTTGTGACTCTACCGAAAGAGTCTTCATTGAGACCCACCCCAATTTCACAGTTCAATGTCTGGCCCCCAATTATCTTTCTACAATCCACTGCAATGATCACACTGCAGCTTATAATTAGGTCTACTCCAGCCATGTTCGAATTGCGTGGTCAACCCAGAATTGCATAAAATCTTCACGTTAGTGCGATAGTAGGATATATGCATAAATGCAGGTCTCACCGAGGTCTGTAAATGACTTATGGCAACAGACAGACACAGACAGACAGACAGACAGACAGACAGACAGACAGACAGACAGACAGACAGACAGACAGACAGACAGACAGACAGACAGACAGACAGACAGATAGCCATGCAGACAGAAAGACAAACATATACAGATCACACAGATAGCCGAAGCACAGTCACGATTCTCTTCACAAGTCACAACCATTTTGATTCAACGCAGTGCTCGTGAAAAGGCTGGTGCCCCATGCTTGGCTTTCGAGTGGCGCTCTACATGTATATAAGGCTGGAAATTACGGTTACGATTATTGTGGCTACTTTTACAACCTACACTTTCTCGCTTCAAACTTTCCGTTTGCTGTCGACATTTCCAGGATTCTTCTGGCAGCAAAAGCGGTTGTCAAGTACATTTCCATTTGATTTTATGTAGGCCGTATATAGTTCTAACTAGACCCGGTTCCTGCTGTCATAGGGCCTATATTACACCGCCTTCTCGTACTCCGACCTCATATTATCTGGGATTCATGCATTGATGTTTGGTTAGTAAGAATGTCTATTGATCAAAAGGTCATTGCAGCATTCGCTTTGTTTTGTCGGCTTGTTGCCATTGTGAATGGAGGCTGATTGGGAAAATTACGAGTGTGGGCGAATTGGAGAGCTCGTTAGTTGTTCAGATGGTGAGGCATGTGACATGTTTGTTGTTGATCTTCAACGGATGGAACCTTCCAAGTTCCAGCCTTCAGTGTTAATTCCCAATGGTTCGTATACTTATACGTCGCCATCTTTAAACATAACATCATAGAGTTTAATCTAGCCCCATGCTTGAGGGGATTCGGTTTCTGAGGGAGGGGGGGGAGAGAAGAAGTCCGTTTTGGCACTTTTTGCCGGACATTTTGGGCTGACGGCTGGGTCGCCGACGACATCTTCATCGGAAAAATGTCCTGACGACCTTTTTTTAGTCATTTGGTAAAAATTCCGATATAATTTTTAAAAATTATATATATATATATATATATATACATGGGCGGAGTTTGGTTTCCGTTCTTAGGGGGGCTAACCCCGAGTCTGGGCCTTCTGGAGGGGCTAACCCCGAAAAATTGTTCCATTTTCATGGTAAAAAAGTTGATTTTGGGTCTTCTTGGGAGGGCTTAGCCCCCCTAGCCCCTGATAAACTCCGCCCATGTATATATATATATATATATATATATATATATATATATATATATATATATATATATATATATATATATATATATATATATATATATAGAAAGCTGCCATTTCCGCTACTATAAAAGTGATGACTTTAAAGACCTTTTTTAAAAGTCTTTTCGTCGAAATCTCACGAAAATATTAAAAATATACCATTTTCGCTGTAAAAATAACTGACGACTGTTTAAAAGTCTTTCCTTCTATAGTAGCCTATCAAAATTTACCAACATATGTCCGTCGATATAGCCTATACATGCATGGGCACAAGCCCACTCGGTTTTTCTGCCATGGGGGGTCCTACACATTCAATTTTCTGTGGGGAAAATGGTACGTATTTACATGTATACAACACCTCGCGCTTTTTCCTGGGAATTCATTTTGGGGGACTCCCCAGAGACGTCTAGATTATAATGCACTGTTATAATCTACTGAGTAATCGGTTTTATATATATATATATATATATATATATATATATATGCAATACGGTATACCTCGTCATTCGGCCAACATAACCTTATGTTGTGCACGGGCTGGTTTTTATTCATCTGCGTCTTTTTGTTTCAGATAGGCTATACAGGCCTATTTTCGCAGGTTAGATGCGAGTCGTGTTTTTCTACTGCACAAAAGAACTGTTATATTCCGATATATAAATATATATATATATATATATATATATATATATTGCGCTTTATTATGATACATTGTGGTTATGGTAGACCTATGGGTATTCAGCGTGTTCCACTGGCTCAAAACACCCGAACGCACTTTGGCTTACATAATGATGATGATGATGATGATGATGATGATGATGATGATGGTGGTGGTGGTGGTGATGATCATGATAATAATATTTCTTTAATTAGGCCTAAGTGCCTGCAGATCGACCCACAGCACTTTACATGTAGAGGGTGGAGGAAGAGGTGAAGGGGGAGGTGGGACGGAAACGGGGAGTGGAAGGAGAGGGGGACGGTTGGACGCTCTTTTCAGCCACAGCAACGCGTGGCCGGGTACAGCTAGTACATTAATATATATATCATATTTATTGTCTATATATATATATATATATATATATATATATCATACTTATTGTCGTGTGTGCAAACTGTGCATGCATGGAATTGAAAAAATTCTGCATGGGTGCTGTCATTAGACCTATACAATATACATGTAGGCCTATACGCTGTTCTCTTTAGCCCTGAGTAGATACTCTTGAAGAGACGCTATAAGCCTACGCTGCTCCTTCTAACAAGAATAGTCAGTCTGCAATATAGGCCTATTATAGATGGCCTATGGTTTTGATCTGTTGAACTGCCGTGCAAAGATCGAATCACATCTGCTTTCATTCTCGAAACTCGCTTCCTGTGGCATATGCATGCTGCGGCGGTATGTATAGGCTATATATATATATATATATATATATATATATATATATATATATATAAGACATTATGTATATATAGGCCTATATAAATATATATATATATGGCATAGGCTATCTAATTTGTACAAATCAACAGCCGCTGTCTTCCACAATTAGCATATACATCCTGTTTGTCTTTGTTAACGTCCGATCCTTTTTCTAACGGCATCTGTTGGACATCATTATGTTGTTCATGGTAGGCCTACATGTTCGACTTTGGTTGGTATTCA
>OX243819.1:30839029-31133002 GCA_945859605.1 Lumbricus rubellus | reverse complement strand
TTATTTACGCATCTGAATTTTTCCAACCAAGTCATACCTCTTCGGCCCTTCCCCCTCACTGACACACACCAAACCCACACATACACACACACTGCGCCAAACGATCTTATTGTATTGTATTGTATTTAAACATTTATAAAGCGCCTCTAGTAGGGTGAACCGTTCAGAGGCGCTCCCAGTGCGCAAGGCCCAGCGAGAAGAAACAGGTTTTGAGAAGAGACAAAGCAGAAGAGAGACTACCAGAAAGAAGTGTAGAGCGAACAGAAGGAGAAAGAGCATTCCAAAGAGAAGGACCAATTGAGACAAATGATCGAGACTGAGCCATAGTAGTTCTAGACCGAGGAACCAAGAGGTCAAATCTGTTGGATGAACGAAGTGGACGATGGGAGGAAGCCGAGTGAGGACGAAGTAAAACATTAGTCAGATATTTTGGGGCAAGACCCCGTTGAGCCTTTAAGATCAGAGTGAGGATCTTGAATTGTGTGCGAGCACGGAGAGGAAGCCAGTGAAGTTCATGAAACATAAAGGTAGAGATGTGAGAGTACTTGGGAAGGCGGGCAATCAATCTAGCAGCTGAGTTGAGAACAGACTGAATAGGTGAAAGACGAACTTTAGGAAGACCAATGAGGAGAGCATTGCAATAGTCAATTCGTGAGCATATAAAAGCATGAATTAAGGTAGTGAAGATGGAGGAGGAGACAGAGCGACGAATGACTCTGAGACGTCTTAAATGAAAATATGACGAGCGTGTCACATTTGAAATATGCTCAGTAAAGGTAATCTTGCATCTGAATTACGCAACTGTTCGCTTTCCCCAAGGCCCATATCTCAAGCCATCATTGTTAAGTCACCCATCCTTATCTGTCGGACTCCGTCTATTGTAGCCTATTAGCCGCTGATGAGTCTTTGTTGCCTCTGGGATATTTTACCAGCAAAGAGGCACGCAGCACAATCTTATAGGCCCTAGCAATCCCATTGGCTGGCGATGTAAACAAAGCAGAAACAACGCCAGCCAATGGGATGGCTAGGATCGTCGAGAGGCTGTGCACGTGAACAACACGTTAGCGTCCCGTGTTTTGATTCTGCGGTGTTTTCTCTGCGATGCTTCGACTATTTAGAGCTCCGCTTCGTTGTTCGCAAGCATTATTCTTCGCCGACTGCCTCAAGTCAAACGAGTCGCTTCGATCTGTTTTCGACCAAACTACACTGAACATTTGCGGCTGACTCTCTGGTCGAGACGAACAACGTGGTCTAATAGCAGTGATAGGAACCGAGAAAAACTGCCACAACCCTCTATGCACTAACAGTGAATCTCATCTCTTGGGTAGCGATTGACCGATCAGAAGTAAAAATGGTGAGTACCAAACTATTGAGCCCTGAAAGCGTTACGTGAGAATTAATTCTTTGCTATTAATCTTTGGCAATGGTTATTGTGAATCCATTTATTATCCCAGCTTTTTCAGTGAACTAATAGTTGACTCGTACTCCAACTTTCTACAGCGCCACTCGAAGCCAGACACAGGGGCACCAGCTTATTCTCCAGCGATGTGTCTAGTCAGAAGGGTTGTCCAGAAGAGTAGTTCGAATTATGTCACGTGCTATAGTGGATAAACGTGAATATGGCCTTTCCAATGTCACTAACTATGGTCGAAGGTTTTCAGGAACGTTGTATGGGTGTGGTTTTTCTACTCGTGCCATTGAGGCAAAGAAAAAATTAGTGCAATATAAATATCCGAATAATATTATTCATAATAGTAACAAATATCAATTAGGCTATGATGAATAAAGCACAATTCATTCAGCTAATTAAAAATGATTTTCTCAGGTTGTGAGAAAACTTGCTGGTAGTTTAGGTATTGTACATTCTGGATGTTGATTGACATGTTGTCTTTTGCAGATGAATCGACTGAAGCTACTGACGTTTGACGTCACGAACACGATTCTCAAGGTGAAGGATTCACCAGGGCACCAGTACGCCTCTGTTGCCAAGCATTTCGGCGTCAACATGAGTCCATCAGATCTCGACAACGTTTATGAGTAAGTTTCATTACTCTGAATTCTCTTTAATACCATACACTGTAATTTGATATCATATGCTGTGTGGCTTGACTAATTACCCTGATTTTTAAATGCACAGAGTTGAGCTATAAATGATTACGTTTGACCACATACATGCGGTTAGGTGTAGAAAAAAATGTGTAAATTCATGACACCCTTTTGGCTTTCAGTCGGAATGATTGATGGGAAAATTCAAGTGTCGTTTGAAGAGTGATACATACTTATTCCATTGTACTTTTTAAGTTGCTGTCATCGCTCCAAACTGTGTTAAAAACTACTTCAGTCCATTTCTTGACCTTGTGGTTCTATATCTTGTCCTAAGTTCATCCACTTGATGAGATATTGGGACATCTCTCTTATCAAGCATGCTGTTTATATTCTGCTGGGCGCTTGATGCTACTGTATTTTGTAAAAAGGCGTTCTGTTTTGGCTGAGTTATTAACCTCTAGTGGCAGCCCAGAAATTGACTGACAGACTTTTAATCTTGAGATTACGAGTTTTTACTTCTGAAGATAAGCCAAATGCTGCTTTTGATGCTGTGCTCGATATTCTGTACAAGGGTCAAGCAGTCGCCTCTGTCTGACACTGGTGGTTTCAAATTGTGTAGTGGACCAAATAATTACAAGTGCTGATGTCCCGTTCTGACTGATAATCTTATCTCAGTGCCTTCACCTTTTGCTACTTGTACAAATTATTTCTGAAGACCTGTCATTGACAATCAGAAGTGTAATGTTATCTTATAACAACAAATGCTGTTGACGTCAGCAGAAATTTTTTATTTGCTCTCAGTTCATGCGGCAAAATTACTGCTGCTTATCTTGCTTGATAAACCTACTTCTTGACTTGTGGTGATGGATAATGGATATCCTTGTCCTATAACCAGTAGGTCAATGGACCTGTTTACATGTGGTTAGCCGTCCCATTTAGCTTGTGATCTGTGTAAATGGTGGTTAGAAAACTTCAAGTTGTTCTAACTGGTGGCAGACATTGATAACAAAATATGTTTGTTGATGCAATAGTATAATTGATAACATGAGAGTTAGTGCAGAGTTAGTGGTTTAGTACTAAGTTGAATTTTGCTGAGCGTTGTGAATGCTGCGGATTGTTTAGCGGGGTTTAACTGTTGTTTGTCTTTGATGTTAAACAGTTCCACGATCCAGAAGAAGAAGCAGGATCATCCGAACTACGGCAGGGACCACGGCCTGACGACGAAAGAATGGTGGCAGGATCTAATCTGTCGCGTGTTCGTTACTGCCGGCTACAAGGGCAAGCTGGCGACGCTCCGATGTGTTTCCAATGAACTGTGGGATCGGTTTGAGGAAGGAACCGACTGGGAGGTCATTCCACACTCTCACGAGACCCTCGCTTCTCTTCGCAACGCTGGTATCACGTTAGGCGTCGTCTCGAACTTTGACGAGAGCCTGAAAAAGACGCTCATTGTCAACAAGCTCGACCACTACTTCGACTTCCTCGTAACGGCCGTCAGTGCCGGAACCGAGAAGCCCGATCCAGCAATATTCCATCACGCCCTTTCCATGAGCGGAATGTCACCGTCGGTGTCGGGACATGTCGGCGACGACGTCTCTCACGACTATCACACTCCGAAGAGCATTGGCATGACGGCATTCCTTTTCAACCACGAAAGTGCTGTGCCGCAAGCGTCTCTGGAAAGCATAGACCGAAAGGATGTCATCAGTGATCTTCGTCAGCTCAATAGGCTAGTCGTTCAGCAGTGAGAGCCGCAATTGGCAGTCGGAACAGTGTTCGTCTGTACTTTCATCAACCTACTACTGTCTTTCGTTTATTGGATGTTGGTATGAGAGGCCAAAGATGCTCTAGACATGCCCTTTTTACTTTTTAGCCACTGCACTCAAGTGGCTTTGGGTTTTATGGGTAAAACTATGTTTTTTTTGTGTTGGTGTCGTTTCTTGTGGAAATTTATAGTCGAAATGTTAACGGGCGGTTTTTGTCCACACATGATTGCTTTTGTATCGACAAGTCGAGTTGTCCAAATCTATTTACCAAAGTTTACTTTTCAACGTACTTGGGGTATGAAATTATAATTGTTTTAGAAGGATTCGGTTTTATTGCGGTGCATGATTTATGCTGTGGAATGTCTCTGAACTGTTGCAATGACCATTTATTTGGTCACGTCAATTTTAGTGCAATGATTCGTGAATGGATTTCATCCTGTCTGCGTCAGTATTAGCATCAGACTCGAAGAGAACACAAGCTGGAAACAAGTATTTTGATAATGTTGAACTGTGACAGATGAGAAGGACTTGTCTGTTTCGTTTTTGTGCAGTTCTTATGAAACTTTGGGAGTTTTGTTTTTAAAGACGATTTTCTTTTGTGTTGTCGTTAGCACATATAATTTAATTTGAACATTTTCTTCTTGTCATCTTTAGTTGCTTAATTCGGCATATGTTTCTTGTCGCAGAAACGGTTTTTATCCCTACATAGCTTAACAACTGTGACGTTGGGGCAAGATTGCTTTAAAGTGTTGAGCAAATGTTCTTATTTGGTTCGTGGAGTATCCATGGTGCCCAAAGGTGCTTTATTTTGGCATATTATAAGAAAGATCTTCAATTAAACTTAATTTCCTAAATTACTTGTAGAAATATTCTCTGAAACGTTTGCAGTCTGCTAGTCATTGAAGCGAATTGGTTGTCTGATGATTTCTGATTTACACAAGCGAAGGGTATAAGCTGTTGGTAACCATTTTTCTTTCTTGTAGGTGGAATTTTATAACCCCTCCCCCTTAGCCAAACTAATATATGTAATTTCTTCCGTCATATAGGGCTAATTTTCATATTCATTTAAAGTTCATTGTTTAACTGTCCAAGTAATTTATAGGTTTTAGTATGTATCGTCAATTCTGTTTTTAGAATTTGTGGTTGGGATGAGAGGATACTGTACATTGTCAAATGAAATGAAAATGAGCAGCATGTTTATTAGGTGTGAAATGTTGATCATTTTGAAACCGAAAGTAACTTTGATTTATGTGAAGTATCATCTAGTGAAAATGACGTTGCCGACCATTTTCAGCTGATGACCAAATTTTTTGTTTTTTTACTGTTTGTGAATTCATCGTCTGATGATGTTCAAAATTAAAAATTTACTTTATGATCGGTGTTCTACTGTCGTTTTTCTATTCCAGGACTTGCTTCACATAGCCAAAACAAACATGGTAGTTGTGTACCTCAAACCGTCTCCTCAGTCCCTGCTGTCTCCTTAAGACCTTGAAATCACATGAAGTTAATTGGCATAAGATGAAGTATTATTTCGGTGTCGCTATTCCTTCTACATGTCTATTGCATGGAACAATTTGAAAACTGCACCATCTCTAAGAAAACGTTTAAATCACAACTCAAGGTCTATCTTTATAAACAGTTGGATAACTGCCATTGACTTTTGAACTTGTTTAGTGTTTACGGCAGGGTGCTTCTTCTTTCAACATCTGCTGAGCTAATGTGCTATTCAAAGTGTCTTATATTCAAACTGTTTTATATTCGTCTTTTTTAAATGTCTGCAAACAACAGTTACCTATTTCAAACCTTCTTTGCCCTTGAGTTTAAAAAAATAATACATCTTATGTAGCGATATACTCGGTAATTCAAATAACCAGCTATAGGCCTGGGTCACTGTCATGTAGTGGTTGGTTCTGTGCCTTCAAGTCTGAGGGTTCCAGATTCGAATCCGTCTCAAGCTGCCACATAGGGACCTTGAGCAAGTCCTTCACTTGCAATTGCTCGTGTTCATTGGCATGAAACTCTGATTCAGTGTCCAAGTTGTAGTCTGGAGCGCCTCTGAGTAGTGAGCTTGAAGGGGCGCTATAGCATATGTGAAAAATAAATTAGTGGACAATAAATTTTTATTATGTGTCCACATATTCACTCGATTACTTAATTTTGCGCAGATGTTAGATTATAATATTGTTGAGATATAAGTAAGAGTGATGCATTCTGTCCCAATCTGGATCAGTATGTAGCGCAGTAGAGTTTTTCGCATTGTTTATCTGCTTGTTCTCGGTGGTAGAGCCGATTTGATCGTTACCCGTTTCTGGCATTACCCACCCCACAAAAGGCCGTGACCCACCCCTATGCGGACATCCGCCCTCTAACCGAATACAATGTCCAGATTGATTTGATCCACTCTGTTTATCTTGCACGACCAACAGTGACAGAGGTGGGATAGATCGACCCTGCGTGAAGTTTAAACCGTCACGTCCACACAGTGTCTATTAATAGACCCGTAGCCACTATTATTAGCCATTCCAGTATGAGGTAAGACGTGGCGCGCGTGCCTCGGCCTAATAATTCTCAAGACAGACATGACTCGTCTTAATTCCTAATGTAAAAGTGAAACAATGCATTTACTACCACACTGTGTAGGCCTAAGAACTACGGGGGAGGGGGTAATTTTGAAACTCGTATTTCTGCGTGAAATTTTACAGTAGAGTAGATAATGATGGTGATGTGGAAGCTTCTGAAGTTCTGAATAATTATTTCAGATGAGTGATTTTATAGGCCTAAACATCCCCGAATACAATCTTGGCTGCGGCCTCAATTGGCTCCGGTAATCTAAAGTCAGAAAAAGATTAGCTATAAAGCCTATAATACATCTGTCTAATAGATTCGTAAGTAAGTAAATACATAATATTACGATTTACTAGGACATTAGCTTATAGCCTAAATCTTAAATTAGAGCCTCTGCAGAGAAGACTGGAGGCGAGTAAGAGGACCAGTGGACCACCAAAATAATAACGTGCCTCTGAGTGGGCTTAATCAAATGGCGCTATAAAAATTCTTGCAATAAATATAGGCCCTAACATACATTTTTTTTACATTATTTTTCGTGCGGGGGTCGTATAGGCCTAATGTGGCCACTGGCCAGCATTCAGGTAGCTTTCCAGGCAATCGCTAGTGGTCGCCTGCTTCTTAACGGTGCTTCCCATCTGCAGGCATAATGAAGCATCGCAGGCTGCACCCAAATGACCAATGCGTGTTTACCGTGCGTAGGAGATAGGCCTAGGGCCTACGTCTATAATTCTCTAAGTCTAATAAGGCAGAAAATGCACAAAAACAAAATCACGCACAGACAGAAAACTGATGTAAAAATTGACATAGACGATGAATTCTACGCTCTAATGTAGACAATTATGTCAATATCATAGCCTAGTTATTACAAAATAGGCCTAAGTGATAGATACACGCTGCAGTTTCAATATTGTAGGCCTGCGCTAGCTCTAGGCCAATGAGACAATCCTTTGCCACTTAGGCCTAGAGGCTTACAGGGCCTACTCGATGATCGACATTGTTTTTATGATTTCCATACAACAATCGACCAAAAAAATTTAATTTACGCAGGTGTTGTTTAGGAACGATATCTCTCCGACCATAAAATAATATAGAACTGAATACGTATCTTTAACAGATAGGCCTATGCAGGCCTATCCATTAATGTTCCAATAATCAGCAATCAACACAATGCACTTGGAACTTTGGGGGACAAACTTCGCAAAAACAATGTTGATGCAACGTAGGCTATAGTGACGTGTGCGGTGTCCCCGCAAAATATCCAAAAAGAGGACTGCTCTGAGGGTAGGCCTATGACCTAATGCTGGCCTCTCCCTGGTCGGCTGGTACCGCCCTGCAGATGATCTTATGTGGAAAGCCATAGATGCTCGGCTAAGAGGGATGAAGTGTTTGCCAAGACTCGATTCATGCGCAGCAGCGATTGATTCATGCGCAGTTGCAGCGGTTGATACAGCGCAGTAGCGGTTGATACAGCAGCGCAGCTGGTGAAAGCCGGGGACGGGCAAAGAATGGCTGCATGTATGATGTGTGCTCCCCATGGCAGACGACCGCCGAGGGTTCAAGTGACTCCACGTCGAGATGATAGTGTTGTGCACAGTTGATGCATGCAACTGTATCGCGGGTACTTCAATCAGTCTTGAGTGTTGGATGAAACACTCTGGGAGAGAAGCAAAAGGCGGATGCATGAGGAAGCCATAGGCCTATATGGACATCGTATACGGGGTGTTTGGCGACCAGGCCATAAGGAGCTCGAGGAATGGACAATAAAGTCTTCTAAAAATTATGGGTTCTATGTGTGTCGCATGCGAGGATATAATTAATATTAGGCCTGTATATATAGGGCACTAGTTAGCAACACCGGTAAGCGAGAGCGGCATTCGTCTGTTGGATACAACGGACTGCGTTTCAAGCTCCAGGCTAGGAGTTGACATTCAGAGATTTAGATATCTCGGTCTAGCACGCATGGGACGCGGTGGCGCAAGCTGTTGCGGAGCGACCTTGGGCAAGTTGCTTACCCATCATTGTCTGTGGGGAAGGCAACGGGAAACCACCTCACTCATCTCATCCGATCTCATCTGATGGGGGGGTGGGTTATTGCCGGATGCTTGTTTTTTCTTATATAATTGGAAAAATAACCTTTAAAAACGTTTTTTCTATTCCTCTATTCCGCGTAAAAGCCAATGAACCTGCCTTCGTGCAGAGAACCATCATCATCGTCGTCATCATCATCATCATCATCATCATCATCATCATCATCATCATCATCGTCATCGTCATCGTCATCGTCATCGTCATCGTCATCGTCATCGTCATCGTCATCGTCATCATCATCATCATCATCATCATCATCATCATCATCATCATCATCATCATCATCATCATCATCATCATCATCATCATCATCATCATCATCATCATCATCATCATCATCATCATCATCATTGAGACATAGACAGTTCCCTCATCCCGGAACACAGAACATGGTTCCATGCAGTCTGCAACTAGGCCTAGCCGCCTATGCAATGTGCATGGAAGGGCGTGTTCCACTTTCTATGCCTCTATTCCTCTATTCCACAAGCGGTGTTATAAATGAGCACTTAGAAATTCAATTAGACCGGTGCAGCTGGGGTCCATTAGCCTGTGATGATCTCTTGTAGGCGTTGCACACGTCATGAGTCCAGTCAGTCCAGTCAGTCCAGTGGGTTGGTGGAGCATTCGACACCAGCTGCAGGTGGTGTGTTCGACCAACGTCGGAGACTGGTGGGGGGAGGTAGTCAGTGGCGTAGCCAAAGGGGGTTGGGGAATAAACCCCCATTGGCTTAGGAAAAAACGTTTTTAAAGGTTATTTTTCCAATTATATAAGAAAAAACAAGCATCCGGCAATAACCCACCCCCCCCATCAGAAATTCCTGGCTACGCCACTGGGGGAGGGTAGTCAGTAGCCGACATGCAATCGGTGCCGCACTGAAAAGCATTTGGCTACAAAAAATAAATCTGCTATTGCTCCAGCTGCATAATTATGCAGTAACATCGATATTAACCAGACCGCATTATGTCGAATTGATCATCCAGCACACTGCGATTAGGACAACTTGAACTCTCGAACCAAACGAGACATGCATAGATATGGCCACCTGTCGAGCTGCATAGATATGGCCACCTGTCGAGCTGCATAGATATGGCCACCTGTCGAGATGCATAGATATGGCCATCTGGCGAACGGCAGTTCAACACAGCCTCATACTCAATAATACTCATTAGGCCGACGCCGTAACGACTAATATCGTACGCCCCCTTCAACCGACAAAACATAGCGCCCCGCTACGATAGCCGTATGGCGTAGATGTCCTAATGCACTTTTCGTGCTTGTATAAAATGTCTCAGTGTGTACTGTGTATGTAGCTTTGTGGGCGTACGTGGGCGTGCGTGCGCGTGTGTGCCCAACGATGAGCAAGAGACTGAATATTTAATGAGCAGCGTGAGATGACGGGTGTGTGTGCGTGTGTGTGTGCGCGTGCGTGTGTGTGCGTGCGTGCGTGTGTGTGTGTGCGTGTGTGCGTGTGTGCGTGTGTGTGTGTGCGTGTGTGTGTGTGCGCGCGCGTGTGTGGGTGTGTGTGTGAGTGTGTGTGTGTGTTGTGTGTATGTTTGTGTGTATGTTTGTGTGTGTGTGTGTGCGTGTGTGTGTGCGCGCGTGCGTGTGTGTGTGTGTGTCTGTATCGTGCTGCGTGATGATCGTGGCGTCGCAGATGGCAGGCGTGTCTTCTTCTTCGCCGAAGTCTACCGGTGGCGCCACGCAGCGGTCGGTCATGAAGACACGCTCAACAGATTACAGTTGGCAGATGTCGAACGAAACGAACTGCCCATCCCTCTCCCACCCACCCACCACCTCACCCATCCACCCCGCCTATCTCATAGGCCTCCTCCTCCTCCTCCTCCTCCTCGTCGTCGTCGTCGTCGTCGTCTTCTTCTTTGCATTCGAGACTTCTCTGCAGCTAGCCAGGTCTTAATGCATTCTTTCCACTTTGATGTTCCTACTGCATTTCTTAATTCCCCCTCTCTCTTATTTGTTCCCTCCTCTTTGTTCTATTCCTCCATGTCTTCCGTTTCATCCCCCTTTTCCCACCTCCTACTTCTCGTTTCCCCACCACTAAGTCTTCTCTCCGCTTCATTCTTCATACTCCTCCTTCTAATTCTCCTTGTTTATCTTCTTCTCTTATCATCATCATCAACTCTTCCCCATCCTTCCCTCATTCTCCTATACTCCATCCATCGGCTTCCTCTTCCGCTTTCCTAATCGTTTGATGTAATCAATTCTCTTTTTCATCCAGCTTATTCTTTTCCTCTTCTTCTGTTTTCGATTTTTTTTTCCTCAGCAATCACATCTTAACACTCCTCTCCTTCCTCCAGTATACCTATAATTCTTTCTCTTTCTTCCACCTCTTCCTTTATCTCATCCTTCTCCAATTCCTCTTCAACAATATCTGATCCCCTTCTCCCCTCATTGTCGGTACGAATACCCTAGCCACCCATTGCCCACCCTACATAATTATATACTACGAAAAGTAATGTCTACTAACATCAGATTAAATTGTCATGTGCAGATACGTTGTGCACATTTAATTTTCGGACAGCAACGCATTCATTGCATGCACTGTCAGAGTCTCATGCACTCCAGCATTTCTAGACATTTCTCAACAGAAATTATAGTCGTCTTATAGCCGAATCATAAGAAAAACCCTTTCTAACGAGCGCTGACGGTCGAGATAGTATGTTTGTGTGTGTTCGCGTGCGTGTGTGTGTGTGTGTGTGTGTTCGTGCGTGTGTGTTGGTATGTGTGTGTGCGCGCGCGGGAGTGTGGGTTTATGTGTGTTTCTTTGTTGTTTGTCTGCCTGTGTGTGTGCGTGTGCGTGCGTGCGTGTGTGTGTGTGTGTGTGTGTGTGTGTGTGTCGCAGCGTGCGCGTGTACATGTGCGTGTGTGGGGAGACGATCGTCGTGAGGCCAGCGAATTCTTGTGGTCTCCTACGTTCGCTCGTTCGTTCGTTCGTTCGTTCGTTCGTTCGTTCGTTCGTTCGTTCGTTCGTTCGTTCGTTCGTTCGTTCGTTCGTTCGTTCGTTCGTTGCAAGTCGCGCCAACAAACTGATATTCGTTCTCGCGTGACGTTGGCCTACAGCGTGCGTATACATATCGGTCGGTCAGTCCTTGACGGATGGACGTGGGTGGAGGACGTGAGGAGGATTGCGCAAGGATATAAGACAGCAGAAGGACGTGAGGAAGACTTATAGGCCTACACGGTTTTATTGAAACGGGCGAGGAGAAGGACTCAAACGGACTGAGCATGCTGGAACTGATCTACAAGCAGAGTTGGAGTAGGACTGGGAAGAGGCGAACGCACTGAACGGGGACTGATCTAATCAAACGGAGAGGACACGACTCGGAGGAAGGACGACATGTGACGTCTTCAGCGTAGGAATCTTGTAATCGGTGCTTTTCGCCCCGTCGCCGTCACTCTCGTAGTACCGCGTCTCGACGTGGTGGCGCTGTCGTCTGACACTCGATCGTGTCGTCAACCCTTATTCGTAAAATGTCTGTCTAGCAAGAAAATATCAAAATTAGCTGTCTTTTATTAAATGCGACGTACAAATTACAATTATTGTGGTAGATGTTATCTGTGATTTAATTAATAGTTAGGCCTACACGACGGGTAAGTAAATTCGGAGTTAATTGCTAATTTTAATCAGTGATTTGAATCAAGTTTTTTTCCTAGCGGAGGTAAAATGGCCACGTGAAATCAGATCAAGCCTATCTAATCAATTAGAACTTTTGTAATTATTGGACGCATTTAAATTGAAACTCAACACTGGTAAAAGAAGGAAGAGAGGAAGACCACGGAAGAACTGGCAGACCGAAATTAGTGACGACTTCGGGAAGTTGGGGTGTTTGGAGTCTTGGAGATATCTTTGGACGAGGCCTGTAGGGCTGGCGATGAGAAGGAACGAGGGAAGGAGATGAGTTTCCCGAAGAACAGACCTGCGCGGAAAGGACTAAGTATACAGCCTAGGTCTGCTAAATAGTAAATAGGCCTGCTTGTCGTCTCCTTCTGTGACATCAATCTTCATTGCTAGGCCTATAACTTATTAAATTAAAAGTCTCTTGTCTGCGCAGTCACAGTGCGCACAATGCTGATTGTCAGACTGCATGATCAGAAGTTTATTGATATGAGGGAAACGTACTTTAATCAACACAGTGCGTTAACAAAGTGATCTATGTAACCTAAAATGTGGACCGCTGATCATTTCACTGCTTCTAAAACATTCAGAGTGTTGTTGAAGTGATTAATTTACAGTTTTGGGAGGCGAGATTAAGGAAATTCGTAAAATGCAGCCTTTTCAAAGTCATGCTTTGTTCTACGAGGTTTATGGGTGGGGTGGGTTGGGATTTGGGGAGGGGGGGAATTAGGGTTAAGATACACTGAGGATCTCTCTTGAAGTGGTGCTGTATAAGTTTGGAATTTCCATTACAATTGCCGTATACCAACATCTTTTACTTCTTACGTCCCTTACCTTATAATAGTATAGCCTGAGTCTGCCTGACTTTATCAAACTATACCATAGCTTGCAGTGTTGGCTAGTTACTTTTTAAAAGTAATCAGTTACAGTAACTAGTTACTGGACTGCAAAAAGTAACTAGTTACTGTAACTGATTACTTTGCCAAAAAAGTAACTAGTAACTGATTACAGTTACTTTTCAAAGTAACTATAGTTACTTTTAGTTACCACTCAGTCTGGTCCAATTTCATTGATTGAGTCTTTCAGCATGTAATCACCAGAGTAATAGTCTGGATCGCAAAAGTAAGTAGGCTAACTACTAGGGAATGCAATCCCGGGACCCTGAATCCATGGATCTCGGGAATCCAGGACACTTTACAATACCGTAATCCCGGGATTGACAAATTTGGAATCCAGTTTTTCGAGATTACAAAAATTCGGATTTTTTTTACTAAACTACTTGACCCGTTTTGCAACAATTCCTTGGTTAATAAATGCCAAAACGACAGATAAGCAGACGCCCTAGTGAAGGTAAGAGGGTGACTAGAGGAAGGTGATTCCCAGTGATCAGGCAGCGGATTTGGGTTTGCTCCCACCCATTCCTTGCTTGGTTTATGTATACAGACTATAGAGTCCTCCACACACCAATGACCCACACACCATTCAGTTGACTGACAGAACACAAACAGATGTCAGCAGCCCTGCCAAACTCCGATTGACACCCGTTGATGATACCCCAAGCCCCCACCTCTATAATTGCGCCGACATGCAACCAGACGGACCCTTGTTTCCTTAATATCAGAGAACTGGAGCTAGGCTAGCCTGCAAGATCAATCACTATTTGGTGATTCTTGGCTAGCCTGCTACTTGTTGTGTTCCTCACGCTTGGGTCAGTCGGTGCATTGGTCACATCATATCGTCTGACCTAATTCCAGGTCGTCGTATGCAGAGGCTATTCACGGCCGACTAAATTACCTATTCACAATGATCGCAACTTAGGCCCAGTTAAAGACCGGGGAATCTGAAATGAGCTCAACCCACGACAATTTAGGTCAAAGGAGAACAGAGAAAGTAACGAAAAGTAACTATTGTTGTTTTAGTTACCGTTACCTGGTAAAAGTAATCAGTTACTGTAACTAGTTACTTTTTTCGAAAAGTAACTAGTTACTGCAATAGTTACCTCAAAAAAGTAACTAGTTACTAGTAACGCGTTACTAGTAACGAGTAACGCACAACACTGATAGCTTGCAACATCGTACCTCACCTCACCACGTGTCACCTTGCCTCATCTTCTCATACTTTGACTTACCTGTTTTATCATCATCGTCGTCGTCGCCGTGGTCATTGTTACCACCGCTGCCGCCGCCGCAGTCATCATCGTCGTCGTCGTCGTTGTCATCATCATCATCATCTTCAGTTCTTGATGCTATCCGCTTCACTTGCCATAGATCTCCATTTTTTAATCTCCTTTTTCTTCAGTCATTTGTCAATTCTATTGCTCCCATTTTTGTTAGTCTAAGTAATGTTTTATGTCCTCATTTATAATTATCTTTCCCATGTAGTCTCAGCCTGTATAAGTTTCTTTTTCCTTTAAATATTGTCTGTATAGTTCATTTCACGGTAATGGGTCAAGTGGCGTTCTGTGTACATGTCCAAACATAGGGTTTTTATTGACTGACCTTGTCTGGCAGAGTTGTCTGTATAAGCTTACCTAATGATTGTCTTGGATGTCGTTGTTTCTTATCTTCTGTTGTCTTGAATCCCTGCAATCTTCTGCAGGACTGCAGTCAACTCATTTCTGCTGTGAGAATTCTTTTCTCATCTTGCTTGAATTAAATGTATCTTTGTCCAGCATTTCGATTCGTATTTGAGAACTGTTTGTATCATTGATCATCATCTCGTATATTTTGATCTTTATTTCTCTTTGATATATTTCTTCTGCTCCTGCATGTTCTTCATGTGCTCACTCAAGCTGTGTTGTTCATTAATCTGAATGCTTGTGAATTGCATTCAAATGCCTTTGTCCATTTCATTGCAGCCATCTGCGTGTGTTAGCCTTCTCATTTAGACGAACTATTGATCTGCTTGCTAAAGAGCTTCTTATAGATAGCCTATTATTGTGATAGTTACTGGTATCTTTCTAATGTAATCTATTCAAGATTCACCGCTTTTTGGTCTGTTTGGTCTTTCAATTACCATTTCTCAATTGTTACCTTACCTTATAGAACTACCTGTAGTAGGATATACCTGGCATACCTTAATGTGAGTCATACAAAAATTTTCTTCATTTAACCGCAAAGATGTTGAGTATTTTTATCAGAATTTTATCAGTCCAAAAATACGAAACGTGCGCGTGGAGTCGGGGTGCGTACATCGCAATGAATCAGAAGACTCAATTGAGACAGTAGCATGAATGGGAAGTGCTCAGTCAAGCTGTGTCAGGCTACTTAGTATGAGCTGTACGCTTTATCTATTCTGTGGCATGAGTGTTTGAATGAACGCTTGACTGCAGAGTTTCTGAATACACAGTAGCCACTTCATATAAATTCATACGTGCTTTTGCATGGCCCTCTGAATATATTGCCATTGCTTATGTGATCAGTAATTTCTGTGAAGTTGAATGAGTCAGAAAATCGTATGGCTCGACGTGTGTGGGATCTGAGGGCAGAGGTGGGGGCCATGGGGCCCTACAGCAAGCCGTTTAGAGCGATCTTGTTACGTGAAAAAAATACCCATTACTTAAAAAGAGCCAGATATTCGTTCTCGTGCGCCACATATCGGGTTACCTTACGTGGTGAGGGAATTGGCAGTCAGCCGGAGCCACCACTGCAGTATATGAATCATCGAAAAACAAAGACATTTTGTGCAGCATTTTGTGTATAATATATGTACACTGATATGCCTAGTTTGGGGCAGTGCCAGGCGCAATATGCAATCAGTTGGTAACCTTCCCAAGAGCCGAGTGGTGCACCTGCTCATATCTTCGGCTCCAGCAGATTTGTTTTAAATCAATTAATCTGCGTTGCCAGATTGGCTTATCAGCTCCCTGTATACGTCTGTTTTCGTCTGTTTTCGGCCGACCCTACACCGGCATGCCTCCCTTTCTCTCCCGTCTTCCGGACAACAAAGAGTTCCAGCGCCCATTATTATTATTTTCCGGATCAACCAGGTATGCTCAGATGCTTTCCAGGTGTTTCTAGCGCCTTGACTGTGGTCAGCCATAAAGGCTGATTGAATTAGATATCGGTAGGTATAGGCTGCAGAGGCTGGGAGACTGAGCTGGGAGCCAGCCAGCATCTGTTACGTTTCTGATGGAAAGGAATCTGACACCTGATACTGCTGGTGAGCAAGATCTATAGACACTTGGCTGGTGAGTTATATGATGAAGATAAAGAGGGTGAGGATGAGATGGAGAGGGAGGATGATGGAGAGAAGGAGCAGGGATGATGGTGAACCGGCAAAGAGTGACATACAAACTCTGTTGTGGCTCACATCGCTGCATGGTGGCAGAGAGACATCCACAAATACACAGACCACACGAAGGGCCAAAATATAAACATATACACACGTACATGTATACCAAACAGACACATAATGATGTAAACATGCATAATCCTATTATTTATTTATCTCAACCATGACTGCCTACTGATGAAGTCTTGTCATTAATAATTTTTGCTTCAGTTATTATAGGGTAGGCAGCACTTCATCAAGTGGCTAAATAATTTATAACCAACGACATACAGAGTACACAATTGACATTTTGAATGTAGAGATTGTAGGTAAACATGCATGCATGTACAAGTACATGCTCACACATTGACACAGACAAATACACACATATGCGCACACAGTGCCACACACACACAAACACACAGTGCACACACGCACAAACACACATATACAAGCACAAGCATACTGAGTGCGCCAGTGTATGCAGATGCACAACCCTTACATCTTTATGGTCATGTACCCCGTAATTAATTTGTCATTCTCTGTGTAATTATTGTTATTTCAGCAGTGGATGTATGATTTGTTTGCGTGATGCCAGAGGTTTCTATGTGAATCTTAGTCAAGTGAAATGCCCTGCCACCTTTTTACAGTCTAAATCATAGGTTTCCGGTTGCTTTTGTAAGACAGACCTCTCACATTGTCATTTGCACACCACAATGGTGTCAGTCTCATAATATTACACATATTTTAGTATGACACAGATGTTTGTACTCTCACATTTTTACAGCTCTACGAATGCTAACTTTAGATCATTTTAAAAACTAACAATTTTTTGTCTAGTAAATTTTTATCCGAGTGGCATATTTCATGTTTGAGTGTACCGTACTGAAAAGGTAAGATACGGTTACTGCTGGTTTTTACGCTTGTTAGTCAGTGTATACTTGTGTAAGGGAAATTGCTATCCATCCTTTCCTACACTAAGTGAATAAAAGCCGAACCTTGTCTTATCTTGCCTTATCTTGGCTTAAGCTCTGAAACGCATATACCTCTGAAGTTGAAGCAGTTATTGGCTGAAGGTTGAAGAGCAAGCAATAACACGAGCCATCAATCAAGTTTCCAAACAGGTTCCAAAGCACAGCATTGTGGTGCCATATATTTTCCATGCAGCATTATAGGGTGCCAACCCCGGATGATGAGGTGAAAGGCTGGATCGTCTGTAGTCAGTCATCTATTGTAACAACATTCGTTTACCATTATTGATAAATCACTTGGTGGAACACCGCAACCCATTACAGGAAATGGTAATACGAATTAGTTAAAATTAATTAATAGATTTGAATAACTGTTCCAGCAAGGGTGACATAGTCATTGGGACAGCATAGACTGGTAAATAAGATCCTCAAGTGTAAATTTTTGTCGTTGTGTTTTGAACTTTAACCCATATATATATATATATATATATATATATATATTCAAAGCTATTCATTAATTTTAACTAATATATATAGGCTTATATATAAGTTACATATGTGTATATAATATTATATGGTAGATATTTATGTAGCGCCTTTTAAGAACATGAATGGTGCTGCGACTGTGCAACATTTTGGGCCATGCATATTTGTGTCAGTTTGCCTCCCTGCTCCCTGCCGTTGTTATCTGGTGCCTTTTCGTGTTTGTGGCAATCATTCCGGCAATTGTTGGTACGCGAACGGATATTGGTGCGGATGCATGGCAACCCAAGTTTTATGGATGTTGGGACACAAAAGATCCGCAATAAAGCGCCTCTTGTGTCTGTGCTGTGCGGTGCAGTGTGTATTCCCCCCCCCCCCACCCCCCCCCCCACTGCCCTGTGCTGAGGTTCGCTGCAATCGATTAACTTTTTCAGTGTCTGCTGATGATCCGCTTAATGCGCAGTGATTGCGCAGTGAATGATCGAATTATTGAGATGCAAGGAACGATGATGCGACAGTTTTATTATTAAGCAGTAAGCACTGACTGATCGAGTTGTTTATATATTACGCACTAGATTTATATATCGTATTTGACGTATTTGACGTAGACACGAGAATGTCAAAATTACTGATATATATATATAATTTATAATTTATATATATATAATTTGTATATATATTTAATTTATATATAAAAATAAAATTATTCAGTGAATGATCAGATTAAGTTGAGAATGACGACAGTATCGTGCGATGAATAAATGAATTAGTAGTAATTTGCGTGAGTAATGATTAATGAAACTGCTATTTTGAGATGAATTTACTAAGTCTTAATTAAAATGTGAGGAAAGATGTATTTAAAAATTGGACCATCGTGTGAGGCCTGTCCCTTTTTCTTATCGTCTGATCATGCCACCTACAGAGCAGAGCCAATGAAGGCATTTTAGGGTGAGTTCACTGATCGTAATTTTGTAATGGTTAGTACCGTAAATCTTGAAATTTCTGCCGCACCCTAAAAGCAAAGTTGCAAGAACCAGCTTGCTTCATCAAACAGAATCAACAGGCAGAGTGTTATAACTAAGGTGCAATTAAGTGGATCAGAAATCTCCTCCAGTGGGAAACTTGTATAACTTTAAAGTTCTACCAAAGGGTGATTTTATGTAGATTCAAACAGTTTCTTTACACAAAGCCAATGCATTGCACAAATATAAGTTTCATTGTGAGCTCACAGAGGCCGTTGTTTGTTCAAGACCATTGTCATCTTTTCTAGATATCTGTGCTTTATTTGCTTATGAATAGCTTTTAGTTCTTACGAGCTTTAATAGCATTGAAGCAGTGCTTTTGTGAAGTAAACCAACAATGCTGTATGAAGTGTCAAGATAAGTATGCAGTACACGCCTCTGCTTGGACCCGCTGTGTTGTCTTAGCTAAGTTTCTGCATCCACATTCTACAAACACTTGGAAACCATTCTTTTCTATGGGGTTGGGGGTTGGACTAGGAGTGCCAACATGAGTAAATCATTGAGTATTTACCCTAGTGAGACACTATGTAAATGATCTGAATGAATGAATGAATAGATTAATGTCTCGTTTGACGTTCAAATCCACCACGTGTTTGTTAGTCTTGAGAGAGAGGGAGAGAGACACGCAATACCAATCAGACTGCGGTGTTGCAATATCGGCGCAGAAGATAAATATGCCACTATCTTATTTTTCCCGGCGCGTAACAAAGTCTTTTCCTTCCGTTATCGTGCACGAAACAATTGACTGCTTTGGAAGTCTTTGACGAAGAATGCCGATCCATTCATTCATAAGGATCTAAGGCTTGCCGACACTGCCGGCCAAATCCTCACATTCTTCTGCGTCTCGGTTGCTAAGCTGTGCACCGATGAAGCTAGTGATGTAGCTACGGCCGTTAAGTAGGCCTATTAGTAGTCTGCAGAGAAGACGACCCGCTTTATTCCAGTCTTCCAACAGTTATCCATCATTTATAGGCAGTTGTCCCTTAACAATCTAGGAAGCGTTCTACCACTTCCAGAGAGCACTGCTATCTCTTGGAGAAATCTCTTTCTATTGTCGGCTGTTACATTTCGGTACAGTGTTTGTAGCTGCCTTTGCACAAAGAATGAGATATTATTATTATTCACTGCATTTATTTAGATGAGCCCAGATTTTAGATCAGGCATAACACTTCACAATCTCGGGTACCTACAAAAAGGGAAATTTTTGTGTGAAAGTCTTATGAGCCAGAGCCTAAAATAGTGTATTATCTGGCACACAGTACATGTGTAGGAGACATTGTAGAGATGCAGTTGACTTGTTTCTAGTGTATAGTTTTGTATACTTAGGAATTTCTGAGAGATTATTATCTCAGGTCAGCTACACTCGATTTTGTTCCAATACGTGACATTTTGCTTACCAGTTCGAGTAGTCTTTGAGAGTTTTTGGAAGTGTGTACCGTTATGCTGTCGTTTCACATATATATCTGTTCTTATGCATTTGCTTTGCCTATCATCTGTTTCTGAAGGTCATCTTGTCTGGGTTTTTTCTCGCAGGGTAAAGATGTCTGAAATTCTTGGATGCACAATCTCGTGCTTGGTGTTGACGCTCAGCTTCATCATCACGGCCTCCTCCGAGGAAGACCTTTGTAAGTAATACGAAGAAACTGATGTTTGACAATCAACAGCCATCAAACACAATCAACAGCAATCAAACACAATCAATCATCAGTAAATCTTGCATGTGATGACTGGCATAGGGCCTCTTTCCCACAGTGGCTCAGGCTCCTGTAAATGCCACCACATCCTGCACAGCACAATGGACCACCACTCTTGGCACTCTATGCCCTTTAATATGAAGGAGAAGTCCTTTGAAAATTGGTTAATCGCTCTGTTTCAACACAGCTAACAGTTGTAGATTGAGGAGGTTATGGGAAGGAAGGTGCCACATAGATTTCTGGCTATTTTAAATGTGTTTATATATATATATATGTGTGTATTATATACATATAGTTTTTATATACATATTTATATACATACATATATACATACATATATACATACATACATATATACATACATACATAAATATATACATTCAGACATACATATACTAATTCATGCATATATATTTATATACATACATATTAGGGTGTCTCTTAAAATTGAAAGTTAGAAATTTTAATCTATCACCCCTTCCAGTTGTGCGGTTGATGGAGGAAAAAATTATAAAAAAATTTGAAGGCAATCGAAGAATATTTAGAGGTCGCCCTTTGATGTCAAAGTTTTAACACATGTAGTCCTATTGTCTAAAAATATGCCACATCGTTCGCTTTTGCTAGAGAAGTCCTAGATTGACTTATTGATTAGCTAATTTCAATATGTAGAAGGAGTAAATCAGGTTATTACCTTCTGTTCACTTTTATTCATTCCGATGATTTATATGGCGCCTTTTCAAGCGACCTACGCATAGGCACTCTCAACCCAGCAACAGCTAACGGAATGATATTTGTGCGACTTATAGAAATCAGACGAGTTTTACCTAGCCATCATCGCAAGTCTCATTCATTCATTCATTCATTCATTCATTCATTCATTCGATGCATTTATACAGCACCTCTTCAGAGGCTACTCAGAGGCGCTCCCAACCTCAGTGCGGCCAAATAAAACTGTCTTAAGGTGAGAGAGAGGAAAGCCTGAGAAGTATTTTTACAAAGAAGCGGAGGGTCAGTGGAAGACCATTCCAGGATGAGGGTCCTACCACCCAGAAAGCATGGTTCTGCATAGTGGAAGTACGAGCAAAATGGACTGAGAGCATGCAGACTTTGTTCAGTTGAACGAAGGGAGTGGAAATGGTGAAAACTAAGTGTAGGGCTACAGAGATCACAAAGGTAGGCAGGAACAAGGCCTAGCATGTAGCACCAGACTAGAGAAGATATCCTATACTCAATTCGCTTCTTGAGTGGGAGCCAGTGGAGGCCATTCCAGATGCATGGACTCACAATCGGAATAGCTCAACGCTTCTATAATAGAAGTGTGAGCTCTACAGAACCGACAGCTCTCCATGGCCATTGCAGAAGAACAAAGGTTATGCAATGTTTGTCGGCCAGAGAGACAGGTCAACAAAGATCAGACACAATGAGATACGATGAGGCGTAAATAAAAACGCCAAACAAGAGCAGCTCGGAAGATGCCCTGAGAAACAGGAAGCCAGTGAAGAACGTCACGCATATAGGCAAAGGCATATTTAGGAAGGCAAGTGACATTATATGGTCCAGTATCACCTCAAACAGAGTGCACAAGAGTGATCAGGTGCAATTTGAACGCTTTTTGTGATCACAAAAAGACATCAAAGCATCGACCAGTCGGGCTGTGCTAGACTCTGACTTATCAAATGGTGTTGCCAAAAAGAGGGGAGATTACCATCCTGCCTGTGCTTACAGCAAAGGTTCAACTCCAAAGAGAACACGGTTAAACATAAAGTCTCGTAGACACTATCTACAGTGTATGTTCGACAGAACCAATGTCTCATCCAGAAATGCCACCGTTATTGTCAGTGAAGTTGCATGTATCCTTGGGCATGTCATTAGGCTATATATTTGAATATCAACAGCAGGCTACAATAATTCATCGTGCCAGCACCAATAACCGTATAACACAACCTAAAATCAGAGTTCGCTGTAGGCTGTTTCTTTGGCACTATTGGCAGCACATTGGGATGGGAAGCCAAAGGAAGACCCAACTTCCACACAGCATAATGAGTATTAACGACCATCTTGAAATCCTTATATAAAGTGCTGGAGTGCAAGATGGCACCTTTTGCAGTTATAATCCATCTAAAGACCTGTCAGAGTTGAATTCCTCTGAAAGACTTGACTCATGGCCGAACTCCAAAATGCCACCAAATGCTCATGCGCTTTGGTGTGAATCTCAGATTCAGTGTCCGCGCCCTAGTAGGGAGCACTTCTGAGTAGTATTCTTGAATGGGCCATATATCAAGTGCACATACATACAAGTATGTCATATAAACAAGGCAAATTGATTAGTGCTAGAAATGATGATTAATCATTATGCGACATTGGACTACATGATTTCCCATTGTCGAAGTGAACCTGTTACATGCAAAACTTTGAGGCTAGAGGGCGACCTCTAAATTTTACCCAATTTTAATGAAATTTTTTGTAGAATTTTATTTAAATAAACCTAACAACTTTTGAGGGTGATATGAAAAAAAATCGCCCAATTTTTTTTCCTCATTGTGCTAAGAGACACCCTAATACATATAGACATACATACATATATATATATATACATACATACATACATACATACATACATACATACATACATACATACATACATACATACATACATACATACATACATACATAGATAGGCCTACACACATGCACGTCATGAATACATATTCTCACTAAAGATACATACATAATTACATATACACTAAAGACTTGTGCAGTTGTTTTTTAGATAGTATACCCGAAACCTCAATATTTTCAGCATTTAAAATGAATAAAAGACATTAAAATGATTGTCTACCAAATAATCTCGACCGCAACTTTTTAACATTCTTTGTGCTACGTTAAGGAATACATTTTCTTTGTAGATTTTGCAGCATCATTAAGACATTATCTGTTAATTTGTAAGACCATACTCAACTGTAACTGTTGTGTGAATTTTAAATCCATTAGTTATGTTCTATTATTTTAGTCTATTATTATATAGATAATTAAATAAGTAGGAATCTTTTGGCCGCCTGAAATGACTTGCATTGGTATGGAGGAAAAACATTCACCCTCGGCGGTTGGTTCGTTGACCTTTCTCGATTGACTGCTCGATAACATCAGCAGAGTTCCGCTTTAAATTTGCCAACATGCACTTGTATCGTTCTACTGTTGATGAAATCAATGAACCTTAATTAATCTGGACTTGAAATCAATCCTGAAGTCAATCAGCCAGTCAGTCAGTTAGTGAGTTGATCAATCAATCAATCAATCCATCAGTCAATCAGTTGGTCAGTCAGTCAATCAATCAATCAATCAATCAATGCGTATGCACTAGCAGTAGGTCGAAGATAGATACATATATACATACATACATACATACATACATACATACATACATACATACATACATACATACATACATACATACATACATACATAAATACATAGTACATACATACATACATACATACATACATACATACATACATACATACATACATACATACATACATACATACATACATACATACATACATACATACATACATACATACATAAATACATAGTACATACATACATACATACATACATACATACAGACAGACAGACAGATGAGAAAGAAAGAGAGACAGAGACAGAGAGCACTGCGTTCCTGTCTACAGTGACACATAGAGATCTGTTACCGAAACTTCGTTCTGCCTTCCCATACATCGCCTCAAGGCTCAAGCAGATAGCTTCCTGTCCATATGCCTTTGAAAGACCAGGCTGATAAATGTCCACCTGCACATTATACAGATATAATTAAACATATATCTTTTGGCCATGGTTAAAAAATCCTGTAGCTGCTGGTGGCCTTTCAGAGGTGTGTTCACTGTTCACATTCATTTGACATTCAATGCGTGGCGTAATAAATAATGGGGAAATGTCAAATATGATGCACAGCAATGAAGACCACAATTCATATTTTATGAGAAATTTTGCGACTGTACAGTAACTTATGGTTTGCGATGAATCTCGCCAATCTCCAATCATAGCTTGCTAGTGTGCTTTAGAGCAAGGTTCTGATATGGGTATTCAAAACTGTTAAGTTACAAGCACTTGGTACTTTTTGATGTACCAAAATGGCTTTATACATAGTTGTTTTTTGCTTAGACATAATGTACTGCATACATACATTATATATGCTACATACATACATTACGGTACATACATTTGACTGGTGCATAGTGCAATGGAGCTATAAAGCTGTCAAGGCTAAAGTTGCACATCTAGAATATAATTAAATATATATATATATATATATATAAAATATATAATTATATATAAAATTATACTATATAATTGTAATATATTATATATAATATTATGTATCTGTATCAATGTTTATATAGATATATAAAGTGATGTACATGCTTGCACATCAATGTGCATGCATTCATGTATATACATGTATGAACTGAAAATGGATTTTAAGTGACTCGAAGTGATCTGAATGGGCCATCAGAGGTTGCATTTGATTCCTGAGTTCTGCCACTGTATTCTGATTAGGTCCAATTTATGCGTCGACTCCGCTTGCTAATAAAAATCGAAGAGCCTGAAAGAGCCACGCAGCTGCTGCTATGGGATAAATACGACGAAGAGACCTATTTGGTTTCGTGGAGTAATGGTTGGATGGGAATGGTGTGCGGTCGTTGGCAGGGGCGGATCCAGGATTTCTGGTTAGGGGGGGCGTAAATACTACATACATACATACATGCATACATACATACATACATACATACATACATACATACATACATACATACATACATACATACATACATACATACATGCATGCATGCATGCATGCATACATACATGCATGCATGCATACATACATACATACATACATACATACATACATACATACATACATACATACATACATACATACATACATACATACATACATAGGCCTACGTACATACATACAAGCAAACATAAGTACATACATACATAGGCATATAAGCCCACACACACACACATGCATTTGTTCGCGCAGTGGTGAAGGGGTATAGGCCTAATTATTATAGTATGCATGTATGTATGTATGTACATGTATGTATGGTTGTATGTATATATGCATGTATGTATGTATGTAAAAATAATATAGTTGATGCCAATTTATCATACGATAATTAACATAGTAATGATAGAAATTGAATACACTAGTAATTGCATAAAAATAGATTCAATAAGCAAGGGATGCGCCTCATCCATGGACCGCACGCCACTGAGCGTTAAGTGAATGATTATATGAGTAATCTTTGATACATTTAATTTCGGCTGAAGAGCTCCCATGACCCGACCTGCTGAAATTGCAGTTCTATACCCTTGATTTGCATTTGTCCATAATATCTGCAGCTGAACGCTTTCGGCGGCTATAATCAGCACGACGAATTTCAAAATTATAATGATAATCATATGCCATCTTTTGAGATTTAGGCCTAAGATAGGCTTATGTCTTACCAACGGCAAATGATAAAACTGCTTGTTTCAGGGACGTAACTAGGATTTTTCGGGTTTTTTTTTGGGGGGGGGGTTTAAGCCTTAAATATGACCAGTGCTTGAAGTGCAAAAAAAGAAGTGCCAGGACGCTGTATTGTAGGCTAATTGGTCGTCAGTGGCGGCGCGGAAGGCGCGAAGTTGCGAGTGCCGAAGGCACAAAGCTTGTCCCGACTAGGGAGTCTGCGGGGTCTGCGGGGTCTGCGGCGGAGCCCCAGCGACCAGCGCATTTTTGGCTGTGTCGACCTCAAATGGAGCCATGCATTTTTAGGCAGTCATGGCCGGTCGTCCGTAACTGCATGTACGCCGTCCATGCGGTAGTCTATTTAAATTAGCCGTAAGCATACGATTTCATTTGGGGGGGGGCGGCTTAAGCCTCCCAAGCCCAACGCTAGTTACGTCACTGGCTTGTTTAAGTCGTTTTGACGGCGGACCACTCGACATATTTTTTAATTGACCAATTTCTATTTACGTAAATTTTGTCTGTACATGAACTTTGTGAATGACGTCATTGGTCACGTGGGCAACGTCTGCTAGCAACTCAGGTAAGTAGGTAAGAGAGCTCCGGTAAGAGAGCTCCATTCTGCCGGTCTAGCTACTTCAAACATCCTATTCCCAAATTGCAATTATATTAGTTTTAGGTCAGTTTAGTTTGAGAACATTTGTGGAGGTTTAGGGGGGGCGTACGCCGGCTCCGCCCCCCTCTGAATCCGCGCCTGGTTGGTTCATCGAGATAGCACTTGATCAATGAGCGTGATTTGTGACAATGGCAGCACAACGTGCGCTCCACGAAATACAAAATAATACTCTTCATCATTGTTTTGTGGTCAGGTTTTGCCAATAGTCGGGCTGTTTTGGTGAGCTTTCTTCGAGGTGTGCTCTCGTCCTTTTTAAAATCGTCAGGTTTAGGTTAAGGTACATAGTGTTACAATTTCTACTGTTTTTTTAGTTTCAAGCTTGGTCTGATATGTTGTAAGATAATTATGGTGTTATCTTCTAGTTTATAGTTTTACGCTTGGTCTGGTTTAGTTGAAGAATGGTGCTATACGTGTTTTTACACTGATCAGTGTGTTAAACTCGTCTTCGGCATACTCTAGGGTATTTCCCTGGTAAATATTGTCATCTGTCGTTCATACATTTTGCATAATTGTCATGTCAAGAGTCATATCACAGTCTTTTCAATGATATTATGATCTTTGGTCCAGTACAGATTGATTGTCTTGTAACATTTGCTGCATGCATGTAGACTTGGAATTTAAATGAACTACCTTCAAATTGAAGTTCAAAATTGTTTGTACTATTAACCATTTGTATTTAGAGGTGTGTGTGTATGTGTGTGTATGTGCGTGTATGTGTGTGGGTGTGTGTGTGTGTGTATGTGTGTGGGTGTGTGTGTGTGTGTGTGTCTGAGTGTTTGTGATCAGATTTTTGACAGGATATATCTGAGCACCGTTGATTGATGTTTAGTCATTATTACATAGTGAGCTGCGTAATACATCTAGACAACTATTATTAATCGGATGATGTTTTCAGGCTAAAGTAGATTCCACCATGTCTGAAGTGGCGTGTACACTTAGAATTAAATGGGTGTCTCGAAGCATCTAACTATCACATAAACGATGATGAGTCACATGCATTTTTAAAGACGTCGTTTGAACTTTGCTTCGAGACATATCCTACACCATTTGGGGCTTTCAGTTGTCCACTTAATTGATTTAGCGCCGATAGAAATTGTACAACTGCCAAATCAGTTAGCGCCCTCTAACTATAAGACTGTTAACGAGGTAGCTGTATCTATAGGCTGATGAGATATTGTATCATTGTATATCGTCTGCTGTTCTCTAGTCATTTCCTCAATTTTACTGCCCCTTTGGTTTGTTTTTAAATGAATTTGTTATAACATTTATAGTTTTATACGTTGGTTATGCTATTGCAAATGTACATGATGTGTTGTCTATGATGCGTTTTACACAAACCCACTTCCATTACATATAATTATATGTATAGGCTACTGTATGCTTTTTAGTACATTAGTGTTGCACTGATGAATTATTCTGACGTGGAAATTTTACATGTCATGTAAACAAGAGCTGTCGAATTTTCGGGGGGGGGGTCAGTGGAAATTTTACATGTCATGTAAACAAGAGCTGTCGAATTTTCGGGGGGGGTCACTTTCATGGAAGGGGATAGTACGTACATACATGTATGCAATACCTTTCGAATAATTTTTTGTGGGAGAGGCGGGAAATGTTATTACTGGGAAACTCACTTGTCCCCACCCCAGAGACGTTTAGATGAAACAGAAACACTGTGTGATGAGGTGAGGCTGTGGCAGCTCTACGAGGACTTGCCCTATGGCCACTCGGTAATGGAGTCGGGACATGGAAATTAATAGGCCTATCTTGTTCAATAAATGTGGTCTGCGAGTCTGCGTGGATGTGTCTACCGGTCCATTCATCTCTCACTTAGACCAGCACTTAATGCCACCATTTCAGTCGCTTTCGCTAACCTGCCTTAAAATCGCTTCTTATCTTTGCACTCCTTTGCACTTGCCCCCGCCGTCTCCGAGCGTCTAATTCCTGCCTCTACTGCTTTTGTCACGAAGCCATTTGTCACTGCAGCGCCGCCGCCGCGAAAACTTATCTCGTCGAAGTGAAAACTCATATCTCGCTCAGATCGATCACCGGTCAGTGTTTTATGAGACAGCCGAGATAATCCGCAGCACGTCCCCCCCCCACCCCACCGTTACACTTCCCTTCACCCGCAGAAATTTCGTCTGGCGCAGTCGACAGGGTGGTCTCCTGGGAGCGCCGCCACCACCGCCGCAGCCGAATAGAACACTCTTCCAGGCAGACGGAAGGATGAAAGACAGACCCCGCCCCTCCCCGTCTTTCCATAATCACCGCGATGGTGGTTGCAGAGGCGGTGGTGGTGGTGGGCGGCGGGCGTCTTACTTCCATAATTCCCCCCAGGTATGACCGTACATATGAGGTCACCCGCGCGGTCGGAATGCTCTTATCCATCACGACTCAAATCTTTCCGTCCGGACTCTGATTCTTTTCCAGCTGCTGTGTGGTCCTGAATTAATAATGGAACGAGGCCTTTTCAGGCTTTCCTCCGCAGCTGAAGTGGACTATAATAGTGCCCTTGCCGGCGGTGGTCCTACACCGCGGCCCGCGTCTGCCCCCCGCCCATTTGTGTCTTTCTATGTCTTCGATAGTCGCTCTCCGTACGAACCGAGCATACTCGGAACGGCGAAAGAACACGGCACGAGTGTATAGAATAGACTCGCGGAGTGTACGTTCGGGGCGTACTAGGAACGGACGCGGAACACGCCCCGTATCTTTGCATGCAGTAAAGCGAGCTAGAAAGGCCGTTTGTCGTGCCTGCGTTAGTTGATAATGCAATCCCTTCTCCTAAATGGCTGTACAGAGAGTGTGCCTTGCCTGACTATAAACCATGTAGAATATATCGGGATATAGGAGAAAGCCTCATGTATATCTGTGGTATTATACATCACTTTCAAGAGCCTGTTGAAAGGTGATATATAAATGTTTTTGTTATTTTGCCTGAAAAACATAAATAATGACAGATTTGTACTAAATCAATTGTAAAGAATACTATGAATGCCCGAGACATTTAATTAAGATCGTGGGCGATTTTGGTCTACATTACATGCATTTATCTTTATTTTATTTTATTTTTTTATATTTCTATTGCGTCTCTTCATACTAACTACTCAGAGGCGCTCCCGCTCCTGACTGCAGCGCAGACACTCCATCAGAGTTTTAAGCAGAAGCACCTAAGGAATTGTGAGTGAAGAACTTGCTCAAGGTCCATACGCCTTGAGGTGGATTCGAGGCATTTTTTTATTACCATGGTACATTTTTTCATTCATTCATTGCTGTAATTTGTATCTCTTTGAGGGAACTACCCAGAGGTGCTCCAAACCCCAACTCGGTCAAATGAAACAAACAAGGCAAATAAAATAAATTTGCTTTGCAGTACCGGTATACAGTATCGGTATGCAGTACTATACTTGCTACATCGCATTCCATTGAATTGTGTGAATGCAAGCGTAATGTGACCCGGGAAACATGAGGCCGCTGACAAATTTTACTGTTTTCTTTTGTGGAAAAGCAATATTATTTTTACACCGATTCAACCCCTGGCACTTTGATCATGGCAGTGCTTGAACCGTCTCTGTGCATACTGATCTCTTTCTTTCTTTCTTTGATCAGAATTCCGAGTTAATATAATCTGCGGCGGACAAGAGATGGTTTTTGCAGATCTATAGATTCGGCAATTGCTGCTTGGAATCTTGTGAAGTGCTGTAACACAGTTGGAAGGCCATCAGAATTTCTTAGCTCCCACAATATGCTATGTTATATTGTATTATGTATTATATATGAATATGCATATATATATATGAATTTATATATACATACATATATTCATATATGCATATATATATATATATATGCATATATAATTTATATTAATTATGCTAATATATCTCTTCTCTACATGGTTTTTAAAGCACCCGTTTGTCACTTGTCAATATTCAGTAATTAATTGGTAATATAGTGGCATGGATGAATGTTTAATAGAGGCTAAGAGAGACGAGATAGATAAGGAGAGTAGTGTCACTACAAGTATTACTTCAAGTCCAGTGTAGTTGAAGTTCGTGGAATGTTTATAATGTTGACAAAATTATATATTGATTGTTTGATCAATTGTTGGATCAACGTCTTTACACAATGTCAAAACAGTTTAAGTGGGTCCTGCGAGTGCACAAGTACTGCATTAAGTAGTTAACGATTTGGCTATAGTATCATAATTAATCGCACTGTATTGTATTGTATTTACGACAATCACGTTACAAGATGAAAATGATTTATTTGAGCTATAATTAATTGTTGTGAAATGCATTGATTCTTATTTTAATATTTTGTTCAGATGATAAAATTAATGTTTGATATAATTTTGTAATTTTTTTCATGACCAATCTCGGACGTTTCAGATATGGGTAAGTTATGTTATAATCAGACTGCAGATTAATTCTCAATAAATAATCTATTTATTCTGCAGCATAATTCAAATATTTAGACGTATATATACTAAGAGATTTTTAAAAATGGAATTTAGGCATGGCAATTTGTTAATGCACAATCGTTGTAATTTTTTAACTTTTGCTTCTTTTAATCAGGATTATCCTTACAAGCTGGAAATTAACATGAAACATACATATAACATATTGTCTTGATGTATCTGCATATCAGAAGGCATCATGTTGGTTTCTTGAAATTAAGTGACCAAACCCAAGAAAGAAAATAAATGTCAACTCGCAAAGGGAAGAAAGTTAGGTTGGTCAGCAGATGATTTCTTTGTGAATCTGGTAGAAAAGCCTGAGGGCAGAAAGATGTAGAAAGCATGCCTGGTTGTGTGTTTGATGATAAAATAACCAAAGTTTCAGAAAATCGTTTTTATCGCTGAATAAGGTTCCTCGCGTCCAATGACATGCGATAAAACTTATCGAATTGAATTTCGGAAGTGAGACAGTGTCCAAGAATGAATTCGATATGTTCTGAGTATCAGAGTCCTGATAAAGGATTTTAAAAAACATCAACCATGTTTGTGACAGGACCAGGAAGGAAAGGGTCATTGATCCTTGTGTTTATAAATACTAGACTGTCAGACAATTGTGTGTCTTAACTTTGTGTCCAAACCACAGCAGTTCAAGAAGTATTGGAAAAAACGCCACATGGGTTTGCGAAATACATCAGTAACCGACTGTTCTCATATATCAGGACAAATTATCCGAATGCTTCGACTGGCATCGATGTCCGTTGCCATTACCATCAAACTCTTTATGACTCCTCTACGGTGCTGGCATTCATTATTGAGCAGTGCCTTGAATTCTGGCGATGGTGATTGTGATGCAATGTGACACCATTGGAGTGGATGCCAGTGCAGATACTGCCACGGCTGCAATGTTAAGCATTTGTCATGATTACAGTGATGGTCAGGACTTGATGGTTTTGGTTCATCAAGAAGGATTTGTCTGTTGTTGGAGTGAAATCACTTGGGAGCTCGAATAGAAACTCGTACAAATGCAGCTGTGCCCTTAAGAGTTGCAGGCATGTAACATGGCATAAGGATGACATTTTGTACAGCAATGTGAGTGGCAACCTGTATGTAGTTCTAGGATTTTATTACAGTCATCTGCTGACTCCAGCCACATGAGATACAATTTGACAGTCTATGTAAAACGATTAAAAATTCACAGAGTAAGTACTAAGTAGTCAGTCTCATATTAAGCTGGATCGTTTTGAAAACCGAGTTCATCTCCCAGGAACAGAGTTTCAGATGTAACTTAAGACAGTCTTACATGTTGGAACGTAGCCAAGTATTGAATGACATCTGCATAAATTTACTAAGATTCACTTAACAAACTTGTATTAGGAAACCAAGTGATTTTTAATCGTGTGAATGCACATTTATGTTGCACCTTTTCAAGCACCTCATCGATAGTGCTGTGTACTTGATGAAAACACCTACAGAGCAGAGCACAGTCAGTTGGAATGTTTGTTTGTATGTGCACTTGTTATGAATGATCATCAACCATTGATAAAACAGTCATAGAATTGGAAGAAGCTTATGTTGCAGTTGACATGATAGCTTGTTCCAGAATGCCGACTGGCTTGATTCTGTTTAACAACACTGTGTCATGATCAATGATGATTAGTGCCCTGCTTCTCGTTTCTCCAGTCTTGGGACTGGCACTGTGGAAGTAGGATCAGTGGCGGAGTTTGAGTAAGGACTGGCCACTGCAAAGCTTATATATATATATATATATATATATATATATATATATATATATATATATATATATATATATATATATATATATATATTGCATTGTGGGAATGCAGAGGAATGAACAAGCTCGATGTAGAAGACAGCTCTTCTCTGGAGGATGGTCTGATTGGAACACTCAAGTATACTTTGAAAATACCTGGCTTGTATGTGTAGACGTATTCAGGTAGGATGTGTTAGAGACACGCGACCTTGATTAAAAAGTTAAACTGTTTTGTTAATTTTAAAATTTCAAACTATGATGTCTTATTCCTTTTAAATATTTTTGTGTGCCCAGCTTGTCCTTCTTGCGAATAATGAATTTTGCAGAGGCTGATGGGTGTGGTGGTTCTTCTAATGTGTGATGCACGAAATGTTTTCGCATTGTAGCATCCTGTCGAGATGACTTGGGCATGTCTTCTGGTGCCATACCTGACACGGCATTGTCTGCCAGTTCATCTTTTGATGAGAAAAGTGTTGGTCCACATAATTCGAGGTATTACCACAGTTCCGTATATATTTATAGTTTCATCGTCTTCATACATGACTCTGAATCGGAGGTGCAAGTCAAGTTTGTGTGAAGAACTTATCTGGGATTGTTACACAATGTCATGTGAGAACCCACAGATGGTTCCTGTGTGGATAATAGACCCAGCATGCTACCAGACTACTGTACCAGACTCAAACTTACATTGGACTACTCTTATGGACACCCCTTTTGACTCGACGCAGCACTCGTGAATAAGCTGGTGCCCTTCACTCGGCTTTCGATTGGAACTTTAGAAGTCTGGAGATTACGATTGCGATTACCAGCGTGCCCTGTGGTGTGTAATTGCAATATATGTGACACTTTCTGAACTACTGTCCCCAGATGTCATGATACCAATACATTGAATAATTATGCCCAGCTGGGTTGGGAGATCTGTGTTTCATGATGCCTGCCATGTGGTGTGATCTGCTCATTTTTCCCATGGCATAATAACCTGCAGAAGTGGAGCTCTCCTCCTGCGCCAACTCATGCAAATGGATGCTCCATGTTGCTACGGCTTCACCACGGTGCAGCATCCGTAAATGACTGTTCCTGTCGTCTGATCCGTGACCAGCCAACCGTGACGACCTATCTGACCGGTCATCGGCGTGATGCTGGTCACCGCTGTTCCATGACTGACCACAGTCATGGTTTGCTAATGCGTCTATTAAGCCTACTTGACCATCGTGTATTGGACTTGCAAATTCTCGATTTATGCTCCTAAGCTGGATTTCACAGCGGTTCTATTAGGTTTGGAGGAGGTTTTGGATTCACTGCATTATGTAGTGATACTTTTGGCATTAGCATTGACCCGCTTAGCATGACTCCTGAAGGGCTATATTGTAAATGCCTCGTTACACTTTATTACATCTATACTGCTTTTCAGATATCACTTTACTTTTCATGACTATTTAAGAGCTGAAGAGTCAATGAAAAGTTTAGCCCCACGTTAAACTGTAGCAATAGTCTAGTGGTAAGTGATGGTAATAGAGTGGGCTTCGAATCTCGTCCAGAACAGTGTTTTATCACTTCCAGCAATGATATGATTGTATGACTTTAAGTGGCGAGATCAGACAATGTTACAGGGGGGGCTGACCATTACTACCCTGATGCAGTGAGACAAAGGAAATGAAGGTGCTAACTTTTGTCCCATATGTTGCCCTACATAATTACCTTTCCTTCTTTCTCTTCCACTGTCCGTTTACTCTCAGAATTGCATAAAAAATTACTCTTCCTCTGAATTCTTTTCCGCTATTGTGTAGTTTTCCTTTTCAACATGGTCTTTGTATACATGCACCTCATCTTTTCCCCACCTACTTCCTCTTGCTAGTATTTGACAGAATTCTCACTCATTCATTATAATTATCTAAGTTCTTTTAATTTTTTTGTCATTCATAACTCTGACATTGTTTATCTGCCGTCTCTGATGGGATTCTTATTCATGCATTCATTCTCAGGATACGACAGGAGAAGAATGGAGGCGCGTGGTGTCCTCAGCGACCAATTACCAAAGAGTTGCAGGAGTGGCTGCAGGTTGACCTACAGGAGGTCAAGGTCATCTCCTTGGTTGAGACGCAGGGACGATTTGGCAACGGACAGGTATTCTATTCTCCTCCAACTTTTTGAGCTTTCTTTCAATGAGGCAAGCGGCAACTGAACATAACTCGACAGGAAGTGGAACACTTTCATGTGCAATGTAGAAGAAGTGCTCATTTTCATGTCTTTGTGTCTGCACATTTTCCTTCAAGTGCATGCGCCAGTTCCCTCTGTGCGTTGCAAGTAATAAGTTCCCTCTGTGCGTCGCAAGTTATAAGTTCCCATGGACTACCAACCAGTTACATACACATAGTTACTGAGGCCACCATTGTGGCTTGCGTCATGTATGCAGCACCAGCGTGGTGGGGTTCACAACTGCGGACGACAGACAAAGAATGGAGCGATTGTTGTGCCTTGAACGGCTAATGGGGTACCTGCCTCAGGACGCTGCCAGTGCGGAAGTGAGGGCAGCCAGGACTGACGTTGTCCTTTTTCATTTGGTCTCATGTTCTGTGCAGCCTGTTTTCCAATTGGTTCAACACTGCTATATTATATAACCTTCAACAACAACCACACCACGCCTTTGCGCTGCCAGCCAAGGACAAACGCAATTTTATCCCATGACTGTTTTATCGACATGAACAAAAATCAACCCCTATCTTTATACTTAGCTGAATGACCGGTACTAAAGATGTCATTGTCATTACATTTTTTATGTACCCATGTGTGGTGTGTCACCTGGTCTCTTTCGTTAGACGAATATATATATATATATATATATATATATATATATGTATAAAATATATTATGTATATATATATATATATATATATATTCGTATATATATATATATTTTTTCATTCCCTCAGGCCCTTTATCCTGCAGGGAATGAATTCAGAGTTACTGGACTTGGGCCAGTGCATCATGGGAACTCTTGACATCTTTACCAGTTGAGAATTTGCTTGGTGTGCATTCGTAGTAGTTCACTGAATCATGAATAAACGATCCAGACCACCAGGTACTGTCTCTCTGGCCGAGTACTTTTGATGACTGCAAGTGATGTTCTGGATATAGCGACTGAGCGCCTCTGAGTAGGCTTCTTGAAGGGGTGCTATATAAGTTTTTGAAATGAATGAATGAATGAATGAATGAATGAATGAATGAATGAGTGGACGCATTCATTTGTCTTAACAGGTCTATAGGATCATTAGAGCCCAGCGAGCAGGAAAACAAAATTTATAGCCCATTCACTATCACCGGTTCCTGCATGGTGCTCCTGGATAGTAGCATTTAGTACTCCACAATTGAGATGAATAAGAAGCTTAAGCTCCATAAGTTGTATGTTTCGCCTGTACTCTTATGCACTTAGTGATCCTTAAATGACCACAGAGTCTATAAAATAAAAACTTGACAGCTTTGGCGTATAGTTCCTTTGGAGGATCCGACTGATTCCCTGAATGGTTCATGTTATTACCCTGGCCATTTGGAGAAAGACCAGTGCTTGCGAAAGTTTTAAAAAATGTGGAAAAACTGGAGAGCCCTCTGAATCACCCTCAAAAGGCTGGAGAAGATGGTGCAGCCGATTAGGGACTAAAGCCACGGCTCGGAAGCACTTTATAACCATGAAATTCTGCCTTTATGCAGCGTCTATGAATGCTAAGGACAGAGCTGCTCTGCATTGTATATCATATGCTGACTTGTGTCATGATGCATGCTACCAAGGTGCATGATCCCGCTATGCAGAATAATAGCCAGCTGAAGCCGTGCAGGGTTTATTTGGTTATTATGCAGCGCTGTGGTCAGAGGACAGAGGCTAAGCATTCGTCTTTCCTAATGTCAGCTCTTTTACACAGAGAATGCTTCTCGATATAGTTGTTCAGTGAATATATTTTCATTCTTATGAGCTCGTTTATTACGTGCTTATTTTGACGTGAAATCTCAGTCAAGCTACGTGTATGTTTGTTTGTGTCTGTGTGTGTAACTGTGTTTGTGCATGTGTTTGTGCGTGTGGGTTCTTTTGTGTTGTTTGATGAAAAGGCATGTATTATTATTATCAGAGGACATTTCTCCCATGATGCATCTCATTCAGTTTCTGTTTCGTTGTCGTCTAATTAAGTGTCTTCATTCATTATTCATTTCTCCACACAGTAAGTCGCTCTCTATAAGCAATCTCAGCTCAGATCGCATTGCCTTCCACCCACGCATCTCTCCACTAGTGAGTGCCTCCATGTCCATACATCCATCCGTCCATCCATCTGTCCATCCATTCATCCATCCATCTGTCCATCCATCCATTCATCCATCCATCTGTCCATTCTCCATCCATCCATACATCTGTCCATCCATCCATGTGTCCATCCATCCATCCATTCATCCATCCATCCATCTGTCCATCCATCCATCCATTCATCCATCCATCTGTCCATTCTCCATCCATCCATCCATTCATCCATCCATCTATCTATCCATTCATCCATTCATCTGTCCATCCATCCATTCATCTGTCCATCCATCCATCTGTTCATCCATTCATCTGTTCATCCTTTCATTCAAATTTATGCATGCATCCTCTGCGAACCAGCACATATGTATGTGTGAAATTTTGTTCAATTATTTATAAATGCTTTGACCGATAATCACAATCTCATGATTGGAATCAGAATTGTAATCGACTTTTGTGTGTGTGTGCCTGTGTGTGTCTGTGTGTACATCTAGCCATTTTTATATAAAAACCTCAAAAAGATCGGTGTTGTCCTTATCATGCTCCTAAGAACCAGTTTTTTGCTTATATGTGAAATATGGGAGGAACCGTTTGCTGCACTCCCATGCACTTTGAATAAAATACTGTTTGCGATCATGTGCCCAATAACTGACTTGGTGTACTTGGAAAGAAATCAGTCCCATAATAATTATCATCCGCAACTTTCAGTTGAGTGCGGCGGTGACTAATTCTCAGATGGAGTGTGAAACAATGCCCCGGCAAATAGCCTATCTGTGGCCTAGACAAATTGTACAATTTGGCTTGTCGTCAGGGGCGCCGTTAGGCGTACGCACTTACGCAAGTGCGTACAGCGCGGAAAGGCAAAAAAAAATTTTCCAAAATTTTTAATTTATTATAAGCGATGAAATTCTATTGAAATTTTATAATCTATAGAATATACTTTCTTCCTTACTTACTTACACTCTAATAGAGAGCCATCTTGGCATTGAGCGTCTTATAGCCGCCTAGGCCCTAGAGGTCTATGGATCCTGGGATTCCGGGATGTCATTATCAAGGCCTAGGGCCTACGCCAGAAAGCATCCAAGGAGAATGACACTGCTTAATCCACTTGCATGTGACACTTAATTATTTCCTTTTGGATCAAGGGTTGCGTGATGAAAACCGATAACTGATTTATAATCGTTTCACTGTTAACCTTCAGTGGAGACCAGTGGTTTTATATGAGAAACTATATATTTTTTTAAGTTCCACAACATTTTCTATAAAAAGGATCATTATAGTGTGGCGTGATCTAATTTCATATATATATATATATATATATATATATATATATATATACAGGGCTTAAAGTGTGCCAGGACGGTCATGGACGGCGTCCTGGCACTTATATTCGAGGCAGGACGCCGTCCTATGACTTATTTAGCCAGCACTACCAGGACGGTCGTCCATGATTGCATGGACGGCGTCCATGCAGTTACGGACGACCGGCCCTGACTGCCTAAAAATGGCTCCATTTGAGGTCGACACAGCCAAAAATGCGCTGGTCGCTGGGTCTCCGCCCCCAGACCCCGCTGGGGGAGCTTACTGTAAAGACAAAACCTTTCTCTTTTACAATAACATTTTGATTTTTATTGTTATCCTGGTAGCTTGCGACACTGAAAAACGACTTATTCTTAAAAATTTCGCGACTTTGTCGTTCACAAATAGTTGGCAAACAAGAGTCTAAAATGGCTCCATTTATGGTCGAAACAGCCAAAAATGCGCTGGTCGCTGGGGCTCCGCCCCAGACCCCGCTGGGGGAGCTTGCGACGCTCCCCCAGACCCCCTAGTCGGGATGGGCTTCGTGCCTTCGGCACTTGCAACTTCCCGCCTTCGGCGCCGCCACTGACAACCAATTAGGCCTACAATACAGCGTCCTGCAACTTTTTTACACTTTAAGCACTGTATATGTAGGATATATATATATATACGGGATTGGATTGGTAGTATTTACGCCCCCCCCCTAACCAGAAATCCTGGATCCGCCCCTGAATATAAGCTCGTATCGATCGCTGTTCGCTTCATATTATTTTGTGCAAGTTGTGCGTACAGAAATAAAATCCTGGCGGCGCCGCTGCTTGTCGTTACTTCGTATGATATTCTTTTGACTCATTCAATTACTACACCACCTCTATCTCTACTGATCCAGAGTTAGGTGTAGGAATGATTGATGATTTAATCATCTGGCCTTTCATGCCAGTTTTATGCCATTATAAAGGGAAGATAAAAGCCGTATATGTATACTTACTTGGTTCGGGAATACAAGTGCTGGGAAAGGTGTTGGCCCTTCACTTTTACAGCTGCGATTCCAATTTGCGGTGCAGCTTGAAATTGACCATTTGTTTTGGAGCTATATTTTGGTGTGGTTAGATTTCTAAATTTCATCCTAAATGACCATGGGATTTGGATGAGTGATGTAGTTCATGAGCTATGCAGTCGGGACTCGGCAGTCTCATGGCTATGGTGTTGAAGTGCATATAATCAGTGGTTTGAGGTTTGATTTAGGTGTTAATAGGCAGCACCAGTTGGCATGTTTAGGTCCACTTTGGCTTTTCGGACTGTCATAAAACCCGCTCGTTTTGATCAGTCAGATTGCCATGCGTGTAGCAATTTTGTGAGGTATTGAAAGTGCTCTATGTTAGCGGTCTTCATACACAAGATGGAAGTTTCATATGTCCTGAAAGAATTGGTACCTTGTTGAAATCTGATGTTAGCTGGAGAATTCTGCAGGTGGATGTTTGCTTTGTTGGTGTCCAATGACTCTGTGTTATAACAAAGATAATTATCATCGCCATCTTGATTTTTCCAGGCTTTGGAATATTGGTGGTAATAACCTTCCAGTAGTTCTGTCTTACTGCAATAGCATAAGTGTGTTGATGTTAACGCTGAAATAAAACTACAGTCTATGATCAAACTCCCATAGGTGGATCCAGTCAAAAGAACGAGGGGTCATATCAGGAACTGAAAAAGTGTATTTTCTCACACGAAGTGTACAATTGAATTGTCAAGTGTGCAGTTGAAGTGTGTTATGTGAATGTTTGACAGGTCTATTGGTTGTGTGATGTGAATGTTTGACAGATCTATTAGTTGATCAATGTGAACTAATCACAATTTCATAATCATTCTTGTACCTGAGTTTTTAGTTTTTCACGCTCAAGTGCAATTTGAAAGTTTAAGGAAGCTTCCAAGTATTTTAGGCTCTGAATCATAATTGGCCAAAATGTTTGCCTATAATTATCAGATGTATGAAAAATCTGGAAATTGTAAAGTTTTGGGTTTTTAGTCAAGACATGAAGAGCATCAGCGAATCTACAGACTGGATCGAAGCAAACTAATTTTGTGTTGATATTAGTGGACACACTGGACAGGCATGATGCTGTTTAGGCGAAATTTGTAGCTAGACTGACAGTTGTGGTGACTAAGGAATTCTGCATTTTGTTTCTGAAAGGGTCAGGAATACGCTCCCAACTACTTGCTCGAATACCAGAGAGAAGAAAATGGAAGATGGATTCGCTACAGAGACAAGAAAGGAACAGAGGTTCAGAACATTTGTTTTAGGATTAGTATAAAGAGTCCCTTGTATTCGACAAGGTCTTCTCAATCTGATTGTTCCATGTATGGTTCTAAAGGGTTTTTGGTTAGCAAATCTTTTCTGTTGCTGGCTCTAGACCTGGAAACTTTCTTTCAACAAAGTTTGCTCTGCTCTCTCTGTTCAGACATTCAACTAAAAAATACTCACATCTCCAGGATTCATTTCCTCCGCAGGCTGTCCGTGTCTTATCTGACTCCATTCTTGACCTTTTTTACCAAAATCATCCTGGAATTTGACTTCCAGTGTTATGTTATGTTAATGGAATATAATTAGTAATTTTTAGCTGCACTCGGTTTTTATTAGTACTAACCATCGACTAATGCCTTCAGCATTATGATTATGGCTCTTTAGTAGTTCACAGATTGTATCAGATTTTCCTCCAAGATCCTTCTTCTCAACCAATTGGCCGATGCGTTGTCTCAGGTGCATTAGTTATTAATAATAAATTTATCATTCATGATTTAGCATATAATAATTATGTAGTTCAAGTGTCTTTTCATCTGTGCTAGAATTGAACAAAATTTAAACTATAGGTACGAACTGCCAAGAACAATTCAATTATGTAGCTCCATTTGTTGTAGTTGTTTAAGGGCAACAGTAACACTTATGTCGCTGAGCTGCGAGAACTTCGACCGCCGATCATTGCTCGACGCATTCGATTCCTACCATGGAGCAGCCATCCACGTACAACCTGCTTAAGGGTGGAGCTGTATGGATGCCCTTGGACAGGTAGCGCTAGGCTGGTAGAGTGGTAGACAATTATTAGAGTAATTAACGTAGCACTGTAAAGTGTTGGCACCAGACTTTTTGGTAACTAGGTGTCTGCTCTGCATTCGGGAGCGCCTCTGAGTAGAAGAGCTTGAAGGGGCGCTATAACAAGTGCACATACAAACAAACAAACCAGAGTGGTCATACAAGCAATCATTCAGTGCAGGGATTATTTATGCCCTCAAATAAGTACTCGGCAGGGCACAATAATTTATTCTGGCAGGGCGATGACCATGGCATATTTTAACCTTGCAGGGCTTTTGCTTTGGGGTTTGCCCTGTAGCACCACCACTGGTAAAGCCATATTGAAGAGCTCAGTTCTTGCTTTAGGGTGCACTTGACTGAATGAATTGTTTTAAACAGATGAAGATATTTATTTGTACCCATCCCCTGTCAAATGGCAGCCATCAGGAACTGATGATGAATATAGACAGCAGTGGTTGTTTCCTGCATGGCCTATTATGTCAGCAGCAGTGTTTACAGGCATGTTTGTAGAAATGAAAGACATGTTTGGGCTGTAGTTTTACATGTAGGATGGCCAGCTGTTTCATTTAAGACATGACAACTGCACCTGATTGTTGATGTGCGCTGCCAGCCATAAACACTTGATGAATGACAAGAACCTTACCTAAACCATGATATCCATTAGTGTTAAATCTCCTTATTTGCAAGAATGAAGTAGAAGCAACAATAGTGTTGGTGGTGTATTATGATCGGGGTGGGGGGGATATGGAGGTTATAGAGATAGTGGAGGTGGTGGTGAAAGTGGACTTGGTAATGGTGTCATGGTCATGGTGAATTGGTGATGGTACATGACGAAGTGGCTATGCAAGTTTATTCATTCATTCATTCATTTCAAGAATGTATATAGAGCCCATTCAGAAGCCCACTCAGAGGCGCTTCCAGTCCAGCCACGGTGATGCAAAAAGGTTTTAACGATGATTATAATGGCATACTGTTTCTTTTAGATGGTGTAACATCCTACAGCATGCGACAAGGTGACAGACGAGGACCAGACATCGATCTGTACGACCTCACGTACGATGGTCTGGTCTCCGATGGTTACCTCTCCGGTGGGTTGGGCCAACTCATGGATTTTGAGGAGGGCAACACAAACTTCCGTCTGGATCACCACAACGTTGGAAAGCGTGGCTACGAGTGGGTCGGCTGGAAGAACGACTCCAACTCCACTCTTCCGCTCGAAATCGTCTTTCACTTCGATCGATTGCGGAATTTTAGCGCGGTCCAGATTCACGTCAACAATTTTGTTGCGAAGGAAGTGAGCATCTTCCATCGTCTGGCGATTTGTTTCAGTTTGAACGGATTGTCGTATGGTCAAGACATGATTGTCTTTGACTATGCCAAGGACTTGACGGTTGAGCTGGCTCGCCATGTCGTTGTTCCTATTCCTCATCACATCGCACGTGTTGTCAAGCTGGCATTTTTCTTTGATGCGCGCTGGATACTGATCAGCGAGATTCGCTTCTTCTCTGGTAATTGTTCTTTACTGTGCTATTACCACTACTTTGTATGGCTACTAATTATATTATAACCACTGCAATTGCTACTATCAGGAATTTTATTATTATTATTATTGTTGTGTAATGTAAGTGTAGATGTAAGCCTCAAGGAGTTCTCATTGCTTTTCAAATGTCTCATCAGGCAGACCAGTGTAAACGCTGGCGCTATATAAAATCAAGTCCACAAGAAGTTACTGTGCGTCTAATTGTACTAATAGTACAATTATTATTGTAGTTAGCACTGATCTTGCTGAGTGTGAAAACTAACTTGTAGACTAAAAGCAAAAGTCTGTAAATTAAGGCCTCTTCCCTCACAAGTGTCTGGAATTATGATAATATTATTTTAGTTTATTTATGGTTTTTACTGCTTGGTAGAAAGCATGCTGAGCAGTGACATAAAATCTCGGGGTTGAATGCACTGGGAGCGCTTCTGAAAGGCTCTTGCTGCGAAAGGTGCTTTATAAATGGTCAGATACAATACAATACAATCAGTACGGAAAGAGGCAAATGCAGTGTTATTTTTCATGCACCGGTAATTTTTATTCTTTGCTTTTGTTTTATTGCTAATTTATTAATATTAATATTCCTTATTTTTGTTTGAAAGAATACACAGCTGACAGTTTTAGTCCAAGTGGAAATCCTGGTGGAGTTCTGTGCTATTTTTATTTTAAAACCATTTATTTGTTTGCTTGATTAGAGTTGGTCAAGAATCCGGAAAATCTGTTTTCTAGAAAGTTCGACTCCGCTTATACGAATCAGTTGGCAAATTCGACTGTGAACGCTAAGGATGGACTTTCAGAGGATGATGAGAAGCTGGATGGGGAAGGAGAAGAGGAGATGGGAGAAGGTGGCTATCAGGGAGCAGTGACCACTCGGCACTGGTCAGTTTCAGGTCCAGTTGAACAGAGGACGAGGCTTCAACAAAACTTGTCTGCAATCTGTAAGTCACTCACTTCATCAGTTTCATGAGAGTATAGAACATGACGTGGTTACGAAAAGGAAGAATAATTACATCACGGTACTATTTAGCTCATTGTCATTGTATCACGTTCCAAAAGGAGCCGCGGCTTAACTTCTCAGACTCCTCAGCCTCCCTCTTTTTCTGTTTAAGAAATTCCTGATGACTATCTTATTTGTTAGTGACAGCACTTGCTGTCTTGAGTTTGAAGTGCCTTACAGCAAAAACTTTTGTGGTAAAAGATAACAACAAAGAAAATCTGCAATTTGTAATCTACAATGTTATTAAAAATTTGGTGATATTTTGATGATGGAGACAGGAGTGTTGGTGATGGTGTTGGTGAGTATGATGATGTCTTGAAAAGCCACATATAGAGGGATGTGGCCCTTAGTGGGTCCCCATCTGTACACTATACAGATCAAGAATACCGCGGTAGTTCAGGTCAATGAGCACAGGTTGTATTGTACCACACGAATGGTGAGAACTTTTCAAGGCACTTTTCTCTCTCAATATTGGTGGACTTTTTAATGTCATAAGAGGTTGTTAAACTGGTGGTGCTCAAAAACTGGGTTAGCCTACTTAGCAGTTGGTTAAGCTGTTAGTTTTCTCAACCAGATTTGAAGTGTTGTATGCATGTTTCATGTTTAATTATTTAAACCAAATTATGGGATTTTAAATTTACAGTGAGTGCTGGAACAGATGGAAACATCAAGTTATCAGCCGATGCGAGCGCCAGAAAGTGGCAGAACTTCAACGAGACGAATCTTGGAATTCTTGTCGGAGCCGTGGTTGGTTTCCTTCTGGTTGTCGCCGCGTTCTTTGTCATTCTCTTCTGCCATCATCGAAGGAAGGCTCGTTTCCGCGAAAATTCCTCGACCTTCAAGTCTGTTTTGTCGTCGGACGACAAAAACGTTCCGCTGCAGTTGGCACCTTTGTCAACAATGAACAGCAAAACGTCAAATGGACTCATCTATTGCTCAGTAGCAACCAATGAAGACAGTAAACGGCTGGATCTGGAATTCAAGGGAACAACTTTCCGGCAAGTTGATCAACCTTCTGGGAGCCAGCAGGAACAAACTCCCATCTACGAGATTCCATTGTCTCTTACGTTGATGTCGCAGCACTGTCCTGGTGAGATCATTGTCGCTGTGCTTCCTATCTGATGATGTAGTGACTATGTGGCTGTTAGATGTAGTGCCAGTGAGACACTGATCTCCCAACAAAAGTTACACAACCCTTGTGTAATACTGAGAAAGTTTGAAGATTTACATAAAATTGCTTTATATTCTTTAGAGTTTAAGATATTGTAGAGCTCTTGGGTGTACAGAGGTTTTATAGCTGCATGTCCTCACTGAATATGAATAGTGAGAAGACAAAATAAAATATATATTCATCTATTTTGTGCAAAAACAGGTTGGCAAACCCCACACTGTTACACGGAAACAGACAAAATAAAATGATAAGAAAGTAAGAGGGAGCAATCAGTTATTGAGTTGAATCATTAGTCATGCTTAGGTAATGAGACTTTTGTAAAGATCACTCAAGACAAAGTTCCAATCATCTTTCCGGTCAGCAAGTTTGCACACAGAATTTAATGCATAAGAACAGTATGAATTTTTTCAAAAGAATTAGCAAAGTATCCAGTTCCTTTGCAGTGTGCTTATAAGTTATAATGTGCTTCTTAATGCCTGCATACATACATAGTTTGTTGGAGACTGTGCTGTTATTTAACTAACTAACTAACTAACTGTAGCATCTCATGTGCAGATTTAATTTACCAGGTACTGCTGCATTTGTTTTTCAGAGGTTCTAATGCCCTCTGATTCACGACCTTTTGATCCAGTTTTGGCTATGCTGCCTGCACCCACTGGCCGAAATACGACTGCCATGTGCAAAGGTTTTACAAGACAAAGGACGCAGGCACCAACGATCGGCACATTCTGTGCATCGGGAAGTCCTCGCATCTCATGGAAAGAAGAAGCCATTGTTCCTGAGATTCTTTGGCAAGATTTGGTCTTCATAGAGAAGCTGGGAGAAGGAATTTTTGGTGAGGTATGGAATGTGTCACTTTATCGAAACAGAAAGTTGCACTTTGCTGCACTACATTACTATTGTCTTTCTGGAATAAGTTACCTATTAGTCTCCGTAATGAACTTCTTTGTCTCTTTTCCGCAAGCATTTGAAAACCATTCTCTTTGATTGTGGTTTGGTGTCAGGTAGGGAGCGCCTCTGAGGAGTTCTCTTGAAGGGGCGCTATATAAATGTATCATTACAATTACCACATGGTCTGCGACTTCTGATCTGGCGTGGAGAGTGACCTCAACTGCGTGACTGTTAGTTGCGTGTAAGGTGTTGAATGTTGATCTTCCAAACACAGCACTTATCTAGCACTGAGGAAGTTTGAAGATTTACGTTACGTTACTTCATATTCTTTAGAGTGCAAGATATTGTCGCTTGCTTACAAGTGATAGTTTTCCATTAATGACAATATGTTTCCTGTTGTCCCTTTTTCAGTTTGATGGTTTTAAGGATTAATAACTGGTAAAAAGCAATTTATCTTGCTCTAATTAATGGGTTATTTTTCTAGTTTCAAGTTTGCTCTAGAAGTTACAACCTTAAGCGTAGGATTTGGACTATAACTGAACTAGGTTGCATTAGACCAGAATTAGCACATTTATACAAATGTTTCTTGATAGCTGACTGCAGATGCATTAATTATAATTCCAAGTGCAGTGGTTAAAGAACGTACCAGGATCACCAGTTTATCAAAATTTATACCCATTCTCTATATATACTTCTTCTCTAGATGTAGTAAAAATAGTTGAGCATTCTGATGAAGTTTTAGCACAGACGCTGAATTTTCTACCAGCAAGGGCCAAGGAACATTTGAGTGCTGATCCTAGTTGCCTTCTATCAATAAGGAGCAGCTCTGAAATATACTGTTAAGCAAAATTTCTACTTTCTCAAGGTCCATCTATGTCAGCTGACTTGTGGGGGACAACCCATGAATGCCGAATTGACTGAACCTAGAGAAAGTCAAAGTCCGTCACTGGTTGCTGTAAAAATACTACGTCAGAATCCATCTGAACAAGACTGGTAAGCGAGATCAAAAGCTAACTAAGTATGGTGCAATGGTGCATACTGTGAATGTCCTTTAGGTTTACTTGAAATTGAAGCAGCCTTTTGAAGAAAGTGTAACCTTTCAGTTTGGTTTCCAAGGTTTTTAGTCTTCGTTCATTATGAAAGCTATAGTATCTGATACATGCAAAGAAAACAGACACTTAGAAATGAATTTTGTTACTGGAATTTGATATAGCGCACCTTCGAGGTTGCAGACTCAGGAGTGCTCCCAGTCCAATCCTGGTCGAATAAGACAGTCTTAAGTACCGTGAAAAATGAGACAGAGAGAGAGACCAATGTGCATTCCAGAAACTGATGTAGGTTCAGTCTTGGGTTAAGTGAAGTGTATCACTGGCAAATGCAGCATTGAGTTTCTAGTACTCAAGTGAAGTGTATTATTGGTTACATTACCTGACTATGAAGCGGTTATGTCACTGTGAAAATCAATTAAGTGAGTCACTAGCAGTTATAGTGAATCCCTGTTTAGTCAACTGAATCACTGGCAAGTGTAGTGAATTACTGGCAACAGGTTACGCTTTACAGTAACTTGTTCAGAAAATACTTTGGAATTCATGGAACAAATCGTATACATGTATGTAGGTCTATTTATAGCTATGGTAGTTACAACACTTTTCTGCAGTGTAAAAATTGTGAAAAAATAAGGGGGGCGGGGGGTTGGACCATTATCCACTTGGAATCGGGGTGTGAAAAATAGACTTTAACATGGGGATCTAAGAAAGACTGGGGGGTTGAAAAAACTTGAAACCCCCAACCCCCCGGCAATTCTCACCCTGCTTTTCTGTCATTTGTACCTTTTTACTTTCAGGCTGGATTTCCAAAAGGAGCTGAAAATCCTGTCTCATCTGAACGACCCAAATATCTTACAGGTATTTGGCAGATGTATTCAGAGTGGAGTACCTGCCATTGTCTTGGAGTACATGGTGCATGGAGATCTATTCCAGTTCCTTAAAGACAGCCTTCTCGAGAATTCCACACCTGACACTGCCAATGCGAAACGATGTCTCAGGTAGATTAGATGCAAATTTACACTTGAAACTAGGATCTGAGGCAAAATGAATTTAATCTATTTTGTTGTTAAAATATTCAGTTTTCTGGCAGTAAACATCGTCATTTTTGGCAAAAATTAGATTCCCGGGCAGAATTTGTTTTAATTCAAAACTATTCAAATATTGTTATACTTAAATTAAGAAACGTAATTGTTTAATAACATGTGCGTTGGTCAGTGCGCTAAACACCTTTGGCCGTTCTGAAGGTCCTCTGGCAGTGATCTTTTGAGGAGAATCTGAGAGCTGCAGACATCACAATGCAAGGTGTCTTGATGCCAGACAATTACCTGCAACCCACATTATCGAATGGTTGCCCATCAAAGAACACGTACTGTCCAGCCACTCGGCATCAAAGTTACTTCTTTCTTATGTCATTGAAGTGACACTAAATGCCTGAGAAATTGAGAATGCTATGGCCACATCCTTGGTGTATCCTCTCATCCTCTGCCACCAGCAGCAAACATAAATCTGGTGAAAGACAGTCAGTCACTAAAGCCAAACAGTTTAGCAGGGTCATTTTTGGTGATTAAGAGTCTAATCATAGGCCACACAATGTGCTGTCTGACTATGTGTGTGACCATTAATTTATGACTTTTATGTAATGATTTAATAATTTTAATTAGGGATTTCAATGTAGCTGTGAGATTTCCTTGTGTGTTTTATTGCACAGCTACGGCAGCCTCATTTATATGGCAATGCAGATTGCCTCCGGTATGAAGTACCTCGAGAGTCTGAACCTCGTTCACCGAGACCTTGCCGCACGCAACTGCCTTGTTGGTCAGAAGTACATGATCAAAATCGCAGACTTTGGAATGAGTCGCAGCATCTACAGCAACGATTACTGCGATTGGGACGGAAGCGACCTGCTGCCAATCAGATGGATGGCGTGGGAGTCTATCCTGTTGGTAATGAATGTTCTTGATGTAATAATTCGTATAGTCTGTGTGTGCATTTGTTATAGCGCCCCTTCAGGGTTTATACTCAGAAGCACTCCTGACTACAACTCGGACACTGAATCAGAGTTTCAAGCCGAAGCGCTGAGCAATTCGAGTGAAGGACTTGCCCAAGGTCCCTACGAGGTGGCTTGAGGTGGATTCAAACCTGCAACCTTCCGTCTGCAAGGCAACGAACATACCCAATGCACCACCGTTCCCCACATAAGTCGTCAGTATAGCACTGGTGTGATGATGTGCAGTGTACGAGTCTATGTTAGAAGAAATTCTGTGACTCGAGTTTTACAGAGGGTGCAGAATGCAGATAGAGTCAAACCCCAAAACAGATTTATGACTTGCTGAGGTTACTTTTAATGCAATCTCCTCGGCTGTGTATGTTTCTTTATCTTAGAAAGTATTAAATAATAAAAAAATCTAGACGATAATGTTGGTCACTTTGAACACATGCTTCAGGGTCGGTTCTCTTGCAAGACCGATGTCTGGTCGTTTGGAGTGACGCTTTGGGAGATTCTCGGACTTGCTCGCGAGCGGCCGTTCAGCTCTCTGACGAACGAAGAGGTGATCGATAACTGCGAGCACATTCATATCGGTGACGGAATGGAGCGCTCGCTTTCACAACCGTCCGTCTGTCCAAAGGAAGTCTACGATCTGATGCGACAGTGCTGGAGCCGAGAAGATGCGCAGAGACCGACGTTCCGAGAAATTCACATGTTCCTCCAGCGCAGGAACTTAGGCTACGATCCGGAAAATGACGACACGTCGGGTTTTAGAAGGATTCCGTAAATGCGCGTGCAGTGACGCTGTAATTATTTTTTAATATTTTTGCAGTTGACTTTTGTTGTAACTACAGCTTGATTATCTTGTTGGGTACATTTAGTGAAAATATTTACAATAATTTTGTGAAGTAAGCATGCTGCAAAGTATTTACAAATGTGCTGATGAACAGCTGCACATTTCAGAATTACCACGCGATGCTTTGGGTTATGTTGGGTGTCATGATGCATTGGCTTAAAAAGGTTGGAAGTGACCAGCTCTGTGCTTCACACCCGACATGGACAAAATGGTGGAACCTGGCCTGTACCTGTTCAGTTTCAGATTACTTGAGGTCTACTAAGAAACGTACCAAGAATAGAATTTGATGTAATCATGTTGAAATGGCAATGCATCTGAAAGTAGCATACCACTGGTGATTATGAGATTAGGTATTATGTAAATAAGCGTGAATAGTAAAGAAATTGTGGAGACGTTAGTAACTTTCTGTAAGCTTGAGATTGGACATTTGTCTGTATGGAGTACAGCCTTTAAAGTACATCTTTTGTTGCTGTTCAGTTGTTGATGACCACAGTTGATTAGAATATTGGATGAATGCACTGTTTCCCAGACAGCCAGAAATCGCAGTGCCCGTACCATGCCAACCTACTTAGCCCACAGCGGCAAACTCGGGGCTCACGGCATCTTCGCCCATCTGGAAACGCCCATCGTACCTCATTCGGCCCAATAGAGTAGCCCAATAGGGGGGCGGATGATCTTTCCCAAACAGGCCCAACGTATATTCTTCGCCTCATTGAGCACCGCGCGGTGCATAGGTTGCGCCTATGAATTTATCTGCCGGCCCAGCGGTGTATAAGTGCGGGCTTCTATTCATTGTTATGGCGTCGGCGTCTAGGGGCCCACTGGTGTAAATTCATCGCTATCTGTCGGCGCGGCATTGGTGTTTGTAAGGGGCCACCTATTGCTCCCCAGGCTACCATCGCACTGTCTATAATGGCCTTTATAGGGCCGCTATTGGCAAATGATCGGCCGCTGTCGGCGCTATGAGGTTGGCTGTACTTGGGACTATGGGTTGCCATCCATTCTGCCTACGGTCAGCCCTCACAATGCCTCTAATGGCAATATGAAGACCAGGTGTAGACCTATAAATGTGGTTGTAACCGATTCTCAGGTGAATTTCTGCAATTTCCAATCACAAAATTAATCCCACAAGAACCCTGACATCTGAGATTCGATTTAGGAGCCCAAATATACTTCTTACATGCAATAGAAAAACGCAAGTTGCCATGAAAATAATTTTTAACAAAGTTCACACCATTCATTGTATTAAAAATAAAAACAATATTTATGACAGTAACACATGCAATACATTTTCAAAATCATTAATTCCATTCAATTGGCAAGAGGAATATTATCCAGCTAAATTTATAATGCAAGATTAATTATTTAAACAGTAAGACTTCTGAAATGTCAAAATCATTCATTTATCTAGAGACTTGAATCAACATTTCACTCAGAGAAAATTGAGATTGTCGGAAACAAAAGCTTATCCAACAGACTGAGTTCAGCTAAAGTAGGGCAATATAAATCAAATTAAAAGGAGAAAATGCAACCAAAAAACAGTCATACAACCAATATTCAATTGTTAAAATGCATGATACAACAGTCTTTATAATTATCACACATTAGATAAAAATGATTTGTGCAAAAATTGAATTTATTTACTTGAAAAACTTAATTAATAAATCTATTTAAAAATGAGAATGTTAAATATTAAATTTTAAATGTTTTAGAGAAATGACTACATACACACAAACAGAACAAATGCATTCCACAAAAAGTTTACTAGCCTTCTGTTTATAACCACACAAATTAGATAATGAAGGTAAAAAAGTATCCTCAGAGCTAATTAAATTAGGGCGATATTTAAAAAATCTTTATTACATTTTTGAGTGCTAATTATAAGCGAAAACAATGTTTTAGCGAACCACTCATAAATACACATTTGTTCATAACAAGATATCAAATTGATTATTATTTCTAGTTACAACAACACCCTGATTTAAACACACTAGCATATTAAGAATAATAATAAAAATCAAAGCAACATCATTCTGATTGCATGAAAAATACAATTTTCCTCTTAAATACATTTTCAACAATTCTTCAGCACACCGCCCCCTTGACAATCATTGCATACATTAACAATCATGTTTACTGAAACGCAAACCATGTGTCAATAGAACCGCAGGTCGCACAATTCAAAAATAGGTCATTGGAAATAGCTCAAATAATCATATAGTTGCTGTTTTTACACTAAAACAATATCATCTCTGCACATATAAAACAAAACATGCATTGGCAGCAAAAAAATAAACAAAAAGTTGACAAATTTGGAGTTAGTGCTTTTGCGCTCAAAGAAGATGGCATTCATTCATTCATTCAATTTATATAGCGCCTCTTCAAGATATCTACTCATAGGCACTCTCGGCGCTAACTAGCCCAAATGATATTAATTAATAGTCATAGCGAGCGAAAAATAACACGTTGCAAAACAAAACAGTTAGCTGAGAGACACCTGTGGCGAGCCCTCACAAACACGTAGAGTTGACCATCGGATCCCCGTAGACAGCTGGTAGATGGCAGGGCATATATATATATACATATATATATGGCATATATAGTCTTATATAACAACACAAACATCAGCAATAACACTTAACAGAATAAATACATGTCCCCCATCTAAAATGAAATGAGTAATCACAGAAACATAAAATTAAATGGATAAAATAGAGAAATAATTATCAACCATAACAATAATAATCCTGTGAAAACGTATTCATAATTTTATGTAACCGCAGCGTAAATATTTCCACGTTCAGAAACTTTCACACCAATCTCATAAACACTGAAAAACCTGGCTTTTAATTAAATATTAAACCTCTAAATAACACTTTAAGAGGGGTTTTGGAGTATATAACGGCAACACTGTGGCATATAAAGGGTGGGTAAAAAAAAGAACACCCCTAAGGTTTTTTGCCAATATCTTGGCCAGAAGTAAGAATTTCGAAATGAAATTTTACAGGCTTAAAGACATTTCATATTTACACACGATGGCCAGATTTCATCACAATATTTCAAACAGAACAAAAGTTATATCACTTTTAGTGACGCCACCCACCATTTTTTGAAGATTTAAAAGCGTATCACAAAAAAGTAGCAAAAACGCAGTTTTATTAAGTCTCGTCTCAAATAATTGTTATCAAATAGCTTTGATTTTGCCAGGTGATCATTATAATTACTTTTTTTAAACAGGGTACAAGCGTAGCTGCACATCACTGAGAAGTCACTTAGCAAGATTACAATCAAGTTGGTAAATAAGGAATCTGTCAGATTATTAATTTTGCTATTAATGCTGCACATCACTGAGAAGTCACTTAGCAAGATTACAATCAAGTTGGTAAATAAGGAATCTGTCAGATTATTAATTTTGCTATTAAAGCAGTAAAATTCAAATTTCTTTAAAAAAATGGCTAACGTGTCAATGACAGACAAAATATGTATTCAGACAACTCTTGAACAAGATCCTGGAGATGTAAGGCTATGAGCAACGTTTACTCTGATAAACAGTGAGAGTCTAAACATTAAGAGTTAAGCTGAGATTTGCCGTGAATGAAAGGAGATCGGCTCAATGTCGATTGGTCTGGTATCATTGAGAAAGCCAATGGCCCCAAATCTCCGGATTTGAACCCGATGGATTGATAATTAATTGCGGAGAAATATCACAATCTGCAACCAAAACCAAGAGCGGTAAGAGAATTGATGAGCGCATTGGAGTTGAAATGGGAAGATTTGCCTAAAGTTGTAATGCATCAACAGGTCCATCAAGAACTTTGCAGAGACTCAAAATAAGTTTTGGCATTGGTAGTGCTTCCACTATCAAGTTCATTTCACAATAGTTATTTGAGATGACACTTAATAAAATCGTGTTTTTATTACCTTTTCTTGTGTTACGTTTTTGAATCATCAAAAAAGGTGGGTGGCTTCACAAAAAGCGATATAGCTTTGTTTTTTTAAAAATAGTTTGATGAAATCTGGCCATCATGTGTAAATATGATTTGTCTTTAAGCCTGTAAAATTTCAATTTCGAAATTCTTACTTCTGGCCAAGATATTCGCAAAAAAACTAGGGGGTGTTTTGTTTTGGCTCACCGTGCAGACAGTGTAAAGTGCACGAACACAGCATAAGTTCCCACAACCCACCCAAGGGTCGGCTTAGCCAGACATTGGGCACAGATGCACTGGTAAAATGACCAGGACGTTATCGACCCTTGCATGACTGCCAGTTAATTTTGACTCTCCTAAATTGTGATCAATAGTTCAATTGACACTATGAAGTTTAATCTGACTGTGGCATAAGTTTTAAATAATAAAATATATAATATCTTTGTGTAATTTCAAGCTGCATTGCGATTACAATTTATAGTATGAACAAATGACAAGTTATACTTCAAGAGTCAAATTTAACCGACAGCCATGCAAAGCTTTCATAATGCTTCACTGCCTTTTAATTACGCCATCTGCCAAATGGAAGGTTGAGCAGACCTTTGGGAGGGTAGAGGGAAGCAATCCCGCAAAGATGCACTTTCGTCCCAGAGTGCTGCCATTATCCTAAACCTTAGCCATAATATTAAACAAATATATATGTATATAAATACACAATTACACACACAATCACACATACATAAATGACCGTGGTGCTGCACGGTGGTGTAGCGGTGGCGTCGTTGCCTTGGAGCTGGAAGGTTCGAATCCACCTCACCGCGTAAGGACCTTGGGCAAGTCCTTCACTCACAATTGCTCATTGCATCAGCGTGAAACTCCGATGCAGTGTCCGCTCTGCATTCGTGGATCGCCGCCTCTGAGTGAAGAGAGCTTGAAGGGGCACTATAACAAGTGCACATACAAACAAACAAAATACATCTATACACAATTAAAATATTTGAAAACTAAAATAAACAAGATTATATGAGGTCATAATATACAATAATACAATACATTATTGGAATGTAGCTAGATATAATTATTACTTTAGTAAACAGGGAGTAGCGTTCCATGCTGTAGCATACCCACATTTAATATAGCAAGGCAAAAGAGCATTATAGCATTAACTGCCTAGCGCAACAGTCGTTTATGCTGTCAATGGCTTGGGAATGGAAGTTATAGTGGGTGGATTTGGTCCGAGGTTGGAAGATAATGCCACTCCATGTGGATGATAGGAATTCGACGCTCCTCTCCTGCATCTCGTTGCTCCTCGGGAGTAGAGATCCTCGCTGCTCAATGGGATTTGTTGTTCCTCTTCAAGATCACTGCCATGCTTATCGGAAGTGTGAACCATCACCAACCAATGACCGCCGTAAAACACCGACAGTTCATAGCGTCTTTTTCTTCCAACAGCTCTATGTATTGTCCTTCGAAACCATACTTTGATCTTTTCTTCAGCTGTCATGTAATCTGCAAGGGCAGTGGGTTCATTCATGTGAACAGCATCTACAGCGGTAATGACAAAAGCAATTAATTTTAAACAATTAGTCTTTCTTTGGGTGAAAATGAGCAATGCAATTGTTATTCCACAAAAAGTGTTCAGGACTATACCTCCTATACTGGCCTAACCATCACAACACTTTCGTGAGGTACTCAAAGGTGTCATAGGAGGCTGTTAGATGCATACATACACAATCAGCGTGGCCAAACATTTAATAATATTTTTCTTTATTGGATTCATACTGGAAAACGCAGTATGTTTACATGAAACAATCCTAATTAATGTCAATCTTAAATAAAGAACAGACAGCCTGCAATGACAGGAATAGCAGCCTACAAAGCAGATCTATCCTATGGGGAGGCTTCGATATTCGAACTCAGCACCGCTGATCTTCACACCAATGTGCTACCCAATGTGCCACCCAAATATACACTGATACTAAATAAATATACAGTGTGGCCACAGAAATATGACATAAGAATTCCCTAAGTTTTCTAGAGGCAACTTCTAACATTTCAAGAGAGTGTTTTAATCACTGTCTTATTAATATTAAGATTTAAAATCAATTTTTTTGGCGGCCGACTTCGCCCCTTATAGCACACCTTTCCCTGCCGTAATTTTTATTTATCATCACTGCATCTTTTTCTGTGTAATACCGCACATCAAATAATTAAATATTTATTTCATAAATTTTATATAACATCTCCTCAAGGTAGATTACTCATAAGCGCTACAGCGCAACCATGGCACACAAAACAAAATACTATAGAAGAGCAGATCTCGACAACCCGGAAAGGCAGCCATGGAATCTTAGTATTAACCTCAATGTGCATAAGACTGGATGATCATTTCTTACCAACTCTTGCTCCTAGTTCTGCCCATAATTTACATTTTTAAGGAGTGTCATAGTACTTACAGTCATGAGCAAAAGGTTACGACCGGCATATTTTAATGAATATATATTGAATGAAAAACAAGCAACTTTTGATAAACAGATTATTTATACCGTCTGAAATACCTATTTGATATTTTATGTCATTACACACAACTGGGGAAAAAATTTTAACTTACAATTCAATCTTTTATCAGCAATAATAGTTCAACTGTGTTAAAGTGTTGATTTTGGTGAGTTTAATTCATAACTCCAATAAAACACCAATTGACATCGACACACAGTGTCCAAAATCAATCATTATTTCCATTGTTTTTCACTGTCAGTGAGTTGTTTAATGTCACCACAATAAGAAATAACACTGAAGGTCAGTATTTGTATCATGTGATAACCTTTGTTTTTATAAACAGTTTGAATGCCCTGATTGGGCAAGTTTTCGACAGAACTCAGGTGTTATCTAACACAGCCTTAGGAGTGACATTTTTAAGCAGAGACTTTCTGCTTCATCCAAATATTCTCAATAATATTTTAGTCTGGACTGCTACTAGGTTATGGCTCCAGGAAAGGAATGTCCTGCATCAGGCAGTATTTGACAGGGCTCCTTTGTACCAATACATGGTGCTCCATCCTTTTTGGAAGTGGCTGATGTTATGTACGGTGATTAATTAGGGTTGCAGTTTCTCTTTTAAAATGTTATTATATACAGTTCCATTTATCCTGGTGTTCTCTGGCAATCTAGAATACATTCTTTCGGGCAACCAGCACTGCTCTCCCACACCATGACCTTCAGTGCCTGCCTCACCATTGGTATAGCATGCTTGGGATTACACCTTAGTTTGGGGCTAGGCGGCCATCTCACATACCAGCAGTAACTGTTGAAATGTGTGAATAATAATATAATTAATAATAATAATAATAACAATAATAAAAAGACAATTTATATAGCATCATTTTCACCCGAAAACATCAGCCACTTCCAACAGGATGGGGCACAGTGTCATGACACAAAGGCCAACAAATCCTGCCTAAAGCAGAAGGGCATTCCACTGCGCTGGAAGCATGACCTGCTGGCAGTCCAGACTTGAACACTATCCACACGACAGTGCCAATGAAGAAACAGATGCTTCCTCTCGTCATGATCCAACTTCTGGGGCTAACTTCTTCAACTGGATTAAGGCTGTGTGTGCGAGAATCTCTTGGAAGGGAATAGGGACAAATGAGTGGGTATGCACAGAAATTGATATCGAAAACGATGAGTCGTTACAACAAATAGTGCCAAGAAGAAAGTTGGGTTTCTTTTATCATGTTATGCGCTCAAATGGACTGGAAAAAGATATGATGCTGGCATGCGGAGAGGGAAGGAGAAAACAAGGGTTGCCAAGGAAAAGGTGGTTGGTCAAGGTAAAAAAACAACAGGCTTGAATCTGGAAGAACTAAGGGAAGCGACATCAGAAAGAAAGAAATGAAAAAGGCTGGTCATGATGGTCGCTAGAGTTCAAGAAACTGACAGCACAAGGTGACAACGTGTGTGTGTGTGTGTGAGATAACACCTGAGTTCTGCTGAAAATAGGAATCGATGCCGAAGTGCATTCAAACGGTTATTAAAAACACAGAATATCACAGTAAATACTGACCCTCAAATGCTATGTCTTATTGTGGTGACATTAAATGACACCTAATCAAAACAATGGAAATTATTTATTTTAGGCACTGTCTGTGTGTCAATGTCAATCAGTGATTTAATCAACATTGGAAACTGGCCAAAATTCACATTTTCACACAAATAAACTATAAATACAGATCAAAGATTCATTTGTAAGTCTTGATTTTCACTCACAGTGGAGTTTATTTGTATGTACACCTGTTATAGCGCCCCTTCAAGCTTTCTACTCAGAGGCGCTTCCGATGGCAGCGCGAACACGGCATCGGACTTTCATGTCGAAGCACTGAGCAATTGGAAGTGCAGGACTACACGGCGACTTGAGGTGGATTTGAACAGGTCTGCAACCCTTCGACTGCAAGGCCATGAACATACCCACTACACCACCATGCCCACAACTGAGTGTGATGACATTATACATCAAATAGGCAGTTTAGACAGTGACTAAACAAACACTAAGCAAAAATGGCCCAAATTTTAAAGAGAATGCATGAGAACCAAGCCTATAAATAAAATTCTGAATATCACCAGTGCCACAAGTTGAAAAAATCCACAAGAAATGAACTATAAAAAAACATCCATCGTGGCCATGCACCAAGACTTTCTATTTGATCTTAAGTCAACGGCCCATTTTTATCTTTAAGGTTACTGATATTGATTTGAACAAGTAACAATTTACCAGATTTTTTCTTTAGGTCAGCTTCACATGAACGAGTCGGGCAGTCATGTGGCAAACAACTCTCGTACTGTCCAGTGGTAGGTCAAGGCCTTCTGGCAAGGTTGGAACGTGTATTCAGGCCACCTGTCAAGCAGAAACATGGCAAAGTACACCTTTTCATTGACAGTTATCCACTGTATGCGGCCTAGTGATGACCGCCCTATCAATGATCATCAAAATGCAAAACAGAAAATAAACACTCAGTCATCCAAATATCATACACCATTATCAGAATTGGGTAAACGTGAGGGTCGGTTAGGGCTCAGGTTAGGCGTCGTGAGGGTCGGTTAGGGTTAGTTTTAGGATTAGGGTTAGTTTTAGGGTTAGTGCAGTCATTCTGCTGAAATTGAAGCTGAATTGATGAACAATGTCGTCGATGGTCGCGCTCTAATTTTATTGCATTCGTTGGCAGCCATATTGTTTGGAGTACGGGCAGCCAGTCTGCACGTTTACCAAGTATTCGATTTCCCGAAACTAGCTTTTAGTAGAATCTGGGACTAATAATAATTATGATATTAGGGTAAACACGCACACTGAGTGCCCGTACTCCAAACAATATGGCTGCCAACGAATGCCGTAAAATTAGAACGCGACCGATCGACGACATCGCAAAATGCATCTCAACATGCAAAGCGTGAGGGTCGGTTAGGGCTCAGGTTAAGCGCCGTGAGGGTCGGTTAGGGTTAGTTTTAGGGTTAGTGCAGTCATTCTGCTGAAATTGAGGCTGAATTGATGAACAATGTCGTCTATAGGTCGCGCTCTAATTTTATCGCATTCCTTGGCAGCCATATTGTTTGGAGTACGGGCACTCAGTGTGTGTGTTTACCGATATTAGTACCATGTAGAATACAGGGACTTCGGACCGCGTGCTTCGATGTGTATCGTAATTAGATCCACATCAGAAGTGATATCTTTATGCAACAAAGAAAAGACAAACGAAATATAAACTCACCGTTTTAACGTCAGGACTATAAATTGCTAAGGCAAACAAACCGCATGGAAAATATCACATTGACCGCTTCGCCATTTCCCCCGCTTAATTACGCCATTGTTCCGGTCCCCGGATGTACACCATAGACATCTTACATGATATGTAAGATGCGCACTCGCTTATTTTAATTAGGTAAGTAAGGGTGCTCCATTAAAAGCAAGCGAACATTACTGTAAGCCCTTTATATGTCGATGTTTTACTAATGGCGATAAAGAACGGTAATTACGAGAACATTTTACGAATATTATACACTGCCATATACACTAAGTGGTGCCCCCATTATGATTTGACTCTTGCTGAGAATGCAGATAAATTTTGTTTGTAAATAGGCCTAAGAAGTTGTTGTGCGCTAGACCTAAAATTTAAAACCTTACTAATTTAACTCTCGACCGTTTAGAACAGTGTCAGATCCTATTTTCGCAGGATACTGCATACATTTTATGCAGCTCTAACAATGCTAGCAGATGGAAAATATAATTAGGCTATACGACAAGGACAAAAGCATGCCAAACGTGATTTCCATTTCGAAGGGCTCGATACGCCTAGGCCTATATCTGAAACATGTTTCCGAACTCGCATTTCTTCAGTTAGTGCATTTCGATGGCATTTCATTAAAGACTTGTCTTTTCCAAGCTGTTCCTACTGACAACGCGGTAATTGATAGAATTCATGTCACCTATGCATGCACGCATGCTTGCAGGCATGGATGCATGCACGTAGCCTATGCATGCATGGATGCATCATGCATGCATGGAATCATGGATGCATGCATGGATGCATGCACGCATGCATGCATGCATGCATGCATGTATGTACGTACGTAGGTGTGTATGTATGTATGTATGTATGTATGTATGTATGTATGTATGTATGTATGTATGTATGTATGTATGTATGTATGTATGTATGTATGTATGTATGTATGTATGTATGTATGTATGTATGTATGTATTTATTTATTTATTTATTTATATATGTGGCTTCAAACAAAATGTGTGTATGTATGCATGTGTGTATGCATGTATGTGTGTGTATGTATACATGTTTGTGTGTATGTATATATGTATGTATGTAGCGTGTATGTAGTATGTATGTGTGTATGTGTATGTGTGTATGTATGCATTATGTATGTATGTGTGTATGTATGTATGTATGTATGTATGTATGTATGTATGCATGTATGTATGTATGTATGAATGTATGCCTGTGTATATGTATGATCACTTGCTATTGCGCCTGTATAAATTACTACTCAAAGGCGCGCCCTACTATACCGCGCGGACAATGAATCGAGTTTCATGCCGAAGGGCATGAGTAATTGCGAGTGAAGGACTTGCTCACGGCCCGTGTATACGCGGCAGCGTGAGATGGATTCGAAACCTCGACTTTCTGGCTCAAAGCCACAAAACATCACCGAATCCCAAAATGTAGGCCTATATACCACTTGTATAAGCTTAGGTTTAATCTACTCTTAAAATTTTACAGGAGCATATAAGGCCTACGAAGAAGTGGTCTTATTTGCGTCCGTCAAGTGTGTATGTATGCATCGTATATTGCTCACTATCCTAAATGGCCTACAAAGCACCAGTCATAATATTATACTTTTATATAGAGGTCGTTGGCGCCAAGATAAACCTTGCAGCGCACGTGTAAGGAAATCCGTTGCTAAATAGCCTATACTGAGGTTCCTTTGTTTGAGGCCAATGCATAATTTGAAACCTGGGCTGCGCTACTACCTCCTCTCCCCACGCCTCTCCTCTTGTTTCCCTATTGAATTCACGGCAGCGTCCCACCCTTCCACACCTCCCACGCAAACTTTGTGGGCTGCGCTGCTACCTCCTCTCCCCACGCCTCCCTTCTTGTTTCCCTATTGAATTCACGGCAGCGTCCCACCCTTCCACACCTCCCACGCAAACTTTGGCTGACAGGCCAATTTCGTGAAGTCTGCGATAGCAGGCTGTTGGGCCCCAATCTTGCCCCCATCTCGCCCCATCTCGCCATTCAAAATGGGTGGCCATTGGGTGGGCCACTATGGTCAAGATTAAGCACACTCGATTGTTCGGCAGTCGGTGAGATCCTGGCGAAGTGGTGGAAGCCCGCACTTGGCCGACGCCAGCATGTATACCACCAATTGCTCCAGTGGGCCTTCATCTGGGTGATGAGGCAGGCTGTCTGGGTTAGGCCTTGCTTATTAGCTCTTCCTGTGAAGTATACAGACTGCAGAGTTTAGATGATTATGTTGCTATTTTTGTTACTGTCTTTGTTGTCTTCCATTGATCATGAATAAAGTTTGAAGCGTTACACTTGATAACTATAACTGACGGAACCTTAATAGCGATAAGTATGTTCCAGGGTCACAAGTACAGTCTTTTGGGAAGGGAGTTTAGATGGATGACATCTCTGTTTCAATGGGGAAAAGAAGTTTAGGAGGAATAACATTTCCTTTTCATTAGGGAATGGGAGTTTAGGGTGAGTGACATTTCTGTTTCAATGGGGAAAGGGAATTTAGGAGGAATGACATAAATTTCTGTTTCAATGGGGGGGAAGGAGTGTAGTAGGGAATGACATTTGTGTTTCAGTGACGACCGAGAATTTATTGGGAGCGATGAGTCCCGCCGATGACCAAGATGAATTAAGGTAGGGCCTAATAATGGCCAAATGGTTGGTGTAGGCTTAGGCCTATGTGTAATACTTGAGCACACTGCATGTGTTTTGTAGCTAGTTTTAGTAGCCTATTAAGTAAATCTGTGAACTCAAAAAGTAGGTTAGTCACATCAAATGTTTTTCCTTATGCTGGTAAAGGAGTCAATAGAGAGGACGCACAGTTCTTGCTGAGCCCAAATAAGAAGATGCCTTGCAAAAATATCCGCCATGGCCCCTTTCAATGGTTTTCTGTGAAACTCGGATGGATCATGGAGAAAGATAGGCCGACGTGATGTCGTGGTCTGCTTGATCTCATGAATACGAACGTATAGTTAAGCACTTAAACTTAAAGCATAATTTATTCAGGTCGGATATAACGCTTGATGAGTTGAATATTTGCCTAGACTAAGTGCTGTCAAACAATTTGAGGTAGGCTAGGTTCAGGCACATAGGCCTAAATGACACGAGTCCGGCACAATCGCATCCGCTATTGAGCGGTCGATGTTGTATAGACTCTAGAGTATAGACCAACTAAGCAGGCCTGCCATTCATTTGAAGTTGACCACCAAAGATCAAGATCAACATCCACCAAAAGACCACCATGGAATCAGCAATAAATGGAAGATAGGCTACCAAAGACTTAGCCTATGTTGATAGTGCGCTGTAGGCAGTAGCCTATGGCGTCACTGAAATCATTCTTCTGACAGTTGGATGAGGATTGATAATTGGCTATTCGTATTTGTTCGTATTTGAGCGTCCGCTGAAAGATGTCACTCTACTAATATAAAAGTCTATCGAGAAGTTAATTAGAATCAATCAATTTATGACAATTTTATGTGTTCACCCTAGCGTATATTCGCAATTCGTAATTGGGTCATCACAGTGTTGAATCAAGAATGTAATGACTATGGTGCACATGTAACTAGCGACATCTTGTGTCGTGGAATTGTGGGCTTAATAAGGTCATCGTTGTTTGGTTGATAAAAGTTTATTTTCTTAAAAGGTAAAACTCTTTTGTGGCTAATGGTAAAAGTGTATTTTTGCCTTTATTTATGGTTTATTCTTTATTATCCGTATTATGTTAGTAAAAGGAATCAAATTTGTCCAAACCTCATTGCCCGCAATTATTGTAATAGATTGCTTCTGCGACTGAAGAGCTGAGTCGCTGGAATCATGTCATACATAATTATTATTATGCAAATAAAATTTATTGTTCGAATAGTGTTAGGCCTAGTTTCTGATAGAGATCCAGGTAGACAGACGGAGGCTACGGTGGTTGATTGGAAATGAGCGGCGTGAACAATGTCACATTTAGGTAACGTAATTCCGAATTCGGGAATGCATTGATACCACAAATCCCGGGATTGACAAACATGGAGTCCCGTATTTCCTGAACTACAAATTCGTATATTAAAATATACGAATACACATCGACTACATCGATGACAAGTCGACTGCGTTAGTCTTCATTCATTAGTAGACGCTAATACGACAAGTAGGAAGTTGTCGGTAACACAGTTTAGCGTATGAAAATCGTTGGATTTAGTGAAATTCGATATCGGGATCCATTCGAAATTCGGTTTTGGGAATTCGGACAACACCCCCTACCAACCGCAGCCCATGATGGAATGCATTGAATATGTAAGCAATGAATGCACATTTTAATAACATCAAACAAATGAAAGGTCCAAATCACACATTCTATTGTCTTAACACTAGGTGTCCAGAGTTGTTTCAGACATTTGCAAAAGGTTCATTGTGTGTTTAGCATATGAGTATATTTTTCAGTAGTTATCTTTGAAGGGTTTTTCTAGTACTTGTTATAATTATTTCTTCACTGTTGGTATGTTGTCTGCAAGCAAGAAATTACTCAGTTCTGACAATGACATTGTGAAAGTGCAAAGACTTTGTGAGGGTCACATTACCTCTGCGAGTCATTTTAAAGAATCACTCCAGTCTTTTAAGTGACTTAGGAAAAAATTGCTTTCTTAGTGAAGATGCTGAATTTATGTTTCGTTTTTGAGAAGTGCCTTGTATTACTTGATCTTTATTTGTACCGTCCTTCAAATGGTCATTTTTAAGTGGTAAAGATGATTAAGCACCACACGGCTCTCTGAGGAGAAATGGGCTTTGCAAAATCTTTCTTTGCATTACCTGACATGACATTGTTAAATTGCAATGGGTGGATAGGTTTTTGCTCTCCTCTAGTCACTGTGGGAATTCTTATTAATTACCTAATTAATTCGATAGTCTTTTTGGTAGAGTGCAACACTTTACTTCCTGTTCAATTTTGGACATTCAATATTGCCCTTGAAATATATGTGAGACAAAAGAGCAAGCAGATGCAACGAGTTGCATGGTCATTGGTCTGGTTACTTTGTTTAATGTTGAGACAGTAGATGCCATAATTTTTACCTGTTAGTTGTAGCATCTGAGATTAGTTTATAATAATAATCGTAACATTATGCTGCTCTTCCAATTAAAGATAATTTTGCATTCACAGCAGATTATACAGAATTTTTTTTTTTATAACTAAAAAAGGCTCAAGATTTGAAGGATGAAATGAATTTCGTATGCCAAAATGATGCAAGCGGCTAGTGTATTTAATTTGCAACACTACAATTATAATTATGCAGCTATCCTCTGTACAAGGTTCGATTTGTTTCATGTTTTCTGCTTGTTATAAATTTTATGCCTTGTGCTTTCAGCCTTTCACATAAGATATTAGGTCTGTAATTTTTTATGTAAATAGAACTGGCCTAGTATGCCCAAATAATAATAATTTACAGTAACGCAAAAAAGTTTTTCAAATATTTATTAGTTCACAAAATTAATTACACCACCTAAATTTCTGCAAAATTTCATGCAAGAAAGTTTGTGAAAATATTTAGATTGCAGTTTAACGCTTGCATATATGTTTGAAAAACTTTTACTTTTGTCAATTTGTGTGTTTGACTGCTTATTTTGCATTTGAATGCTATGTATTGTCCGCATATCTCAGCATTGTTTAGATCTACATGTATGCAAAAATAGAAACTTGGTACAATTGCAAATATTTTAGTTTGTATATAGTCTATCTGATAGATCTTTTTGGTATAGGTTTTTCTCTTTCCCGTTGTTTGGTTCCTTCTGGTATAATCAAGTGACTTGCGAACTGAGAGTTGTATGTTTTGACCGAGTAAAATCTAATGTTTATCAAAATGGGTAAAATAATGGTTCCAATCAAGTGCCGCCTTTACTTATATTAAAGGCCAGAAGTTGGGTCGGATCAACAGACAGACCAGTGTAATGCTTAGGTCAGCAAAATAGCAGGAAACTGGGCAAAGAGCCTTGCAGAAAAAGGTTGCTAGAACAAAAACTCAAGGCACTTGAAATTGATTGTCATAATATATGATTTGGTTGCACTGGAAAAATTTCACTTTATGTCTAACTTATGTGCGATTAGTGAGAATGCAAAATTTAGGCCAGACCTGTAGCATTCTGTTGGTTGAATGATTCATTGGCACATGACATTTTAGGCATAGACCAAGCAATACAGACACTTCAAAATGAACGTGAGCAGTCAAGACGATGACGTCATCATCGAGTCGAGCAGTTCCGGTCCAGCGACTCCGATGGGTCCGAGCAACCCAGAGACCCCGAGGTCCTTGCTCGAATGCGAAGCCCGCAACACACCTCCACCTTCCGTCTCACATTCGACTTCGTCCGCCTCATCGTCGGCCTCCAGACAGGCGCTGGCGGCAATTGGCGCCAGCGGGCATCCTCCATCGTTTGCCCTGCAGCAGCAGCAGCAACAGCTGCAGTCTCAGAGCAAATACGGACAGCTTCTGGCGGTCATCGAAGACATGGGGAAAGATATTCGACCAACGTACGCAGGCAGCAAGACGTCTGCCGAGCGACTCAAGCGGGGGATCATGCATGCGCGGATTCTCGTGCGAGAGTGCCTGATGGAGTGCGACAAGGCGGCGCGCACTTGATGTTGGTTTCATCGCGTCTCTTCTTCTTCTAGGCCGAAACGTTTAGGAAAGACAGGAACTGTGGAAGATTTTTATTTGCTGACTGAAGATGCTGATTCATACAGTTTTAACTGTTACAGAAATTGTTATTAATTTCACTTAAAGTTTTTAATATCTTTGGGTGTAAACTTCTCGTGTTCTGAACACTACATGAGCAGTTAAAGACGATAAACACTTTCAGTATATTACTTTTTCGCGTCAAGTCCTCTGAAGAGTGAATTCATCTAACTTAGACATTTGGTTTAATATTAGCAATTGCTTAGTCATCAAATGCATGCTTCATGTCAGGTGCGAGTATGGACATTGCTATTCGGTTTTCATATTAAAAAATTATGTGTGCCAATTTTGGTACTTTTTTACTGATCAATTTCAGCCATCTGTTTGCTTTTGTTATTCATCAGAATTTGAATTAGTTATTTGCCACCACTGCCATTAGGATACGAAATTGCAGTACCGGTAATTGACTCTAGGAATTGTTTAGGATTTGGCTTGTGGAATGGTCTTGACAAGAAGCACTGGAGCACAGATTTTGCTTCTGAAGTATTTAAAAAAGATTCCCAAGTGTTTGCTTTAATCAAATAAAATTCTTGCTAGCTCTAAATTGTTTAAAAACAAAATTTACCAATGACTATTATTTGGTAATATAACTAATTTCCTTCAGTGCTTCATAAGAATAAGGCCTTACACAAGTAGATGACTTAAAGAGGCAGATTTTATATACATTGGCATATTCAGTAAAATTATGTGTAGGTGTTTAGTTTAATGGTAAAAAACAGAGGATCAGCATGGACACATGATCACTTCCCGCTATCATCCCAAAGATTGACTCGGCCTTTCATTTGTCAGATGGTGTTGGTAAAATGAACAGCAGGTCGGGATGAGCGCCTTTTGTGGCTGCCTTACCATTAAATTCAACTGACCTGTTTTCACTTGTTATCATCCGTTCACATTGTGACTGTTTTGTTGACATACTGAATTATATGTCCATTCAAAATTATGAATGATCATTTTTATTATTATTATTAATGAGGAGCATTTAGGCATTTCTCAATGGAAGAAATAGTTCAAAGGTTTATACGAACATTGGTAGTCGGTTCAATTCCTTTTGGAATGGTGTTTGGATGTTCTGTTGCACATGTATGTATGTATGTTTGTTTGTTTGTATGTATGCATATATGTATGTTGTACGTATGTATGTATGAATATGGTCATTTATGTAGCGCCTTACAATATTACCTCATGAAGGCACTTAGCGTAGCTACCCAACATATCTAAACTGGTCAGGGATTACGTGACTTTGAGAATGCTTCATGAGCTCTTGTGCATACTTCTTATGTCATACTTTTGTGTTTTTTTTCTATCTTTTATTTATTCACTAGCGAAGCTAAATGGACGAAGAGGGATTCAAGACGTCTGCGAACGTAGATGAGTTCAACGTTTACGACACGGTTTACACGGCTGACAGCGTTGAGTGGTGTCCATCAAAAGGATTCCACAACGTCCTTTTGTGTGGCACTTACCAGTTGGTACGTTTCTGTTTACTACTTGTCCGGGGCTTTTTTTAGCATTCATTGTTTACCTCGGTCATGAAGCTAATTAACCTAGCATTGGGTTTTCACTAAATATTGTTGGTCCATCAATGTGGAACGACCTAACCCCTGCAATTTGTAACAGGATTCTGGTGGTGAAATTCGCCTGCATCTCTTCGTTGCTTGAAGACTTTTTTCTTTTCATGTTGTGTTATGTCGTGTGCCTGTCATGCTGAGAGCACTCCTGAATAACTCTGCTGTGAGAAGCACTTTACAAATACTCAGATTAGACTAGATTAGACTACACTTATCTGCATTCAGGGTGACATTTGTGGTTTCAACCCCCCCCCAGTCTTCTTAGACCCCCATAGTAAAGTCTGTTTTTCATACCTCAATTCCAATTGTGGGATCATAGTCTAACCCCCAGTTATTTTTCCACAATTCTCATGTAGTGATTGCATTTCTCAATTTATTCTGTTTTTAATGTTTACAGCAGAACTCGGCTGCTGTCTCTTCCGACAGCGTTGAGGAGCAGGAGGAGGAGGAAAAGACGTCGTCTGGCAGTTCACATCGTCTTGGTCGACTGTACACCTTCCAGGTTTTAGATGATAGACCTGGAAATGAAGACGCTTCCAGCCACGCCGCTGACATTCCACGTCTCGTTCAGATGGAAGCCATCGACGTTCCAGCGATTCTTGACATAAAGTGGGCAGATCTGGTTTCGGAGGATGGCGCTCCAATGTTTGCAGTCGCAGATGCGCAAGGTTTCATCTCGGTTTGGCAAATGGACGTTGGGGTGAATACAACGCACGTCGAAGGTGTGGCACCAATGTCAAGTCGCATTCTTGATAAGATTCAAGTCGAGAGTGGCTGTCTTGCTTTATCTTTGGATTGGTCCGCTGCCAATATGCATGAGTAAGTGGACTGACAGCTGCTTCGTTTTTTCCAATGCTTTCAATGTTTGTTTTGAACCATGGAAAAAAATTAGCAGATGGCATGAAATTTGAATGATGGGCTTTAAGTTTTTTTTGGTTAACTTGTAAATTAAGTGACTGTTTGGTGGAGTTTTTGGTGATTCAGACATTGGAATAATAGTGTTAATCTCATGTGTTTAATCTGCTAATTTTGAGTTTAATCTGCTAATTTTGAGTTTAATTTGGAGATTTCTAAATCACTGATATGAATTAACAGCCCGGGGTAAATTCAGTATAATAATCAGCTATTATACGATACAATCAAGTGTGTAGCAAATCAATTGAGAGCATCATCTAATCGCAGTCAGTACTACAATAGAGTTTTTGTCCATTCACAACTCATTCGGCATCAAGTAACAGTCAAAGTCAGTTAGTTATATGAAACCTGTCAGCCTCTTAGTTCATTCATTCACTGCTGTTAACTGTTCTCATAGGCGCAACAAAGACATTGTGGCTAGCTACTCAGACGGACAGCTGGCGCTGTTGGAATTTTCCAATCAAGGAATGACGGCAAAGTTTCGATGGAGAGCGCACGACTATGAGGCATGGATAGCAGCGTTTGACTATCACTCAAAAGATCTTGTGTATTCAGGTAGTTTGTGTTGGCTTTACATTACTTTATAGATAACTTTTAAAACAGAATTTCTTTTGAATCTTGAGTCATTGTCGTGGGATGATATGATGTATGGCTGTGAATTTTAGGGATGGAAGAGGTGTTGCCATTTAAGATCTTGTGTTGGATGTTCATGGTCTGCTGGAAACTTTTAGTCACCAGTAATTTATTCGGAGGTTTTATGCATTACAGACTACAACTTTGCCATCTGAATTTGCAACTTAACGTTCCTATAATTTGCTAACATTGACTATAAAAGTGGATTACCTGTAAACAATTTAAGCAGACTTGCATTTATTATGTGCACAAGGTGAATGAATCTGAATGTGAGAGAGGTTGCACAAGGTGAATGAATCTGAATGTGAGAGAGGTGCACAAGGTGAATGAATCTGAATGTGAGAGAGGTGCACAAGGTGAATGAATCTGAATGTGAGAGAGGTACAAAGCATGAAGGACTTGTTCAAGGTCCCTAAACCACGAGGAGGTAGTCAATCAGCTACCATGGCCCACAACGACCTATTTAGGTGTACAGTACATCTAGCAGGTGACAGTGTATGTAACAATTTGTAAAGGTTTTCAATCATAAATACCGGTACATGTATTTAAATGATGGAAACTAGACTTTTGACATTGATGGAATTTTAGGAGGCGATGATTGCAAATTGAAAGCGTGGGATCTTCGAACAGATCTGAGGCAACCGACGGCTGTTCTTTTGAAGTTAGTAATCAGATTTGATTTGGAATCACTCTTTAGCTACTGTCTATGTTTAGAATTGTTGATGTTAAGACTGACTACAAAATTGACTACAAAATTTTAAATGATGTTGGTGGACTAGAGTGCTGCTTTGATATAAATCCTAAACATTGATTTGTCACTTTGCTCTTTCTTGCAGACATTCAATGGGTGTGTGCAGCATACAGAGCAACAAGAACAGGGAACACTTATTGGCAACAGGCAGGTCAGTTACTAAGATACGGCAATGCAAGCAGGTAATTTATTGCATAAAACCCTGAGCATACCATACTCCAGTGAAAGGCTGTAAATGGAATAATGGTTTGTTATGGTAAATGTAATTATATGAAGCTGAAAAGGACTCAACTGAAACAACGCAACAACACTTTATGAACTTGTGTTCCTGTTTCAAATAATCTTCCTTAACGTTTGACAATATTATGCCTGCAATGAGGGTACTATTCAATGTAAAATAATGATTAACATAGATGAAATCTTGGATTTGATGTCAGTTCATTTCTAATTGTCAACATCAGGAAAGTTAATAGATTTCAAAGCTTTTTTGATTGTTATCAAAAGATGAATAGTTATTCATTGCTTGGTTTTGTGTGCACAGCTACGATGAGCATGTTCTGATTTGGGACACTCGAAAACTGAGACAACCGCTGAGCGATACAGCCGTTGGTGGTGGCGTCTGGCGACTGAAATGGGAACCAAACGAAGGGCGCCATCTGCTGGCCGCTTGCATGCACAATGGGTTTCACATCTTAGACTGTGCCGAGATAAACGGTATTTTTCCAATCGATCATAGACTCGATGAAAAATACTGTTAATATAAACTGGTCACTTGAAACTTGTCAGCAGTATTTCAGAGTTCACTATAGTTTGTGATGTATTTACTTAATTATTTGTAAATAATAAAGCATTCCTTAATGTTTTCCTGATGATATTGAACATGCATAAATTTTTGGATGTATGAGAGGTTCTATTTTAAATTTATAATCTTTCAATTCACGACCTTCCGAAACTTTCAGTTCGAAATAGTTGTAGTTTGAGCATCATGTAGGAAAACGAAGTAGCCCTTTATAAATAGGTGTAGTAGGTCTGTTACACTTTTCGGGTTTGTCTGCATTCTTCAGCATGAACAATGCTAAAGTGTGTTTGATGAATTAGAATAATTCCACTTTATTTGTTTTCATCAGATTTCACGTAGAATTGTTTATTATGTGTATTGGTGTGTTTATCTGCAGTTTCTGTTTTTATGGGGTTTTTTCTTATACAGACGCGAAAGAGCAATCTATTGTTGCTTCATATATGAAACACAAGTCACTGGCTTATGGCGTAGACTGGTGCCAATCCCGCATCAAGCGACGGAAGGAAGAATCCGATTCATCCGTAGTGCCTACAAATTCATCGCATTCTGAATCCAACTTTGCGTCCAGTGATGAACAAACGTTTAAGCAACTCATTGCTTCCTGTTCGTTTTATGACCATGAAATGCACGTTTGGAGCGTCACTTTGTAGGTTGTGATGCTAAATATAAAACCAGTCAAAATAACAAGTTACGTCTTTCTTAATTCCAAGTCTTGTCTAATTAGACTGAAGGGTCAAAACTTATATAGAACCTGTATTGATGGCAATCAATCCTTTGCATGTGTGGTGGAGAAATAGTTGCAGAGCCACATCAGACATATATTATTACAGGTACTCGTGTGAGGTTTTTAAGTATTTCATCAGTGGTCGACTGAGCACTTCTTTAAGTGAACAAAATTTACAAATGCTGTTTTGCCAAGCTGTAGAATTTTTTCTAGTGAACTGGGTTTCTTAGTGAGATTATTAACTGTATGGGAGACAACGAAGCTGCCTGAAGGGTTTATGTGAACCGTGACAAATATATATGCGAATAAGACGAAGAGGCACCATCATTTATTCATTCAATCAATCCGAGAATATATTATATTGCCTCTTGAAAAGACCTGTTCGGGTGTGTTTCCAGCCAATATGTCACTTGGTGAAGAACAAGCATTTTTGGTAAACTTTTGGATTTTTTATTCTTGTACATGCACCTTTCGAAGTGCTGAGAATGATATTTCCACAACAATTTGTCTGCAAAAGGTCATGAAAACTTTTTTCTAAAAACAAACAACTGATGAGCGGCAACAATACCAGAGAAAAATCAGTGTGGCACATCATTTGTGCTGAAGGATACTCTTCATACCAAAAACACCTTGGTAACATCTAACCACACAAAACTACCATCATTTACATTTAATTATATTTAACAGAACAAACTTGCCAGAATGCTAGGTATAAAGTTGGAATGTGCGTCACTCACTATCACCTACTTTACGTTAGTGACGTTACTGCGATGGTGGAGTGCAACATGTTTAATTTGAAAACAACATTTAACATGAAATATTCATTAACACAAAAAGGATGTGTGGACGACAATGGTTTCAAATGTAAATGTGTTTCTTTATCATGAAACTGATAAACATGTAAATATCGCTTAACACAAAACAAATTCAGTCATGAAGAAAACGCTAGGTAAAAGTTTGAACACAAAATTTGCATTATTAACACCACATGTTTTCGAGTAGTTTTTTGCTTCACCTTCTGGCATAGGTTGCGTGCAGTGGCTTCAGTTGAGACATTAAATGCGTAACATAGCTGTGACATTTCTACAGAACACATCACTTTAAATGTTAGCCTTGCGAGCTAGTGATGTCTTTGCATTCATGTGCAACTACTTTGAAGTTTGAACATAGAATTGAATAATTATATCTATGTCTAACATTCTGATCTAGTCTAAGAACGTCTGTAGCGCTGTTGTAAACAATGCTCAAGGTTGGGCCGGGGTTATTAGGCCTACAATATTATGTAACTTCAGAATTATGGGGTTGCTGATAACTGCAAAAGATCAAATTAATGGCAATTCTATAGTGCAAAAATGCATTTCAGGTAAGGGATTCCATTATTCAAAGCTGTCTTGTTGACAGAGAGCTAGCCTTCTAAGGTGGTCCTGACAGCAATGCAGTCATTTAAGGAATTTAAGCAGACAAATGATTCAATGTTATCACTCAATCCCTAAGTTAAAGACTCTGAATTCGAATTATATATATTTTGGACAGTGCAATCATAACAAACTGTAGCACCAACAGCAGCAGTGGTATGTAGCCAACTTTGAGAATGAAACGAAAAATGCAGTTGACCTCACAGAACCCCTCTGTGTCTCTAGAGTAAATAACACGTTCTTGCACCACCTTTTTACTGTAAACCACTCTGTAATACAGTCGGAGAGACAGAAAAGAAACTGAAACTGTTATGAGGCTTGTCACTTGTAACCATTGTGTTGTTGCTCGTCCTTAAACAGTGACACTTTAGCAAATATGCATTATACATGTCTACCTGGTATATACCTAATGGCACAAATTGAAAAATTGTCCTATCAACGAAGAATATTTACTTAGCAGCAAGTCATATACCGTACAACAAAATGCTTCTCAACTAAATTATTCTGAGGCTACTAGGCTTAACCCCCATGCACATTTCTCAGTTAAGATATTAAACTCGGTATGCACAGCATATATGACTCCAAGCATTGTTTACCTCGTTTAGTTCATAGGGCATTTAACATAAAATGTTCAGACTAGTGTCCTGTATGTCATGATAAATGATTCACACTGTGCTCAATTCTCACCGCCTATTCATTATATGGGTAGAAAAATAATGCACTGATGTCACTCGGTTCTACCAACAGATGTCTGAAGAGTGAAGACATTTCACAATAGTGGTTGAGTTGTTTTCATTTGGATGCGAGATCACAATGAACTGTTTCCAATGCTTTGTCCTTACATGATGATGAGGCATCTGTTGTGCTGTTGTTATGATGATCATCAGCATTCTGATCAGCATTCTGATTGTACTCAATTTGAACAGAAAGTTCGACGATATCAACTGTAACTGTCTGCTCTGGTTCTCTGTCCTCGCTAGCCTGTGAATAGGTAGAAGTTATCAAATAATATTATGGACTCGCATCAAACTGGACAGTAACAAATTAATATTGAAATTCATTCATTAAGAATTGTAATAATCATGGAAATTGTATGTATGTGCACTTATTATAGCGCCCTTTCAAAAATCTACTCAGAAGCGCCCCCAACTACAGTGCGGACAATGTATGGGAGTTCATGCTGAAGCGCTGAGCAACTGCAAGTGAAGTACTTGCCCAAGGTCCCTACACAGCGACTTGACGTCGATTCAAACCTGCAACCATCCAGCTGCAAGGCAACGAACATACCCACTATACAACCGCGCCCCACATATTAGGACCTGTGTCCTTATAACAGCCCCTTGTTTCAAATTTCAACCATAGGATCAACTTCTTATTAATAAACGCTACAAGATGAGAAGTTGAGATGGTTCAATCCCCTACCACTAGTCTTCCTAAGCCTCATTGATCAGCCTGGGTCCACGACTCCACGGGCCACATGCGGCCCGCGAGCCGCGTGTTTGAGCCTCTGCTCCACACCATTTCGCTCTCTTCCTCCACACCCTCCATTTCGCTCTCTTCCTCCACACCCTCCATTTCGCTCTTTTCCTCCACACCCTCCATTTCGATCTCTTCCTCCACACCCTCCATTTCGCTCTCTTCCTCCACACCCTCCATTTCGCTCTCTTCCTCCACACCCTCCATTTCGCTCTCTTCCTCCACACCCTCCATTTCGCCCTCTTCCTCCACACCCTCCATTTCGCTCTCTTCCTCCACACCCTCCATTTCGCTCTCTTCCTCCACACCCTCCATTTCGCTCTCTTCCTCCACACCCTCCATTTCGCTCTCTTCCTCCACACCCTCCATTTCGCTCTCTTCCTCCACACCCTCCATTTCGCTCTCTTCCTCCACACCCTCCATTTCGCTCTCTTCCTCCACACCCTCCATTTCGCCCTCTTCCTCCACACCCTCCATTTCGCTCTCTTCCTCCACACCCTCCATTTCGCCCTCTTCATCCACACCCTCCATTTCGATCTCTTCCTCCACACCCTCCATTTCGCTCTCTTCCTCCACACCCTCCATTTCGCTCTCTTCCTCCACACCCTCCATTTCGCTCTCTTACTCCACACCCTCCATTTCGCCCTCTTCCTCCACACCCTCCATTTCGCTCTCTTCCTCCACACCCTCCATTTCGCTCTCTTCCTCCACACCCTCCACTTCGCCCTCTTCATCCACACCCTCCATTTCGCTCTCTTCCTCCACACCCTCCATTTCGCCCTCTTCCTCCACAACCTCCATTTCGCTCTCTTCCTCCACACCCTCCATTTCGCTCTCTTCCTCCACACCCTCCACTTCGCCCTCTTCATCCACACCCATTTCGTCTTCTTCCTCCGCACACCACCGCGCTTCACATATTTAGGACCTGTGTCCTTATAACAGCCCCTTGTTTCAACCATAGGAACAACTTCTTATTAATAAGTGCTATGGCCTACAAGGTGAGAAGTTGAGGTGGTTCAATCCCCTACCCCTATAAGCCTCTTTAAGACCCATGGGCGGAGACTGTGACAAATAGGAACTATAATTAGCCGTTGTGACCTGCATAGGCCGTTTGACTTTGTGCACTTGATGACAGACGCACTCTTGTACAACACAGGTAGACCCTATAGGCTATGACTGTGACCGATGATTGATTGATCTGCGGGAAAGCGTGGGAGTGGTGGAAACGCGGGAAGAAATCGGTTGAAACTAGTGAGGGCTTAGCTGTTGTGGAATATAAGCTAGGTGACTCAGGGCTGAGAGAAGGGCAGTTCGAGGCTCGACGGACAGAGTGAAGAAGTAGTATTCGATTCTCAACGGACTGAGATAGATTAATGCGGAGATGGTGTCGATTATTTTAATGGAACATAGACTTTCGTTAATGTTCGAAATTAAATGGTTCTTTTTAAGAAAACTTTGGAAAAATCTTCACTGAGACTTAGGAGGGGGAACAGCCTCCGAACAGGAGGTCCCCCTCAATTTGACGGGAGAAATGGGTATTTTTCCATGAAATTTCGACCGAACGACTAAAAAAAAGGTCGTCAGAAATTTTGGTCACCAAAAGTGAAAAATTTCGTCGGCGACTCAGTGATTCGTCAGCCCAAAATCTCGCGTCCTTCTGTCGGCGTCACTCGTTCGTCCCCCCTCAAGTCTCCGCCCATGTTAAGACCCCATCAATTTATCAAAGAGTCCTCATTGCATACCCCAACTCCACATTTCTCAAAGCCTTAGCCCCAATTATTTTTCTACCATTCTCAAATTGACCCAGATTCATGGCTATAATAAAACACGGTGTGTGTGTGTGTGTGTGTGTGTGTGTGTGTGTGTGTGTGTGTGTGTGTGTGTGTGTGTGTGTGTTCGTTCGTTCGTCTTACCGCAGTTCGTCGAAGTGAGCTGATGCGCGAAAGGCTTTCGACGACGGACGATCGTCCGTTGAAAGGACGTCGATAGAGTTCCTCGGCTGTCGCTTTGAACAGACGATCTGTCGACAGCCACTGCTTCTTACGATATCTGCACCAAAGCAAAACTCAAATTAACACCGCGGGTTAATGTGTGGCTGGACGGTCATGGACGGCGTCCATGCACTTATTTTCAAATCTGAATGCCATCCTGCCACTTATTTCGCCAGCACGTATTGGCAAGTCAAGGAGAGTCCAGGCACTTCTTTTTTACACTTTAAGAGCTGATGAACACCAACAACATAATCAACCCCACCCAAGGAGTCAATCGAAGTTCGAGTTTTCTACCTTCTCCCTACCAACAGAAATCAACTGGCATTTAACTTTCGGTTCCTCAACCATCACTGTCAACCAATCACCCACCATCATCTGCCTCACGCTATCTATCACACCTCGGGCATTCAACTCAAAACTGAAGAAGTCTCACCTCCTAAAAAATTCATACCCCAACTCATCTGATCCTTCAATTCTCAACCTAAATGACACCCAACGTAACAGCTACTCAGTCCTCTGGCATCCAGACTCGGATCTTCTTCAGAGTTCAGACCACCCTTTCGAACTCATGCATATTGATGTGACGCTAAATACGACTCGAGATAAACAGAAAATAGTTGTCTCTTAAACGTCTGGATATTTAACAGCTCTTCATCTGATCACAACTCAGATTAACATTTGAGCATGCTGAAATTGCATGATCCAGTAATAATATTAACAGCATTAAAGTAATCATAATAAGATTTCACATTAGAAAATATTAGATTTGGAAGAAGAAGTAACTTCTTACCTTAGGTATACAATTAATACTAAAACACTGACAGAGAGCAGAAGGAAACCAGTACTGAGTGCCGCAACAGCACTCGCTCGTAGCGTACTCGATTGGTGCATGGTCCCTGTTCATCAGACAAAAATAGTAACAGAAGATGAGTAAGGCCTTTCCAGACTTTTGATTTTATATTAGGTGATAGTGAAGTCCCTGAGGTATCCTGTATACCAAAATGCAAAAAAATATATTAATGATAATAACAGTAAGTAGTAACAATAATAATAACAATTAGTAAGAATCAGTGGTGTAGTGGGGGGGGGGGAATGCGGGGGAACCTTCTTCCCCACTTTTTTTCAGGGATAATGGAATATTAATAATAATAATACTAATAATAATATTATAAAGAGCGTTCCCCCACTTCATTTTTTAGGACTACACTACTGGTAAGAACAAAATTATAATAATAACAACAACAATTAGTAAGAATAAAAATTATAGCACCAGCTTATTCATGAGCACTGTGTCGAGTCATAGCAGTCATTCAGATGATTGTTAGGTAAACCAGGAGAAATGACTCTAATAAAAATTCTATCCTCTGCTTTTAGGGTTTTTGCAAATTCAGCCTTTCAATCATCTGAGTAGGAATAAGTAGGTAAATGCATCACATCTTTATTACTGCATTAGCAATAATAAAAAATGCACAACGTTTGCAATTTCACGACCGAACGGCGACGAGAGAAAAAGCCTATAAATAAAAGTAAAATGAACACAGATGCCATCATCACTCCTGCATAATTAAAGCTGGTGCCCTGCACGTGGTCACTTCCGAATCGTGTTTTTACAAGTCTGGAGTTTACAATTGCGATAATTTAGAAGCGATGTAATGTAGTATCTCACTCACATAGGGTTTCATCTATGAACCTCAGCTGACATCTGTCTCCTGTCCAGCCGATCGCACAGCTACAACAGAATCATAGGAACAAATTTCGTTAGAAACATCACATCATTCATATCAAAACATTTCTGCTTCATTCTCGTCATAAGTTCACAAAATATACTAATGTATGCAGCATGCATTGTGTGGGTGCTGTGGTGTAGGGTTATGTTTGGTGCCTTCGAGCTGGAAGCTTGCATGTTCGAATCCACCTCAAGCCACCGCGTAGAGACCCTGAGCAAGTCCTTCACTCGCAATTGTTCATATGCTTCGATGGAAAAATTCAATTCAGTGTCCGCACTGTAGTTGGGAGCGCCTACGAGTAGGAATCTTGAAGGGGTGCCATAACAAGTGTTCATGCATACATACATACGTACATACATACATACATACATACATACATATACACACACACATACATACATACATACATACATACATACATACATACATACATACATACATACATACATACATACATACATACATACATACATATATGCATACTGGTACATACAGAAATACACACCGGTACATGCAAACATATATACAGGGTGAGCCAAAAAAAAGTAATCCCCTACCGTTTTCAGCCCATATCCTGGCCAAACATACGAATTTTTAAATGAAACTTTACAGTCTTAAAGGCAATTCATATTTACGTACAATGGTTCAAATTTCAACAAAATATTCCAAACAGAACAAAAGTTACATAACTTTAAGTGAGGCCACCCACCGTTTTTTGACGCTTCAAAAACGCGACGCAACAAAAAGTAACAAAAAAACAATTCAATTATTCTGGCCAATATCTTGGTCAAAAGTAAGAATATTGAAATGAAATTTTACAGGCTTAAAGACAATTCATATCTACACATAATGACCAGATTTCAGCAAAATATTTCGAGCACAACAAACGTTATACCACTTTTAGTGAGGCCACCCCCCATTTTTTGACGTTTCAAAGACGGAACGCAGCAAAAAGTAGCAAAAACATGAAATTATTAAGTCTCATCTCAAACAATTTTTTATCAGATAGCCTCGATATTGCCAGATAATCATTAATATCACTATTTAAAAAAGAAACAGGGTACCAGCATAGCTGCCCGTCACTGAGAAGTCACTTAGAAAGATGACAATAAAATTGGTAAATAAGGAATCTGTCAGAATAATCAACAGGCCCATCAAGAACTTTGCAAAGAGACTCGAAAGAAGTTTTGTCACTGGTGGTGGGCACATTGAACACAAGTTGTGAAGCACTACCAAGTTCATTTGACAACAGTTATTTGAGATGAGACTTAATAAAATCACGTTTTGTTACTTTTCGCTGCGTTACGTCAATGAATCTCAAAAATCGGGGGGTGGCCTCACTAAAAGTGGTATAACTTTTGTTGTGCTCGAAATATTTTAATAAAATCTGGCCATCATGTGTAAATATGAATTGTCCTTACGTCTGTAAAATTTCATAACTAAATTCTTACTTTTGGCCAAGATAATGGGAAAAAACCTAGTTTCTGTTGCGTTTGGTTTTTCAATCGTCAAAAAACGGTGGGTGGCCTCCCTACAAGTGGCATAACTTTTGTTCCGTTTGAAATATTTTGATGAAATTTGAACCATTGTACGTAAATATGAATTGCCTTTAAGACTGTAAAGTTTCATTTAAAAATTAATATTTTTGGTCAAGATATGGGCTAAAAACCGTAGGGGATTACTTTTTTTTGGCTCACCCTGTACATGCATACATACATGCATACGTACACAAATACATACATACATACATGCAATCATATACACTTACATATTTATTCATTCATTCATATATACAAGCATATATACATACAAGGACACACACATACACCCACAAGACATACGAAATATAATATATATAATATTATATATATATATTATTATGTATACCGGTATATATAATATATATATATATATATAGCATACATTTCCAGCGGCGCCGCCAGGATTTTTTTTCTGTACGCACAACTTGCACAAAATAATATGAAGTGAACAGCAATCGATACGAGCTTATATATATATATTGTATGTATGTATGTATGTATGTATGTATGTATGTATGTATGTATGTATGTATGTATGTATGTATGTATGTATGTATGTATGTATGTATGTATGTATGTATGTATGTATGTATGTATGTATGTATGTATGCATGCATGCATGCATGCATGCATGCATGCATGCATGTATGTTTGTATGTATGTATGTATGTATGTATGTATGTATGTATGTATGTATGTATGTATATACCGTATATGCCTACTGGCGATTATGAGGTATCACCAGCATAAGTTTTTTGTTCCCTTTTGGGTATACGCATACAGTGGCGGCGCCAGGATTTCAGGTTTGGGGGTGCTGAAGCCCCAAGCCCAACTGGAACATTTTTATGTCGCGCCGAAGGCGCGAAGCTGCGAGTGCCGAAGGCACGAAGCCCATACCGACTAGGGTCTGGGGGAGCGCCGTAAGCTCCCCCAGCGGGGTCTGGGGCGGAGCCCCAGCCGCCAAAGCATTTTTAGCTCTGTTGACCTCAACTTGAGCCCTTTTAAGGCTCTTTTTTGCCAGCTATTTATGAACGATAAAATCATGAAAACTTAAATAAGATGTCGTTTGTAGGGAGTTTTACGGGTACAATCAGTGGCGGCGCCCGGATTTCAGGTTTGGGGGCTGAAATCCCAAGCCCTTCCTTCCAGGAACGCAAGTAGAATATTTTTCTTAAGGGCGGTAATTTTGCATGCGCTGGAGACGCGAAGCTGCAAGTGCTGAATGCACGAAGGTCATACCGACTAGGCCACTAGGGTCTGTGGGAGCGTCGTAAGCTCCCCCAGCGGGGTCTGGGGCGGAGCCCCAGAAACCAGCGCGTTTTTTGCTGTTGACATCGACAGGAGCGCGTTTTATAGGCTCATGTTTGCTAACTGTTTATGAACGATAAAGTCCTTAAATTTTTTGGGAATTTCCACATAGCAATAATAGTATTTTGGGCTGTCATCTTTTTACTAATTAGCTCATCATTTCAATGCTGAAAGTTGTGGATTATGACTTCAAAAGTGTCCCCTTGTAGGCCATTGTTTAAATTTTGGATATCAGCACTTTATTAGTAACATTTTAAGCTGTCATCTCAACAAATTTCTCATAATTATTTTATTGGTGAAAGAAATGGTTTATGAGTTCAATAATGGTCCTCCACGTTGTATAAATTATTGAATGCCACACTGCAAGGGTATACCAGTTTTGCTGTCGTCCTAGCAAAATTGTTCATGATGGATAGACAGTAGATAACACTCTAAAAATTTATACTGACATTTTTGAGATATTTTTGAAATATTGAAATACCACAAACTTCGGGGTCTCGTGGACCGTCCCCTGGCTCCCAAGTCTCCGCCCATGACTGCTGGTGCTAAATTAACACCCATTTCCCAATGAATAGTTGTGTAGGACTACCGGCGTAGCCTCTCAGAAGGCCGGCCGGACATGGTGCACATAACCTCATCACGGTATGCGGCGCATTCTATTAGCATAAGCATCGACGCGCTATTGTAGCGAAATTCAAAATTGCTGTCCTTGTGAATCTCAGTCCCTTCCTCCGCCAACCCGGACTCAACACCCTTCTCCCGCCAGCCCGGACTCACACCGGGCCAAACCTCAGTCCCCTTCCTCCGCCAGCCAGGACTCACACTGGCCGAACCTCAGCCCCTTCCTCCGCCAGCCAGGACTCACGCCGGTCCGGACTTCAGTCCCCTTGCCCCCGCGCATACCTCAGCCCCCCCGCCGCCTCGGACCTCCAGCCCCTTCCCCCCACTAGCCCGGGTTCAGACTGGTGCGGATCTCAGCCCCTTTCTTCGCCAGTTCTAATTAACCCTCCAGTCCTCTTTCCTCTTCCAGACCCGTCCGGACCTCAGACCGGTCGGTACCTCAACCCCCTGGTCCGCCAGCGCGGATCTCTGCTTCTTTCCCCCCGCCAGACCGGTTCTCAGACCGGCCCGGAACTCAGCCCTCTGTCCCCTGCAGCTCCATTAGGGTATAAATAAGAGGACTGTGTGCATGCTAAATTGCTAATATTGAGTCGCAGAGAGAATCAATTTTCGGGAGTCGAGCCCAGTCGAAATTGATGTCTCACATGTGAGTCGATGTATGACCGTCCGCCGCAGTTGAGGTCCGAAAACAAGATAATAATAACTTTTAAGCCGATACATGGAGATTCTTTGCTTTTTGCTTTGGGATGAGGCTGAGTCACATTTAGGGGCTTAGCCCCTAACCCCTCATCTGGTGCCGCCAATGGCATAAGCATCTACACTATGATGATATAGTTGATTTCGTTGCCGTTGGTCATTGTCTAGTTTCCTTAGGCGTAAAAAAAAAATTGTTGTGTTTCCGGTCACCCGACCGACCCATTTTTACGGCCGCGACCCAAATATTTTTGTAAAAAAATTTTATTAAAAAAATTTTTTTTTTCAAAAAAAAATTTTTTTCCCCCAAAAAAATTTAAATTTTTTTTCAAACAATATTTTTTTAACATTTGTATTGACATAACATAAGAGACGTCAACAAAATGAAATTAATAGGACTGTTTCTAGAGCAGTTTTAGGTGCAGACAGTCGGGAAATAGGCAGTTTATACTTGCTTAGAACACGTACTTTGTTTCAGCGTGCAAAAAAGACTAGTGGGGTATACTTTTTCGGATAGTCACTGCATAAAAATATTTTACAAAATAAAAATATTTTCCGACCTACCTACCCAATTTTTTTTAGCTCTGTTACCGGAAACACAACAATTTTTTTTTTAGGCCTTATTACGAAGTAAGCCGTTTTAGACATTTTCAGCTTTTTCCTTTGGGGGGGGGGGCTGAGCCACGTTTAGGGAGCTTAGCCCCCCTTAACCCCCTGGCGCCGCCACTGTACGCATACAGGTAATTTTTCACAGTTTAAACAGGCCTAACTACCAACAAAGCGTTTCAAAATTCACCCGCAAGCCAGTTACATTTTACCTATTTATAAAGTACTAGCTGTACCCAGCCACGCTTTGCTGTGGCAAAAAAGACTTCCCCTCCCTACCCCTCCCCCGTCCCCCGTCCCCTCCCCCTCCCCCTCCCCCTCCCCCTCCCCCTCCCCCTCCCCCTCCCTCTCCATTATCCCCTCCACCTCCGCCTCCCCTCCGCCTCCCCTCCGCCTCCCCCTCCCCTCCCCCTTCCCCTCCCCTCCCCTTCCCTCCCCTCCCCTCCACTCCCCCTCCCCATTCCCCTCCCCCTCCCTTCCTCCTCCCCTTCCCCATCCCCCTTCCCCTCCGCTCCGTCCACCTCCCACTCCGCTCGTTTCGTCCCTCAGACCGTCCTTTACTGACAGCGGATAGAGCCCAAGAATTTTTGAAGGCCGTAACGTAATTATTTATCGAGTCGCTTATGACGTCAGGGGACGCGCACTCATTAATGCTTAGTCACTTTGTTTCGGGTAAAGACGATTCTGAAATTTTGGAAGCGTGCCGTTTCGTTCAAATTGCAAATGGCGGGCGAACGGATTGCAAAGTTCACTTTTTGTGGAAACGATTGGGTTTTTGTCGGGAAAAGAAATGTCGTGACCTTGCGGTATCGGAATGGAAGGTTTTGGTAAATTTTCAAAACAATTGATGCGTCAGTTTCGGCGTGATCGTGACCGCACTATTGCAAAGTTTCATTTTTATTTATATAGATATATAGATAGAGCCTAACCGGTGTATACGTCTAAACTCTAAAGGCTTCAAATTATAACCCCCCCCCCCCTCCTAAACACTACTCTTTTGCAAACTAATTTGCATCAATCATCGCATTTATTGGACTAAAAATATAATATTTCACGCTTTAATTCTTTAATTTACAATTTGCAAAAAAAATTTTTTTAGCCTTTTTGCGCTGTACGCACTTGCGTAAGTGCGTACGCCTAACGGCGCCCCTGTACATTTCATACAGTCACCGCATATACCGAGTTTCATTGCAGTTGCAACAACAATTTAACGCTATATCAGTCGCCATGACGAATCGTCAACTTGCAATAAACCGATCAGATGATGAATCTGTTTCGTGATATATGATCCTTTGACCTTTCCAACCTCAGAGGAAAGGTTGTTTTTCGTCAGCACCACAGAAATGAGGTCAATTTCATTTAATCAACAAATTAGACCTGTCCGGCTCATCACAGGAAACTCATCTGTATACCAGAAATAAATATATTATATATGCATATATATACATATATATACAGATATATATATATACATATATATATACGTACATACAATGTCATACATACACATGTGTGCAGGGTGAAATTGCAGGGGTTCATTTGTACCATAAATATTCATACATAAAACTTGCTTGTTTACTATAATACATCAGAGGAAGCAACTGTGTGCTATGTAGTACATATACTGATATTTATATCTATAAGCAAGGATGTATGTATGTATGTATATATATTTGTCCAGAATGCACGCCCACAGTTTTGCAGCTATTGACCTGAAATTTTGCACTTAGACAGGGGTTCATCAAACTTAGCAAGTGCAGGGGTTGGCGAATTTCTAACCCCATGGGGGCCAGGATGGAGGGAATTTTAGGGGGTTCTAAAAAAAAATTTTTGCAGCTATTGATGCCAAATTTTGCATTTAGACAGAGGACCGTCAGGTCCTCCCAAAAAACGAGTTGGCGAATCTCTACCACCAGGGAAAAAATGGGGGGACCCCAAAACTCCATTTTTCCTTTTTTTACACCATCGCCATAGTTTCACAGCTATTCACCTGAAACGTCGCAGGATGCCACCGGGACCACCTTGCCCCAAACAAACACACACCTCGCTCGCCCCACAGGGGCCGGGCGGGGCAGGGCGTTGTTTAGAGGGGGGTTAAATTTTTTGGGGACGAAATTTTCTCAGCTATTGATGTCAAATTTTGCATTTAGACAGAGGACCGTCAGGTCCTCCCAGAAAACGAGTTGGCGAATCTCTGCCACCAGAGGGAGAATGGGGGGGGGAACTCCATTTTACACATATTTCTACCATCGCCATAGTTTCACAGCTATTCACCTGAAACGTTGCAGCTAGATAGGATGCCAAAGGGACCACCTTGCCCCTCCAACAACACACACCTCGCCCCGCTCGCCCCGCAGGGGCGAGGTGGGGAAGGGCGTTGTTTAAGGAGGCGAAAAAATTTTGGGGGCCCAATTTTTTTCAGTCTATTGATGTCAAATTTTGCATTTAGACAGAGGACCGCCAGGTCCACCCCAAATAGGCGGCGAAGCCGCCTCGCAGGGGGTGGGTGGACACAGCTTCACGGCTATTTACATAAAATGCAAAATTTGGCATCAATAGCTGCAAAATTTTTTTTGCCCCCCTCAAATTCCCCCCCATCCTGGCCCCCATGGTGTTAGAAATTCGCCAACCCCTACACTTGCACCTCGCCCCGCAGGGGCCGGGTGGAGCAGGGCGTTGTTTAGGGGGGCCCAAAAAATTTTTTGGGGGGGTTTGCAGTTTTGCAGCTATTGATATGAAGCTTTGCATGTAGACAGAGGACCGTCAGGTCCAGCCAGTGGAGGGGGTCATGGTGGGGCGTGAAACCCCAAACCTTTGCTATTTCCATTCCGTCGATACGGCTTCACGGCTATTTACATAAAATTCCCGGGCATTGCCGGGTATCCCAGCTAGTATATAATATATATACATGTAGACAGGATGAGAATTGCGGGGTGCTGAGAGTGTTCAACCCCTTAGTCCTTCTAATGACCCCATAGTCTTCATAATCATTCATTGTAACATATTCTTCTTCATCTTCCTCTTTTATTTCTTCCATCAGGTGTGTGTAGGTGTGTGTGTGCCGATGATGAAGTTTTTACACGATACCTCCATTTTTTCTGTCACTGATCGTGTCCAGCGCCATTCTCATCCGCAGGATCATGTTTTAATCTTGGATTGTCTTCCTTCAAGTTCCTTGTTTCACATGTTTCCTCCACATGAAAACACAATGCCCTTGCTTGTAACGTTTTGCCATCCATTCGTACATGGCCAAAGTAAGTCTCAGAAGTCCGTCTTTTCTCTCTGATCTTATCTACCAGTGTTTCTGTCTGTTCTAACGCTTTTCGTATTACCTCATCACGAATCCTGACTCGTCTGGTCTTCCGTGATAGGCTACTCATTGTATATCCAGCTCATCACCTTCGGTAGAACCCGTTTTCATCTTCCTTCTGTTTAAACCAACACTCAGATTCATACATCAGAACTGGAGTGGCAAATGCCATGTACAGTTTAACATTTGTTCTTGATTATATTGCTCGTCTTTCACAACCTACATGATCTTCCAAACATCGCTAATGGCATACATTGGAGACTTGGAGTCCACATTTAGAACATAATTTTCAAGCATATCTGGAAATATTTTCATATTATGTAAAAAATACAAAGAAGGAAGTCCCTGGTCTCTGACAAAACCAATTAGCAGCATCATGTGGGCAAACGAGCTTTAGAGTTTTTAACAGAAATCCTTAGCAGCACGAATTTAGATGACCTTTGGCAACAGAATTCATCAAAGTATAACTGACGGATTCTGTTGAGAACGGGTCAAATAACCAAACTATCAAACAGTCCTGATGACCGACTTGACAAATTCGTTTATCAGGTAGCATTTCGTGACCAATCTGCAAGCAGAACTTCTGAATATTTGATAACACAAAAACCGTCAGAAATTGATAGAAGACACCTATCACGTCTCATGCCATTTCTTATTTGTAGTGTCTCGTAAACACCAGGCACTAGAGTGGCCCGTCATAAACTGTCTGGCAGTAGTAGAGCATGGTTCTTGTGGTCCACAACCACAAAATTACTGTGCAGCCTTCTATAATAAATGTCTTGTTATAGTTCACAGTATCTGTTTCACTAACACAGGTGAACAGCAGCTGCAAAATTCTGGCCACACTACAGTTAATAGTGTGCATAGCCACATAATAGCGTCAAGGTCTCACCACTGTCAAGGCATCAGGCATTATTGTTTCTTTTCTTAATAATGACCAGGACGTGTACTGCTAAAGGCAGAAGATTTCAATTGTTACAGCAATGTCCAGGTTCGTGTTGTCCATTAGGCACAGTAGGTACTGTGCCAAGGGCATACGAGTCCTTCAGTGGTCTATGCAAGTCAGAAAATGGAATACTGGAAAAATAAGTTGCATTCGACCTTAGCGAATAATATATCCAGGATATATCGGATAATCACCATTAGAAAACAGCAAATTGAGACTTAAAATCAAAACTAGGCTTGTTCGAAAAATCATGATAAAAATTAATAATGACAACAATAAACAAAATGTCATGTGTTTAGTTTACATTTTGGGTCTATGAATGCAAGAATGTCTAGAGTCTATGACAACCTTGAACTGCTAAACAGCAGACACTAGAGCATTGCAGACAACAACTGCAAGCCAGACATTCAGTGCAGCTTCTACAAGTATCATCAGCTGTAGGCTCTAAATGAAGCATTTCCCCATGCAGACAGTTCCAATTTCTTAACTTGACATGCAGCTGGAAAAAGTTATGGTCATTCCAGTTCAAGAGAAGACTTTATGAAGAATTCATTTGTTTAATGAACAGATAAAAAATATACCCAATAATAAATTAGCATCCTGACTGCACTGTTCAATACAATAAAATTTAAAAACTTTATTATGCTTAAAACAATCATCTTAGACTCTTAGTAGTGTAGCATGAAAACTTTTGGGAAGTTCTGTTTTGAGGCATGCAATCGACATGCTAGGAAAATACATAGAAAAGAGACAGAGTTTTTAAAAAATTCGAAAATTACACATTTTGGGGGTTTGAACCTGAAACCCCATAAATACACCCTACCCCCATGAATCATCGATCGATGTCCTGTGGGTCCCAAAGCTGTAGACCGCATTAGATTAGCGCTTGTGAATAAGTTGATGCCCTTCGAGCGGCACTTTAGAACTTTGGAGATTACGATTACGAGATTAAAAATAATCTACTGTAAAAATGTATGATTCACTTTGCATGGAACTCGAAACATATCAGTGTTGTGCACGAGACCGAAAATCCAAGACCAAGACCAAGACCAAGACCGAGTGGTCCAAGACCAAGACCAAGACCAAGACCAAGACCGGGTGGTCCAAGACCGAGACCAAGACCAAGACCGGGTGGTCCAAGACCGAGACCAGACCAAGACCGCAATTTTCTGGTCTCGAGACCGTCTCGAGACCAAGACCACGTCTCAAGACCACACCACTGAGGTCCAAATTCCTGCTCCTCAATGTTTGCAAAACTACAAAATGCCACATCGAGCAATTGCATTGATGTAATTACTTACTAAGGCACTAGGATAACTGAGCATTCACGTTTTCTTGTCTCTTTTGATGCGACCAAGAGGTCCAAGACCAAGACCAAGACCGGACCTTCAAGACCAAGACCAGACCAAGACCGGACCATCAAGACCGAGACCAAGACCAAGACCGGACCTTCAAGACCAAGACCAAGACCAAGACCGGGTGGTCCAAGACCAAGACCAAGACCAAGACCGCAATTTTCTGGTCTCGAGACCGTCTCGAGACCAAGACCACGGTCTCGAGACCACATCACTGAAACATATAAAGGGTTAAAATATTAATAGCGTTAAAAGGTGCATTGAAACCCGACTGCTGGCACTTCCGTCTCTAGAGCTACATAATGTAGCGTTTCTAACACAACACATCTAAGAGCCTTGCAGCGTAGAAACTACATCTGAGCACCTGGGATATTATTTTAATTTAGCTGCTCAAGAGATTTTAGCATGCGTGTATGTGAACGTGTACAGGTATTCATTTATGTTTGTATAATATGAGTAAAGCATTTATGCATGTACAAGTGTTTATGCATTTTTTTAGACAATAGACATGCATTAATTTATTCATATAGGCTGCATGTATATTTGCAAGTATGTAGGTATGCAATGAATGCAATTACGTATATTATGTATTTATTCATGCATGTATATTTTTATATGAGTAAGTAATTAGGTATGTATTTACATGTACATGTGCATGTATGTATGCAATACATATTTACAAAGACTCCTCTATGTGTGTATTATATACGCATGTGTGAGTATAAATCTGTACTTGCATAGGGGCAGTTGAATGTATAATATGTATACATAATTACATATGTGTGTATAATATTGTGTATATATATATACACAGTTACATATATAATTTATATATGAGTGCATTTTATATATGATATAATATATATAATTTTATATACAGTGCGGCAGTGCCTCACAAGAAACAATGCCAAATATAAGCGATGTAGACAGATATTTGTCATCTCAAAATCCTTCATCTTGCTCACCTGCAAATTGGTCTTTCGTGGTCGTCATCATCATCATCGCGGTCGACAAAACACGACCCTCCGTTTAGACAAAGCAGGTTGTCGTTGTCTTGCGAGGCGTTGCAACTCCTCATCGTCTGTTGTCCTGTGTTGTCTGACTTAACGAGAACGTTGTCGTCGTTGCCCGGGGTGTATGATCGTTGTCCAAGACATCCGTCTGCACAAGAAAAACATTCTTCATCTGATCTGAGTGGCTTCATTTGAACAAGCACGCTTAGCAAGGATTCAACGGAGAGTCCACAGAGAGACAACAGGATCTTTAAACAATGTCTTTTGATGTGCCCAGAAGAACAGAAAGGCTTTTTCATAAGGCAGTGTAAATTCACGAATAACGGCTCTCAAAACAGTCTCAGTTACCCTCAAAAGTATCGTATTTGTGATGTTGTTAAGGATGCTTTCAACTATACAGTGTGTGTGTGTACACTGTGTCCGGAAAAAAGGGAACCATTTTGTAATGACGAAATAAATAGTAAATATTCATCAACTTTAATAATTCAAAAAACGTTTTAATCCCGACATACTTATCTAATACTGGTGAAAATATAAATGTCATAGTCAAGCAATATAGTTCCTTTTCCCGGACGCAGTGCATATATACAGCAGTAGCTGTAGAGTTTGTAGAGTAATCTGGAGGAGACCCACTGTATACACGTGTGCCATTATATTACTGGTACATACATTACATTAGGTACCGGATTACGGGTACCTTTTTTTATAAAAACGTAACCTACAGACACCTTCTTCCAGCTTTAAATGTCTTGGCAACCACCGGTAAATACAATAGAACACAATAGAACAATATAATTGTCCAGTTCAGACTTGTGCTGACCAACCGGACGGTCAATAATTGTCACCTGATCATACATCATATCCAGCCCCCCCCCCCCCCCATCCCATCCCCAACAACTTCCGGTGCCTTCCGCAGATGTTGATAATTGACAACAGAAGACGGCAATGTCCGAGGGACACCGAAAGCAATAGACATGAATTGGACAGAGTTAATCAAATTATAGATATGAATGATAGATAATCAACCGGTTTCAATAGACCCCGGATGGACATAGAGGCTTTAAAAAAATGGTCTACGCACATAATTTTGCACATACCAGCAAGCTCATAATGTAGCATGTATGCATTATGCCACCTGGATTGAGCTTCCTGTAGCACTTTGCCCAGTGCCAAGGGATCACTGCACCATGTTTTTCCATAGCCTTGAGATTGTGCTATTTAGCCAAGGTTGCGCCAGGAGCACTTCTGAGTAGGTAGTCATGAAGGGTCTCTATGTAAGTGCTTATAATAAATAAATAAATAAATAAATTATTAGGATCCATATGGAACTCTTATGGATCCAATCCAATGCTATGCACACATCCATACATAATATTCTTGAAGTTTTGCACTGCCATGGCTTCCTATCACTGAACCCATCCACAATAAGACAACCTCTCATGGCTATATATATATATATATATATATAAATTATATATTTATATAATATATATATATTGCGAAAGCAGCTATCCGCGTCATCATCATCGTCTCGCTCATTGTCAGTCGTTGCGCTCTGCTGACCGTCTTAATCTTTTTCTTCCAGGTTCCAGGATCGCTCTTGCGGAACATCGGGCATTTGCTGTGGTTGGTCCTTCCTTCTGGAATATCTATCCAGGCCTTCCTCCATCACTACTTTAAGGGTTAACCTATAAATGATTCGCTTTTCCTCATCCGTCATTTATTCTTTAAAGGGATTTCTTCTCTCCACGGGTTTCCGTTTTCAGAGTGCCTCTGAATTGGATTCTTCGAGAGGTGCTATATAAATGATAAATCCGTAGACATACGACATGATACGAAATGCTGGCAAGCTATTATGATGCACTCGTCACTAAAATGAATCATCAATTTTAATATGCAGAAACCGTTCACACTGAACACAACAGCAATACGCAACAGTTAATTACACTTTACTAAAACATGATTGTGTCAATTTGTGTGACATTTTACTAAAACATGATATTACATTTGACTAAAACATGATATTACATTTGACTAAAACATGATATTACATTTGACTAAAACATGATATTACATTTGACTAAAACATGATATTACATTTGACTAAAACATGATATTACATTTTACTAAAACATGATATTACATTTGACTAAAACATGATATTACATTTTACTAAAACATGATATTACATTTGACTAAAAGATGACATTGCATTTTACTAAGAGATGATATTGCATTTTACTAAAAGATGATATTGCATTTTACTAAAACATGAGGATCTAGTCTTGTGTTGCCATTGGGGTGTAATCAACATCACTTCCAACTGGATGAATCTGTCACGTATTGACAGTATATTGTGACAGTATTGACAGTATTGTGACAGTATTGTCGCTACCTCAGCCTACCTGGATAGCAGCAGAGAAGTGACAGGAAGTCAGCATGAATTAGAGCGTCTCAAGTCAATGTTTAAACAACCTGGCATTAATTGTTTTCTCAGGGCTATAAGGTGCCAATGTAAATAAATATTAGACAGTGAGATTTGACCAACAGGAACAAAGACTAAACTCATAGTGCATTATTTTAGTACATCATAGTTCCAGACATCAATATCATTAACAATATTATCTAAATGCAATAAGAAATATCTCAATTATTAAATCCACTATAATTTGCAATCTATATAATAATTTTTTTAAGTATTACTGTCATCATCATCATCATGGCCGCCGTCGTCGTCGTCATCATCATCATCATCCTAAATAATTCACCTAATTCACCATCATGCAAAAAGTACACGAAAAATTGCATGAAACGCTATAGCAATGACAAAAAACATTGCAATAAAAATGTTACAGTTTAAAGTTATGCCGATAGTCGACATTTTTATGTTTCAAACTGGCATCATACGTTTATGGCCTGCCACACAGTTTTACATGGGTCTGCGACACTAAATTAAGAAATATGTTCCACACAAACATCACTGGCAATAAATATATATTCTTAACGATTACTGAAGCTGATAAGAACAATAAATGTGCTAGAACAGAGAGACACACAGGATTACCAGACAGAGGTACACATAGAGAAACACATGTAGACACACAGACCGATAGACAAATAAAGATACATCTATATAACATACAGACAAATATAAGCAAATATATAAATATATATAAATATATATAAACAGATCAGGGCCGGATTTAGGCATGGGCTACGGGGGCTCCAGCCCAGGGGCCCCCACCACCTAGGGGCCCCCACCAGTTGCAGTTTTAATTTTTTATTCACTGAGTGTTCCATCTCACCAAGGAAAGGGTTTTAAGAGAATCGCGACTGTATCTTAATCAGTGAGTATTAGTCTTCTGAATAATATTGACCACTGACTGCATTCGTTAATATTGTTCACCAGCAGCGCTTTATGTGTGATACCTTCAGCAGCTGCTGTTGACAGATTATCTTACTTTGAACTAAATTAAGCTGATAGAGATAGCCTTTTGATGGAGGCAGATACATATGTGTCAAAGGTGTTCCCTGGACTCGATACTCATGCAGCAGACAACGAACAGATCGAGGCCTCGTTCGCTGGTCAACAGTACTGTCAGCGCAATGAACTCCACCTCACCACGAGTATCATGTTGCATGTTGCTGAATGAAAGATCCTGCTTCAGATAGAGGGTATTCTGTCTTAGTCCCATCGTTCGGCTAGCGCTTTTGACCTCGAGTGACCCAAAGTGCACAGCTGCATGCTGTCATATATATATGCTGTCAGTGGCTTTGAGACTGAATGTCTGTCTGTCTGTGTCTCTTTGTCTCTGCCTCTGTCTCTCTATGACTCTACCTTTATAATATGCACTGCATAAGGCCTTGCAATTACGTTACAGCAGTCTGAGATTTGCAACTCAGTAATATAGGCGACTTAATATTATTTGAAGAGTCTGTATATCATTAGTAATTCATTTCCACGGGCTAACATGAACCGAATTGGTGATCGACATAATAGACCTCAGTCGAGATGACAAAAGACTAGAATCATACGAACTGCTCTGCTCAAGGTTTGTTTTTTTATATAGGCTTGAATCGTGCAGTGATGATGAAATACTCGACTCTGCAAAAAACTTTGTAGCTGTATATGTTGATGACCTAGATGAAAGCCTTGGCAATGAGCTAATGTAGGCTAGTTTTCTTATTTTGTCAAAATGTTTAAAGACGAAACAGCAAGGACAGGCTTCAGCATAAGTCAGGAGCAGTTCATGTACAAATTAATACTTGACAAGGGTGTTGAGAGCTCGTTTCCAAATGTGGAAATCATGCTAAGATTGTACTTGGTGCTCATAGTCACAAACTGTAGTGCTGAACGCTCATTTTCTAAGATGAAGATCATCAAGAATATGCTTCGAACAAGTTGAACGCATGCATAAGCGACTTAGACATTTGTACACGTGCAGTGCTGAGCATAGAGAGTCTAAAAGAGATATTCTACGCCCTGGACTTAACAGGGTGATTGACGACTTTGCCAATAGAAAAAGGCGAAGAGTCTATTAGACCTACTAACCTAACTGTAGGCCTAACTGAGCTAGTTAATTTAGGCCTACTATAGCTATCTGTTTTTTTATTGGAGGTCTCGCATAACACTATAATAATGCTTTGTCTATTATTTTGTTTGGCCGTATCAGTATAAAAAAGAAAAAAACTTTAATTAAAAGAGGATTGAAGTTTACCCTTTTCCTTTGTAATTGAGAAAATGATTTAATAGCCAATTGATAAAATAGAGGTAATGCAAGGTAATACAATAGAAGACAATATATATTTTTTCAGCAAAAAATTAACGATTTTCTGAATTAATCATCATTATTCATTATACCACCTCATTCATCTCATCCCCAGGGGCGTAAAAGCCAATGAACCTGACTTCGAGCAGAGAAACCACCACTGCCGCCGCCGCCACCACCACCACCACCACCACCACCGTCATCATCATAATCATAATTATCATCACCACCATCACCACAATCATCATCATCATTATCATAATCATAATCGTATTTAAAATTAATTAACGATAAGTCTACAATTTATACATTGTTTTTAGCATGGGCGGAGTTTATCAGGGGCTAGGGGGAGCTAAGCCCCCCAAGAAGGCCCAGATTCAGCTTTTTTACCATAAAAATGATATCTTTTTTCCGGGCTTAGCCCCCCTAAGAAGGCATTAGCCCCTCCAAGAACGGAAACCAAACTCCGCCCATGGTTTTTAGCACATTTGCTTGCGACGTGTTATGAGTGTTACAGTAGGCCTCTATGCCTACCTATGGAGTTTGTCTGTCGGAGACAGTGCATCAAATACCAAAATATCTGTTGCAGAAAAGGCCCCCACCATAATTGGCGCCCATGGGCCCCCACCACCCTAAATCCGGCCCTGAAACAGATATATAAATAGGTAAATAGAGATAAAGATAAAAAGACAGATATACATATATCGAGAAATAGAGAGGTAAAGAAAGACAAACAGACTAATAGCTAAATAGATAAGCAGAGACTGAAAGACGCATAGACAAATAGAAATACATGGATAAACAAACAGAGAGATATATATACAAACAGACAGATGGATAGATAAATAGAGCGTCAAAAATAAATAGAGAGATCTAAAGATAGACAGATAGATAATTAGAGAAACAAAGACTGACAGACATATAGACAAATAGAGAGACAGAGAAATACAGACAGATGGATAGATAAATATGGAAACAAAGGAATACTGCACGTCTGTCTTTGTAATGGATATATTCAAATACAGAGACAAAGGAAGACAGAAATTCAGGAAAGACAGAAAGACGGACGAAGACAGACAGACAGACAGACAGACAGACAGACAGACAGACAGACAGAACAGACAATACATACATGCACATAAAGATACATCTATATAACATACAGACAAATATAAGCAAATATATAAATATATATAAATATATATAAACAGATATATAAATAGGTAAATAGAGATAAAGATAAAAAGACAGATATACATATATCGAGAAATAGAGAGGTAAAGAAAGACAAACAGACTAATAGCTAAATAGATAAGCAGAGACTGAAAGACGCATAGACAAATAGAAATACATGGATAAACAAACAGAGAGATATATATACAAACAGACAGATGGATAGATAAATAGAGCGTCAAAAATAAATAGAGAGATCTAAAGATAGACAGATAGATAATTAGAGAAACAAAGACTGACAGACATATAGACAAATAGAGAGACAGAGAAATACAGACAGATGGATAGATAAATATGGAAACAAAGGAATACTGCACGTCTGTCTTTGTAATGGATATATTCAAATACAGAGACAAAGGAAGACAGAAATTCAGGAAAGACAGAAAGACGGACGAAGACAGACAGACAGACAGACAGACAGACAGACAGACAGAACAGACAATACATACATGCACATAAAGATACATCTATATAACATACAGACAAATATAAGCAAATATATAAATATATATAAATATATATAAACAGATATATAAATAGGTAAATAGAGATAAAGATAAAAAGACAGATATACATATATCGAGAAATAGAGAGGTAAAGAAAGACAAACAGACTAATAGCTAAATAGATAAGCAGAGACTGAAAGACGCATAGACAAATAGAAATACATGGATAAACAAACAGAGAGATATATATACAAACAGACAGATGGATAGATAAATAGAGCGTCAAAAATAAATAGAGAGATCTAAAGATAGACAGATAGATAATTAGAGAAACAAAGACTGACAGACATATAGACAAATAGAGAGACAGAGAAATACAGACAGATGGATAGATAAATATGGAAACAAAGGAATACTGCACGTCTGTCTTTGTAATGGATATATTCAAATACAGAGACAAAGGAAGACAGAAATTCAGGAAAGACAGAAAGACGGACGAAGACAGACAGACAGACAGACAGACAGACAGACAGAACAGACAATACATACATGCACAAGCAGGTAATAAGAAACCAGTTCATCGGCCAGGGCAGACAAAGCCCTCAAAGCACACACACACACACCCACAAGCACATGCACAATGGATATAACACACACAATAATACCCGTATATCGCTAGATGGAGAGAATTCCTCGACCGACTGTAGGCCTATGTGGAAGAATCCATTAGGAACGTGTTTCAGTGAAATCGAAGAACCGGAAATATGTTTACAGACACACACACATCAATTTTCATTCGATGCGAAAGGCGCTTCGGGGATTGGGTGGTGGGGGGGGGGGGTGCACACATATTCCACACAGCCACAATCAGATCCATCATCCCACCATTCAACCATCTATACCACCCTTTCTCTTACTCTATACATAATGCTGTTTGTCCATCAGTGGCCGGGGGTGGGGGGGGGGGGTGGCGCCCAATTCATCACCTTTTCAGTAATCCATCTCAGAATCTGCCATTCCTTCTCATTTTATAATGCCACTTCTCAGCTAATCGTGTTATTCTGTATTATCCGTTTCAACTGATGACTTATGATGCGATGGTCTCGGAAATGCACTCAGTTCTTGATAATCCCATCCAATCTGCTGTAGGTTTCTAAATAATCCGCATATCTCTCTTTTCTCTTTTTTTATATAAGCCTATCCGATTTAGATATTACGTCACGTGGACTTGAGCATCAGCTTGAATGCTATCGTGCTCATAATGGCTAAATTAAGTGAAGTTCCAACAGTTAATAATTAATTACATTTACAGAAAGTCTTAAATTAAATTATCTGGTAAAAGGATATATTATGACTCAACCAATTTTATCATTTCCTTGCATAAGATGGACACTTGGAATAGGTTCAGAGAGGCTCCATTACCTGTTTACGACCGGTACAGATTTTGCTGGTAATGATCCTGGAACCAGATTGAAGACAATTACCTTATCTATCCTATAGGAACTCAACATTTCCTCACATCTTGCAACATCTACACAGATCTTTCACTCAAAACTGGAAACACTGCTGCTTCATAAATCCGATCTAGATTCCTACGGCCCCTCTGACTACAATAGAATCTTGACCTGGAACTGATCTTGACCCTATCTGCCTATCGAATATGTTTTGACTAAGCGCCTGTGAATGAGACACTTCTCGCGACTATTCGTTTTGGGCGCTGTAGAAATCTCAAGATTACGATTACAATTAGGCTACAAAAAGCGTGCATTTGCCTCCAAAATGGCAGGACGAGAGAGGTGAACACTGAACATACCGATATGTCTCATGTTAATACACATGCGCACGCATGCACACAAACACACACAAACGCACGCACACACACATACACACACACACACACACACACACACACACACACACATACACACAAAGCAGGGCTCATCTGAAAGTAAAATTGATCAAGATTTACAGCACCTTACCCTACAGAGCTCCCCTAATCTACAAATATTATTATTTGCCTCACATTTTATCATAATCATGTAGGCCTAAGCATTTTTTGTGGAAACAAATAGTATAAGAATACTATTGGTACAGTTCTGTAACTGAAATTTGTTGCGCATGTCGACCGAGAGCCGAATACTACGACAAACGTAAAAGGTTTCTGAGCGAAGATAGTCAGTCAGTCAGGTAAATCACGTGAATCACCAGAGAGCCAATAGGAAATGCTTTGACTCAGCCACAAGGTTTTTATGCATGCGCCTCTGATTCCAGTCTTGGAGTAATGGATACGTACGATCCAAATGCCTGTCACCAAAATAATTCTATGTGCATTGTGCAGTAGCAGAAACAAAATGAAACCAGTGATACAAAGTGTCTTCCGTGCATCATAATACTCGACTACACTGGAGACAAATGGGACGAGCTCCGTAAATATCAATCGAAAGCGTAACTTGCTTCCACTTTTAAATTCTGGAATATGATAAAATCTGATACGCTCAAATAAAAAATTATATAAAATCTTAAATAAAGACAAAAAATGATCCAATTGAGGCTGTTCAAATATCCAGTGAGTCAACGGTGTTGGCATATTTTCTGCATATTTTGTCAGATTGTTTTCTTGAGCAACAAACAAACATAGGTTATTATTATTGAAAGAGCTCCAACAAACCGACTCAAGGATACCTTGACCTAATAACCTTGACCTTTGACCTTCACATACATAGTTTTTATACTCTCATAATTATAGCCTTCTATTCACCAGATTCCATTATTCCAGAAACTGATATGGGCAGAGTGGAAGACATTGTTTAGTGCCAGAGTTGTAGGCTGCTGGTGGAATGGTTTCGCGGACAGCATGTACTAAAGCGCACCCTTTATGCATCATAATTATTATTACCCCAAACTCCACTCAAAATCCAAGTGCGAGCACCAGCTTATTCAGGGGCACTGTGGGTTGTCCATAAGAGTAGTCCAAAGGAGGTTGAACCCGGTAGCCACAGGATCAGAGAAGAAGCTAGGAAGGATTGGTTCCTTGGAATCTGTATTCAAACCAACCGTTAAGCATTCCGAGTTGCTTTGCATTGGTGTTAACACAGATTACGAGTCTTCTGAGCCACCAGCGATGCAATGCAATGTAATGCAATGCAATGTAATGCAATGCAATGTAATGCAATGCAATGCAATGCAATGTAATGCAATATAATGCAATGCAATGCAATGCAATGCAATGCAATGCAATGTAATGCAATGCAATGCAATGCAATGTAATGCAATGTAATGCAATGTAATGCAATGCAATGTAATGCAATGCAATGCAATGCAATGTAATGCAATGTAATGCAATGTAATGCAATGTAATGCAATGTAATGCAATGTAATGCAATGTAATGCAATGTAATGCAATGTAATGCAATGCAATGTAATGCAATGTAATGCGATGAAATGCAATGTAAAGCAATGCAATGTAATGCAATGCAATTTAATGCAATGCAATGTAATGCAATGTAATGTAATGTATTGCAATGTAATGCAATGCAATGTAATGCAATGCAATGTAATGCAATGTAATGTAATGCAATGCAATGTAACGCAATGTAAAGCAATGCAATGCAATGCAATGCAATCTAATGCAATGTAATGTAATGCAATGTAAAGCAATGCAATGCAATGTAATGCAATGCAATGCAATGCAATGCAATGCAATGCAATGTAATGCAATGCAATGCAATGTAATGCAATATAATGCAATGTAATGCAATGCAATGCAATGCAATGTAATGCAATGCAATGCAATGCAATGTAATGCAATGTAATGCAATGTAATGCAATGCAATGTAATGCAATGCAATGCAATGCAATGTAATGCAATGTAATGCAATGTAATGCAATGCAATGTAATGCAATGCAATGCAATGTAATGCAATGCAATGTAATGCAATGTAATGCGATGAAATGCAATGTAAAGCAATGCAATGTAATGCAATGCAATGTAATGCAATGTAATGTAATGTATTGCAATGTAATGCAATGCATTGTAATGCAATGCAATGTAATGCAATGTAATGTAATGCAATGCAATGTAACGCAATGTAAAGCAATGCAATGCAATGCAATGCAATCTAATGCAATGTAATGTAATGCAATGTAAAGCAATGCAATGCAATGTAATGCAATGCAATGCAATGCAATGCAATGCAATGCAATGTAATGCAATGTAATGCGATGCAATGCAATATAATGCAATGAAATGCAATGTAATGTAATGTAATGTAATGCAATGCATTGCAATGCAATGTAATGCAATGCAATGCAATGCAATGTAATGCAATGCAATGCAATGTAATGCAATGCAATGCAATGTAATGCAATGCAATGTAATGTACCGGTAATGTAATGCAATGGTCTAAGCATGGTTTTCATGCACTTGGTGTTTGTTCCGACCATTCCGTTCAGTCGCTGATCCTCTCAGATAATTATCAAGTCAACGACTAATTTCTCTCGAGACAAATCTGTCCGACGTCGTCGTCGGGAGAAATCACCGGACATGTTAACTCACGCGACTCTCCCTCTTCTTCTACCCTCTTCTTCTTGCTTCTTCTTCATTCTTCTTCCTCTTTTTCCTCCTCCTCCTCCTCCTACTTCACCTGTTTCTTCTTCTTCCTTCTTCCTCTTGTTTCTTATTCTTCCTTCTTGTTCCTTATTCTTCTTCCTCCTCCTCCTCCTCCTCCTCCTTCTTCTTCTTCTTTCTTCTTCTTCTTCCTTCTTCCTTCCTCTTCCTCTTCCTCTCTTTCTTGTTCTTCTCTGGTGGTGGAGAACAATAAATGTAAAAACCTTCCATGCATCATCGGAATAATATCAACTGGTCATCATTCTTCGTCTGCTCCACTAACGACCGCCTTCTCCTTTTCTTATATTTCCATCTCTCGTATATATGTATATATATATATATATCTATATATATACATATATATATATATGCACGGAATCCAATCAATTTCTTGGCCATGCCGTCTCTCGTTCTGTCGTCTTCATCGTCGCCGTCGTCTTGCTCTTCGATACGGTGCCACCCCCCCCCCCCCCCCCCGTTCACAGCACAGGGAGCAGTTGCAGAAATTGGAAGGATCATCAAATATGGCTAATAAACACACATATGCACGCAAATACATGCACCCCTCCAATGGCCTCCATCCCCCCACATGAACGCACACACACACGCACACACATACAATGTCATACATGGATATACTCATACACACACGTACGTACACACATACATAAAGACGAACACCCATTATACACACGCGTTGACACACACATATATACGTGCACACTCACACACACACACACACACACACACACACATGGATACACACACACATACATGCATACTCAAACACACATGTATACACACACATACATACAGACGAACACACACACAAACACACAAATGCTCACATAAAATCCAAGCAAGCTACAAGAAGCATAGAGGTACCGTGCAACCCGTAGTCCCAAGATTTCTTCAGCAGGAATCAATCTTTGTCAAGCAGAGACAGTCTTTTAAATCAGTGACACGGTAAGGTCAGTTCAAGGTCGAGTTCGACGAGTACAACTATAAATATTATATACGCTCGCTCAACCAAACAAAGAACTGCGCAATCATCATTAATAATTATAATTAAAAATTAAAAGGACACTAGGATCAAAATGCATGCCAATAAATCTGAATTATCATCATCATCATAATCTAATTAATTTAATTAAACTCATAAATTAATCATTCTGTGATTTCGACTCATTTGTCAAAAACTTTGCATGGCGCTTCTTTAATTAATTAGCCGTTTCGCACTGGACGAATTTCCACCGATTTCATCCCGTACATCCTCTGAAAGAAACGTGCGGCAGAAATAACAGAAAAAAATAGATCCTAAAAGTTACCATGGAAACCAGCTTTCAGCCGTCATTAAATTGATGATGGCATTTTTTAAAGCTTATAAACAGAAAATTCACCTCTACGGAAATTAGGATATCAGGTTTTGAGCTAAGTTCCTTGAGAAGGAAGGCAGAATATTTACCAGGGCAAAAGTGGTTCCTGTCTTATAATATTATGTATTGTATACACAGCAGAATTTAATGGATTCGAATCTGCCGAGATGGTTACTTCGTAGGGACCTGAACACACACAGTTGTCACACATTACTTGTGTGGACCTGAACACACACAATATCACACACAATGTCACACACAATGTTACACACAATGTCACACAAAATGTCACACACAATATCACACACATATACTCAGACCTCTATTTGACTGGGCACAGCATAAAATTATAGATATTTGCCTAGGTCAGCTGGTGTCACATTTGCTTACGTCAGTGAGAAGCCATGTTTGCAGTGCTTCTGAGAAGTCATAAAAAGATATATATATATATATATATATATATATAACATAATATATATATACAGAGACAGAGAGACAGAGACAGACACACAGACAGACACAGAGAGAGAGAGAGAGAGAGAGAGAGAGACAGACAGACAGACAGACAGAGAGAAAGAGAGAGAGAGAGAGAGAGAGAGAGAGAGAGAGAGAGAGAGAGAGAGAGAGAGAGAGAGAGAGAGAGAGAGAGAGAGAGAGAGAGAGAGAGAGAGAGAGAGAGAGAGAGAGAGACTTGTTGCATACATGCTTGCACATTTAGGTTAAATCTTCACCAAAATCCATCTGACACATTCAGTATTTAAAGGCTTGATCATTAATTTCATGCCACCTGTTGAAGAGAATGCAAGATATTTGCAGCGGAAAGGAGAAATCAGATAATGTTTCAATGACAATCAGAATCTCACAAATCAATTATTTCTCTCACGTATTACTATTTGGCACGAACGACGAAAAGCTAAACGATTAATTTACAAGTAAAGTGAAAGACGTGTTACAACAGTTCGAGAAGAATTAAGACCCGAACTCATCAATAATTCATGTCAGTAAGTTCATTCGGTGGCAAACGAAGCACCGGTAAGAACATGTCATTCCAAACAGGCTGTAGGCCTAGGCCTAAGATTGTAAGAAATGCCTTTGACTTTCAGAGGTGTCTAGCGAATGTGCTGTTGAAACGTTCAATCACATACATCACCATAAATCCAACGGTTTTCTGTGGAAACAGAAAGAAATTCAGAATCTTTGCACGAATCCATAAAATCTGACGAGATTTCGTCTTTGCTCAGTTTATCTGCAGCAGTTCTTCTATCTATTTGCAAATGGCTTCACGCTAAGACCACAGATTAAGGAGCTTTCCTAAGAAACTGCTCAATCAAAGAACCTCTGAGCTTATTTTATGCACCATAACAATCATAGGCCTACAATGCCCTACATGTGTTATTATGTGTGACCGTGCATTGGCACAATGCATGCTATGCTTTAAGTGATGGTCTAAATCTGTGATAAAGATACAATTTGTAACTTCCGAGCTGGTTCAAAATTTGTTTGGAGACAAATACAGATACACAAGTTGTCTGGAATGGTATACAATATACATACATTAATATTAAATGAATATCTAATTATTTGTTTGTATGCGCACATGCTATAGCGCCTCTTCCAGCTCTCAACTACTACTCAGAGGCGCTCCCGACTACAGCGCGGACACTGCATCGGAGTTTCACGCCGAAGCGCTGAGCAACTGCGAGTGAAGGACTTGCCCAAGGTCCCTACATAGCGACTTGAGGTGGATTCGAACCTCAAACCTTCCGGCTTCAAGGCAACGATGCCACCACTACACCACCGTGCCCCATATGTTATTATCTATACAGCACTAGATAATGCAACTAAATACACTGCACATGTGCTAACTTAATGGCTTAATAGCTCCTAATTTGCAAAATTTCCCACCCAAGATTTCATAGCAGTGAACGTCAGTGCTGCACTATAAGGACACTCCCCTATTACATGTATCCCAGACCACATGACCAAAATAATTGTTCCACGGGCAGACAACTTAATGAGAAAAACGTTTTTAATAAGAATGATGCTTAATTTCATGCAAACCAAAGTGCGGTTATGCAGTTTGATTAATAAATAATATAATTACTTACTTACTTACTTACTTACTTACTTACTTACTTACTTACTTGCTTGCTTACTTACTTATTTACTTACATGAGACAAAAACCGACTTAAGAATTACCCTGGAATTAGTACAGCGAATGAGACATTGAAGAAGCAACCAAAAAAAGATGCGGTTTTTTATTGGTGCCAAATGTCATTTGCCTCCACAGTTTGCTGTAGACTGTAGTCACTGTAGAGCTCTTGTCTGGAAAGGATCCACTTATCCATGCACGCGATTAATAAGGCATTCCATTTAGCCACACAACGTCAGCAGCACGCCAACGAAGATGCACGACATTGGACAGCAAAATGTCATGAACTGGCAAAGAATTCAATTTGCTAGAACTGCACGTTGCAAATTACAAAATATATTTGCCAGCAATAATTCCTATTTCACACTTGTATTAAAGCTTGAATACTCAATAGCATGTAGTATTATTTACACGAATGCTTTACATATGCTATGACAAAAAGTATACAACACGTATTCTGCGATCACTTTTGTATGCTACAGATATCGCTCAACAGGTAAAGGTTTCAGTTTGACCAGGACAACATAGGAAAGAATTTGGAGCAGATATCTTACAATTTAAGTGATTGGTATAAATTTTGTCATTGTAGTCCACTAAATAAAGTAAAAATTTCAATGTATCCAGTCTATGCAACGGTAGCTTTATATGGTGCTAAGCAATTGTGGTGCTTTTACCCAAAAATTTCTATTTACAACCACAACTTTATGAATCTATTCTAAATGGTACTTAGAGACATCGTATAACTCGTCATGCCGATTTTGACAAAATCTATGCTGACATTGCAAGATCTAGAAGTACATCAAAGGATGGATTCATAAAATTATAGACAATTGGATGATTGTAAATAAAAATGCAATGTACGGTAACTCTATCTGTTGAGCAAGCAGGGAACAGCAAACGCTGTTAGCAGAAGCACCAAGAGGGACTCACATAAAATTCCTCTCCAGTTTTCCTATGCACACCAAGAAATCTCGATCAGAGCTGCTAGGTTCTGCTAGCAGCAGACACTAATGCAAACAAACATGGTGTGTTTATTGGCAAGGCAAAGTCATAGTCTAAGAGAATTGTGTCCTTTCATAGTTATTATTAAAAAAACTTTTTAACCCAAGAAAGGTCACAGAAAAATGTGAATTGAATTTGCAGTTATAATCATTGACTAGGGAAAGAACAGATGTTTGAAAGTCAAAAGAGAAATTGACAGTTTAAACGTGTTTCTCAGAGGAGAAATCAAGTAAGTAGTTTTCAAAGCTCTCTCTCTCTTCCATCAGGTGTGTGTGTGTGTGTGTGTGTGTGTGTGTGTGTGTGTGTGTGTGTGTGTGTGTGTGTGTGTGTGCGTGTGTGTGTGCAGACGATCGCTGTATTTCCTTCCGTCTCTTATAATATCTGTTGCCACTTTCAAGTCCATGTCTGTCATATACAAGATATCGTGTCTCGTGTTTTCTCCATCCGTGTCTTTTAGATCATCTTCCTCAGATCCACGTTCCATACGCAATATAACACCCTTGTTGGTTGGTTATCTTTTATCGTCTATAATTCTGCATGACTAAACCATGTCAGTCACGCAAGTAGCTCACCACAGAATTACAGAATTCCATTTACATTTACATTTACATTACAATCTCATTTTTCTGATGCTATCCATCAGCCTTTTAACGAAGCAATTCAAATGCTCACTTTTTCACCATTTCACACTTGACGACAAAAGTGAATGGACATACAGGCAACACAAACTATACTACAACATAGCAGGTGCAGCGCCTCGGCATGTGAACACTGGTGACTGGTCAACCACGGCTGTGTTGGTTCTATAAGTCTCTCAAGTCTTTTTTCTTTTGTCGTGGCTGGGCTGGGAGCGCCTCTGAGTAGTTTCTTGAAGGGGCGCTATATAATTGCTCTGAAAGAATGAATGAATGATTGAATGAATGAATGAATGAATGAATGAATGAGCATGATCAGACACTAATTGTTATCGACCACAGTCGCTTGCATTGTATAGTCGTGCACGCGTAGTATGTGTGTCTGGACAACAAATAAGATCTGTAATTCTGTGAGTTTCTTGCGTGACCAGAGTGAGTGCCTGTCCGCGCACCTGTCAACAGGCGTTAGGTATTAATACGGATGAGCTGCAGCTGCTGAAGCTGCTGATGCTGCTGCTGCTGATGCTGCTGACGCTGATAACCGCATCTGATGGCAGCACATCACAAGACGCAGGAATACACTGTGCAGTAAACGGATGGAAGTGTCCGGAAGAAATTTCTCAGACATAAAAATTCAGAGGTGTCTCTTAAAGGAAGAGTTGGCTGGAAAATTGGATGGATTCAGGTCACAAAAACTACTACGGAATACATCTTTGTCTGTCTGTCTGTCTGTCTGTCTGTCTGTCTGTCTGTCTGTCTGTCTGTCTGTGTGTCTGTCTGTCTGTCTGTCTGTCACGCAAAAGCCTTTTCTATTCTCAGAGTTCTCACACTGGAAGCACCACCGGATAGCCACAGTTGTGATCAGCGCTACATCAGTTTCTGGTCATAAACATACAAACAAGAGTTAAAATGGCTGATCAATGAGCAGTGGAAAACAAATCGTGTGACCACAGAAGGCAGAATGTCTGGTAATTTTTGCATCACAAGGCAATTTTTTTAAGTAGAAATTTATGTTTGTGCATGCTTTTCAGCATAAGCACAAGTTTTAGTGGATGTCTCAGGCTTTCTGGCAAGTAGATACCAGTACCCAGGGGCTTCTATCCCCCCTAAGCAGCCGGGCGCAATACATATTCTTCCCCCCCTTATTGGCCCGACCTACTCTCCCGGCAATATGTAATCTTGTCCCCCTAACTATATGGAATGAAGGTTTCTGAGGGGAGAGACAAACAAGCATCCGCAGACGATGACCGAAACACAAGCGCCAAGACGGGGAGGGCTTTTGGGTGTGGTATGCGTCCCTCCCCCCATTAGAAATTTTTGCAATTTCCGTATTGCAATTTCTGCAATACAATAAAATACAAGGTGGGCCTACATAATAATGATGTTGTTTTTCTAAGTGTTCAAGGATCAAAATATTTTGAAATTTGACAGTCTGAAATTTGAAAGATAACACTGGAGATAGGCCATTTAGTTCAGTGTTTAATCAGTGTGTTAACTAGTCACACTGCTTTGGGGAATTTAGGCTTTGGGGAGGGGTAAATGGCTGTTTTGGGCGAACGGAAACCGCTCAGACAGAAATTTTCTGACAACATTTTTTAATCTTTCGCCTAGTTTTCTCTTTGAAACATGCATTTACTTCCCCAAAATGCTGATCCATAACCTTATTTTTAGTGGGCCTACTTCGATGCTTTGCCGTCAAATTCTTCTACTGACGGGATAACTGCACTTGTATAAACTTGTCAAATTATATACTTTTTGTGGAGGGGGGAATTATTCTACATAGGCCTACATGTTCACAACACCTATGGATTTTTCTGGAAAATTGTAATTCCTGGGGAACTCCTTCCCAGAGATGTCTAGATTAAACACTGCATGCATTTAGTTGTACAAATATTATATTTGTACAAGTATTACAGGGGTTATTTTAACGTGCAGCTGGACACAAAGTGTGTAGTTGGAAAACGAATTTGTGCAGTTGAAAATCAGGTTTTGTGCAGTTACTTTTTTACACACAATCGCATAAACGATGTTAGTAGGCTAGTAGCTAATATAATATATATATTTATTTTAATTCAACTAATTGTAACAAACAAGATTATAATACATTTTTGCCGTGAATTTTACTTTAAATATCTACTGACAACTCCAATGGCATAAAATATAAGAAAACAAGTCTAGAGATACATGGCATATCCAAACAAGCTGTCTGATGCAAGCCATACACATGAAACGGTTAGCGAAACGAAATCGAATGCAAGATTCCCAGTTTGTAACAAAATAATGAGTTAAAAACGAAAGCCAGGCGGAGCACAGGGCTTCTCTGCTTTTTTGTGTTTACAACTTCAATAATTTTAAACAATAGACGTGAAAGCATAAATATAAACATGAAGGATCGCAAATAATCTTACACAGTATCAAAATTTCCCCAATTCAGCTATTCCACGCAAAACAAGCCATGGCGGCAGGGCTTTTTAAAAGAAATTTTTAGAACTGCACAACTTTCCCAGCCTCCAAGGCCGTAGCCAGGATTTGATTGGGGGGGGGGGGGGGAGAGTTCTTTGGCGGATAATTTTCTGACGACGTTTTTTAGTCGTCAAAATTTCTGAAAACACATTTTTTAGTCGTCAAAATGTCTGAAGACACCTTAGCTTAGTCGTCAAAATTTCTGAAGACATCTTTGTTTAGTCGACAGAATTTCTGAAGACACCTTATTTTAGTCGTCAAAATTTCTGAAGACACTTTTGTTTAGTCGACAAAATTTCTGACGACTTTTTGTAGTCGTAAAAATTTGTGAAAACACCTTTTTTAGTTGTCAACGTTTTTATAGACATCTTTGTTTAGTCGTCAAAATTTCCTAAGACACCTTATTTTGGTCGTCAAAATATGGGAATGCGCTATTTTTAGGTGTCAAAATCTCTGAAAACATCTTTTTTTAGTTGTCAAAATTTCTGAAGACACCTTTTTTAGTTGTCAAAATTTCTGAAGACACTTTTGTTTAGTCGTCAAAATTTCTGAAGACACATTTTTTAGGTGTGAAAATTTCTGACGAGACCTTTTTTAAGGTGTACAAATTTCTGAAGACACCTTTTTTAGTGGTCAAAAGTTCTGAAAACACCTTTCTAATTGTCAAAATTTCTGACAACACCTTTGTTTAGTCATCAAAATTTCTTATAACACATTTTTTAGTTGTCAAAATTTCTGACAACACCTTTGTTTAGTCGTCAAAATTTCTTATAACACATTTTTTAGTTGTCAAAATTTCTGTAGACACCTTTACTTAGTCGTCAAACTTCCTGAAGACACCTTATTTTAGTCGTCAAAATATCGGAAGGCACTTTATTGGTGTCAAAATTTCTGAAGACACCTTTTTTAGTTGTCAACATTTCTAAAGACACTTTTGTTTTGTCGTCAAAATTTCTGAAGACACTTTTTTTAGTGGTGAAAATTTCTGAAAAGATCTTTTTAAGGTGTCAAAATTTCTAAAGACAACTTTCTAGTCGTCCAAATTTCTGAAAACACCTTTCTTAGCTGTCAATATTTCTGAAAACACTTTTGTTTAGTCGTCAAAATTTTAGAAAACACCTTTTTTAGTTGTCAAAATTTCTGTAGACACCTTTGCTCAGTCGTCAAAATGTCTAAAAACACCTTATTTTAGACGTCAAAATATTGGAATGCACTTTTTTTAGGTGTCAAAATTTGTGAAGACATTTTTTTAGTTTGAAAATTTCTGAAGACACCTTTTTTAGTTGTCAAAATTTCTTAAGACACTTTTGTTTAGTCGTCAAAATTTATGAAGACACCTTTTTAGGTGTGAAAATTTCTGAAGAGACCTTTTTAAGGTGTCAAAATTTCTGAAGACACCTTTTTTAGTGGTCAAAATTTCTGAAAACACCTTTCTTAGTTGCCAAAATTTCTGAAGACACCTTTGTTTAGTCGTCAAAATTTCTGAAGACACCTTTTTTAGGTTTCAAAATTTCTGAAGACACCCTTTTTTAGTTGTCAAAATTTCTAAAGCCATTTTCGTTGAATTGTCAAAATTTTTGAAGACACCTTTGTTTAGTCGTCAAAATTTCTTAATACATTTTTTTAGGTGTCAAAATTTCTGAAAACACCTTTTTTAGTCGTCAAAATTTCAGAAGATCATCGGAAACGGCTTTCTTAGTATCTTTTGCCTAATTTCATGTTTTTTAAAAATTACGTTCAAGTGAATAATATTCTATTTATTTTTTACATTTTAAATGTCGGATGGTGTTTTCATGGTTTTATTTCATGGTTTTTACATCATGTGCCAGTAAATGCATTATATTATTTTTTACATTTTCCATTTCTGGAGGTGTTCAAACACCCAAAACACCTCCCTAGCTACGGCCTTGGCGCCAATTTGCGAAAGAAACTAAGATGGACCCATCGAACGCCTCCACTCAGTTTTTCTACTGTAGGCTAAGCATTGTTGCAAAATAAGGTATTGATTTGGTTAGGCTGGTTTCAAAGTTTATGGCTGAAAACTTCAATCACAAAACTTGCAATAGGCCGACTATAGGCTTCTCTGAATGTCTGTTTAAAATAGCGAATTATTCCAAATCGGAAGACAACGAACTTTCAAAAAGTTTTTTAACTCCACAAAATTGCTTTTACAACTGCACTAATCCATTTAGAAGTTTATTAGAACTGCACATTTTGTGTAGAACTGCACGTTAAAAAGCCCTGTTAGTCTCAATAATGACCAATTTACCTGACGTAGGACGATATTCTGAAAATATGTGCAGTTGAGAAATTTTCTTAAAATAACCCCTGAAGTATTAACATTAAATCAAATCATTATAATATGATTGCATCATTTATTAAAATAGTAGGCCATAAATAATAATATTATTATTAGGTAATAGTAAATCATATCGTGGCGTATTAAAACCGTTCATGTGATGAAATAATGTAGATAGTAATACTATTATAACTAATAACTAATACAATGTTGAAAAATGTTTATGGGGGGGAAGTAATTTCTGGGGGAAACTTCTTCCTAGAGATGACTAGATTAAACACTGCCTCCATGGCTGGCCTTTCCCCCTATCAACGTGAGTTTTGGCTTTCTTCTGTTTCCCCCCCTGTTTTTCACCGGGCGCAAGTCGTGCCCGCCTATACATGGGATAGAAGCCCCTGCCAGTACCCAGTCCATCATCATCATCATCATCATCATCATCATCATCATCATCATCATCATCATCATCATCATCATCATCATCATCATCATCATCACCACCATCATCATCATCATCATCATCATCATCACCACCACCACCACCACCACCACCACCACCACCACCACCACCATCATCATCATCATCATCATCATCACCACCACCACCACCACCATCACCACCACCACCACCACCATCATCATCATCATCATCATCATCATCATCATCATAGTTCATGGGTTGACAGCCCGTAGGTGTCCGACGCCACTCTCTGTCTGCATGAGTCTGTCTCGTGTCATGTTGCCCAGCCTCAACCGGTCCAGTCAGCAGGTCAGCTCCATACCATTAACATCTTGGAGCACCCAGTCCACAAACCTATAATATTAAGAGGCACATGCGTAGGAGCCCATAGATCCATACACAACTCAAATAGATCCCCATAAAATGTTTGTGGGGGTACCGGCAAGGAAATTTCTAGTCTCTCTGATATCTGTTCATGAATCATGACAAACACGAATTTAAGGACTGCATCCAAAATTTATTTTCTAGAGCATTTCGGAGAACTGCCTTGACTAAAATCTTGTCAAAATACGAATACAAAAGGAAGTAAAAAGCGATTCCTAGAAGACCCCCATTATTGAACATTCATTGGCCACGAATTCTATACGGAGCTAAATTAAACTGCACATAATCAAAACAGCACAGTGACAGAATTATTTAAAATACAGGAAAGCAAAATGCACCACAAGGACAGATTCATCAAAATGATTGTGACCAGCCAAAAATACCACCTCTGCCCATGCACACCATCCATACTACTACTTCTAACCACCACCTGACATACTACCACAGTACCACTTCTAACCACCACCTGACATATTGCCAACATCACAATAACCCACCTATCTACCAGCATCCCACCGCTGCATCACCTGACATATATCATGACACAATCTCCCCTACAAACTCCAAGTCACCACACTCGACTCACCCCAAAATACCCCCCACCCAGTGTCCGATTTGTCAAAAAATAAGTGTGGGGGTCGGCTTAATATCCGACTAGGGGGTCTGGGGGAGCGTCGTAAGCTCCCCCAGCGGGGTCCGGGGCGGAGCCCCGGCCGCTATTGATTTGGTGCAATCCAAAGCAAAATCTTCTATTGAAAGTGAATTGAATGAATTGAATAATATCACCTTTTTAAAGATCAGTTAACATGTTATTTATGTTAAAGGGTTTGAAGTTTATAATAGTGGCATAGTGCAACATAAGAACATAAAAGTCTAACTTCAACATAAAAGTTGGCTGTACAAATGCAGTAAAATGCACAGGTGCAGGATATATTGAGGTCACAATTTAAAGCGAATGAAATCAGAAAATGTAGTAACCAAAAAACCTGAAACTTCTACCGGCAGTCCAGCACACGATCAATACTTCGCAGTTAGCACCAAAATCAATGATCATACTTAGTATATGTACCCTTGGAAAGCCGAGCATACTTGGAAGTTGGCACCAAAATACTTGTTACTTAGTACAACGCAAAGTGAGAATAATACTCAGCAGTCAGCACTCAAAATAATAAAACAATAGTAAGGTCCGCTATTGATTTGGTGCAATCCAAAGCAAAATCTTCTATTGAAAGTGAATTGAATGAATTGAATAATATCACCTTTTTAAAGATCAGTTAACATGTTATTTATGTTAAAGGGTTTGAAGTTTATAATAGTGGCATAGTGCAACATAAGAACATAAAAGTCTAACTTCAACATAAAAGTTGGCTGTACAAATGCAGTAAAATGCACAGGTGCAGGATATATTGAGGTCACAATTTAAAGCGAATGAAATCAGAAAATGTAGTAACCAAAAAACCTGAAACTTCTACCGGCAGTCCAGCACACGATCAATACTTCGCAGTTAGCACCAAAATCAATGATCATACTTAGTATATGTACCCTTGGAAAGCCGAGCATACTTGGAAGTTGGCACCAAAATACTTGTTACTTAGTACAACGCAAAGTGAGAATAATACTCAGCAGTCAGCACTCAAAATAATAAAACAATAGTAAGGTCCTAGGATGAACGAAGTGCTCGGAACTTCACAAGTCACAACGCATAAACTAAATACTGTTCTTATAACAACTCACAAGAAATAACTTCAAATAAGAAGATATTTGTGTTCCTATTGAGGACTAAAAACAGAAATAATTTCAAATGACAACAGAAACAAGAATCATCAATAACGAAGTGCAAATTATTTATGATGTACTAGTCATCATGCGAAAATTATTGAAATGAAATTGTCATGTATGATGTAGCCTAATTTGTGATGAACTCTAGCTAAGTGGTAGTGACTAGTCTTTAATCATGGCAAAAAGTTCATATCTTGGTCTAAGCTCATCAACATTCCTTTTCTTCCCTGTTGGTTTGTCGTTGGCACCATGCCTGCCTTTTTTGAACCAAGATAAGACATACTCGTGACACTTGAAAAATTGCACAGCAGGGCCATTAACAGCTATCATCAATAAAGCACTGACAGTTTCAGTTTTTAGTCGGTTGCTTGTGTCTGTGTGCTGCAGATTCATGGAACTAAAACCACGCTCGCAATCTGCACTGGAGATAGGATAAATGGACAGTTTTGTCAGCAATTCAGTGTTTAATCTAGACGTCTCTGGGGGGAAAGTTCTCCCCCCAGGATTGACATTCCCCCCCCCCCAGAAAAATTTGAAAAAATGATATTTGTTTTTTTACTGTTTTCATCATTGTTTTACATGAAGTGTTATAATATACGGTGATATTATTTACTATTACAATTATGATTATAAATAATGACATTATTAATTTTACTAACATAATATATGATACTATCATGTTGCAATGAGTATAACTTACTGTATATGTTTGTATAAACACCATTTTTGTCTAACTAAAAACAGAGATGACATCCCTCCAGAAAAATTTGGCAAAATGATAATAGTTTTAACTGCTGCTTACATCATCGCATTACATTAACTGTTATAATATACCGTAATATTATTTACTATTATATGGTTATATTAAATATTTACTATTATAATATGTGACACAATCCTGCTAAAATGAGTGTTAAGATGACACCTTAAAATGCTTCCATTGCAATGTGGAAATTCCAAAAGTTTCTGGTGAGGCTCTCAAAAAGTACAGGTTTTTGTTAAGAAGACACCATAAAATGCTGCCATTGCAATATGAAAATTCAAAAAGTTTCTGATGAGGCTTTGAAAAAGTGCAGGTATTTTGTTAAGATGGTAGGCCTACCTTAAAATTCTACCATTGCAATGTGGAAATTCAAAAAGTTTCTGATGAGGCTTTGAAAAAGTACAGGTATTTTGTTAAGATGGTACCTTAAAATGCTACCATTGCAATGTAGAAATTCAAAAAATTTCTCATGAGGCTCTGAACAAGTACAGTTTTTTTTGTTAAGATGACACCTTAAAATACTTCCATTGCAATGTGGAAATTCCAAAAGTTTCTGATGAGGCTCTCAAAAAGTACAGGTTTTTGTTAAGAAGACACCATAAAATGCTGCCATTGCAATGTGGAAATTCAAAAAATTTCTGATGGGGAGGGGGCAATCCCCATACCCCTCCCCCTCCCGGTCTCGGCGCTACGCGCCTCACGAGCGTCCTCCGGACGCTCAATTGTCTCCCCCCCAGAAACCTGAATTCCCCCCCCCAGAGGACGGGGACTAGATTAAACACTGGCAATTGTTTTAGATGCATTCCTACTTTCAGATTATCTTTAAAAGTAGCAAAATCTGATAGGATTTCAACACTCGCAATAGAACTGAAACAAAGTTGCTTGCAGAGAGCAGCAACCTCTCTGCAACCATACAGCGTTTTTTCTAAGTCATCTGACTGTTGGCCAGCTTGTTGGATTCAAGACATTTGCAAGCTGATCAATGTCTCTGTGCAAGGGAATCGTTCAGCTATATTGTCTAACAGACACTGGTAGAATTGACTTCTGAGACTGGTAAAATTTGCAAAGTCAGTATATCGGTCCGCTTAAGCAGAACACCCTTGAACGATCCTGTACTATCACACATGTCCCGCATGTTTTTTAGACTCTTACCGGGGAAGTCTTTCATGGCTAATAACGAGGCTTTCGCTTGGGCAATCTTCATAGTTGCACTGACAAGATTGGCATCATTACTTTGAAAAAACAATGACAACTGCTTCAATGTGCGCAGTGAATCTTTTAGCATGCACAATTGGCTGACAAAGATCCAACTAGACATTTTGTTGGCTAAACCTTTGCACTTGCTTGCTTCCTTAGTCGATCTATCACCATTTTCAGACAACCGCAAAAGATGAGCATGTAATGCACAGTAATCGCGTAGTAGCGCTTTCATGGAAAGAAACGATGAAAAGGCCCATCTCACTTCAAAAATTTTGTTAATTTTGAGCAACACAGTATTAGTGTCTGCAGCTATTGAAGCGAGTTCCCTCTGGTTTTTGGGTGACAGACTGTAGATTTGATCATTTGGGAAATTGTGTAACTGTCACGGGAGTCGACGGGACCGGATAACGTCACAACAGTACAACTTGAAACTTTGTGTCAACTGTCAACTGTTGAACGAATGAGGAAATGAAACGAATAAGTCCTACTAACTGCTTGCAGTGGTCCAATTTCGACCCCCTCTTGTGGCACTGGCCGCACTGCCAAAAGAGGGGGTCGAAATTGGACCCCCACACCTTTTTTTGGAGGTCGAAGTGTGGGGGTCGGGCCATAGCAAAGAGGGGGTCCGACCCCCCCAACCCCCCCGGCAAATCGCACCCTGCCCCAACCACTGTCACCACCAAAATAGATCACTCTGCAAGTTCTGTATGATGGTGTGGCAGTTTCCCGCATGCTTTATGGACCCTTCACATTCCCGGTTATTGGCTAGTTTTTCTTCATAATCCTACGTCAAATAAATGAGCATCATCAATCGCCCACGGTCGCAAGCCACCCACCAGCTCTCTCCAAATTGGAGAGGAAGTGCGCTGGTACGTGTAGGTAGGAGACACGGAGCATTGGTGTCTCCTACCTACACGTACCAGCGCACTTCCTCTCCTACCTACACGTAGGCTACCAGCGCACTTCCTCTCCTACCTACGCGTACCAGTGCACTTCCTCTCCTACCTACACGTACCAGCGCACTTCCTCTCATACCTACACGTACCAGCACACTTCCTCTCATACCTACACGTACCAGCGCACTTCCTCTCATACCTACACGTACCAGCGCACTTCCTCTCATACCTACACGTACCAGCGCACTTCCTCTCATACCTACACGTACCAGTGCACTTCCTATCATACCTACACGTACAGTGCACTTCCTCTCCTACCTACACGTACCAGTGCACTTCCTATCATACCTACACGTACCAGTGCACTTCCTATCATACCTACACGTACCAGTGCACTTCCTGTGTCAGGCTTCTACCCATTCTCTACCCGAACAGTGCTTGTTAGCAACATTCCCTGTCGAACCACCGAATGCTTTTCAAACCCATCACAGCTAATATGCCTCATCCAGCTGCTCTTCCGTAGATGGCATCCTATCTCCACATCTCCACATCTTAAAGGTTTCATGTCAGTCATCCATCCGTCCGTCCGTCCGTCCGTCCGTCCACCTATCTGATTACTTCTGTCTGTGAATCCATATCTCTGTTTCTTTCTGTTCATCGCTCTGTCCTGCCGGTATTTTTTTCTCAATCTTGGGGTATATTTATCTCAACGTTGCTGCGCTTATGTGCGTGTGGGCGTGTGTGTGTGTGGGTGTGTGTGTATGCACGTGTGGGTGTGTATGCGTGTGCGTGTGTGGGCATGTGTGTGCGCGTGTGTGTGTGTATGTGTGGGTGAGCGTCTTTGTGTGTGTGTGTATGTGTGAGTGTGTGTGTGTGCGCGGACGCATGTGGGCGTGTGTGTGGGCGTGTGTGTGTAGGTGTGTGATGGATAGAATAAATCATGGATGTGACATCATCGATGGAGTGGCTGGAGGCTGACTGACATCTTCCTGCATCCCTAGTTTTCTTGCTTTCAGCAACTCATGAATCTCATATGCACTCCATCACTCGCGTGACAACTGATACTCGTACCCACCAATCATCATATTCAACAGTCAATTCTTTTTAATGACTCAAGTCAATTCTTTTTAATGACTCAAGTCAATTCTTTTTAATGACTCAAGTCAAAAATGAAATGCTCAATGGAAGCAAAATTCTCCATATTAGAGCGTGAAATGACTGAGCGCTTTCATGATTCAGTCACTTCTTGTTTTCAAAGATTCACCTTTGCTGTCAATTCATATTCATGACCAAATTATCTTCTGACTGACTCATGTTTCAGAATCATTGTTTCTTTACTATTAAAACGAATAAATTATAGGCATCTGTTCCTTCATGCTAATTGCTAAACTAGCATCTTGACCACTGTTCCAAAACAGATAAATAGAATCTTGCAGCTGGTCACACAGAGCAAACAGCGTTTTAAGCTGCTTTTAAAGGTGATATAATTTATAATGATGGATTTTCTTATATTTTGCAGACAATTTGTTATGAAACTGTAACAGCTGCAAACAAATGATGCCTATAAGAAGCAAAGAAATGTATCCCTGAAAAACATTCAGGTATGTTTGCTCTATCTGGAAAAAAGATTAAAAAACCAACAGAATAAACGAGACACAATCTACAGAAAGTTCTGCGTGGGAAACCAATCCACCTGAGTGTTTCCTTTGGAAGGATAAAATCATGGAAATACCTGTAGATACCTGTGCTTAGGACTGACCAATAGATTATACCAGCATAAGCTGTTTCCCAGTCCAATACGACTGACCTCTGACAATTACATCCAATTTGGAGCTAGGATTTTGGCTGAGCAGATAATGATACATGTGACTAAAAGCATTTCCAATAATATTGTCTGATTTAAAGTAGGGTTCACGGAAATGCATGTGTGGTCCTGAATAATATCCATCAATGTCACGTGATATCCTCTTCCTATTACTGTCTGATTCATTCATTCATTCCAAGAATTTATATAGCGCATCATCAAGAGATCTATTCAGAGGTACTCCTAGGCACTCCTAGCCCACCCAAAGCTAAAAATGCTGGACTTGAGCAACTTATAAATTGCGTTCTATTCCGTCCCACATAATCTTTCTATACTATCTGATCTTTTTATCCTATCATATCTCTATCTTTTAAAATTCCTCCATTCTACTATATCCTTCTATCCTATTTTATTGTACTATTCCATCTATTAAATCCTTCAATCTTATCTAATCTATCCATTCTGACTAATCCTTCCATTTTGTCAAATCATCCTATACTATCTAACACCTAGCTGACCTATTTGTTAGATTCTATCTCATCTTTTTACCCCATAATTATAATCCCTCTGCACATTATCCTTTTATTCTATCGTATCCTTCTTTTAGTTCTATCCCATCTTTCCTTCTATTTTATCTTATTCTGCAGCTTATCCTTCCTTGCTATCGTATCTTCCTATCTTATCTCATCTTTCTCACCTATCATATCTTTCTATCCTACATTATCCTTCTAAATTCTATCTTATCCTTCTACTCTATTTTATCCTTCTATTCTATTTTATCCTTCAATTCCATCTTTGTAGTTCACTAGCTAGTGTATCCGATGATCTTCTCAAAGGCACTGCAACGTGACTTTCCATCAGATGTAACACAGTATCTCTCCATAAATGATCTTCTTGTTCCACGATCTCGGACTGCCACAGCCCAACACCGCGCCTTTGCCTCTGTATGCCCTTTACTGTGGAATGGCCTTCCTACTATTATTCGTGCTCAAATTTTATCTGGAGCCTTTACTTTTTCTGCCAGATGTCTCAAGACTTTTCTTTTTCCAGGAGTTCTTCGCACTGGGAGCGCCTCTGATTAGTTTGTGCTGTGAGAGGCGCTTTATAAATCCAAAAATAGAATAGAATAAATCATTTCATTCTTTTATCACCAATGCCTTATTGTTCTCTTTAGATTCAGTAGAACACATGCAATTTCATGGTTTTCATGGTAGGCCTACCATATTGCAGAGAATACAAAGCATGGCTAACGATCTAAACCAACACGTCCCAACACGCACGAACACAAAATTAAAAACAAGAGAACGTAACAAAGAAAAAACCAGAAAATCCCTAACAATTACCGGTAACAAGGCGAAAGGTTTAACAATATATGCAAAACATAGAGAAACAGAAGACTCAAATGTCAGACATGGAAGCTGCCTAATTACATTATTATTATTATTATTATTATTATTATTACTAGCTGTACCCAGCCACGCGTTGCTGTGGCAAAAAAGACCTCCCCTCCCCCTCTCCCTCCCCCTCCCCTCCCCCTCTCCCTCCCCTCCCCCCTTCCCCCTCCCCCTCCCCCCGCCTTCTCCCCCTCCCCCTCCCCTCCCCCTCTCCCTCCCCCTCCCCTCCCCTCCTCCTCCCCTCCCCCTCCCCCTCCCCCTACCCCTCCCCCTCCCCTCCCCCTCCCCCTCCTTCTTCCCCTCCCCCTCCCCCTCCCTCACACCGTCCTTTACTGACAGCGGATAGAGCCCAAGAATTTTAGGCCGCTTTCGTAATTTTAGGCCGCTTTCGTAATATTCCACTCGCTTATGACGTCATGGGACTAAACCTCATTGATGTATCGTCACTGTGTTTTACGGGTGAGGACAATTCGAAAATTTCCAAGCGCATGGTTTCGTTGAAGTTGAAAATGGCGGGCGAACGGATTGCAAAGTTCACTTTTTGTGGAAACGGTTGCGTTTTTTCGGGTGAAAACATCTTAACATGCGGTTGAATGGGAATGGAAGGTGTTGTAAAATTTTCAAGACAATCGGTGGGTCACTTTCAGCGTGAAAATGCGACGAACATTTGGAAAGTTCATTTTTATATATATAGATTACTATTATTATTATTATTATTATTATTATTCGGAGTATTTATATAGTATATAATTATAGTATTTATATTTATAGTATTTATATTTATAAAGATACATGCTCTATCTTTATGCTACCTTTATGCTTACCTGTACAGGTGACGGAATAAAAGACAAGGAAGCAATTCCACATCGACGACAGACAATGCAGACGATTCACCAGGTTTCCGATGGCAACGGAAATCATTTCCAGACCTTTTCCCAAGCACAGATGTAGACAACGTCGTCCTCTTTCTGAACTCATTTTAGACCAGATCATATTCTTGACATTACAAACTTGCAAATTCTAAAAGCCCAGCAGAGTCTTCGGCACTGTCTTGCAGGTCAGTTCCACCATGAACATGATTCACGCGGAAGAGAAATTCCGGAAAGAATTACATGGACAACAGCCATCCGTGAGTCGTGGAGAAGCCGGACACTTGCAGCCGCAGCGTCTCCTAATGAAGAACGTGCAACTGGCGACGCGACACCTATCATGTCAAGTGTCAAAGGCTTCGCAGCAAAAGACGAAGTCTTTACATAATTAGCTTTAAAAAGTCTAAATGATATGCGAGACTCTTGTTGGAACGACTTCTCAGTTACCCGAAGAAGTGAAAACCACTAGACCGTCTGGAATAAGAAAAAAACAAGCAAATGTCATGGTCAAGGTATAAATATTCATGTTCAACAAGTTCTTTTTCAGATCCTAACTAGCTATTAGCAGAACAGGCATCAAGAATTTTAACGAATTTGTTGTCGTCCGCTGTGACCGCAAAATAATGATTATTATTAATCAATTCAAAGCCACACGGGAATGTCAATGTGATGCACAAAATGTCACCAACAAACGAGTATGAGAATCATAGAAAAATAACTAGAGGGTGGGGGGAGGTAAGACGTTGATTTATGTGGACTCGGGGTGTGAATGAAAACTTCACTATAGGTCCTAAAAAGGACTAGGGGTTGAACCCCCAGTGTCCCACCCCACCCCACCAGCAATAATTCTCGCCTTGCAATGAACGCTTCTTCTTTTACACTTTAAAGATGACCTGCATTGGTTTCCCAGCCACATTTTAGTAGTCTACACACACCCACACCCACACCCACACACACACACACACACACACACACACACACACACACGCACGCACGCGCACACACACACACACACGCACACACGCACACTTGTCATTACAGCGTTAAACGTCTGTCCATCTCTTTTGGCTCATTATACCTACGATTGCTTTCATTTATTCATGAACTATCACCTTAAAGTAAGCTGTAAATAGAAGGAAAATAGACATAACCCTGGCATTAAAAAGAAAATGCAATCAGCATCTGTGGACACTGTAACCCGTAGGCCAACAAAATATGTTCACTCCAATTTGTTTTTGATTGTGTTTCTTCCTACTTTGTTAAGATATCTACAGGACTTGGTCAGTTAATTACAAGCAAAACGGTCTGCATAGCTATTAATTAAGGAATTTCCCTTACATGCTGACCTTTAGGTAGCAAACATAATGAGAATCGGGCAATTGACGCCAAGACTTAGTATGTAGACTACTCTTTCCAGAGGCATTGAAAAACTCTTCTAACGCCATAAGCTACACTGACCTATTCTAACGCCATACACTGACCTATTCTAATGCCATACACTGACCTATTCTAATGCCATACAGTGACCTATTCTAACACCATACACTGACCTATTCTAGAGGCATTGAACCACTCTATAGACCTACAGACTTCATAAAACCTCTTCTGCAGCAGATGATGTGGAAGAACCTCTTCTACAGGCACAGAACAACATCTTTTAGAGACATTGAATGGCCACTTAAAGTTGTCCATCCCACTTTCTCCCAAATCCCCTCTATCTACACCCACCCCACCCACCCCGTCCCGAAGGTCCCGGTACCTTTCCCTTCAAGATCTTTCCACTTGGTGGAGAAATCTTGTCTCCCTATAATCCTCTCCCTCCTCTCCCTTCCCCTTCCCATCCCCCATATCCTTCCACTCTCATCTACCCTCCTCTATTCCTTCCCTACCCGCGGTGCATGCCGCCCCCTTACCGACGTGTCTGGTTTTTGGGCCCTGCACAGCGTTCCTGTTTGGCAGCGCCGGGAGCGCCCTCCCAATTTTATGCTTGTTGCTGTTTAACGACAGTCTGCCATTCCAAGGATGATCGGTGCCACCCTCCTCATTTAACCAGACTTAGGACTGGCACTGGCAGAGTGTAACCAGTGGCGTAAATGCAGCACCCTCCTAACCAATGAGCTCTTATTTTATTTACGCTTCTATAGCCTTCTAACCTTCTTTCCCCTCTCCTTCGCTGTCTTCCCCTCCCTTGCCCTCTTCCCACGCGGCACTCGCATGCCCCCTGCATGTCCAAGCGAAACATCGTAACACGACGACACAAGACACGTAGGACACATTTCTCCCCGTTATTATATTCATTATCATCATCGTCATCATCATCATTCGTCATCGTCGTCGTCATCATCATGCATCTCCGTCATTTATTACTAGGCCTATTAATAATTATTATCAGTGGCGTAGAAAGAGGGGTTTGGGGGGAGGGGACAAACCCCCTACTGGCTTATGAAAAACGTTTTTAAAGGTTAGGCTATTTGTCTAATTATATAAGAAAAAACAAGCATCCGGCCATAAAATTTCCCCCATTAGAATTCCTGGATATATATGCCACTGTTAATCATAATTATATGAATGTCATGCTAGTTTATGAATTCGTACCAAGAGCACGAGTATATATATATATATATATATATATATATACCACTTGTTTGTGAAATAAGACACGAAGCAATTCTAGTCCCTCAACAGTCAACACTCGTGGCAGATAAATTCTTTACAAAATTACATTAGGACGAGTCTGTGGATTCAGACACGGAAACATGAAGTCTTATTGTCTGGCCAAACAGTGGACAAATAGATGACCCTGACGGTGTTGGCAGGAACAAGCGTGAGTGGCATGAATAAGTCCGCAAGGTCGCTCGTTAAGACCAAGACCGTAAAGTGCCTTCAATGCAGATGTCACCGGGCAGCTTAACACAGGAAGCTCCGTCTAGTAGCCTAATATATATAAAATTAGAAGGTCGTTGGCTGCAACCTTACCGAGGAAGGGTGGAATCACGACATTAATGTATGCCTGATACCCTGTAGAGCCGTCCATAAATGACGTCACGCAATTTTGGACGAATTTTCAAAATTTTGACCCCTCCCTCATCATTAATCTCACAAAATAACGCCCCTCCCCTCTAGGTGAGTGACGTCATTTTATGGACGTTTCTTAAAGTCAAAGACATACAGTTTGCTACTGCGTATACTGACGATCTTGGAGTTAGACTTTATAAGACTTAACATGTAGGCCTACTGAAATTGTTCAGATTTAATTTGCAAGAGAAATAATTCAACAGAACAAACCTGTTATGTTGAGAATAGTTTTGTCGACAAAACCCGAACAACGACCGACAATCGACTCAGAAAAGACGGACGATTCTTGTTCCGAGGTCTTTAAAAGCGCGACGCGATTACCTCAAACCGGACGGCTGACATTTTTCTCAAAGAAAATACACAACAATGGAGCGGGTTAACAAAAGACTAATTCGGCTGCTGCAGGTGCGTTTGTTCCAGGCGCCCGTAGCAAAGGCGTGTAGTAGTCTGCGACTCTGCGGTGAATGTCGTGAGGGAAAGAGTGGCACCACCTGGCGTCTATTCCATCAGAATGAAGCAGACAGAGAATGCCGCGCGCGCCGATCACATTCTCCAGATCGCTCAAAGCCGCCCTTCTACCGTTCTACGCACCCGCGTACACACGCAACAACGCTGGCGTACGCGCGTACATACACATAATGTACACGTCTAAACAGTAAGTCGTGAATACAGTCAGACAGACAGACATTTGATGTCACATTAGGCCTACTATACAAACAAACATGCAAGGTCAGAGAGGCATTCACAAAACAGACAAATATGCGCACATACAAACAAACACAAACAGCCTATATGTATAGGCCTACACAATACAGACACATAATAAAGCAAAGGTGCAGACAGACAGACAGCCAGACAGACACTGACAACTAAGTAGACATAAACACTGTAACAACATAATTGTCATACAAACACAAAGACAGACAGACGGTCATACTGACACATCATTTGTTGTAATTAAAGGACTGGACGTGAAGTGGGGGGTGGAGTGGGGTGGAGTGGGGGAGTGGGGGGTGGAGTGGGGGTGGAATGGGGGAGTGGGGTGGGGTGGATGGGGTGGGCGTGGATCCGTATTAAGGAAATGGATCCCGCGCTGAAAGCCTGTTAAGTAGGAACACAGACCCCAGAGAACACTTTGCAATTCTTTACGGAAGTTCCACAATTTGAAGTTACAGCATGGGACAAACGCTCACGGGTCTATACTTATTCAGACAGTCATATACAAAAGACAGGCTGCATGAGCTGGAAGCGTCCCTGAGCAGGTTTCTAAAAGGGGCACTGATATATATATATATATATATATATATATATATATATATATATATAAATAAAGGGGCACTGATATATACACTGTGTCCGGAAAAAAAAACAACCAGTTTTGTAAATATGAAAATAAATAGTAAATATTCATCGATTTTCACAATTCAAACACCATTTTAATCCTGACATATTTCTCTAACAATTGTGAAAATATAAAAGTTCCAGTCCAAATAATGACGTCATAATGACGTCAGTTGCATCAAAATGCATATAGCCGGCCATTCATGCATGGTTCGGTTAGTATTATTGGCTTTTGGTAAAACGGAAATCCATTTAATAGAACCAGAAGTGAAAATAAATGCAGCTTATTAGAGGGATTGTCTGCTCTATAAAAAAGTGGTGCCTGATATCCGAGAATATTCGGAACAATAGCCTACACATTTCAACAAAATAGCGCTTCAGCTCACTGAGTTCGTGAATCTGTTGATCTGTTGACTAAAAAGACTCGGAATTCATTCATCTTAATCTTTGGCCGCAAAACGGCCGCCCGCTTAAATCCCACTGATAATAAGAGTTGGAGATTGATGGAGGAGAAGGTGCAGGCTACAAGACAAGGATAAGAGACATTGAAGAACTCCGTAAGCGAATTGTTAACGCCTCGGAGGTTTTGATAAGCTGGTTATCGATGCTGCTGTTGGGTATTAGCGCGACCCTTTTGACGCTTATGTTGAAGCCAAAGGTGTACTCTTTGACCACAAATTGCAGTCTGACATAATTCAGATATAAAAATAAAATTAAACTTACATTTATTATTGATAAATTACATGATAAAATATTGAAATTGTGGATGATTTTGCGCATTTATCTCTTAAATTTGACTTTTTGTGCAAATGACGTCATTATGACGTCATTATTTGGACTGGAACTTTTATATTTTCACAATTGTTAGAGAAATATGTCAGGATTAAAATGGTGTTTGAATTGTGAAAATCGATGAATATTTACTATTTATTTTCATATTTACAAAACTGGTTGTTTTTTTTCGGACACAGTGTATATATGCATACATAATATACATAGGCCTATAGCAGGTTTCTAAAAGGGAAACTGATACAATACAATTATACATATATATACGTAATAATTAATTATTACTGTATATAAATCCATAGAATGAATTAAGGAAACCTGACATGAACTGAAACGCACAAATTGCCTACGCTACAGAGAACCTACAGACAACCTGAATGTAGGCTAGTTTCATTCATGCAGTCTGCATGTTGCATTTATGTTGCGCTGGGTTTTGTCGAGGCGCATTTGTATTGTATTGTGTTGTTTTGTATTGTAGTTGTACTGCATTGCATTGTATTTTATTGCTTTGTATTGCATTGCATTGCATTGTATTATAGTCCCTATAGGAATATAGCTATAGATAGTCTAATGAACATTAGTAATGATATACTATACCATATAGCACTATAGCCTATATCGAGGACACATCAAACATGATCAAAGCGTGTACAAACATGTCCTTACCTTAGACCTTAGTCCCTCCCGTGCTATGCGCACATTGGGCGATACAGGTCCTCCATTCTCCTCTGTCCCGAGCAGCTCCAGCAGCCTCCTCCCACGTCAGTCCTCCGTCCATGAGGTCTTTTGAAATCGTGTCTTTCCAGTTCTTCCTCGGTCTTCCTCTCTTCCTTTTCCACCCGTTTGGGGCCCAGTCCATTGCCTGCTTCGGGATTCTGTCCTCGTCCATGCGGTACAGATGTCCCAGCCAGCGCAGTCGTGTCTTCTTCAGCATCTCTTCGATTTTCTCCATTCCTGTTCTTCTCCTGATCTCCTCATTCCTTATCATATCCCTCCACGTGATTCTTAAGATCTTTCGCTGCCACCGGTGATGTGCTGCCTCCAGTCTCTTCAGATTCGCAGCTGTCATCGGCCAAGTCTCGGAGCTGTATAGCAGGGTTGGTAGGACTATGGCCTTGTATAGCCTTATTTTGATGTGTAAGTTTAGTCCCTTGTTTTTCCATATGTTGTTAAGTCTTCCGAATACTGCACTGGCCTTTCCTAGCCTGCACCTGACCTCCTGGTCACAGCTGCCGTCGTTCGCGATGACACTTCCCAGATAACCAAAATCGTCAACTTCGCCAATCGGCTCTCCTCCGGCCCTTATCTCCTGCGTCGTCTCCCAGTACCCGACTTTCATGAGTTTTGATTTAGCGGCGTTTATTCGTAGTCCAGCACTTCCGGCCTCCTCCTCCACTCTCTACCTTTAAAAATTGAAATTCTAAACTTCAGAAGCCAGGATGTATAGTTAAGATCAGAAACGGTGCCACTGCCGCCTGTAAGCTTATAGTGCAGCGTTTCTTAACCAGTGTTCGACCGAACCCCTGGGGTTCGATGAGCCAGTGCTATAGGGGTTCGGCTGTGGTCCTCTTAAAATTTATACATATTCATGGACAGTGAGTGTGAGTGAAAAATCATTTGCTATTTTATTTTTATTTCTCGAATTTATTTAATAAATTTTGTTTGAAATAGATGCATACCAGGCCTTACCTTATGAAATTTAAAGCTGTTCATCTTGTTAACCTTAGTTACTGCACATCCCGATAATTAACACCCGCAGCAAACTGCCAGCAATCTTTCTGTGATGTAGGCCTATTGCTAAGGGAGAGGTAGCCAGATGGACTGCTTTATCTGCAGAACATTATTCAATGGCTCGTCAATTGCTCTATGCTGTCACAGTAGCGGAGCTCCTCTGAGTAGCCTTCTTGAAGGGGCGCTATATAAGTTTTCGGAATGAATTAATGAATGTCAATTAGGGTTTGCAGGACGGACATGCACCATCTTCAGCTTAATTGTTGCCTCATAAGCAACATTCTCCGCCTCCAGTATTTCCTAACGACTTTCCAATATTTGTGCAACTTGTCTTTCAAGCCGGCAACCGTCTTTTCTCTGTGATACTGATGGTTCACTCGAAACTTGACTATTGCAACTCTCTGTTCTTAAACCTTGACTCCACACAACTTAAACGCCTCCAACTCAATCAAAATTCTCTAGCTAGAGCCGTCACCAGAACACCCAGACATCATCACATCACCCCCATCCTCAAGTCTCTTCTCTGGTTGAAAATCCCAGAGCGAATCCACTTCAAAGTTCTCTCCTTGATCTACAACTCCTTACAATGCTCCCAGCCAAGATAGCTTCGCGAATTGTTCACCGTCCAGCCTATCCGTTCTACCCGATCATCCGCCTCCCTTACACTCTCTCGGCCGCCGGTCACTAGTCATCTGAAGTTCTCCAGCCGAGCAATATCCATCTCAGCACCACGCCTTTGGAATGATCTGCCTCCAGGACCTGTTGAATTCCGATCCTTTTCAGTTCCTCCCCCACCATTACTAATCGCCCACCATCACCTACCTCAAGCTCCTCTATCCATCACACCTCGGGCTTTTTATTCAAAACTAAAGACACTCCTTTTCAAGAAATCTTACTCTCTCTCATCTGATACTCCACCCTCCAATTCCCGGCTCAGACGACACCCACCCTAGTAGCTGTTTCCATCCCTCTGATCATATACGGAAACTCGACCCGGACCACCATGAACTACTCTTACTGATAACCCTTTTGACTCAACGCAACGCTCGTGAATAAGCCGGTGCCCCGCGCTTGGCTTTCTAGAGGCGCTTTAGAAATCAGGAGTTTACGATTACGATGAATTCAGGTCACTTATTGCATGGGTTACTAATTCCACCTAAAAAGTCCCAACAATTTACCCTCTAACTCTGATCACAAGACGATTGGGGGCTTAACTCCTAGCCCCTGACAAACACCTCTAATGCTTCTGTATGTCGTATTGCATTATATCTCAATGACCCATTGTGCGTTTGCAAATGGAATAATAATGGCGATGCTTACTTACTTACTTGTGTCGACGATTATTATTCTTATTGCCTTACAAGTTACAACTTGAAAAGTTGATCGGTCTCGCCATCTTGCGAATTCCGCTTGATGGTTCAGAAATCGGTAGGATGATGAAACTTAATTAGGCCTATTAACTTTGCTTTTACTACAAACTATATAATTTTATGTCTTTCATTAATTTTTTTTATCCCAATCGGTTAAATTCTTTAAACCTGGAAGTTCTATGAACGCTCTTAGTGATAGAAAAGGCTTCGCTTTAGACACCCGCATTTAATAGTTGAAATGTACAATAAGTTTTTTGTCGCCAAAAATTGTAGGAAGATTGTTGTGAAAATTTTACCAATTTTTTACTAGCCTTTTTTGTCTAAAAAGGCAGGCAACCAATGAAATACAAATCGAGCGTCTAATTTTTCATGTAGGCCTAAGGTCAAGGTCGAATGTTAAATTAGATCTTATCCCCACTGCTCTCCTAAAAGACTGCGCCTCCATCCTCATTCCTATAATCACTAGAATTATCAATCTCTCACTTTCTAGGCTACTGCCAACTTTCCAATGACCTTCAAGCAATCTCTCGTCACTCCTCTTCTGAAAAAGGCAAATCTCGACAAGGAAAACCTATCAAATTACCGACCAATCTCCAATCTTTCTTTTCTATCTAAATTAACCGAACGAATTGTCCTTTCCAGGCTAAACGATTACCTCTCATCTAACTCACTCCTCAACTCTCACCAATCTGACTTCACCAAACACCACTCCACAGAAACTCTCCTTGTCTCTCTGTAGCCTATAATAAACTGGTTTCTGCCGTCAGTCATCAGCAAGTATCCTGCCTCTGCATGCCTCCTCGACATCTCCGCTGCATTCGACACCATCGATCACAATCTCCTTCTTAATAGACGAACTCTCTTCTTCTTTTGGCGTCTCTGGCACTGCTCTACTGTGGTTCCAGTCCTAGGCTAATATTGGTATTACCACAATGTCATGTCGAGCAAAATGTCAAATCAAGCAAATACAGCCTCGTACCAGCGATGTAGGCTATTGAATGTATTAATATTGTAGGCCTATCGCATTTTGGTAGCCTACAATTTTGTTCCCATTAGTTAAACATTTTAATTTGAGGGGTTCGGTGAGTTGTCAAGAATTCCTCTTGGGGTTCGACTCCCTTTAAAAGGTTAAGAACCACTGTTATAGTGTATACATGTCCTATATGTGTGATAGGCCTATAGGCCTACAGCTTTTGTATACGCTGTTCAGAATTCTCAAATACCAAACCAGGACTCTTTCAGGAGCAACAAAGCTCAGCGTGTCCATCTTCTGTTGGCCTTCAAGCCTTGGTTGCAAGCATGGCTATCATGTTACTCCTATTAGTCCTATCTAAGTAACAGATCATCTAGGCTACATTATATAGGCTATTACATGTAGCTATCTATTACCACTGTGCATTATGTCACTAGCGACGCACACTTCTGATCAGAGACGAATCAACATGTAGGAGACTTATGACACAGGCAAACTTGTGGCAATCAAGGAGAAATAATAAGAATCTAGATCACGGTTCGTCATAAACATTCGTTTCGTGTTTTCGAATTGGCACCATGCAGCTCAATCCCGTTGCAGTGCCATACATCCTCGTTATCAGTGATCGTCTGCGTCTAAACCTTTACCTAAGAGCCTGCAGGGCAGCTCTGGCTTTTTTAAAGGAATTTTTGCAGGGCTGTTTTAAAGGAATTTTTAGAACTGCACAACTCCTTCTTCCCTTTCCCATCTTACACGGTAAGTTACTTCCAATCGGAGGACAATGACCATTTTTGCTAGTTTTAACTGTACAGAAGTGCTTCTACAACTGCACAGATCCATTTAGAACTGCACATTTTGTGTACAACTGCACGTTAAAAAGCCCTCGTAAATTATTCCCAAATCGGATGACAAATTGACCAAGAAGATTTTAATTATTTTTTAACTGCACAAAATAGTTTTACAGCTCTGCACAAATTTATCTAGAAACTAGAACTAGGCTACCGTTTTGTGTAGAACTGCACAATAAAAACCCTAGGCTTAAGTCTCATGCATGCTCTAAGTGCACATGTCTTTCTGCAACATGCGGTTTTCATGTGCACTCAATCAAGGGCGGATACAGAAACTTTGGACGGGGGGGGGGGGCAAAAAATTCTTGGGTTGGGTCTGAAAAAAAATTCTTGGCATTGGGTCTGGGAAAAATTCTTGGCGTTTGGTCTGGGAAAAAAAATTCGTATCCGCCAAAAAAGTTGATGACCTTTTTTGTTTTATTAGTGATCCGGCCAAATTTTCGGGAAAATCATACCATTTCATCCGCCAAAAAAGTTGATGACCTTTTTTTAGTCATCCGCCCCTGCACTCAATGACCCGTCCAGGCGTCCACTATAGTGTTGGTATCAAATCAGCTGCTTTGTTTATGTAGCGCTGCATTATCTGCCTTCACGCATGCGTGTAAGCTTAATTGAATGCGATCTCTAGCGACTGATGATCACTGTTTTTGATCAATCAATTTGCAATCTCGTTGTAGTCGCCAACGCCATCAGAATCATCCTCATTTCATAGTCATATGATTCCCAAATGATACTATGATGATACTATGACTATCTCTCGATCAATAATACAGCTTCGTTTGCAACGCGATGAATGCGGCTTCATCAACACACCCGGCTGACATCTGCCGTGTGTGTGTTTGTGTGTGTGTTTGTGTGTGTGTGTGAGTGTGTGTGTATGTGTGTGTGCGTGCGTGTGTGTGTGTGTGTGTGTGTGTGTGTGTGTGTGTGTGTGTGTGTGTCTATGCACGCGTGCATAGGTGTGCGTCAGCGCGTACGTGCTTGTATCGATAGCATTAGGCCTATAAGTTAATTATAGGCCTAGTCATTGTAATAGACATGAACAATAAGCCTAAATGATTCCACATGTCGATGGCTGGAAGCACAAAGGTGCTAAGCGCACTTTTCTTAATTCTAAGAAAACTGAAGTTGAAGTTTTGTTATGTGTTGCTAAAATTCATTATTCAAAATAATTCGATTTGCAATGACTTTTCCAAAAGAAGAGCTTATTGCAGTGTTACAAGTATTTTTATTTTTGCACAAATAATTCTGTTTGTAAAAAAAAATGACTTTGTAAAATTACTGTAAGGAAATATATGCACTTAGGACTTTTGTGCGCTGATGCTGGGACACCTGAAATACTAATTCATGTCAACTGTTTTGACAATTGTTTTAGAAGACCCTTAATAAATACTGTTCTAACTAGCCTTTAAGCATTTGTTAATTTATTAAGCACCACATGATTATATTATTTAATTTTAAAATTTCTTTTAAGCAAAAAAACTCCTAATAATATCAGGAAAATAACCAAAAATAATTTAATTCAAGTATGAGCGACTCTTACGCCGAGTTTTCCTTCAAATTAATGTGATAATCATAGCTGTCATACTTATCATTATAATTAACATCCAATAAAGATTTAAGAAAAAAATATTATAATGAAAATCAAGAAGCACCAAAATGCATCTTCCTCCATAATTTATCCACATTTCACACGTTGAAGAAGTAAAACAATAAAATGCAACAGTAATTATAAAATAATGCTCTGCATTCAAGCCATTAGTTTCAGATAAGAAAAAAATAACATTAAGTTTGAATTCAGTCTTCTTCCTCGTCAGCACAGGGCTCCGAAAGACAGTCTCGAGCTCTAGCATTTGAAGGCAAGTCATTGTAGAAAACCGCATGCTCTGCCGGAATTACTCTGCTCTTCAGTAGCGCAAGGAGGTCAGCTTTTTTTGCCGTCGAGATTGGGATTCGAGAGAGATAGGCTGGTGTAAGGTCCCCTATCAGTGTGTTTGGCCTGCCGCGTTTGCTGGATATGTTGAGGCGAAGGAAATTCTCATCACTAATCTGGTATTTGTACTCAATGACAAATGGGTGAAGTTTACTGAAGCGCAGCCACTTAACACGTAGCCAATTCACCGTATCCCCCTCCATATTCTTGCTGCGATTTAGTAGAAGAGTAGAAGCCAGCATCTTCAAGTCACTGAAGTCTGTGTGCATCATTCGCTGAACGATAAATGGAGGAGCTTTCTTTCGTGCACCGGCTATCGCCACTTCCCAATCACGAGTTGTATAAATTTTGAGATGCTTTGTAGCTCGCTCAATCAGGGAGTGCATTAGATCTACATCTAAATACGAGTGGCCACTCTCCATATACTTTAGATCAACAGTTTGTAGAGAAGGCAATGTTCTAATGGCGTACAACATGACTGCACAGATAAACTGGTTGCGATTTTGTCCACCGCAAGTATCTGAGAATGATGTGACGTGCGTGACGGTTGCTGGAAGTTTTCGCAAGTAATCCAGAAGGGCGGACCCTATATCATTTGCTCCCCTACCACCTTCTGTCTCGTCCCATATGTAATTGAATCCTTGTTGGGATGCCGATTCCAGTATCGTAAAGTTGTACACAGCAAGCTTCCTTCTATAATATATTTGTGAATCACCTGCATGTGGAGTAGAGAGAACTGCTTCAAGATCAAATGTTATGGCTCGATACGATTGGTCACTGCAAGCTTTTACTTTATCGCGACTCTTCTCCTCCATAGACTCTTTTTCTCGCCTTTTATGTGCTTCCCATGCATCATGCAAGTTCGTCTTCTCTGTATCCACAGCATTTCTGTAGCTATTACAAGTGGAGCACTGATCTTTCTTAGGAATAAAGAAGCCAAGATTAAATTGGGTATTGAAGACTCTTCGATAGATTTCTTGCTTAACAGGTGCTACTCCAAGCCTTTGACAGTAATCCTCACTGTACAAACGGTAAAGCTGTTGAATATTAAGATCAGGTGCCAAATACCGTTTACGTGAGTCTTTGCGAGTGTAATGCGATTCAACCTGCGGAAAGCTGTTTATGTGATCGACGATCTTCTGGATATTCTCATCTGAAGTTTTATTTGCAGGAACCTTTCCTTTCCGACCATCTTTTCCAACAAATAAACCAGTATCTGATTTACCTTTTAAAGCCCTGTTAACAATCTTGATTGAAATAGCAAGAGTACTGCAAAAGAAGTTTCTACAGACACGCATTCGATCATCATCGGACATCAAATAATACTCTCGACTTTTCTTGCGCTTTGTGCTTACAGCCTCTCCAGTTGCAGCATCTATGCTACGCCTGCGGACAGCAACTTCAGTGACTGCGCTGCAGAGGAACTGCATGAGACTTGCACTGAATGTCTTGCAACGAGTAATACTCGTTGCATAATTGCACTTGCTTATCTTCCGAAATCATGACCCCACACTTAAAACGACATCCTTCTTCGCAACCCCCACATGGTTTTTTTCCCGCCACTAGTTTCCCTTTCCTCGAAACATACTCCTTTCCATTAGCTCGAGATAGCTGCCTAACATTTCGTTTCCAACCTTGTGTATTTCGTTTACGCTTTCGTGAACGCTCCTCCATATCTGATGGTGGTAGGCAAGGTGTAGATGCATCGTCGCTGAGAGGAAGACTTCCTGAGGGACCAGGCTCTTCGTTAGAGAGAGAAGTTGAACGAGTAGACACTGTAACTTCTGTTGGATGTGGAGGATTAACTACATCAACTGTTGTTGGAAGCACTGAATCAGGTGACATCTGTTGAGAAGAAATAACCCCGACTGGAACTTGCAAAGGTTGCAAGATTGGTGGCCTACATGACATGTAAAATAAAAATAAATGCCAATTAAACACTCATTTTTAATAATTTAATAATCTTCCTTTATTGAAGTTCACATTCACAGAATGCATTGCGATTACAATGAAACATTCATAATCATAGTACACTGTAGTAACTGATGACAAGTTTAACAGAAGTTTAATTTAACTTAAATGTATTTTCATCATAAGAGTAGTTTAAGTAAATTAATTCATCAATTATAATGGCAGAAATACAAGAAAATGACTACTCCATAGAGACAATGACTATTAGACCTACATTTTAAAATAATAATTGAAACCACATTTGAAATGATAGTACAAAGAACTACCTTAGGCGAGTAATGATGATAACTTTACGGGTACGAGTTCTTTCCATCGGAGTGGCCATACTTGCAACATGAAGGTTGAAAGGCTCGGACGTCAGCAGGTGTGAATGGTCTAGCACTTCTACTGCAGAAACCTCTCTGCAAAAAGGCTCCAAGACTAGAGGAAGTGTAGGATCAAGCCCTTCAACTGTCATAGCAGGTGTACGATTAAGCGGAGAAGAAACCTCGAGGTCCAGAGGAAGCATAGTTGCAGGCAAATCAGTTGCCAGCGGGTGTGAATGGTCGAGCACTTCTACTGCAGAAACCTCTCTGCAAAAAGGCTCCAAGACTAGAGGAAGTGTAGGATCAAGCCCTTCAACTGTCATAGCAGGTGTACGATTAAGCGGAGAAGAAACCTCGAGGTCCAGAGGAAGCATAGTTGCAGGCAAATCAGTTGCCAGCGGGTGTGAATGGTCGAGCACTTCTACTGCAGAAACCTCTCTGCAAAAAGGCTCCAAGACTAGAGGAAGTGTAGGATCAAGCCCTTCAACTGTCATAGCAGGTGTACGATTAAGCGGAGAAGAAATCTCGAGGTCCAGAGGAAGCATAGTTGCAGGCAAATCAGTTGCCAGATGTTCAGTAGATGTTCCTAAGACAGACAAAATGCATACCCAAGTTAAACAATGTAAAGAAACACGGAGGGATGCATCGCTGGTTTTAATATTCACTATGGCAAGCAATACCGGTCTATGCGTCTGCAGGTGTGTTCTGGTGGTCACGATCCTACCTGTAGTTGCTTAATAATACCGATGAGACGTCCATGACATCGCCTTTCGATGCAGCCCAAACCTTACTGCATAATACCGCATAATTTTTACAATTTTACCACATAAGCCGATTTCGAGCTTTAAATCACTTAATTTCCCAAACATCAACATTTATTTTCCATAATTTTACAGCATTTTCTAAGGTTCCTATTAATAAGCTTACCATCATCACTGGATTCCTCGATTGAATCATTAAGGTCCATGATCATCTGAAGCGCTTTTGCAGAACTGAAACGATGCACTCGTTTATGCATTTCAATAATAATGTATTGAGAGCAGAAACAGTAAACAATAAGCAGTAAACACTAAAGATTTCGAGATATTGTTTCTGTTATTTTTAATGTAACTTTTATTATTTTTGTAACGGGGACGACGATAAACAGTAATGGCGAATGGCGTGGAAGTCAACAACAAAGACAAGGCGTTAAAAAAAGAGGGTGCACATAGGTATTAAGTGCGCTTGAGCTATTTGCGCTCTATGGATTTCAGCCAATGAGACTTAGCCCAATTGTGTTTTGGTGCCAAGTGATCCAAATTAACATCGTAAACGTTAGTACCTTTGTGCTCCGATGTATATTTCTTCCAGGCATATTATGCACTACTTTTTTGAAAAACCCAAAAAAGTGCGCTTAGCACCTTTGTGCTTCCAGCCATCGATGTGTACTGTCAGACGACGATGTTAACAAGCTGTTCTTTTACCAGCCAGAACTTTATCTAGCACGCTGTAGCTAACGTTAGTGGTAAAGACAGACAAAGGATTTCTAGCATGGCGTAAAGAGGTATGCACCGTATGCGCACTCCTTGTAAGCTTTAGCTTGTAAGTCGAGCTACTGTCGCCCTACGCGCTGAGAGCATCGTAGTAATTTTTAGATAGGCTACGATAGTAGCCTAATCGTAATCTTCACACTTATAGAGCGCCACTCAAAAGTCAAGCGTGGGGCATCAGCTTATTTACGAGCGCTGCGTTGAGTCAAAAGGGTTGTCCGATGGAGTATTATGCAATGTAAAATTCCATTCTACTAGGGCTAGGCCTATAATAGGTGAGGCTAATCGTATCGCAACGCCATCGCCATCTAGCGAACTCTATTCTTATTGGCCTCATATCGATTTCTTACACCAAGATTCTAGTTAAGCATCAAATGTGCTGAAATTAGCAAAAATAATTTAAATTTATTTCCACAAAATAGTTATTGAAACTAGTCAGGAAAATACATTTCAATTTACTTATTTTCCCCTTACTTTATAAATATTATGAATTGGTGCGGTACTATTTCCTGTCTGCGGCCTAGTTGTGGGTCACCGCACGCGTGAAAACGAAGGAGAAATGTCAGATTTATAGCTGGAATTGCTTAGCCGAAAGTTGATTCTGTTTCGAATATTTAAAGAAAATGCAGTCCGTCAGGCTAATAACGTCTGAACTTACATGGTGCTTGCGATGCTCCATGAGGTAAAGTATTTGCAGTTTTTCGTAATATACGGAAATGACTTTCATGCCTATTCTCACACCCCATGCGCGTTCTGTGTTCCGCGCTAAACTGGTGGCTTTGAAAGACGACTGATTTCAGTTTGAATGTTCAGCTGTATTGTGCATTAGTCAGAGCAGTTAGTCTTGGTGCAGTTGATTTGAATGCGTTGTGTTACAAATGTCGGTGTGTTTGCTTCTTAAACTCTCCAGTAGACAGAGTTCACTGGTTCGGTCGCCAATATGCAGTGAGTAAACAAATATGGCCACCGATTGTATGGTATCTATACATTTATATAGCTCTTCTCACAGTGCACGCCAATCAGAGACGCTCCCAGTGCATGAGACCAAGAGCGGTAGGAAGTGGTATTGAGACGAGAAGAGGCACTTGTAACATCAGTTAATAAGGAGGAACACGCCAAAGCAGGAAGCTGGTTCCTCAGTGCAGAGCCAATAAGAGCATAGGCTTGCATTTTAGTCATTGTAGTCCTAGCACACGGGGTGAAGAGATCATGCCAATCAAATGAGTGAAGTGGGCAAAGAAGTGGCTGAGGGTGGCAGACGGGTGAGGTCACATAGATATTAAGGAGCTCGGCCAGTGAATTAGAAAACTGGTGAATTAATGTCAGAACCTTGAGTTGAACCGAGCAATAAGGGGAAGCCAATGAAGGGGTCAAACGTAAAAGCGAAGATGTGGGATGAGCGAGGAAGTCAGGCTATTAGTCTGGCCACATAATTTAAAACAGAAAGAAAATGCAAATTGAGCACATGAGGTGAGTGGACAGAGCCCTCTAGGGTAGCAATTGTCCAGCGTTTGGTGTGATACCATTCAGGTAAATGAAGGATATTTTTGTTTCAGACTTGGGCGTAAACAAATGCTTGTCCGATCTGTTTCTTCGCCTGTCAACCAGCGGCGGTTCTACACAGCTGACATCATGCCCTCTGCGACGTTAGAGGGCGAGCAGAAAACATATGCACCGAAAATCCAGCAGCTTGTGAAAGATATTAGCCAACTTACTCTTATAGAAGTTGCTGATCTAAACGAGCTTCTAAAGGTACTGAATCATTCATCTCAAGTGCTCTTCTTGACTGTTCAGAATTATGCTGGTTATGTAACGCTATGCTGGTTATGTAAGGACGCCTTAAATAGTTGGATTTGTGTGGTTGCGTGTTGCGTTTGGTATATTGAAGTTTTCTTAGTTTTAGGGTAGCAAATGTTTGGTTGGTCCGACTAAGACATTCACAAATGGTTTTGGTGTTGTATACATTTGCCACATGTAAATATGCAAGCATTGCAGGTTTTGTGTTTCGTTTTTGTACAGAATTCTGAGTTCTAGTAAACTTGAATTTTCCACGTGATTGAATGCAAACACCAATTTATGCAAAAAATACCTATATAGTAGATTTTATGAGTATGGGAATAGGAGTTTCTTTTGGTTTGGGGATTTGGTTTGGGAACCACTTTTAAGTTGGAAAGACATAAGATATGGTTAGATGTATGTATGCATGTCTGTTATCTAGAAAAGTATCTTGTCTAGACAGAGAACTGAAATTTCCTTTTACTGTCAAAATGATGTGTATAAGTTACTATAATGTCAGGACTTGTTAAAGTACATGTATGCAACTCATTTGAGTGATATAGATCTAACTAGTGGCATTATATGTATGTTTCCAGAAAACCTTAAAAATTTCCGATGCCCCAATGATGGCAATGGGTGCAATGTCAGCCGCTAAACCAAAGGTAAGAGCGTGTTCCTCACAATTGTAATATGTTTTGTGTTTTCTTAATTTGTTGGTTCAAGTTTGAAGCGCTTGTAGTTACTTAAGTGATCTGCTGAATTTCCAATTGCCTAGAATGTATTTTTTATTTAGTCTGGTCTAAGGTATCCTGCAATCTCCAGACTACATTTTGGTCTATTACTGACTGGCGTCCGCCTACACGCCATGTTAAATGACTGGATTTGGTACGAGATAACTCGTACTGGGCGGGCAACGTGTTAAACCCTGGTTGCAACAAGCTATAGGAAGGAGATGGACAACAACAATAGCAACATTGAAAATATGAACCTGCCTAAAACACGAAGAGATTATGCTAGCAATAAATGTACCATGCCTTTAGCAGACCTCTGCAGAATTTCTCCAATGTCTAAAATGAGTGAGAATCCAATGGTCAATTTCGGTACAGATGTGTGTAACACTCTGCCAGTAGATCTCTAAATAAATAATAATCATAGTTTGTGTGCACGATATATTTGTCTTTCTTTAAAATCTCTGATAAGTATTGAATGAATGCCCAGTTGCATATATCATCATCATCAGTTCCTGGCTCTGGCCATTTATTGGTGATGGGTATGATCAAATATTCTCCATTGTTTTTGTTCATCTGTCAAGTACATTGCTCTGCCATTTAAAAGTGTTACTTGAATTGATGTTATGTCCTCAGTTATATTATCATCTATCCAGCATAGTCTTGGCGTGCAGTTGTTTATTATACAAGTTTGCATGTATACAAATAAAACTTGTGTTACAAAGTAAGATTTCATCTGTTTTGATTTTTCCGATCTAGGAAGAGGACGAGGAGGCACCAAAAGTAAAACAGGAGAAAGTGAATTTCACGGTCAAAATAACGAAATTTGAAGATTCAAAGAAGATTGCTCTGGTCAAGGAAATCAAGACTATGGTTGAAGGCTTAAACTTAGTACAGGTGAGTTAGCTGTAGTAAAACACACTGGAATCTATGCAGAAAATGCAGGGATTATGGTTGCATTGATTATTAAGCTAGAGAATAACCAAACACAATGGTGTATGACTGTATGTATATAGATTATCTAATCACCCCAATTAGTTTTCTCTTGAAGTGGTGCTATATATTAAATTTTCATTTTTCTATTACAAATTATATATCAGTGTGCCATACTTTGCACAGTTCGAATCTCATTGAGATGTGCCTCATTTTTGTTCTTGTGCAACAGAGTGTTTACGGTTTACTATTTAGATATGAACGGAATTTAATTATGATGTAATCAAATGTCATCGGACAACTATATAGAATAACATGGAGTTAAAATGACCTAATGTATATGACCGAATTAGAAATTTATTTTTACGTATGTATTACGTACATTTTGTTGAGGCCCTGTATGCAGATCGCCTAAATTCGGTGACCCCTGCCTGCATATGTAACATATGGACAGCCACAACCAACGTAATTATTGTGCTATTTAGTAATAAATTATAAGTAATTTAATAAATTCTGTTATAAAATTCTTGTGCAGGCCAAGAAGTTTGTCGAATCTGTGCCGCAGACGGTCCGAGCAGACATACCAAAGGAAGAGGCAGAGAAGCTGAAAGCAAGTCTCGAAGCAGTTGGGGCAACAGTAGTGCTCGAGTGACGAAGGAAGGGTTGTCGTTTTAAGAGTACAGACACGGCCCATAGTCAACTGCGTTTAGAACATTTGGTTGAGAAGGGGGTCTACACGAATCTGTCGGCTGAGAAGAAACCAAATCACTGACGCTCGAATTTGTTCAGAATTGTAGAAACCCGAGTCATTTGAGCGATAAATGTGTCGGCCATTCGAACCATATTAACAGATGCAGCTAATCTGCAGTCTACAGAGATTTTGCATTGCTGTTTGATTAGGAACAAAAAATTTTACTTATCATCAGAATGTTTTAAATTATGGCAGTATTCTTACGCTGAAATGCAACCAACAGAAAAACTTTGATAAAGAAACACTGAGATGATGATGCGATACATGTATGTGTTCTGAATGTAGAGTAGAAGTTTGTGTTGGAAAGGAATGAAAATGAAGCGTTTCATAAGAAACAAATTTCGTATGATGACGTCTTTTATTAGCATTCTGTAGTGAAATGTTGTATTGCTCTGCTAGTCCTTTTGTGTCACTTGTTTTCATATGAAACAAGACTTCTGATTGGCAGTACTATTTGAAAGCTGGAAACAGACTATAGGTATCTGAGTTATGGCAAATATTGTGATTGTCTAATGTGGTTTGTAACAATGGTCTTTGCTTTACCATGGCCTTAAGGTGAGTGAAGACACAGAATTACAAAAGCAAGATGCATAGTTGGAAATGAGTTGACAGGCGACTGCTAGCAGAAAACGCCAAAACTTAGAAGATTTAATTGTCAATTGTTGTATGAAATCTACAATTATTCAAATATTGCCTTCAGTTAGAAATGGCAGTATTCAATCCAGACTGGGCGTGTGAACCATTTCTGATGATGTTCAAAGACCACAATCGAGAATAAAAGTTCACGTTTGTAATTTTTAAATGTTAACCAGGTTGTTGTACTATTTGTGACTGATAATGATCAAAATTCGGATTTGTTAAAGCCTAATTTTACTGTTTTTATGTTCTAAAATGCACCATTTAAGATTTTGTTTTGCAACAATTATTTTCATGGACCAAGTCCCTACCATATACCATATCCGATCAGCAGGCTCGGTGGACTCCTTTAAAGCCAGGCTAAAATCTTACTTGTTCGCTAGGGCTTATCCGGGGTAGCTGTTTCTGTAAGGCGCCCTTGTAACGGCATGGCTGTGTTACTGCGCCATATAAATCGTCACAGTTATTATTATTATTATTATATTTGTTTGCTCAGTCATCTTTGCCACCATGGCAATCTACTAGCTGGGAAATATTTTCATTGGCTCATGCTTAAAAAGGGTTTTGACACCTCTGATCTAGATCTACATATATGGCTTACCTAAAGTCTTGGCATTATTTCTATTATTAATTACCTGTAACTACATGTGCTTCTATAGCACCAGTGTATTATAATGCACAAGGCATCGGCAAAATTTGCATTTAATGGTTAACGAAAGCCAATACTGGATATGATTTAATGTGAAGAGATTCATGTCATGTAAAATATGAATGTAGGCTACACTACCTATATATATTTATGCTTCTAGCAATAGACTGGGAGATGGAAACCACATGAAGAAATTCGAAGGGCTTAGAAACAAATGTTAATAAATACTCTGACCAAAACGCAGAGCTGCCTATCTTGGGGAAAAGTTTCACAGGAGAAAGTTTATTTTCAAGTAATCGTTAAAGATTTTAAATTATGAAATCCTAAAAGTTGAATTGTTTGTTTCCAGTCTATAATGACAAGAGTGACTGGGAAACCAAAGCGTTAAACTGAACAAATGTGAAACACATAAAATTATGTAGCCGTTGATACTTTTTTATCTACAGCATAATATTGTGTGAGACAAATCGGACAACATGTGTTCAACTGAAACGTCATTTATGTCATCACATGTCAAACAGAAATAAGCCATTAATTACAAAATGCGCAAAATAAATAAGAAATAAGGTTTTTAAAATGAGATACACGCACATGATACAGAGACAATAGTGTGTGAATTTGATCGTTACAGCGATATTCTATTGACAAAAGCAACGCAACAAGAACCGGAATTTATGGTCAAATGGTATTCAAGCCGATCGTGTAAGGATATGCAATAGGTCAGTTAAATACATACAGGCAACTTCTAGTAAAACGCACAAATGCTTCTTAGATATGGTTCACAGAAATATAAACCAGCCAAATCAAAAACTAGTCACTTATTCTGTCTAGCCATTTAATAATAACTGATTGCACCGATACGATCAATATTCAATCGATCGCGCAAATGAAGGTTGCACGTTAAATTGGTCTGGCTGTTTGGATCAAATTGGGCTGTTTGGATCAAACTGGGCTGGGACGAGGCGGAGGTGGTGGCTGGCGACCGTGCGGAGTGGCGAGGACTTGTCGACCAATGTTCCGATCGGAACTGGAGGAACTAAGTCTAAGTAAGTTTGGATCAAATGAACAGAAGGTCCAAACTGTGCTGCAAGATCTTCAGTGAGATTCATTAGAATTCCTAAAAAGTCGACAAAAGATGCATGCGGTGGCACCTCGCACAACAGCAGCCAGAAAAGCATCCAGTTATATAATCACCGGCCATACAAGTAAAACAAGTAAACATTATACATGTTCATTCAATTGTTCATTTAACTAGATGGCCTGTAGTCACATGAACTATAGCTGTACGGCTTTTCAGTGCTATCAGTTGTGCACAAATTTTCAGTTATTCTACGCTAAAAAAACCAGAATTCTCTGAGAAAAACTGTCACATATAATCACAGGCCATACATATAAATGAAACTAGTAAACATTATACATGTTCACGGTTTCATTTACCTAGATGGCTTGTGATCACATGAACTATAGCTGTATGGCTTTTCAATGCAACAATCAATTGTTTAAATATTTTCAGTTATTCTACACTAGAAAAAACAGAATTCTCTAAGAAAAACTTTCATATAATCACAGGCCATGTATACATATAAATGAAACTAGTAAACATTGTACATGTTCATGGTTTCATTTAACTCAAACTAGTAAACATTGTACATGTTTACGGTTTCATTTAACTAGATGGCCTGTGATGACATGAACTAGATGACAGTGGAAGACACTAAAAACAAGTTATCATCACTCATTCAGCGAAAGAAAATTGCCACAGAATGTATAATCATAAAAACTAAGAAAATTCACAAGTGCAGAGCAAAACAAATTCTAACATGACAAAGATATGCTGTAACAGAGTAATATTGAATAAACCTAAATAAATCATACATGTTGAAAAAATAACCACATTGTAATTAAGATACTCTGACAAAATTATAGCTCTTAACCCTTTAACGACCAGCAAGGTCCAGCATGTAATAAAATGCATGGAAAACATAATGTAGCTGGTCATTAAAGGGTTAAGACTGGCAAGAGATTTGAAAGAAACACAAATGCCCAACCGTCTCAACGTAGACTTTCTTCCGGCAAAGAACCCACAAAATGTAAGCAAGCATTTTACAAAGCAATACTTTGGCAACTGGAACCTTCTGATAGCGTTAAAAAGCCATAGTAAAGCATTGCAGTTCCATTTGAAATTTCTATTGACTAAAGCATCAAGAAGCATTGCAATAAAAACGGTGTTTCAAAAGTCACGAGATCAGAGACCACATCACAATTACATTAAGCATAAAGCTAAATCTAATACTTACCCACACCATTGCTTACTGATGTCTCCCATTAGAATTTGTCTGACAAAGATTCATGCTTCATTCTTAAATCACGTAAACATTAACTATGAGAGCGCGATAAAAGCGACAGAAAAGTTTGTCGGTAAGGTGTTCAACCTGTATTTCCTTGATAAACTATACGAGTAATGTCAGCAAAGCTTCTGTGTAATCCAAAAAAAACATCCGAGTGATGTTCCAGTCAAATTCCACTTCACCCATTGCCAAACAATGCATGCAAATTTAAAAAAGCAGAAAGACAAAGAAAATCCTGGGAAAAAATTTCAAACAATGGAATGTGGTCCACCAAAAATCGCAACAGGAAGCATACAAGGAATGAGTAACAGCCGTAAACAGAAGCTCTGATAAAGTCACAAAATTATCCGCTCTAACTAACTACAATTGTAAGATCTAACCAACGAACGCAAATTATGTAAAACAACCGACCACCGTCAGGTTTATATTCAAAGCAATAATAATAATAATAATAATTACGACGATTTATATGGGGCGCAGTAACAGCCATGCTGTTACAAGGGCGCCTTACAAAGCAATGTCCTGGCATGTTACAAGCAGCAAGAAAAATCATGAATCAAATTGAGCCGTCGTTGCAACATCCTAATGCTTTGAAATGTACATAACTTAGCAGTAACTTAAAACTACACCCAACTCGAGTCCAGTCAACATTCCGAAACCTAACTTAAAAACGGAGAATAACCAACTCTACACCTTCCTTGAGCCAAAAAAGAAAAAAAAACAACGAAACAAGTCTTAGTTGTTCACAAAAATGTAGCGCGTTACAATGCACCAACGAAGCAAAATGAAAGCATAACAGTCAACTGATACATGTTGTCCTACGCCTACATCTTCACGTGCAACTCTTGCCTAGATGAAAAGATGGCACTTGCTCTCAGCCGCATTGCATCAGTCCGTTTATCACAGTCGATTCTAACACGCAAACTTACAATATTCAGCAGCATGCTTTGGTCACTAGATGAGGCAGACTAGTGTCACAGGCGAGATCTCAACTCACTATTTCGTTATCATTACAAGTATATGTTAACTGAACGAATCAACCTGATGTTAGCCACCGACTTATCAGCTTCATGCGATATGTAGCCTAAAAATAACAAATAGTAAAGCTCTTCAACTACAGACTAATAAAATTATTATCCGCGTAACCATCACCTGTAATTTATCTGCCAACTGCTGCAAATGTTAATTAATACAGGTACAGCAACAGCACTTCTCGTGGCAGGTAACAGTTCACTTTCTACTGTTATAACAATAAAAAATTAATTAAGTGCGGAACTAAATATAACTAAAAATGTACTTCAACTGATGCTGAAGAAGTATACTCACTAAAGGTGAACATCAAGTGTACTTTGATTTTTTATCACCAAGTACTAAATTTTTAACTTAAAATTTCCAATATGATGGCGAAGTAACTTGCAAAAATTATTAAAAATACTAAGCACATACATAAAACGCTGTGAACCCATCTACGCATAGCTTCCAATACTCTAAAAACTCTAAAACCAAATCTCTTAAATAAAGGCGATTCAATAAAAACCTTACGTCCAGCAGTCTTTCAACAAAGCAAAGAAGCTGAACCATACAGCCAACGGCAAAACTTTTACGAAAACATTAACGAGCTGCAAACTTGATAGGATTATTCACAATACCAGTATTTCTGAGATAAAAATGAACACAAACAACAAAAAACAACTGAGACCACTGTGAACAGTCCGTACAATACCGGCAAAAACAAACAGCAGCCAAAACACCATCACAACTGTGAATGTCTTGGCACAGCTGAGTGATAAGACTAAACAACTTGACTCTCATCAAGTTAACCCTTTAATGCCGGAAGGTATAGGATTTCCATACCATTTACTACCATCTCAGCACTAAAGGGTTAAGCAAAATGTCTCTGTCACCACAATCACGGACATCCTTCTTTCTTTTTCAAGCATTGATGATTTGCACATAAATCTCACATTATTCATTCACATTATTCATGTTGACAAAGATAATCAACTACAAGTGACTCACAAAATTTGCCGTTAATACACTTTTTAAATGGCAACATGTAAATTAATTTAGGGAGTGCTACTTTCAACATCATCATCTTCTTGTCTGTGAATAATTATAAATCTTCAAAACAATTCAGAATGAGTATTCAATTGTGATACATACACTCATACAGTGCAACAACAACACGTGAGACAGCAAGAAAACGATGCTTCACATCATAAGGCATTTATTCTACGGCTGAAAATAACCCTTAAATAACCAAATTACTTACGAAACAACAACACGAATAACCGATGAATTATGAATTTAAAAGAACAGCTTTAACCCTTTAATGCCAAGATGGTAGTAAATGGTATGGGAAATTCTATACCCTGCGGCATTAAAGGGTTAAACATTCGAATCAATAGAGCAAATACAGGATAGAGTAAATCTATCATGCACATTACATAATTGTTACCTAGTAATTGTGTTCGCTGTGTGTACTTTATTCAAGTTATTCAAGGAGGCACTTCATCAAAGACAATGGTCTCAGATTTCCCAGTTTCAAAATGCATTAAATTTCGTATGATAAACCATGGAATCGACAGTGGACACAAGACACGAGAGAGTAACATGTTTAGACACCATTTACCTCATGTGATGCAAAGATTTCAAACATCACGCTGTGCATCAAAATTACATTACTGCTGTACTTTATAATTGAGGTTACAATACTATATTTTAGCAATATAACTTGCTTCCTATCCAAACAAACTTTTAAAAATCTTAGTCACCTCATCAACATAAAGGTAGCAAGAACCATATGAGCAAAAACTTCAACTAGACTTTAAAATTATACAGTGTTATGCTGGCAGTATATCAAGTGAAACTTGGTCATCTTAATGCCACATGGAGAATTTAACAAATGATGGTTCATACCATGTGTAAAAAAACACAATATGGATTTTTTTACACATCATTTGATATTAACATCACCATCATTGTCATCAATGTAACAACATCATTCACAGGCAATAAAGTGAAACAGAGCTACAAACAGAAGAATAACATTAACCAAAGATCTACAATACTAAAGTTTCACCAGAAAGGTTAATGTTTAAATATGCAAAACTCTGGCTACTGCCTCTCACTGCTTGGGTTTTGTCACACATCATCATAAGCCGCTAATTATACACCAGCAACAGTTACAGGAGAACCACCGGCTGAAAGAAAGAGCATTTCTACAAGTCTTTCCTACCTCAGTAACAAGACGTTAACTTTGGCACTAATACAACACAACGAGAAGTCTGTCGTGGTCATGACATGTCCATAAGATCATAACCAGTGTCAATAACCATTAACCATCTATAGAATAACAGACCATCCATACCAACTCAACTAGTCATCGTTATTCCAGAGTTGTGGAAATGTGCACTAACATTAATGTAAATATTACTTTACTAAATTTCAGCCAAGAAATACTTTAGTAGGCAATGTTTGTGAGCAGTTTCGACAGAGGATAACATGATATCCTTTGAGGTAAATACCTACAACATGCTACAAGTGTCCTTAAAGACACCTTTAAAAAAAATCAAAAACGAAAAATATTTGTGCACACTGCACAGTCCATGACAGCATAAATTGTTTGCAATGGCGACAACTGACAATTTTACCCACTATGATAACTTGCGATAGCAGACACACCTGCACTTGTGATAGCAGACACACCTGCACTTGATAACACTATGATAACTTGCAATAGCAGACACACCTGCACTTGTGATAGCAGACACACCTGCACTTGTGATAGCAGACACACCTGCACTTGCGATAGTAAACATTCTTGCACTTGTGATAGTAGTAACCTGTTCCACTCAATCATCCTACCTTCGCAAATGACAGGAGCGTATTTCGCTTAGTGACAGAAACAAGTTGAACCTTAAAATATCTACCTCCCCAAAATTTATTTATCCACAATTTAAATATATTTCAATCCATTTGTATGTAAAACATGTACTAGTCCAATGACATGAACTTAAACTGAGAAACAACAATATGCCTTACTTAAGTGTGTCTACTTTTGGTGAATACCAAAAATAAGCAGTTTCCTACCAATGGGCTGGATATCTATCACCAGCAACTTATAAGATTGTCCCTGTGACCAAAATACAGGTCACGACCATGAGCATGACCTGCGTTGAGACCCACATTTTATATAGCACTACAGAACCAATGGAATGTACAATTATTCATGTAAGAGATGTTATATTTCTAAGACACCGTAAGATTACTGTGCATCACAGATCAAATGTCACTCTACAACGACAACACTCGGTCGCTGATTTCAATCTACGGCATGAATCTGGCACAAAAAGCGATCGTCGATATATATATATATATATATGCTTTGTCTATCGAGTTATATTCTTGTTGCATAGCAGCAACGAGTACTAGTAGCCATATATGAAGGCAATGACTAATGCCTTTCCTCGTAAATGTCGGACATCCCACATTCGTACTTTGTCTGAAACAGAACACAGCAATCGCTCAATTACAAAACTGTCCAACGTCTTTAAATCAGCATATTCTAAAGTTGCATACTTCACCAGGACACCTCAACAAAAGCCTTCCAAAGGCAATTTCACCAGGTGCTGTGCTTTATAAATCTGTTCTGCAGTACTAAAATATCATCTAGAATGTGCACATTCATTCTACAATTTTTTTTAAGTTGGATTGATTTGAGATGGCTGAAATGGTTAATGAAGGCCAAAGACAGCTTGCCAAAAAGGCAACTACAGAAATGGCATAAAAAATTTAATATATATTCATTCAGTTTAAGAGAATGAAACAATGATTGCCAACATAACATGTCTAGAATTGGCTAACACTTGTTCTGAAAACAGCCCATCAACAATGATGCATATCTTTGCTGTCTCAAATCTTGTCTTTTCTCTTGAGATCCATTGCAATGGGCGCATCTCTGATTGGTTTGCACTGCAAGAGGTGCTTTACAAAGTCATAAACACAATAAACAGTGATAATTAATTAATTAATTAATTACCATCTGCTGCTGGAGGAGAGAGATCGTCTTCTGCTGATCGTCAATAGTTCGTTGCATCGTACAGACCTGTGACTGCAGTTCGTGGTTTATCTGAGAAAAAACACGGTAAAACCCTTTCTTGCAAATGCTTATAACATACATACAAATACTAAGAATTAGTGCACAAAGGAGTAAATTAAAGTTTCATTTTCTTCATAGTAACGCCTGGCTTCACTTAAACACAGACGTCACAGAGCAATGCACTGCCTCAGGCTCTACTCCAGTCAACCAACCTAAGCAGCAGCAACAGCAGCCATCTTTCAGAAGAATTCTTACAAGTTGCTACGTACATGAGTGCAGCTCTAAACATAATTAAAATTATGGTTAGTTCTGTATATCTGTTCCATTTTTTTATCATTATCAAAGTTTCATTTAGGAGCGTATCTGCTAATAATTAGCGCTATCAGGTCGATAAACCTGGCCTGTAACCTCTAGAAAATTATACCTGGCCTATAACCCCCAATGGCCAATAACTCCAACGAAAATAACCCCAGTAAACACAAACTTGACATGTCGATCACCCAAATTAAAAAGTTTTATTTTTCCTGTCAACTTGTTTATTATATGTTGCCATACCAAGCTCCATGGACGTTAGTCATAACTAGCTGGAGATCAGTAATATGCTACACAATGAATGAAATGAAGTTCATAAAGGTCAGCTTACATCCACAAGTTCACTGTACGATGGTTTGGTGCCTGGAGATGAATTGCTCGCCTCACTGCTCTAAAGACAGAAAGCAAGAGAAAATAAAACATTTTTAATTGTTCTATAAATAATCACATCTATTGATGTCCAGCATTTAGTTTACCGAATGCATAATGAGAGAATGAGCAAACACTTGTAAGTGCAATCCAACATCTAAGTCGATGCATTCAGAAATTTACGAAGAAAATAAATATAATTTGGCTTTGGAAGTGCATCTACTGACCAATGGCATTTAGCGTCACAGTACCGGTATGTATAACGTAGCAAAATGCACAGCACCAACTGCGATTCATCAAGCACTTCCCAACTCAATCTTGCGCATATTGAGAAGGTAATAAATCATATCAAATTCAAAAAACCTCTTAGTTTGAAACTTCTGCATTTTATTGCATGCAATATTATGAAATGAACAATGGGCAAAACATAACCATCACTTTCATCAAAATGGGGAGTCAGGTAAATTATATGCACATCAGAAAGATCAATAGTCTACAGCCAACCAAATCCTAATGTCTTTAAAAATTACAATTAAGCTAACATTTATATTTTTAAAACTCACCTTCACCGGCAATGTGAGGTCATGAGAAAACCGAACTTTATTAATCGCCATTGAACTTCCATTCAATGTCGGCTGATTGAATGACGGACACTGAAGCTCATCCTACAAAATTAATGACAATCATTCATATAAATTTATGCTCGATTAAAACTTGAAACATGCTCAGAGTCACACCATCAAATTTCTATACAGTCAAAAGAAACAATTAAACGTATGAAAATCATACAAAATCAAAGAACTTTCCAAAGATCATTTAAATATTCTGTCAGGCCATTGACAAAGTCACGCTGTTGATGTTAAACTGCCACCAGCCTATGTGTATGTCACAGTGTAGCAACAACAGAACAGAATCAACCATATCTGTCGACGTTCACGAAAAAAGCTCAAGTTTCCTTTATTCTGACCAAAAACATCTGAAAATCTTACTGTCTTACCCAGAATGTGTGATTTATGCACACAGCAAATCATCATAACATTATAACGGTCATAATACTAGTAGCAATGTCCGACAACGCTAAGCAAAAATCAGAAGTCGAACACTGTAAGAATTATGAAGCGTGCAACAGGAAACATAATTAGTTCACAGAAAGCAACAAGAAAATTTAACCCTTTAATGCCGGATGGTATAGGATTTCCCATACCATTTACCGCCATCTCGGCATAAAAGGGTTAATATGAAACTCATCAAAGGCAGATCAGCATAATTTTCAAACGCACCACATCTGACAACATAAAGTACCAAACGAGTGACAATAAGCAAAGCAATAAATCCAATATTAGCTCATCAATCCCAAGTACCTCTTGCAAGATTCTTTTCAACTTCAAGAGCATCGTCTTCACAGACGTCAGATCTTGTGCCATGCTGCGATGCGTGTACGCGTCGATGACCAATTGTTCCTCATCATCGATTATGCTGTTCTGTCTTGGCGGCCTCAGACTCATCGGCCTACGCGTCCCAGCCACTGAAACACTGCCAGCGCTGCCATCGCCAGATGCCGATAGCGCCTCGCTATCTGATGTAAGACGACTAGGCCTAAAATAACCACACGCGTTCTGATTTAATTCAATTCGTTTATTGCTCCCAATTAAAAAAAATTGGCATGTGACAATTACATAGCAAACATTAACATAGGGATACAACAGGAAGACCCAGATGGGTCATGCTTATTAGGGCCGCCTATCGGCCTATGCATCATGAAATGAAAGTAGAATGGCAAATGATTGACATAAAAGTCCAACTGGACTACAAAGTACAAACAGAGTCAAACATGTAAAGAAGAAACACAAAAACTTAACTAGCATAGAAACACACAAAAAACCGAACTAGTACCCAAAGACAAAAAAACCTCAACTAATACAGAAACACACAGAAGAAAAAACCTTCATTAGTAAAGCAGACTATCATATGTTTATTTTTATATAATTATGATTAATTAGGTAGGCATGCATTAATTTTTTAAATGACAGCAAACTAGGAACTAGGCCATTGTATCATTCTCCTCTTCATCTGTCAATTATTGTTTGTCACTTCTATACTTCTACTTGTATTGCAAATTCAATAATCAACAGTTTGCAGTTTGTCAATATTATGGAGGATGGCAATTAATGAATAATAATAATAACAATAATAATAACTATTATAGTTAATAATAACTATAATAACTATAATAATAATAATAATGCGTGTGACAATGCAATTTAAGAAAACCAGTGTAAAACATTTAAAAACAAAATTTACCACAATATACGACAAACTTAAAAGAAAAGACTGTTGTACTTATAAACACCACTGTACTTATAAACACCGTTGTACTTATAAACACCATTGTACTTTAATTACAAACACCGAATGTGTACTTATAAAAGAACTTACTTGTTCCTCAGTTGGTTGACTTCCATCAATGAAATCAATTCATTCAAAGCGTTATTTTCGCCGTTCTCAACCGATCGCAAGTCGATGCTCGCACTGGACAGACGAGCCTGGAATCTCCTGTCGCCCTTCTGCATCGATCCACGTTCGACGCTGCTTCGCTGACGCCTGATGACAGAACTCCGACGTTGTTCCAACTTCGGATCGGACGCAACCGTACTTTCGTCCGGATAATGAAACGACGAGTTGAATCGATTGATCGAGACGCGTCTCTTCGTCGTGTCGGCCGATACGCTCGACCGGTGACTGTCGTTGACGGCCGTGTCGTCGTTGTCGAGATTGAATTCGATGTCGAGCATTAAGTCGTCAGATCCGATGCTGCAGTCGTCCTCAAAGTCGATCGCCGCCAACGGAGCGTCCGACTCGGAGGCAAGACAACTTTGGCTGAGCGTGCCGTCGTGCGACTTTGGAGTCAGGACGTGGCAAGCGTCCGAACTGCTTCCTTGCCCAGAGTCCGTGCTGGTCACGGTCGGTTCGTTTTCTGAGTGGGGCTGACACTTCAGAGGGCTTGCTTCTGTCAGCGGGCTTGATTCCGTCAATTTCTCGTCTTCGGCCGGAACTTCAGCGTTGCTGTCTTCCGAAGTGCTTGCGACAAATGTCTTCTCTGGTTTCTCCGGAGTGGATGCGAGGGGACTGTTAGGCACACTTTTTCTATGACCGAAGTGACCAAAGAGAAAACTTTTCGGTTTCTTAAGGAAACTTGGCACAGATTTACCCCCACTCGGGGCAGATCCAGTGCACGCATTTTGTTGTTGTTGTTGTTGTGTAACTGCCTCTGCATCGTCAGTCTTATTAGGCACTTCTGTTTGCGTCAATCCTGATTTCTTCTTTTTACCTGTCGACATGCGGGAATCGAGTGTATTCGATCTTGTTAGTCTGTTCACAAGACCAGGCAGTCGAGAATTGTTGAGATTAACCGGTAGACTGTTCGTCATCTGTGGAGTGGTTCTCTTCGATTTGCTTTCCAAATTCTTCTCCCTGCTGGACGACCTTGACCGTGCTGAGGCACTATCATCGTCGATCATCCTCCATGTTTCCATGCCAGGTGGTTGGAAGGAACATGACTTCTTGCCAACTCCAGCACCAAGCTCCTTGTCTCCGTTTGGCTTTACAACGCGAATTTCTACAGTTTCGTGACCGCTTGCAGATACACATCTCACCGGGGCTCGGAAACCAAACCGTTTCTTTTCCTTCTCCGAGGATGCTGATCCAACATCTTTTGAGACTTCCTTTGTTTCCGGTGTTTGCATAGAATCTTTCTGAACAAGTACATGTTCAACGCTTGAGTCACGCTTAGCTTTGGCACTGCGGCCATTAAAGCCAAACAGAACGGATTTACTCTTGCGACTGTCGGACATTACAGTAACAGCGTTGTAGTCTGGCTGTTTAGGAAGTGACTGCTTAGCACCCATTCAACTAGAATAGAACAAAATGCAAGTTTCAATACAATGCTAAAAGAGTCTTTTACAAATCTCCAGATGTCAATAATACCATTCAGTAAAGCCAGGAACATGCCAGTAAATATAAATAACACCACATCAAGTGAATTGCCACTTAGAGCCTGTGTTCCTTGACAGTGAATTCCATTCTCAAAATCGGTATACAATTGACTCGGTCAATCTGCCGTGGCCATATTTCTTTACTCACTGAATATCAACGACCGAGCCAATGTACTCATTCACCTCAAAAGCTGAACCAGGATTTGAATTCTTTCCAAACATCTACCCAAAGCATGGCTTTTCACTACCAAGTCAAAGCAATCTAACTGCCTTTCGTGTAACAATGAGCATTCAGTTCTAAGCAAAATAATAAAAGCAGCGTCACATACTGGAACTTGATAACAATCGACGAAGTGTCCAGAAGTTAGAAAAGATGATCCAATGCTATAATATAAGTAGTAGTTCTTGAATACGAACCAAGACAGTATTACGAGAACTGTATGCCAGTACAGTCAGTAGGCTACTAACGAATGAGCGACTACATCGCCCACTATTACGGACGTGACAAAATATCTCACTCGAATAATGGTGAAGGTTCTAAAAGTTGCTAGTTAGATTTGACAAATTATTACCTATTTGCGTCTTATAAATTTTCCTGTAAACTAACAATAATGTTAAAATAACTTGAATATTTCCCATTTTTACACGAATTATTAAATTTTCGGCAGATGTCACAACTCACCAAGATTAAATGATGAACGATAGGCAGGAGGTATCTAAACGAAGAACAACTTTTGCGTCAGAAACTTTTGATCGAAACGCGTTATTTAGTTAAGAAATTAAACATGTTCTGCTTGTCATAAAGTTTGTCCACTTGGTTGAACGACCGAAAAATCGCTAATGTCACCATTTGCACGATCTTCAACAAGAAATTTCCATAATTACTGATTTGAGATAATAATAAATAAAAAGGACCATCACCAACAGATCTGCCGCCTAAACTTGTATGACGCCAGTATTTCGGAGATTTCCGAAAGATACAGAAGCCGCCAAATTCAGCCGATTAATATAAGCCAAGCGGTAGATTAGGGAGTAATAGCTACAAGCTTATATTCACCACAAAGGTAGGCAGAACGTAAGGAAACAAGAAATGCTGACAGTGACAGATACAAAACTGCATGGCTCATAAAATTAGGCTATGCTCGAGGTATTTTGTCAGAACCTCCAGTTTTAATAATAGCCTAATTGAAGATTCTGGCGTGCATGTGATGTTTATTGGATTCAGGCCTGTTCTAAAGTGCAGGCTACTACCAATAAAGTCTGTGGTATGTTGGTTGACCCATCTGCCAGGTAAGTAATAGAAGTTAACATAGCCTATGAGTTTGCAGAGAATAGCTGACCTGTGAAGTTAACTGGAGCATATTTAAAGGAGTGAACAACCAGCAGGTTTGTTGTTTTTCATTGTCCGAAACTGCTGATGCATATAACTGTAACACACGCAGAACTTTGTCCACTTTTCCTATATTGTGGACAGCTGCCTGTGACAATCTATTTACCTTGACAAGAAGCATGCAAATGCCATCTATACCACAACACCCTTAAACAGATTCAGATTAGGAATTTGCATTGCATTGCAAGCACTGGTATGAAAATTGTTTCCAGCAAGAGTTTAGACGCTTTATGCTACTGGTGTACCAGTACTTGGTAGGCTACTTGTATTTAGAAGTTTGGAGATTACGTTTACGATTGGTAGGATGGTTGACAAGCCCACCACACAGTCACAGTGGAAGGCATGTTATCTTTCATTTGGGATCATTTGCTGTGTCATTGCTTTAGCTGCAGTAGCAGTATCCTTTGCAACTGAAGAGTGGATCAACTGCCAGGTGCAGGATGGCTTTGCTGATTCGTGGACCGCCAGCCCACTGTACAACTGTACCTACTGCCCTGAGATGTTCTACACAAGGAAGAGAGGACTGTTTCGCACCTGCTATCCTGGATCGAGTGTGCAGTGTGTGTATCTGGTAACATATATTAGCCATGTATACTTTAACTCTGTATTTATTCAGCACCACGATAATAAAAATGATTGTGCTGAGTTAGTAAGCTTGAAGGAATTCTTAGAGCACTTTAGAAAAGAAGGATCTTTAGTTAGTTGTTGTTGATAGACATAGACATATTTTTATTGATCCCAACAATTCAATTGTACATGTATGCTTAACAAAGTATAGATATAATCAGCAATAAGCAAATACTCAAAGTGAATAAGTAGAGTAAGAGTGAGGGAACAAATAGGCACACCAAAAAGGACAAGTCCCGCTAAGTAGGGGCCTAATTGACAGAGTGAAGTATAAAAGTAAAACCTGAAGGAAGAATTGGAATGCAAAGATATTACTTAACTACGAAAAAATATTATCAAAGCAAATGTAGTAAACACTACAGAAAAAATTCAGAGAAAGAATAGTTAGAATAAAACTCACACTGAGTGTTGCTAGAGAGGTGCTGAAACCAACTGAATTGGAGCTGTGTTGCAAAAATAGGATTAACTACTGGAAACGTTGGTTAGACCCTTAGAGCACAGAGCCCATGCAACTCTATGTGAGAGTGTGTATGTGCAGATTGTGGCTTGTTTAGTGATTACAGAGGAGCCAGTGTACAAACATAGAGTGAAATGAAAGCAGGTAAAGGTTGGATTGCTGTGGTTATGTTTGCATCAGATTATCACAAATGCAGTTATGCTGTTTTAAACCACTTGAAAATCAAGCGGCCAATTCATCCTTCAATCCTAGGACCACTTAGCACAACATCAATCAATCAATCAATCAATCAATCAATCACATAAATTTATATGGCACCCCTTAAATGTCTGTTGGTGGACCATTAACAAATGTCTGTCCATCACTTCACTATAGCAATAACCATACAGGATCCAATGTTGATATTAGATTACTTTGAAAGTTCCATTTAAATTCTCTGCAGTTTCTAATGGGAGTCTCTCGCTGTCTTGCAGGGATAAAGGCATATTCTTATCTGGAGCGTTCCCTCATTGATCGAGCCTGCCTGGCAGAACGTGGTTATCAACTGAGTCCTGGTGACCCATCGTCAGATGACTATGGACAGTGCAAAGACTACTATGAGAGGAGGATACGTAAGTTCATATCCTTTGTGGCTGGGACTTCTCTACCCGCATCAGACTTCTCTACTGGCTTCAGACGTCTGCACTCACCCAAGACTTTTCAACTCAACTCCGACTTCTCTGCTCACCTCAGGGATTGCTGATATTGGGCCAAGAAATTTAACTCCTTAATTCATTCATTCATTCATTTCAAGAATTTATATAGAGCCTCTTCAAGAAATCCACTCAGAAGCGCTCCCAGTCCAACCACGGTGAAACAAAAAAGTTTTAAGGAGCTTGTAGAACACTGACGAGTCGACCCTAGGCAGCAAGCGCATCTGCAACGGGAGACTATTCCAGACAGAAGGATCTACAACTGAGAAAGCACGACGCTGACAGGTTGATGTTTCAACACGCGGGACCAAAAGCTTACCGCTAGAGGCCAATGACATAATAAACCCTGTGTAACTTTAAAGCAATATGTGTGGCAATAATTGCAATTCTAGTAATGATAATTTTATTTAATGATTATGAATTATTAATAATAATATATCACAAACTTGTTATAACACTGTTTTTGCAGCCATATGAAAAACCATCTTATAACAGGGCAATGCTTTAACATTTAACAAGTTGATCTTCTGTAAGTGAATTTATTTGGGGTGACTGTTCATATCATATTGGTATCCATTATGTAGAGCGGCCTGCTGTAACAGGTTTCCCATGTATGACAATCATATTTTAATTATATAATTTATGACAATCATAGTTTTTTGAACCCAAGGTAGCTATTAATGCTGCTTTTGATTTCAAACATAAATATCATTTTGAATTTTTTTACAAGAGTTGATGGTGTCAGTATTGTTGCACACTACCGGTATATTAGAATTCATCCTGAAGAGTACTTCCTACCAGGTTTGCTTACTAAATGTTTTTTAGATATGATGCATGCGCATTGGTCACTCTTCGTATCTGCCATAGTGCTCTCGTTAATCTCTGTCATTCTGGGTGTTGTGGGATGTTGGATATCATTGGACAAGGCCATTTCCTTTGCATCAGTCATGATGCTACTTGCAGGTAAGACTGCATTTTAAATAGTCAGCATATGGGTATTTATATAGCACATTTTAATAACCTATCAGAATGCAGGATGGCAGATACATGCTGTCACACATAGTTTCTCGTTTCTGCAGCTGCATCAAAGGAAGGTAAACCAGTGTTCTGAAACTTAACTGATAGTGGGAAAATCTGTTTAAAAAATTGACTCGTGTGAAAGCCTCAGAGGCCATTTTAGTCACTTGAACTGAGTCTTTCCGGTGTTAGGAAAAGGCCCTTTCCAGCATGAATGGTATACATTCAAATCTCAACTGTTGAACACTGCAGAAGAGCTAAGGACTTACAGGGCAGAGTGTTGTATCTGGAAGCACTAAGGAGTCACCTTTCTATGCTTAGAATCTGGAATATGCTTGTTGAATATATTTAAACACTGTTTGATTGCAACTTCAGCGTTATTTTAATCTATCATTCAGTTTAATTTTTTTTAAATCTAACAACATTCACAATTTTTAAACTGGATTCTTAATTATCCTTGAAAAGGTGCTATATAAATAATTGAATGAGTGAATATACAAGTTGTCATCCCAGACATGAGCCTCAAACTGAATTATTAATTAAATGACACAGAAGCCAAAAAATTATCACCAAAGGCAATAGTTTCTGAAAGTAGTTTTCCTAATTATTGAGATATTCTTTTAATGCTTATTATGCATTAATTGGACTAATATTCTATCTTTTATTTTACTGTTCACATATTTTATTTTAATCTAGATTCTACTGTTTGTTTTCTTCATTGAAACTTTAACCGGTATATTTTACCATAGATAATTTTCCAATATAATTTTGTTCTGTTAATACAACAGCTCTTAGCATTGCTACTGGAATGGCACTTTTCCATGGATACTATGACCTTGAAAAGAACAACATTATTCAGGCTCCAATGTATGGACTTGTGCTAAAAAATGACTCATATGTGGTAAGTTTATAATGCTCTGAAGGAATGTAATCAGCTAACTTCATGTAAGAGTTAACCTACATCATTAGCAGTTATCATCTAAGCTTCTGGTCTTAAAATGATTATGGCAGTAAGCAGGAACCTATTATAAGTAACTAATCAATATTTAGATTACCAATTTAAAGAACAATAACTTTGTTTTAATGTTCTTTCGAACATACAGGTACTCTTCTGTACCACCTCTGCGTTAAATTTGAGTTCATTTAGAATTGAATAATCAGGAAATTGTAGAATATTCATACCAGCAAGCAGCCAACTAAGAGCTTCAGTATTAATCTACCAATATGTTTAGTATGTATGTATGCATGAGCACTTGTTTATAGCACCACTTCAAAACTGCTACTCAGAGGCGCTCTGGACTACAGCACAGAGTTTCACGCGAAAGCATGAGCTATTGCAAGTGAAGGACTTGCTCAGGGTCCCTATGCAACCACTCGAGGTGGATTCAAACCCACAACCTTCCAAGAAACCGAACCCCGTATTATAGAATACTTATATGCACGTAGTGGTTGATGATTTGAAATGTCGATGATTTATAAGTTGTCTGTTGATCACTTACATAAAAAGTGTCTTGCACGTAATTTCGTGTTCTGCTGAATGTATTTTAGGAGCTACGTAAAGTAACCTCCTGTGGATTCGGATTGTCGTATGACCTTGGCTGGGTTGGACTTGTTGCCAGCACCGCTTCCTTCTTTCTCTTCCTAATTGTAGCAATCAACACATGCTTAAGCTCAAGGTCACCCTCACAACCTAAACCGATGCCTAAAATAGTACATGAGCCACCAAAGCAACCACTGAGGTTTCTAATGCAACATAACCTGCCTCACAGCTACATTAACAATGTTTCACGTCATTCAAACCAGCCTACCGCTTACCAAATTCCACTTGCTCCATATGACCTCTACCTTCCTATAGGCATTTCTTCCAGCGAGCTCAGACTTCCAAACTATGGGTAGCTATCGAAAAAGTTTGACATGCCTATACTGTTCTCAAATTGCTAGACTAATGCCTTATTCTTGCTGACAGTACTGTCGTTTACACTAATTTCGAAGGAACGTTAAATTCAACCACTAAATATGGCACGGAAGATGGAGATTCTGTCTGCAGTGGTTTGGTGAAACTACATTTTCAGAAGCTGGTTAGGTGGATATAATGTAATGGATATAATGAGTAGGGAGATGGCTGAATTGTTCATGATGGGGCACAACAATCGGGAGGATGTGGGTTCAATGCCTGCTAACTGCATAACGTTGACTTGGGCTTTCACTTCTAGGGCAATTGTAAAATGAGCAGTAGGACATGTAACGCCTTGCAGGCTGCCATACAGTTAAATTCTACTCCTATCATACATGTCATGACTTGTTAGTACTGTATCATGTAATATTACTGTGTACTTGTCAGTTTGAATTACCAAAACAAATATTGATATTAGTCATCCTTCAAATTTAGCTTGGTACAAGAAAGTGTTTTTATTGTGACAATGGTGGTTTTGGAGTGATCTGGAATCAGGGTAAGATAGTCTGAAGAGTGTGGGGTGAAATAAATTGTCAGATAGAAGTGCAGCACAGAAAAGAATAAATGTTAGCATCCAATCAAATTACATGTGAAATACATGGACATCTTGCACTTGTACTGGCTTTTTAATATTGAAGATGCAACTTGCGTTATTTTTACTTGCTGTTTAATTTTATATACTGAAGATGAGACTCACATTATGTTTACTTGCTTTTTTAATTTTATATACGTAAGATGCAACTCATGTTATTTTTACTTGCTTTTTAATTTTATATACGTAAGATGCAACTCATGTTATTTTGACTTGCTTTTTAAATTTTATATGCTGAAGATTGTAGTAGATGCAACTCACATTATTTTGACTTGCTTTTTAAATTTATATACTGTAGATTGTAGATGTAACTCACGCTATTTGTTACTTTTGTATTAATTGTATAAAACTATTGTTTTACCCAATACAAATGGGTTTATCTGAAGCTTTAGAATAGAAAAACTGCAATTGGTTTTTTATACTATTGTATTTATTGGCAAATGGTCCCAAGTCCTTGAAGATACTCCTGTCATAGTTCCCTGAAGCAATTCAGTCCCAGACAAAATTTTCATAATTTTCTAATTGTTTTTCTACTTTAGGCAGTTTTGAAGACTTTTTCATTGTGACTGACTACAATGCAATTTGTGGGGGACACTTTCCTAAGGTTCACAAATTGTACTGTTCCTCCGACTATTTGAATCTGTGTTTTACCTGCCGAAAAGGGTTACAATGTCTAAAGATTTATTCCGATTACACACTGTTGTTTCACTGTGAATAATTAATAGGACAATGATTACGGTATCATTTACAAAACCATTTATTTGCATTTAGCCAAGATCTGATGCACAGCAATTAGCTTACAGCACACAACTTCAACAAATTCTGGAAGTCATTCCAATAAAATTTCATTTTCATATATAATATATATGTCGGAGTTTGTGTTTACGTTAAACCAGCATACATCATTTATACAAATAGCCCAAATAACGGTCATTATCGAAAGATACCAGTTCAACTCAGAGCCATTCGGTCAACAAAATATTAGCACATTATATTATAATAATAATTATTATTACATACATTGTCTACACAAAATCAGCAAAGCGCCGAGTTGCGGACATGGTCGATAGGCCAGGTAAATGCAACTGAGCAAAGTTATGACAAGTAGTAGACTTGGATGTGCAGCAAAACACGGCACAAAATATCACGCGGCAACTCTACAGCCGTAATCTAAATATATTTCAGTAGGCGCTTCGTTAATCAGTAAAAACAATACCATCGTTAATTTGCCACATTCTGATCAGTTGAGCGAGCAATGGCAAACTAAATGATTAAATCCTGGTTCTTTATGACGTGCAAAAGCAAGCAAACCAATGTTTGCAGAGCATAGAAATTAGAAAATGGCCCTAAACCCTTGGTGGGTGGATACGGTTAAGAGATTCTGGGGTCCCTCTATGCTTACAAGGTGGCAAACACCAACGTTCTTTATCTCATGATTTCGTCATAAGAAAACACAAATATCTTTATATATATTTAAAAGAATACAAATACATTATAATAATTTGTTATAATGCATCATTATTATTTTTAAAAAAGACTATTATTTCTATATTTCCGTGGCATTGGTTCTATCAAGGACATCAAGGAATTATCCATTTAGGACATCACCAAAGAAAAAGGAAGGGTCCCAAAAATGCAGACAAGGGAGGGCTAGTTTGTGCCCTTTGTGTGCATCTGCATCTGCATCTAAAGCTGGCTCATACAGTTGTATCGGTAAATCCTACATTGTAACCCTTTACCGACCGACAGTGTATGATTTTCCACACCATTCAGTACACATTGGTCGGTAAATGGTTAAACGCCAACTCCAGTCGGACAGTAGAAATACTCTGCTGAATGAATTTAAACAGTACACACCACAGCTTTGCAAATTCAACATGGCAGCCTAGTCTAGTTTTCTGTTGCCGTGTTCACATCTACGAGGTGAAAGAAAGGATAACATGAAATGCGAGCAGGAAGATGGATCAGTCTTAACCCTTTAATGCCGGAGTGTATAGAATTTCCCATACCATTTACTACCATCTCGGCATTAAAGGGTTAAGCTGGTTAGTTTGCGAATGTCTCGTAGCAAGAACCCTAATGACCAGAAATCACAATCTGGAAGAGCCAGCGACAGCAACGTTTGTGATACGAATGTTCCTATCCTACAGCGATCACAAATTGACGGCTCTAAACCCGATTCCCTTTTTAAAAAGCCAAATCGTTAAGAAAAGATATACACAAGAAACGTAAAATCTGTCATTCTCTGCATAATTAGCACACAACCTTGTTACACTTGTAAATTAGAAAAGCAAATTCATTGGAGAAAAAAGCGTTTCTGATGTAGCGTCAACGATGAAAGACTTGGAAAGTCGTGTTGCACTGCTCTGTAAAATGTTTCTGTATAGCAGCACGTATCCCTTATTCATTATTGCTGCATCTAATGGTACAATAATTTCAAAATAATTTGTAATCAGGAACATCTACAGCATTAGTGTCTAATACAAAAGGCATAAAACAATGCCCAGAATGTTGGTCACAAAACGCATTCCAAAGGCGAAACCAAATTAACCTAAAATTCAAATAATCTGGATTTTGTAAGGCCAGAACCAAAATGCACACAAACTGGACAATTCCCATTTTATACTGCTTCTGTCCAGCTACAATTCATGCTCTGTACAACTTTCAGCCTACGTTAAAATAAATCCTATATAGAAAGACAAAAATCACACACACAAAAACTGAAAAATTACAAAGAAAATTCCAGTCTCTCTGGACACAAGGTTTAAAATAATGATAATATTTATTAATATATAATTCATCATTTTTGCATTATCCATTTTTGGCTAAAACAAACAAGACCGAGAATAAAGCAATCCAAGATCAATTTACAATTACAAGTAAATGCCTCCGTAAACCGGATCTTTCCTGGCACCACATTTCAACAAGCTTAGCAAATAGTTGACAAGCTTAGTAAAATACGGTTGAATATATTTCAATAGGTTCATTTCCAACTAAGTTATATCAGAAGATGCAACATAACGAGTGCACAAACACCTAAAGTTGACAAGTTTATAGTATCAGCAGCACTACCAATTGATACTTATTCACAATTTGGAAAGCTTCCACTGAATTGCTGACAAATTTTACCTACATCATTTTAATCTCATTTTAAAAGGACTTTATTTACACATCAAGAATTTATCTATAATATAATTTCAAAGAACCCAATTTATATCCTGTGGCGCTTGCACTGTATGCAGCCATCTGTCTGTAAGATCATAAACCCAACTCTCAGTAGCAGCCATAGGCATAAAAGTGTTGGTAAATTAAAATGACAGACAGAAGGTGACCAACAGCGTTTGGCTGATGTACCCCTAGCTTAGTTCAAAGTAATTACGGACAGAAGATAATAAATCTCCTAACTCCCCAGAATATGCCCCATGATAAAATACCTAGTAGTGTCAGGAGTGAGAACGGCAGTTGGCAGAGACAACAAGCATAACGGACCGCGGCAACGAAAAAAACTCATCAGCTTTAGAAATTTCTCTCATCTACATGAAAATCAAACAAAAAATCGAAACACTTAAGTTCAAAGTTCAACATTCAACCGGTTAGCAGAAGAAGACGACGACAGCGGAGGAGGACCCTGCGGGGGAACGGGTCACAACTCCTCCGTCTCCATTCCGCAGACCTTGGTGCGTTTGTGACTCGGCGAGTCGGGCGTGCTGAAGTCACTGCCGGACTTGACACGCTTGCGTGAATTGAAGGAGCAAGCGAGTTCGTCAGTCATGAAGGATGCAAGCCGTTCATTGGCTGAAAATCGATCGTTCGATTGGCTGAGGCCAACAAGAATGGGGTTGCTGTTGGGTAGCGACCTTCGCGTGATGCTCGCACTCGCCATTGCGCCGTTCAGCCCTGCAGTCGAACAACGAAACCCTTAATTACAAGACAATTAAGCCTTCAGCTAAATGTTTGTTCAATATAAGACAATGACGCAGTATGAAAAAAATCTATTTCATGGGTTACTCAGGTGTGATGCACCCACGGGTATCAAAACTATTAAGTTGATAACTTGATATATACAATGAAAGCAAGGTCAGACAGCAGAACGAATAGATCTGTCTCAAAAGTAATTTTCCAGTTTCCTATCTGCAGGCGCCTCAGTGCAATGACAATACACCTATTAGGCGCATTAATACAGCCATCCACCATAATGGCTGACTTGCACAAAAGAAATGTTAAGCACACAAGGACACAAATGACCCCAACGCATATCTTCGAACCAGGTCCACGTAGTTTCCAACTTACACCAGTGCCTCATCTATCTAGTGACTGTTCTAACAATATCCGTCAGTCCTGAACTTGGCAGACAGGCTTACTGCTCATCTCCGTCGCTTCTCCTACTTTTTTACCTACTGGGCTGATGTCTAACACTGCCTCTCATATCCAATACAAACAGTGACTAGTGACTGAATATCTTCGCAACTTAATGTGAAAACCTCTCTCTGCTGTCTCTTCCCTGAAAGGTCTCTCCAGTCTGTGAATCGACTCGATCTCCTCGTTCCCAAGGTAAGGGAACTACGAGAACTGCCATAGCCAAATATCTTGTACCTTTACCGTTGTGTGCACCTCTACGTCAATTCGTGACGAGATCTTAGTTGGAGTTCCACCATCATTCCTTCCTTGCTTAAAGACTTTCTTATTTCCTCTGTGCTGTCACACTCAGAGTGCCTCTCAGTAGCAAGTACTGCATGAGGAATTTATAAATAAATACTCCGATACGATACAATCTGAATTTGTTTTTGTCTACATCTATGAAAGTCTGCACATCTTATACAGCTCCTATCAAACATTCCAGAGCACAGCACAAAAAGAGTCTAGTACTCTACCCGTCAAATTTCAACAATTGATGTCATTATTCAACCCTTTCATGCCGAGATGGTAGTAAATGGTATGGGAAATCCTATACCATCCGGCATTAAAGGGTTAAAGAAATAAACAAAATAACGAGAGAATGATGACCTTGTAAACCCAGAGCCTCTCTGAATGGTTGGTAGTCACTGTCAGCAGAGTAATCACGAGCAGGGCTTGAAACCAGGAACTTGGATGAGTTGAGGTCGACCGAGCGACGAGTGCTCGCCCCTCTGCCGTACGGCTTGAGCCGTATGGCTGGCGCTGGTTTTTCACAGATGAACGCAACGATTTCCTCGCGAGGCAACGTTCTCTTGCGCTTCCTTATCCAAGAAATCAGTTCTTTATTTCGCCGATGACGACCCATTTGATTACCGAGTTCAAAGCTTTTTCTAATTAACTCTTGGCTGTCTGGAAAATGGCAAAACAAAAAGCGGTTAAAACCAGAACACATGGACTCTAACTAAACAACGTTCAGCTCTGAATCAGGTTTGATTGACGGTAGTCCGATCTTCTACAGCAAAAAGACTTTTCAGTGGAATAAGGTGGCAGTTGACACCTTATATGTCCAGAATGTTCTTCCTTTGAGAATGTTTCTGCAAATTAACAGTGTTTGCTTAGCTAGAATATTCCCCGTACATTTTCTGGTCTAGAATGCTTCCTTAACTAGAATGTCCATTTATCTACAATATTCTCACATAGATGTTCTTTCATCTAGAAGGTAATGAAGTCCTGCACACCTATCTAGAATACTCCCGACAAATATTTAAATAAACCATAACCTGATAAACTGCACTATGACAACATAATTTTTTTTAAATTAAGCCTACACTCAACTACAGAACTTTCTCACAATCCATTCTAACCTTGACTACTACAAGTTAGTTGCCTTTGAAAGCTAGCAAGACAATTTAAATGGTGTTAAAGTTCCAAATGAAATGAGGCACATTTGCAAACCACATGAAAACATCAAAAACAAATGTCAGTAACCTTTGTAAAGACTGGTAACATGTGCAGCAGCAGACTGAAATGGTGCCCACAATGAAATGTCATCAGTGTGCAACCCATCTGAAACAGAAACATAAGAAAATTAGCAGTGTTCAGTGCTAGAGACTGCTGGTGATATCTTCATCAACCACTGAAAAATGACCCAGCATTGCTAGTTTCTAAATTATGAAACCTCCAAGGTCACAGCCTTTATGCAGATTTAGATTCACAGTAAAGTAACATCATCCATTTCCGAGGGGTCAACCCGAATCCCTGAAACCCGAATACGCTGAAAATACACAAATGCCTGATTTCCCGAAAAGTTTTATTTGAATGAGTAGCATAATGGACCCATTAAGTGTTGTAGATAAAAGAGTTTAGTGTCTAAAAATCATTAGGTTTCTGAAAATTGATCTAAAGGATCCGGCCGAAATTCGTTTTCAGCAGGTTCGTGCTGTGCCCTTTCCACAATCTAACATCTCTAACTGAAGACATGTTGAAGCTACATTTAATGATCACCCTATAACAACTTGCAATACCTTGAAGATTCCAAAGTCATTATCCAAACTTCACTTTCTAAACAATAGGACAAATTACATTGTTTTTTTGGGGGGAAATGCTTTAGGATATATCCTGCAACTTTAGGCAGATGCAGTTAATCATTAATTCATCCATTCATTTTTTAACACACCCCACTGCATTTTGCTAAATTTGCTTTAAAAAATGGCACATTATTAAACAGAAATAGAAACCAATCTTGGTGTGTAAAAACCAAACAGCATTCTGCATATTATGCTATGTTCGACCAAGATAGACAGCTACTCTACTTCTCTGAAACAAGTTCTCTTGCAACTATCACCTTTGTATAGCTGAGACACAGACGAAGCCGAATTCTGAAAAGACGTCCAGAGTCTGTGTGACGATTTTTCCGTTTCAGCCTGCATCCGTCGCTCCTCCAGCACGAACGTCTTATCCCAATCTTCGAGGCAGGATATCTCCCAGTCGTTTAGATAAGGGTCATCAGCGACCTCAGAATCCGAGTCGTTCACTTCCGCCATTGTATTCAACCCTAAACTTATCCAGCTTTAGTAGTTTTCTCTACAGCTCAGCTAAACTCCATAAACATTACCCGACTAACACGGCCATTATTGTGGTGATGGTCACATCACAAGAAACCAAAATGCAAGGTTGTGTCACCACGTGACTTTTCATTATCAGAAGAGACCTATTTGAACAAGACTTAGTGAAAGTATGAAATCACAAGTCGAACAGCAAATTTGCGGAATTCAGAGTCGAGATGTAGTTTGGAATAAGTATTTGTTGTAAGACTCAATTACTTAATTAATTGTTACAGAAGAAAACACAAAAATGGGATAAGAATGCGGGCGCAGGTTGGTTCATTTCAGTTAGGCCCATGGTCATCGGCCCATAATTCGAGTTCATATCACAGAGGCCAACCGTAGAGCTGTGTAATCCCCTTGCAATTATCTGAAAGTCAATTAAGACATCTCGTGGAATATGTGAGTTGTTTGTCATGATGCAGTGGCATTTTTAACAAAGCATTCGGCCCTATACTATGGGCATAGCCTATATGCAATAGGCCTAGCATGAATTTCTTCCAAACATAGCCTATTAGGCTATGCTACATTGTAACATTGATGAAGCGCAAATTTTGACATGCAGCATAACCGGGAGTGACCGGTATGTCATCAGGAATAATCTGATTTTCAGTTAAACGAATATGCACGACAACATCAGCGCTGATTCAATAATTTAATTTAGGCCTACAAAGAAGTTTTTCACAGTTCTAGGCTACATCCTGCTGAGTCCAAGAAGAATATCATCTCTGTTTAGCCTTAGCTTTATGGTCGTGTCGCCAAAGATAGCCTATTAGTTTTTAGACCTTAGTCTTTATTCTTAATTAGTCTAACTATTTGACACTACTATTTTTGGTGTCGCAGCCTACAAATCCACGCGGCTAGGCCTACAGAATAAAACCACGTGATACCCGTACAACGACAATTAAAATATGCACGACAATGTTTCAAAACACTTTGCAAAAATAGTAAACAAAGATTAAAATGAAAGAAACTACGGAAAGGATCGTAATAGAGCTCTAGAGTCTGCGTTGATAGACTCCAAAGAGACAAAAATAATTTTTATTATGTCAAATTCTTGCCTCGTCTTAAACATCATCCTCAATCCAAGTAGGCCTATTCGCTGCACCGCAGATATAAATTAGTGTTACTCGACCAGTTCCAAAATTATGCTTTTCACCTGATGCAGTGTCAGCGGATCGAAATTCTGCATTATGTAGGCCTATATAGGGAGTATATATAGGCCTAGGCCTATAATAGTCCTTTACGAAATTACAGTTATAGGCCTACTACGGGCTAATGTAATCTACCGTTGAGTAGATTGCGACGCCAGAGAGTGGCTCACCGTATACGAACTGGATTAGATCTTAATTAAGACTGGGGTGTGTCAGCCTGCACTTTTTCATGAATTAAACGAAATTTCAGACGGCCACAGAATTAACATGCATCATGCATGCAGTCTAATATTGTTGATACACAGCAATGATATTAGCACCAGTTTCTTAATTTTTTTACCATGGTCGCCATATCCTCGATCTTCTCCTCCTCCTTCTCCCTCCTCCTCCTCTCCTCCTCCTCTTCGTCGTCGTCCTCTCCCTTCTTCTCATCATGATCATCATTATCATTATCATGTCACCCAATTGGTAGCACTGGGTATGAATATGAAATGATGTATATTCTTTATAGATTAGGCTATTTATACAAATCATTATTATTATAATTATTAGTATTAGTGTTAGTTTTATTGTATTTTCGACGCCCGATTGACGAAGGCCGAGGCTGGGTTGAACAGACCTACTGTTGGCATCTGCGGGAGAGTGACTATAGCTGTGTATTAAAAGTAATAAATTATGCTCCAAAAGCCATTCTCTCAAGTTACCACATTTGCTATGCTGGGTCTCAGTGAAGAAACCAAGTTTACCAAGTACTAGGCCTATAGAGGTCGTAGAGAAATATCCTCGATCATTCAAGTCTTTGATCCTTAAAAAATGAACTTCATTGGTTTCCCAGTCAATTTTAGTACAAGCTCGTTATTAAAGGGTTAAAAATAATGATGATATGTAAATAATTTGGTGTGGCCGTTGATCCCAACCTCAAACCGAACTGCTAGTCATTGCGAGACAATTGTGCCTTGCCGGCTTGAGCTCTGGTGTGCCGTATCTTTACCGATCAGGTAAAGTTCTACTTCTAAGGCACCATTTCATAATGCATGAGCGTAAAGCCATTTGCTTCAACTGGTGAAGTGGTTTGCTGCAGGATAAACAAAGTGCAAAGTCAAAAGCTTGCAATTAAAATGCTTCATAATGCCGCATAAGTGTAGGCCTATCTGTTGTTTTCCTGTACCCTGGTAATCTTACCGAATAAGAGAGCTGCAGCTGAAGAAGCTCTTGTCGAGGTCATTGTGGCTCTATTGTCGCACGTGTGCATAGCAGATTGTGGGACACGCATGCATCAATAGATGCATGATCAATTTTCATAAAATGAACAATTGCTCAATTGTGTTTGTGTAGGATCATTTCGTTGTTGAATACCGGATGGAGGATATACCATACTTAATTATCTACCATGAAGTAAAGGTCAAGTGTGTCGATTAGGCCGATTATTATGAAAGCCTATATTCTGCCTAAATCAATATCTGCTGCCTGTCTTCAATGTGATTTATGTGATTTATATCTTATGATATTCAGCACTGTGTTATCATAATGAGCAGTAAATTAGAAATTGTTTGCATATACATTATGACATAGGCTACCATAATAAGCCATTGTAGAAAAAATTGTGTTTTGACTTTTGAATGAAGGCAGTGGTCACTATATACTATAATATAGTGGTGCGCACAATATATACAATATACAATGCACCTGACATACATTTGTATATACAAAATATATACATACTATATACATATATAAATATGCATGTACGTAAGACATATAGGCATATGTGTAGCCTACATTTTATATCTAACAAACAATGTTGGAAAGAGTCGGGCATGCAATGTCGGTGCAACAATCCTGTGAAACAGTGGAACTTAACAACAGACAACACCTGTCTGTTGTCAAGTTTATGTCTCGATCGCCTTCAACAAACCGTTTAAGTTCTAGACACTGCCTCTGAAGTTATATCGCCTTACTTTACGGTCCTTTAAGCTAAGAGAGAGAGAGAACCTCTTTAAGTGTCTGAACATTGCTTCAATTTGACATGCACAAATGCAGACCTAGGATTCTCATACACTCATACTTTCGACTATAAGTACTTATATGCTCTGCATATGGCACAAGATGTGGGGCACCCGGCACACTGCCTATGAGCATTCTACATCAATTTAGTAAATCTGCTTCGACATGATTGTGGAGAAGGAAACCGTCTCTTAGAAAGTCTAATTATAACAGATAGCACTGTGTATAAGAATTAGATTTATTTAACTTGCATTGAACAGATAATGTTCCATAGTTCGACTTGCTTGAAGTTGCTCATAGTTACTAAATCAAACGATTGAATTCATTATAGCCTACACTATAGGTTAGAGCTGAACATCTTTATTTATTTGCACTGCTACACATGGGTTCAGGCTGAAGTGTTAGAATTGCCAGAGGTTAGGTTCGGAGGGTTCAACCTTGTAGCTTTTCATTGCCTCGTCGCCGTCGCTCGCCGACCATAATATTGGGATGGTGATCACAAGCACACAAGTATCTTACGATTGCGCAGTGACACAGCAGTTTCGAGAAGCAGGTTATAGAATAGGCCTATAGAGAGTGCCTGGTAGAAAAGGCAAAGCATTCAACACAATGTCATGCAGTGTCATGCTATGCTAATGCTATGGCAACTTGGAGGAAAAGGTAAACAATTTCAGAAGTGACGATCGAGTGATTTTTGAGAAGAAAAGCTTTGAACAGCTCTTACATAAGTGATGTTCAGCAAAAATCATATTATGCTCACACATTAAAACATAGGCTAATAGTTAACAATTGCACGTATCATCTGCACGATGTGTTTGTCAGTTTATGTCCACTGGTTTGTCTCATCTTCACATGCTCTTTCATTCAGCGTATATATATATATATATATATATATATATATATAGGCTACTATAGACCTAGGGCCTAGGTGGTAGATAGGCAGAGGCCTATAATAGCCGCAGAGCAGAGGCGGATCCAGAGGGCCAATCCGCCATGCCCCTCCATTTCAAAACAGCAAAAGGTCATCAGTTCTTTTGGCAGGAAAAATTAGTATATTTTCTTTTTTCCAGCTTTAAAATCATATCCACGTTTTACCATCTAGCGGTTCTAGCCTATACCTGATGAAACAGTGGCGTATCTAGGTTTCCCAACAATTACAGCGTTTAATATAGGCATTTATGGGAGAGAGGTCCCCGAAGCGCCGGCTTTTCTCTCTTTCAGCTTGGCGACTACAAAAAGCTCATCAGGTCAGTGTGAGAATTGTGGAAAAAATAACTGGGGGGTTGGCCTATGATAAACTTGGAATTGGGTGTGAAAAAACGGAGTTTACTATGGGGCTCTATTAAAGACTGGGAGTTGAAACCCCCCCCCCCCAAACCCCCGGCAATTCTCACCCTGCATCAGGTTATCAGAAACCTGGAAATGTAAGTTTACAATCGCAATTTTTAATAAAAGAAAGTCATCAGAAAAAAGAGAGACAAGAAAAAAAAATCTTTCACTGATCAGCGCGGCGTGCCTGAGCGATTGACCCCACGCCAAATGGTGGTTTGTCCTCGCCCCTTCCCACCCAGAGACCATGCAGGCTTTACCCTCAAAGCGGGTGGGGGGACTGGATTAAACACTGCCTATAATTATAACAAGGTGACTCAGCGGGCATTGATTGAGTTTTGGGAAAGAGAGGATTTGAAAATTTTGAGAATGGAGGATATATATATATATAGGCTATATTATATATATATATATATATATATATATATATAAACCAGTTGAAATTAAGACAAGAGGATTGGCCTTCTGGTATTGAGCGATTATAGAAGAATGCTCTGCCTGGTTCGTGCAGTGCGGGATGTATTATAGTACAGACGTATTGTGACTCGTCGTATATATAGGACCTACAGGCCACGTGCGGAAGCTACAGTAACTGTCTGATTGACTTATCGTTTGTCATCGACAATAATCTAATTCTTCGAATTAATTACCGGTTCATCGTCTAAAGAATTTCACACAACGCAGCTGTTCAGCCTCCGCAACTTGGCATTGTTTTCATCTCAAACCTTTCATCCGGGAAGAACAATCTAGCTATATAGGCCTATAGCCTAGTCACCCTAGCGCATGTCTTCCCACTATCACAGGCCTAGGCCGTATAGCAGGCAGTAGCCGTACCTTAGGATGAGTAAGTCACCAAATTCCCCTTCTCTCCGGATTTGCTATAGTCTATAGGCTCCGCGATTCCGACTTTCAGCTGCATGAGTGACCAAATGTTCTGGACACGTCCTATCGGGGACAATAAAGCGTCATGGAATGCTTTTTTCCTACAATTAAATAGGCTTAGCTAGGCCTACGTGAAATTCATGTAAATAATATAGGCTTCGAATTTTTCGAAAAGCTTAAGTGCGGTACGGTATAGGCTATAGTCAAATAATAACGTGGGGTTTAGGCCTAGGCCTACATGGTTGAGACCATCAGAGACGACTATGATTTTATCTCCACTAAACAACCATTGACTCAATTACTCTCCTCCCCTCGCTGTTCGGCCACGCCTTTAGGCCTATGCCAGATTGTCGTACGTGAGTCTTAGCTCATTTCTGACCCCCATGTTTTTTTTACCGGGCTCGAGTTGCGCCCGCTCTGAATAATGATAAAAGCCCCTGCTGACCATAACCACTTTTAGGCTATTTCTCTTTTAATCATACACAAGTGAAATGTCTACTTTTGGCCTAAAAAATATAACAGTATAGGCCTACCTATTACTCAGTATGAGAATTGTATAAGATTAAATTGGGGCAGTTACTGTAGCCTACTAGGTTAGGCCCTATGTGGATTTGGGGTGTGCAATGAAGACTTTACTATGGCGTCCTAAGAGAAACTTAGGGGTTCACCCCAGTACACCCCTCCGCAATTGTCACCCTGCTATTAGGCCTACTAAACTAGGCTACTTTAGTTTGTTCTTCGCAGTTTTGGAAACCAGGTAGGTTACTTATAATAGGCCCTACTGTATTTGCACAGAGTAGACATAGGCCTAGGCCTATGCTCATCAGTAGTGACTGACAGAAGGCGTATTCATAGGCTTACAATAGGCCCTCCATCCCTTTTGCAATTGCCTTGATACGGAAATAGAGTATATGCCTAGCCTAATGTTCTAATGCGTTGCGCTTTGATAATCATTATTAACCTATTAGCCTATAGAAGGTGATGCTTTGCTGCTGTTATTCCATATCCTATACTGATTAGGCCATATAGTCTAGTTGCCTTGTCCGTTATTAAATTTATCCGGGTCACTCAGGCTAGGCCTACTCATTGGCTCATCATTCATCACTCATCAAATTCTTCGAACATTAGCCTAATTGCCGCTGAGTGGTTAATTTTATTGGACGCTATAGCCTATTTATTCACCTACAATTGCCGACAAACTTTCAATGTTGCACACTTTCTCGAATGTTTAGTAGCCTACCGTAGGCTATTCGTAAGCATTCTAGGCCTAACAGCGAAGACAGGCTACTCGTAGGCTACTTACACCAACATCGATATTAGTATATTACAGAAAAGTGTAAGCAAGTTGCATACGAAGTTCGAATATTATATTATTATAATAATAATATTTATAATAGTAATTCTTGCAGACCACAGTTATTATTTTCTCAAACATTTCGTTTGCAAGTCACTAATGACGTCATCGATCAGTATGGCGCTATTCGCAAACATTGCCTTTTAATCGCTCTAAATGATGTGCTTGAGCCACGTGGTGGATTATGGCTTTTGTAAGAGTAGGCTATAGCATTAATATAAGTCAACGAGTAGGCTAGGCTTCAATAGTTAGCACTATTTCTCATAGATAAAGTCGCTTGCTCGTGTCCGTCCGAAGCATTAAATGCACTTTGCGGCGTCTGCATGCGTTGTATGTACACGCCGCCAGAGAACTGAGCCTATCGGCCGAGCAGGTGGGACCAAAGGTAGCCACTCTCTTAGCGACTTGTGATTTTGTTTATGTTCGCTGTAGTTAACTGATTTCGGTGTCGGGGGACTTGTAGCGTCTGCCTCACGGCCATGAATTGTGGATAGCATAGACGCCTGGACTTGACCTGGATTGTCTTGCGGTCGACGGAATATTGTTCTCGACTGTGCCGCCGGTTCGATATTGGTGAGTCTCCATACATGTACATCGTGATCTAATATAAAATAGACTCGGATAGTATAACACAGCCTCGACTCTGTTAACTCTTGATTTTATTGAGCAATACCTGTCGTGGTTAATATCACGGTTATCGGTTGAAATGAGTGTCAAACCACCATAGATAACTTAGGTGTCAACTTAGGTATACGTGTCAATCTTAGGTAGACCTAACTTAGGTAGGTGTCAATCTTATGTAATTAGGTTGGTGTCAAGTCGTGTCAATCCATCGTATGTAAAGTAACTAGTTTGTAGGGGTACTTAAAACGTTATATTCACGTATTAACACCTTAAAGACGTGCTGCATTGGTTACATTTAGTACACTTGTTGTAAAAGGGTTGGGTGGTTTAGATGCATGCAATTACATGCATGCTTTATTCATCAATGTAAGATCCCACTTGTACGAATCAGAAAAGTTAATGTCCTCTTCGGTCGTTCAGAATCTATTCTTTTGGGGAGCCTTGTAGAGCTACATGTATGTATTCAAGTGACTTATGACCTTGGCGATGATGCTCCAGTACGCAGAAGCCGCTCATCTATGTATGCAAGTAACCGGTTGTAAAGCTCTTCTTTTAGCAACACATGGTCATCTGGTTGTTTCCCATCATATACCTCCACAATGCAACATGGGAGCTTTGGATTTAAGTCTGGAATGGGCTCCCCTTCCGTTTTTGCATGTGATTATGAGCTTCTCCTACCTTCCATGACTATTTTGCAAGCAGTCATAGGTTATTTTCTGTTCGTCTGTGATGTTGTTTAACCAGGGAGCACCTCTGGTGTGTTTCTTTGAGAGCAACCATAATTATAGATATGCACTTACAATTTATAAACAATTACAATTACCAAGAGTAATAGAGTATTGTTTAGTGAGACGGTTAGATCCACTAACTATGCAAAATTTAAAGAATCCTCACAACTGTGGACTCTATGCTTAAGTAAGCAAATGTCTTCTGTAGCCCATTTTTATGTAATGCAGACAGAATCACTAATGGTTAAGTGCTTCAAAGGAGATCATAGTCAAGAATAGGAATCCTTTTGAGAAACCCATTTGAAACCTGCTAGGTCAGGAAAACTACATGGAATGACGTACAAACCAAGGTATGGACTATGTTGAATTAAATAATTAAAACCCTATAGAGTTTTGGGTGATGATCATGCAACTTAGCTGACTTTCTGGCACTCGATAACCCCTTAACGACGAGTGTACAAAGTGACTAGGAAACCAATGCAACTCATTGTTACAGTGCTCAAGCGTGATTGCAGTTGTCAAAGCTGAGGCTGTACTACCCATCTACTATGATTGCATTGTATTGTATTGTATTCTGTCTATGAAGTTGTAAAGTGCCTTTCACAGTGCTGACTAATCAGATGTGCTCCCAGTGCGAAATATCTAGAGAAAAGAAAGTATCGGTAGTTTTGAGACAGCTGAAGGATGTGCTTGGGCATTTAATATAACAAAGAACATGTCAATGGATCCCAAAGTGCAGGGACAAATGAAGGCAAAAATTTCGTTTAAAATCTCAAGTTGGGGTATGAATTTACAGAACTTTGTGTAAAAGTGCCAGTTATAACCAAGTCCACGCTGTAGTGGTGCAGACTTCAGTGGAGCTCGTCTGTATCTGTGAGGCAAATGGTTCCCGATTGACCGAAGTCAAAGGGTGGTTCCTGTGATGGAGCAAACCACTTAAGATGGCAGCACGATATGAACAGAGCCTCCAGCAAACTATTCAGTGTATTCTTCTCAGTGGCACCAGTTGAGCGTTCTGTGCCACTCTGCGGAATGTGAATCATGTGCACAAGAACATCAAAGTTAATGATATGTGAAATAGAAAATTAATGGGGACATTTGCTTTGAGCACTTAAAGAACCTGTGAAAGTACAAAACTGTCATAATCAAACTAACAATAAAGTTTTTATGATAAGTGGCATGATGATGATTATGTTGTTGATGATGATGATGATGATGATGATGATGATGATGATGATGATGATGATGATGCCGACAACGATGATGATGATATCTTTGAGAGTGATGGGAATGAGGACATTGATGATTATAAAGTTGTTGTTTTGCATGAAAAATGAATGAGCAAATAGTGCAAATTCATCAATTAACTTGGCCTGCTTGGTAGTCTAGCTATGTAGGTAATACAAGATATACAAATTAGGGATTTGTTGTGGCATAGCACTGGTGTACAGCTGCAGTCTTGGAATGCTCTTCGGAAACTGTTTTTTTTCTCCTCTGGGTTTTTACTTGGAAGTAGAAGAGTGGAAACGTTGGCACTATGTTCAGTCAAACAGCGCTAATGGCACACAGCGATTAGGGTCTGAGCCAGTCATGCCCACTTTGCGTTGCTCACTACAGCGCTGTGTTTTGTAGAGATACCTCAGCGTGAAGTGCCACCGATGTCTGACATAAAACACAAATCCCAACAGTACACACTTTGGCCGGTTGCGAAAACAACCGATACCAGATGAGGGACTTGGCAACAGCTTGTGCAAGTTTTTGGAGATTTTAGAGTTGCTGTATTCAGCCGCAACTGAGGCCTATTAGTCCACACGGTTTCAATGGAATTGGACAAAATCTGATGGATTCTATTGGATAATTTCTTAATCTGGATGCTGCATTTGGTGGTTTCGTATGAAAGCTGTTGCGGTTTCCTTATAAAGCCTTATTCTGTTCGTGGCTTGTACTGCCTCTTGCGTAAGGATTAAGTTTACAAGGAGTTAACTAACGTTGAAACTGCTTTCTGAAAAATCAAGTGGAGTGCTTTCAAGATGCCGATTCTAAAGAAGATGGGAAGTTCGTCCGAGCTGCAGGTTCTCCAGCGTAAACTGGAAGATCGAATTAAGGATCTGGAAAGCCAGCTTCTGCAGAGAGATGAGAAAATTGAGGAGCTGAAGAGTAAACTGGACAAGTACCAGAGTGTTGTTCACCACCCGACTCTACCATGCCAGGGTCCACGAAAACAGAGGGCGCAGGGTATTTCAGCCGAACCAAAGATGCCGAAAAACCTTGAAGAACTCGAGAAAGATACTCCAAAATCACATCCAAAAAACAAAGGGTAAGCAGTCAGGTTCTTCCTATTCATATGTTTACCGATATATATATATATATATATATATATATATAAACTATATATATATATAAACTACCAGAGGCGACTAGGGAGAGGAGACGTTGGAGAGATTACACCAGGGCTTTCGCCAGAGCTCCAGAAGCTGACGGCACCAGGTGACCAGGTGATATATAAATATATATACAGAAGATGTTGAATTGATTCAAGAGACCAAAATAAAATTTTAAACATTAAATTTTATGTCAGATTAAGAGATTAAATTGTAGGTCAGAATCATTTGTGTATCTCAAATTTGACAATAACAACTTTTAGGATTCCATGTTTGCTGGATTGCTTTATTGTATTTGTATTCTGATGAATTAATCATTCACCTTGTGAAATAATTCTGTTTAGTTTCTGTAGAGGCATTCATGGAAACGCAATGCTATAACTTTACTCTATTTTTGCCAATGTCATAATATATGGGTATCTAAAGTGAGAAAGTTGACAAATACTGATGTGGGAGTGCTTTGGGCCTAGTCAGCCTCCACCTGCCCCATCCCATGCTGATGAAAGAGACTACCATAGGTGTGCACCTAGAGGAAGGGAGTTAACTGAACCATTGAAATTTCAAAAAAAGGAAGCCATCAGTGTTCAATGGTGGTGTAATGAGAGCTGTGGCTCACTGAACAGAGCTTTTAAAAAATTTCATCCTATGCAAAATATACTGACATTTTGTGAATGAGGGTAACTGCAGTCCTGAGTAGATTGCTTAACTGTCTGTGACTTCAGACTTGTAGCAAAGCGTGTTTTATGCTCTATTTTGCTTCTCTCTAAGTATATATTGGTGCTGGGCCATTTGCATTGTTTACTTTAAAAAAAATAAATTTCATGTTTTTCATTCCATAATGTTATTCTCTGATCAGCTTAGTCACTAAGGCCTCTATGTGTCATCTCTTTTTGGGTACCGTACTTATAAATATGTGATTATGCAAGATTGTGAAGATGCTGTATGAGTGTTCTATTTCATCAAATTATGCCATATAGTATTTTAGCTTTCTCTAAAAGTTAGACTAGAAACCATAGATAAATATTCAAGTAATGCATTTTACTGTTATTCTTCAACTGCAGTTCAAAAGATCTGATACGACAAGCAATCGAAGTCGATGACTTCCTGCGACATCTTTCGCCTGCAAATATCGCAGAAATCGTCGATTGCATGTATCCGGTTGAATTCAAAAAAGACACGGTGATCATAAAAGAAGGAGATGTTGGGTCTAGAATGTATGTCCTTGAAGGTTTGTACTGAAGGCTCTGATTTGTTTTGGTTAAGGTTTCTATCAAAACGACCTGACTACCATGACTGGTCTGGTTCGGCATGTTGACAGTTGCCTTATCTTTATTGTTACTATACTTGAAAAAGTGTTATTGCATTAAGTTATTGAATGCAATCTTATTTCATCAGGTCGACCATTTTAAGAAGTTTGCATCACCTAAGCTAAGCATTTAAAACTCTCTGTCGTGTAACTAGTAATTTAAATATTCTGCATACTACGGTACTTATCACAGGGTTAAAAATGTTGCTCAAGTCAGCTTTGGATATAACTGCATCTAAATTTAAACACAAGCCTGTTTGGTGATGCAAAAGACTGAAGCATAATTTTTGCGCATAATTTTTGCATTCTTAATTGCATCGAACCTAACTCTGATCAGAATAAAGCATCGGCTACAGGCACAACACTGCATTTCTAATGCGCCTCTTGCACTTAGAGTGATCAACAACGCATTATATCAGCTTTGCCCCTGGTGGTCCAGCTTTTTAATGCACAAGTAGCACCATAAATTTGATGCAGAATAAGCAAGGTCAGGGTGAAACGGTTGCTATAGACGCACATGTCTCTCTTCTTCCTCCTCTCTTCTCAAAACCTGCTTCTTCTTGCGTAATGTGAACGCTTCTGAACGCTTGATTCACTCTGCTAGAGACACTTTATATGCTTAAATGCGGTACAATGTACATTTTCATTTATTATTGAAGATCCAACAGTTCTAGTGGAGATTGTAAACTGACATTTCTACCTGGTTTACTTTGGAGTTTTTTGCTACCTGTTACCTGCTAATCTGTTGGTATAGGCATGCTATCCATTCAGCCAGCTACCTTGTAGCTACCTTTGTGATTTTACTAGTCCTTTGACACACTACATATGTACTATATTTTGCGTCATTTGATCTCAAGGCCATATTCAACAGGTCTGTATTGTAGTCATATTCTCCAGATTTTTTCCTAAGGTTCTGTTTTTCGGACACCATCCTGTATAATACTTATGCATAAGAAGCTATAATTATCACCTGCGAAGCATTTTTTTAAACACCTAACTGTGAGCATTGAAAGTCTGCAGCTGTTTTGTGCCACCAACTGATACTGGAATTTGGTGTTCGGTCCTTTAAATGTTTGGAACTGCCTGCCAGCATTTATAAAAGAAACGATGAGTATTTGCATTGTGAAAGCGGCATATACCGGTATAATCCTTTATAATAGCTGTTTAGGCTTTCATACTGACAATAACAGTCTTGTACAGTGATGATGGGTACGAGAAGTTGCTTTGTACAATAGTCGTGATTGATGATACCTTTTTTGTACAACCACAGTTGCGATGTTATTATGATAGCTAACGTTATTACGATAACTATTACAGTTACCTTTACGCATACATGTATTGGACACATCCTTCTTGTGCATTGGCCTGCTTTTGAATCTTTCCAGATGGACGTGTGGAAGTTACGAAGGAGGGTCAGAGGCTTTGTACAATGTCACCCGGAAGGGTTTTCGGAGAGCTGGCCATTCTCTACAACTGTACGAGAACAGCCAGTGTCAAAGGTCAGCATTTCTACTTTTAGTTCTGCTTTGTATAACTGCAATAAATGTTTCTGCCTTTATTTTATTCTTAGTATAGTCATGTATATTTAGTTTTATGTCTCCTGATTTGAAATTTCATAGTAATTTATGCTGTATTTGGTTTCTGGTTATTGTTCCCCGAGGTGGACATGATCCCTCAGGATACGAGAAAGTAGTCTGGTTGCAGCATTCTCTTTGGCCAAAGCTTAAAAAATGTTTCGGTAATTTAATTTTTTTCTGTAATTAATTCTCTGATGGGAATATCTATGTCGCATTTTTTTTAGCAATTACGTTGTGTAAACTGTGGACGATAGAACGCAATGTTTTTCAAGGCATCGTGATGAAGACGGAACTTATGCGACAGAAACAACATTTTGAGCTGCTGAAAGGGTCAGAAAACAAGAATTTATCAACTGTTTTTGTTATGAATTTTGCATATGTCTAAGAAAAAGGTAGTTTTTCACGCGCATCATTGTTGTTTCTACTTCAAGGTCAGCTGGCATGATCCTACGATTTTAAAAGGGCCTACTGTAGCCTACTTGATAGAGAGTAAAAAGGAAAGAGAATATCCGAATATCTGAGCATGATGATTAAAACAGATAAAATATGCATAAATCATAATGAATAAATTAGAACTGACATGCATAACATCACACGTTGTTGTTAGGCTGTTCGCACTGATTGACTGTCAAAATAGTCAGTGAGCTGTTTGAAATTAATGTGGCCTACATTTCCCATCTCGCCTGGGTCTATTGCCTTCTTTGCAAGGTCCTGATTGTTACCACTCACTGTCACCATCAATGTCCATCATCAATGTTTTCATCATCAGGATTTTAATTCTAATTTTAGCACTGCATTGGTGTAGTCCACCTTCAGAAACCTCTTGAAGGCTGTTATGCAGTAGCGTAGCTTAGGCTCATATGGGTCATCGCTATTGTTGTCATCAGGACCATTGAGCTATAAGTAATTTTTGCCAAAATTGTGAATATCACTATCTTACTTTTGTTTGCTGTTGGGAGAAAAACAAAATTAGTGTGCATACTTATCGAACCATGCAACATTTGAATTTCTAATTATTATAAGTATCGTACAAAGATTTATATTGTGCAGATTAATATATAACCAAGTATGTTGGAACTTTTGAATTTCCTGCTTGTGTTCCATCTACCAATATAATTATTAGTTAGTAAGTTAGGTAGTTAGTTACTTAGTAACAAAGTTGTTAGCTTATGTAAGATATGCCCATGCATGCTATCTCAATTTGTCATAGGTAGCACTTCCCTTAATGCCCCCCCCCCCCATTAGAGTTCATTGCCATGGTTACTCGTGTCTTTGCAATTTAAAACATTTTCTCTTATGAAACCATCGAGTGGAAATAGAAATGGCGCCACATCCACGGTGTTCTACCATGTCATTCTTCAGTCATCTCGTATGAATTGTTAATTCCTACTCGAACTGCTCCAGCAGTACTTACTGTTGCGTACAAATCCTTCATGGCATTGCATGGCATTTCATTAAATTACGACGCATTGCGCTCATAGCTGATTACCACCAGCCATGGTAACTACTAAAATCGACCCGTTTCGTTCGTTCGTTCGTTCTCTGCCCTCAGGGAGGTTCATATGTCCAATGACGCCACTCATCTCTATTCTGACAACGCACGAAAAAATAAATGTTTATCTTTATGAAAACACCTATATAAATATTCTTGCACGTACATTTATATATTCAGCAGACATGTGTAAGGAACACTTTTTGTGTTTTTATGTGCTCTTCGTTTATATCAGACAATGTTATATGTTGTGGTTAAGAGGGTCGTGAGGTGATACGTTGGAGATGCTGTTTTATATACGCTAGTCCACGAATCAGGTCAATGTTGTCCTTATCTTTGCATTCGTTTCATTACGCCGCTGTTTTGTATCCTTTATATTTTTTTCTTCTGAGGTAAATCAGGAAAGGATTTACGCCGTGTCTTTCACATCTCACCCAGAGGTTACAGGTTTTTTTCTTCTTGGAGAACCTTCAGCTTACCATCAGTGAATCGCTGAAGTGTGTTGTGTGGTTTGCAGTACTTCTGTCTTTCCAGGAACAGATCAAGTTGCCTTATCTTATCATATGTTTCTATCTGATTTGTGCTAAAAGGAATACTTTCCTACACCACTTTAAGTTCTGTGACTTTTTCTTGGCCACTGTATAATGTATACATTATTACATATGCTTGAGAACTACTATCTAAAGGAAGCATTAAGAAGTTTGCTTTTTATTAGTTTCATGTACATTTTGTTTATGCAACCTTTTATTTACTCCTTGAGCTCTTCCATTTGCTTCTCACTACAATCTTGGACGGCAATGGTGAATGTAAAATGTAGATGTATGGTTGTATACATTTCTCTATACAGCGATCGCATGGCCGTAAAGACGCTGCATACATTTCAGCCAATTGATTTGTGTATTTGCCATACCACTGAAGTTCTCTTTGTTGAGTAATCATAATTGCTAGAGCTCTAAATTTCAAGAGCACTACTTTAAATAATGCTAAGTACAGACAGAGCTTATTTGCCATTGCTGAAAGAGATTAGTCGTCGGATTGCTTTTCTGATCCTTGTGGACTTTATCCTTCAGATTGTGGGAGTATGATAGTGATCATACGAGGAGATGGTTGGGGAAATGCTGAGGTAGTCTTTCTCAAAGTCTCTGTCTACTTTTTGAACTTTTTAGGCATGGCTAAGAATGCCTTAATTGAAGGTTTACAGTTGAGCCTTCATTGTGCCCTATCACCACCTGATTTAGTTTTGTGTGATCGGCAATCTTGTTAATTCTTCTTGAGAAATTGCTTTTTGGGTGACGCTTCCTAGCGATATCTCCATCCTTTTTGGGCATCCTGCTGGCATCATTGTATTTTGTTACTTTACATTCTCTGTCAGTACTGTAATTTAAATGCACTAAAACATATTGATTGGTTGATCGGTGGATCAATTAACCAATCAATTTATTGATTGATGGATTGATTGACGAGTATGTAACTGATAGTGGATCAGCTTGTCTTTATATATGCTGAAGAGACTTCAAAGAAGCCATTATTTACGACTGTTAGTTAACAGTCTGGCAGGTCTAAAATGGCATCTTTGGCATCTATTGAAGTGAGCGCATAATCCACATCATGCTGATTTTTCGTGTGCGATGGATATACTTAGATAAAGGTCTAAAAAAAGTGTGTCAGGAACTGCTAAGTCGAGAGAATAAATAGTTGCATTCCTAATTGCCATGGTGAAAAATATCTCTGCTGGTCACATTGGCATGGTGAAGAAGAGCATGAAAAGTAGAGCAGTCTTTTAAGCTGGCCTGAAACACGGCCATGGTTAATTTATAGGACCTTGAGAAAAGTCCCTCACGTCACGTGCAAAGATTGTCCAGTGCAATCAGTTGATGTTGTGTCATAACATGTGGCTGGTAGACATTAATAAATAAAGAGACAATTGGCTTCCCCAGTCAGACTTCTTGCACCATTGTTATGCTATTTTGCAGAGGTAACTGTAGGCATTCGGTTTACGTTTGTTGAGTTTTGCACATTCTTGTCCACTGATTTATATTTTCTGTTGAAATAGATCTGAGCAAAAGGAGCATTTCAATGTCTGTATTGATGTCACATCATAGCCGCTGCTTGCTTGCCATCAGCTGACAACACTATCATCGTCATTGTCATCATCATCATCATCATCATCAGCATCATAATCTGTCTGTCTGTCCGCCTGCCACCTGTCTATGCATGTATGTATGTATTATATGTATGTATGTATGTATTTATGTATGTATGTATTTATGTATGTATGTATGTATGTATGTATGTATGTATGTATATTTATACATATGTGTATGACTATGTATGTGTATATATGTGTGTGTTTTATGTCCACTGTCATCATAATACAACCATCACCATCATCATATAATCATCTTTGTCATTGCAGTCATCAGTTCATAGTATTCATCATCAATAGTATTAGTAGCATCAGCCTCTTAGTGATTGTAATCACTGTCATCACACATTCATCTTTAGCCTCATCTCACATGTTTATGCCGGTACGTTATTATCATAGCTAGAATTCTAGATGCTTTGGCATTTGAATAAATTTGGCATTATCCACACACTGACTGTATGACTTAGAATTGACCAGAACCAACATTAGATCACGGGTATCATTTTTTTTCTTCATCATTGTTGTCTACAATTTAGGTGACTATAGTATGCTATTTGTTTCTTGATTTTTAGCGTTATCAAATTTAAGAATTCCTCAGAAGATATTATTCGAAAACTTGCAGATGCTGTGTATGAGGTAATCTCTTTCTTTTGTGCTAAAAACTGTTTCATACATTGTCCTTCCTTATAAATAACCACGTTCTCTCCTTTCAATTTTTCTTTGCTGAAGCAAACGTGAGGTTTACGACAGAGATTGCAATGGTTTCGAAGAAGCAATTGCTTAAGCAGCACTTCTACCATGTTTCGTTCAAGTAGTCTTTTCTTTCTCTTAGTCTGCCTTCGTATACTTACTTGCAGACCACGGTAAATCTGTGTGTGCTATCTGTTTGATACGAAGGAATGTTTTTATCTGAGGCACTTCTCCAGTAAGCCTTTGGAATCTGCCATGTGTAAGATTAACGCAACGTGCGTGTGTGTGGGGGGTTCACGTGGGGCCTGTCTGCCTTCGCAACGGTCTCTCCTGTTGAGGCACCAAATTTTATGGACCAAGCAAATGGCTCGGAGTTTGGTGGGGGGGGGGGGGCAGCTCTTCTCTTTGTCTTTGCTTGGGCCTACTTATTGTTCAGCAGATAAGCTTGGCAGCAGGTAAATTTGGCCAGGTCTTTGATGCATTGTTGCAGATGTAGCTGATGTAAATGTGGTCTTGTAGGTAAAGCAAAGTGTAAAGTATGCATGTCACATCTAGTTAAATGTAGGGGGGGTGCTCATTGTCTAATGTTCAGCCCTTGAACCAGCGATGGATTAATGCAAAGGTTCTGGACAGAGTGCCAGTGCATCGTATGACTTGCCATAAGGCTCCAGAAAGCTGCTGTAAGAATAATGACCTATTCCAGTTACCTTTCTCATTCAAATCCCTTGTTTTATAGGCTGGGAATATTAAAAATTTATGAATTATCTCATTTATCAAAACTTGTGCTCATGTTTAAGTTTGTAAACAAATTGTTACCTAAACAATTTTGTAATTATTTTATAACAGTTGATCAAATCCATTCTTATAACACCAGGACCGCGTCCAATTACGTTGTCCCTTATGCACGAATTGCCTCCAGAGCACATAATCTCCAGGTCCTAGGACCTCGTTTATGGAATTCTCTATCTGTTGATCTTAAACAAGAAAAATCTTTACCTAAATTCAAAAGGGAAGTTAAATCAGGCTTCTTACTGAAGTATGCCGAATGCTAAACAGGTCTTTCTAAGCAACTTATGTATACCTCAGCATCTTTTCTTTTTAGTTTTGGCTGTTGTTTTTCTTAATTTTGTTTTCATTTCTTTTTTATTTGCTATCCTATATATTGCACCTGTGTTTCAATTCAATTTTGTTTATATAATTTTGTACTGATGATCTTGCTATATTGCTGTAGAATTCTGGTCATTGCTATCAGTACTAGCATTCCTATGGTCTCACCAGTACATGGTTGATTACAATTGTGTGATAGGAAACGTTGACTAAAATGTAATTGTTCATTAGGGGCCAGGTTGACATAAGCTCTTAGCTTTTTCCGGGCTTCCTGTTGCCTAGAGACCGTTCACTACCCACTGTTTGTACTTATGTTTATTTTGTTTTGTTTCTTTGGCAATAAATAATAATAATTTACAATAATAAGCAATAATTATTATTATGTTGATTTATTAATTCTGACAAGTGTCCAGGAAGATCACAAGATATAGTAGTACTTAACAGATGATGATGACAAGTTCAACAAGAGTCGAATTTAAAATTGTACAGCAAGCTGCAAGACACCCAGTTGTCCTACCGCTAGTTGTCTCTAAAGAGTGGAAGGCTAGCAGGTATCGAATATGCATCTTTCTGATCTTTGTACGAGCGTATTGCCATTCAGCCATTTCCCTTGCCCCGCCTCTGCTGGTACCCAACTCAACTGCTTGGTGACGATCAGAGCATGTTTGTGCGAAGGGTCATTAGATCACAATTTAAAGAGCCCATTCAGCAATTTCGAACCTGCCACCATGGTCATGGACTAAACCTACTTCCAACCTAGCATTTATAAGGCATTTTAGCAGACCATAATGCTGAAAACTGAAATTCAATTTAATATGTGACTCGTGGCCTTTTTGTCTGTCAGTTGACATTGTAAAGCATCCACAGAAGCAGCCTGGTACTGACGATGCTGTAAGGGAATTGTTGCAATTACAAATTACAATTTGTAATCTGTGAATTGTAATATGTCATCTTACTGCCTTTAGTGTAATGGTATTGATGTATTTTCTGGTATTAGTATCAACGTTCAGCCATGCTAGTTGGTGATATTTTCAATCTGAAATTTGTCACCATCTAAATATAAATTTTTAACCGAGCAGTGTAGAATGTCTGTATGACATGAATCTTTTTTTCTTTTAGGTTCATTATGAAGCCGGAGTTTCTGTTGCGAAGCAGGGAACTAAAGAGGATGCTCTGTATATTATAACGAAGGGCAAGGTATGCGACGTAGTTTATGGATTTTCATTTGATGCAATTTCGTTTTGATGTCGTAAATAAAAATGTCTTACTACTGCCAATACTTGGTGCCAACTATCTCGAGTTTCATAGTATTGCATGCCAGTCTGAAATTAAAAAGTGGTGTGGGATCTCCATGTTTATTAAATAATTATATGTGCCTTATTCAAGTGTAGCCACAAATAGTACCGTTTAAAACTTAATTGCTCAGTAGTCGGTAATTCTTGTACACTAAGACTTCTGTTTTTAAAAGTCTTAATCTGTTGACCATCTTCGGCCTATATTAACTCCAACTTGCCCATTTACTGTGTTGTCTTAATTTATGTATTGCCACTGAGGTTATAACTTATCCTTCTATATTTGCCAACTATTTCTTTCATAATTAATGCCTGATTGCACCCAATCTCAGTTTCATTTTTGCTCTGTTCTATGTAAAATGAATGTTAGACAGACTTACGGAGCCCAGTCTATGGAATACTGTTACCCTGGAACATTTGTAGCTTGGGCTCGTTAACACATTTACGAATACTACAGCTATCTGCAATGATTATGACAGGCTAAAGAAACAAAGAAGAATGCGAATGGCAAAGATGACGTGCTTTTGCGAACGCTTCTTCCTGGCGACTGTTTTGGCGAACGATGTCTTGAAACGTAAGTTGCAGCCTGAAATTTTCTCTACTCTTCTTATCTGATCAATTATTTGTTGGTGAGTCGTAATCTGAAGTCCCATGATTTCTGCAGTCTAATTGTTTTGCTACACAGGACATTAACTAATAATAAATTGCTTTAAAAAGGAAACCGTGTCATTAGGATGATATATTATGCCCTTATTATGATGTCTGTTCACCAAAATGTGGATAGTTATTGGTTAATTAAAGAATATCTTTTATCTTTTTTGGTTTTAATGGTCTTTCAAGAGGCTATAATGCTGATGCCTCGGTGTATGTGACAAGCAAGCATTGATTTAAGACACAAAATAACTCTTCCAAACTGATATTAATTATTCACAGTTGTTCTCTTTCAACCTTGCTTTGCTACTGGATTTTAATTTTGATTGCAATTTCGTTTTATGCAATGATCAGATGTTGCCTTGGACATTATGACTACACAGCTGTAAACAAGCTTACAAGTAGATTTTTAGTAGATTATGTGAGGTTAGAATGGATTAGAGCAATGGAATATTTGCAGTGTTGGTTATGTTTCATGTATTAATTAATTAATTTGTAGTAATTTGTCGTAATGTGTTTTACGCAATAGAAATGACAACAGGCTTAATCAAGTAAAGTCTTAAACAAACAAATGATGTTAGATCTGTTCAGGGCCGGATTAAGCAATGTCGGGGCCCTGTTCGGGAATTTTTGTGGGGGCCCTTTTCGGGAATTTTTTGCGGAAATTTTTTTAATTTCCCGGGAAAAAAAATTATACCATTTTATCCGCCAAAAAAGTTGATGACCTTTTTTTTTTTTAGTCATCCGCCGAAATTTTTGGGAAAATCGTACCATTTCATCCGCCCAAAAAGTTGATGACCTTTTTTTTTTTTTGTCATCCGCCGAAATTTTTTGGGAAAATAGTCATGTGGCAGAAATTTGCAAAAAAAATTTTTTTCACACATTTGTGGGGGCCCCCTAAAGTGTGGAGGCCCCTGTTCCGCGGAACATGTTGAACATGCCTTAATCCGGCCCTGGATCTGTTATTCGTGTTGTTATGCATAATTTCTGTTTGGATGGTTGTCTCTTTTGATCCATTGCATAATTTTCAGTGGTTTGATATGTTGGGTAAAGCTGGCCGATTAGTTTTTTTAAACTGGATGCTGCCATTGTGTTTTGTTATTGCAATAAATGTTGATGGCACATAAATCATGGATGCTAATAATAAACCGAATATTAATGCTGCCAATGATAAAAACGGAATGTTGATGCTTAAGGTGTTAGATTTTTAATGACATGCTTATCAGTCATTTGGTCGTTGTCCTGGTGTGTGTGTGTGGGCCGGCCACTGGTGACTCTTCTAGGAACTGTGAATAATTATTATTATTGTTTTTGCTAACTGGTGTAAACAGGCCTGCATTAATGTGGGTGCAAAGGGTGCTGCAGCACTCGGGTCTGCAGTTTGAGGGGTCTGTCATTATGCACATGTACATGGTGGACCGGAGGGATGTCAGAGGGGGTCGTTGGAGGGTAATCACTAATCACAGGACCCGGACCTGCTCTAGCTTTTATGTTACCCTGTATTTTATTCTGTGTGTATCGTATATAATCTGTAGATTTATATAGCACCACTCATGTAGCTCCTCTGTGTAGCAGCATCTGTGCTAGCACGTAAACTCCTCAGATTTGTTTTGCTCGTGGATGGTGTTATTTAAGTGTTCAATTACTATTATAGGACACTTACTATAATGCCTTCAAGTGTCTGGTTGATAACAACGGCAACAACAACAGCAGAACGATCGTTAAATGCAATGATAGCGGTGCACCTTAAATAGCATCATTACTACTGATTCATTAGTGTATCAAGTAGTTAGCCGCAGCCTGTATTTGCTGTATTTGTATTCTGTATAAAAATGCTGTATTTGTATTCTGTATTTGCTGTATTTGTATTCTGTATTTACGGTATACTTGTATTTACTATTTATCCTAATTCTGGAAGAATGGCAAAATGGTCCAATTCACACATCGATTGGCTGTTTACTGAAAACCGACCTGACGTTTAGACTCGTAGGGCAATACAAAACAAGTCCCATATTAGCTAGACAGAATATTTACAAATGGTGGAACTGAGTTTATTTGCAAAACCATTGACAAGCCCACGACTGTGGACAAATTCTGTGGTGTGACACTTGTTATGCAATGTCGCAGTGTGGGCGTAACATGCCCTGGCACAGCTGGTCATCAGTGTAGGCTACATTTATGTAGTGCCATTATAAGGTATATATGACCATGTGTACTGGCATCTGCTTGTACATCATAATCGTAATCATACTTCTAAATAGCCACTCATAAGCCAAGCACAGGGTACCAGCTTATTCACGAGCGCATTACATGTAATGATAATAACAATGAAGATATCTTATGACTTAAGAAAACTTATGCCATAATTATGGCTTGTAAATAATTAGCGTAGTGGCATTTGTATGCACAAGCACGACTTGATGAGCAAGAGCCACGAAGTGATTGAGAGATGATATCAGTTGTTTTGAGAGTTTTAACTGTCAACAGCGTAGCATTATGACTACCTGGTACTGCAGCCATTCGGTTTCAATGAAGTGACCTTGTTGTCTTTATTGCTGCGTGGGTGACAAGGTTTTAGAGGCCTGTTTTCACTTGCAATATAATATTATTACACACGGTTGTTATATTTATGTGTTGCTATAATTAGCATTAATTATTGCTATAGTTATTATGTTTTTGTTATCTTTGCTGCCCACAATATGAATGATCCACTTCGATTATTATTATTATCATCCTTATTAGTTTTGCTATTATTATTGTTATTATTGTTACTACTACTACTACTACTACTACTGCTGCTGTTACTACTACTACTTACTATAACTGAAATTATTGATTTCATTATTATCATAATCATCATTAGTTTTGCCCTGGTTCGGGATTACAGAGATCAGTGGAGCATTCTTGTGACATACTTGAAATTCTCCAATTTTAAAATAGCATATTATGCTACTTACCTGACTACTGATTTAAGTAAGTACTGTAAATGATGTTTGTGTTTTGAAGCACTGGTTGGTCATAGAAGGGTTTTATTGAAGGACTAATAGTTATGCCCTAAATTATAAACATTGTTCCCCATTTTGTTTTTTTTATACCTGTGCATTGTTCAAGGTAATAACTGAAGTCGGTGATAAAAGTGAGACAAGTGTAGTTTCAAAGGCCAAGGGTACAACGCAGCCTAGTTGTAGATATAGTTTTTCTAAAGATTGGTGGTAGTGTCAACTTCTACGGGTACTTCAGCAGGTCGAACTTGATCATTTAAGTGCAAGTATGCTAATCTAAAGTGGGATAAAAATTAACAATTCTTAACATCAGTTTCTGTTTGTGCATAGGTATTGTACTGCTATGTATGCGTGTATGCTGGATTGTAATTCTGTTTGTTTTTCTCATTAAAGTATTAACCGACTGTTTATCTGTGGTGTCACTGTAGACGAGAAGAAACTAGAAACTCTAATCTGATCATCGTTGACAAAGAAGGCGTTGACTGTCTAAAGTTAGACAAAGAGTAAGTTCGTTTGATTCTGAATTGTTTAGTAGACAAAATCAAAATGTTTCCATTATGTCCTGCATATTGCATATTTGCAAACGTACTATTTACAAGTATATATAGACGTCTACAAAGTCACACAGAAATACAAATTTCTGGTGTATTTAGTTAGCTTTCTTTATTCTGCATATACGGTACTGTATGTATGTACTGCTGTGCATGTGTGTAGTATGTATTTGCACCAGCTTGTATGTACTGCTGTTTATGTGTAATAGTGTATTTGTACGAATAATGCTTGTGCTGCTATGTATGTGTGTGTAAGTACTGGTATGTATGTCACGGTGTGTATCTTTGTGTGTATGACTGTGTAGGCCTATATGTTTTCAGTTGTAACGTATGTCACTTGTTTTTAAATCATTTGATGTGTTGATTTTTCTTCCTTTTCAGAGTTTACCTTCAGGTCATTGGACAAAATGATGCTCCTGTCAATGGAGCAAAAGCTGATGTGTAAGTATGATGTAAACAAAGTATTACTTAGAAACTCTTTCTTGCATTTTTGCATCTTGGAGTGTCTTAGAAGCACTGTGTTTTGGGGCAGGGAATGGTATTGTTTATGAGAAGTTACACTTGTGTAAATATTTATTGCTGTCAAGTTTGTTAAACAAAGTTCAATATAAAAAATTATGCAATTATTGTTTAAAATTCTAAAGATTGTTGCTACTGCCATGCTAATAATACTTGGTCCTATGCTCTCTACGATGCATATCACGTTAGTCTTTTTAAACTCCAATTGGACAATGCTGAGCCACTTATCTGAATGACTTTTATGATCCTCCTTTTCTGCGCTTCATCATTTTGTTATAGCTGTTATTTGTGTTTTCCTGTTGAAGACGTCAATTGTCTGGAATGGAGAGTAGTCTGTCCACTGTCCAGCTCACAGATTTGGTCATCATTACGACGATTGGCGTTGGTGGTTTCGGAAGAGTTGAGCTGGTAAGTTTATTTGGCTTCCGGTTTTAATTCCAGTTCAGTCATAAGTGAATAGACTAGAGGTTACGAAAATTACAGGATTTGCAGTTGAAAATCTCTAGCTACCTACTATGCCGATCAATTCTCAGGGCTGAAAGTGGTTTGGAAAAGTTGCCGGGTCTCACTTTGGCAAACGAGCACACCTTTGGCCCAAAAATTTTTCTGACGACGTTTTTCCTATACTCATTTGCCCAAAATTACCGAAAATCCTACATTTTTACCTACGTTTGGCACCTGACGGCCTGTTTTGCGACCCGGCTGAGACCCGGCAACAGCAGGTCTCGAAAATCGATGCCGGGTCTCAGACCCGCATCGGGTCGATGCGGGTCTGAGACCCGGCATCGGCTCACTTTCACTGAGACCCGGGTCGGCTCACTTTCAGCCCTGTCAATTCTTATGACCTTTCTCACAAGTTCCATTGTGATTTCTTTTTTGATTGCCTTTCATGTGAAATTCTTCTAGAATAAAACACCAAGAATACAGCTATGTTCTGGTGTCTTCAGCCAATCTCACTTTTGAAGTGGTTTGATGTTGTGTGTGGTTGACATAGTTTTCAGTTGTGTAGACATTTGTACGTGAGAATTTATTGGTTCATCAATCTGCGTTCGCTGGTTATAATACCAAAACAATGTTCAGTTTGTCTTTGCCAATAAATTATGTGTGGCAATTGAAGACCATTTTATTGTTTATGATTCTGTATAATTACTTGTAGGAACTAATTAGTTATTACTTGTTACTAATAATTACTGATAATTGCTAATAAATAATTGACAATTATTGCTAATAATTAATGAATAATTAATAATAATATATATTAATTATTACTAATAATTACTTATTGTTATTATTATTATTAGTTACTTATTATAATTTGTTCTTTCTCAGAATAAACTGATTTGATTTGATTTGATGATAATTAATTACTTATAATTATAAATGATTAATTATATTATGCTTTAATTACTTCGTGTTGTTATTGTAGGTTCAAGTCAAGGGTGATCCAAGCAAATCATATGCCTTGAAACAAATGAAGAAGTCACACATCGTTGAGACACGTCAGGAGGATCACATAATGAACGAAAAAAACATCATGGCAGAGGCACGCAGCGAATTTATCGTCAGGTATTTCTTACACTTTTAGTTTTTTAATAGTTTGTTGTAGAAATGTTTATGAAGTTGACATTCCTTTGTTCCTAAATTTAAACAACCCAGAACAAACTAAAAATCTACCACTAAATCATTGGAATTATACTTTGCAGGTTTGTGTTTATCAGCAGCGGCATTGTCTGGCATTTAACAAGCTCTATGGGTTTTGAGATCTGTATCGAGTTAGTACGTTTCTGATTCATATTATTTCTGAGTTCTATAATAGAAATAGAAGTAATAATGAGACAATTTGTGTCATCATCAACATCAACAACCGTGGGCTCAATGCCCGTAGGTGTCCAACGCCTTCTTCACAATGTTTCTCCACTCGAGTCTGTCCTGGGCCACGTGCCCCAGGTGCTGTAGGTCTTCTCCACACCAATTTACAATGTCATCAGTCCACTCTTGTGTGTTTTAGGTTATATCACACGTTTAAAGATAGGAAGTACGTTTACATGCTGCTCGAGGTTTGTCTAGGAGGAGAACTGTGGGCTCTATTACGAGACAAGTAAGGGAACTTTTCATTGCATATCGCAAATTATTGGAGCACAGTGAGTAGGGGGTATGTACAGTGCATTGAAGCTGGAAGGTTGCAGACTCAAACACTTGTTATAGTGCCCCTTCAAGCTCTCTACTCATAGGCGCTCCCGACTACAGCGCAGACACTGCATCGGAGTTTCATGCCGAAGCGCTGAGCAATTACAAGTGAAGGACTTGCCCAAGGTCTCTTCGCGGCGAATTGAGGTGGATTCGAACCTGCAACCCTTCGGCTGCAAGGTGACGAACATACCAAAGCAAAGAATGTTATCTTAAGACAACACATGAAGACACTTGGACCAACAGTTAATAAGAAAGAATATGTCAAAGGAAGGAGCTGGCTCCATAGTGCAGGGTTGATGAAGACAATAGCTTGATGAAGACAATAGCTTGCATTTTGGCCATATCAGTCTGAAAGAGACAGAACGTTACATATGAAATTCAGTCAGATGAATAGTTAGCATTTAATTAAGTACTGCTTTTTTGTGGATACTGTGCCACCAAAGACTATATTTACTGATTCGTTTTTTATTGTGGTTTTGTTGCAGAAATTTTTTCGACGATTCATCAGCTCGGTTTTACTCATCGTGTGTGATTGAGGGCATTTCGTATCTGCATTCACGTGGCATTGTTTATCGAGATCTGAAACCGGAAAATCTTTTACTGGATTCCAACGGTTTTGTCAAACTGGTAAAGAAGTTTGAATCACAGTATTGTTTGACAGAACTTTGTTTTATCCTATTGATTGTAAAATTTCATTCTATCTACTACTGAAGTGATAAGTCATTTATGTTGAATTGTATCAAAGTTAGATCTGTAACCAGTGGTTAAATTCAGCTAAATCCACCTGAACTATGAGATCCGCCAAATAAAAGAGTAGACCCGTCACCTAAACAATGGAACATGCTCGACCATTATACACATTGCATTTTATGCTTATCTAAATTGCGTATAGCGAATATGTCAGTTATATATATTCGCAAGATGGGCTTAAGATTTAGGTTTGTAAAGATTTTGAGACAGTATAAAGCACAATGAAGCATCGGCTTTTTATTTGAGTATTGTCATTTATTCATTTCATTCATTCTATGGATTTATATAGATTTATATATGATTACTAGCGTACCCGGCCTCGTGTTGCAGTGGCTGAAAAGAGCATCCAACCATCCCTCCCTACCTCCATTCCACCTCCCTCCCTTTCCCTCTCCCTCTCCTTCCCTCCCCTTCCCTCTCCCTACCTCTCCCCTCCCTCTCCTCTCCTTTCTCTTCCCTTTAAAAAAGTATTTACAAACCCGATGGTATTCGAACGAAACGTTTTGGTAAAATTTTGAAAGAAATCGGTCAAGAACTTTCCGAGATCTTTCATTAGACACAAACTTTTTACATTTTTATTTATATAGATGTTTATCCTCCTGGTTTCTCACGTTTTGCTTTTACCTGAGGACCATAATGCTATTGTTGATTGAGGTCCATAATATAAACGAGTACTGGAGTGATGGCTTCCTAAATTGGTTTATTTCAATTGGTCTGTTCTTCTTTTGTAGGTTGACTTTGGTTTTGCAAAGAAAATTGGTTCAGGTCACAAGACGTGGACCTTTTGTGGAACTCCCGAGTATGTTGCTCCCGAGATAATCCTTAACAAAGGTCACGACACATCAGCAGATCTCTGGTCTCTTGGAATCTTGATCTTTGAATTGCTGACGGGCAGGTGTGTCTTCGTTCAAGCGTTCAGTAAACAGTGATAAACATCATTTTCCTGGGTTTGCGACCATTGCTATGTAACAAGTGGTGCGTTGCTGGAAGCTAACAGATGACACAATCTTTTTGCGGACATATAAATTTCCTTTGCACTCCACTTGTTAAATCAGATCTATTTCTCGAGATGCTGTCTTGCTCTTGTCTAATATCTATGTAACTTGTCTAATGTCTAATTATGGGCTAACGGAATTGAATGCCCAGTTCTCTTGTAGTGCCTTGCAATCAGTTCCGCATGCAGTTTCTCACTTTCTTTTCTCATGTTTTCAGTACTCTAAATTATCATTTTTCCAGGTCGAGTCCACGTTAAAGTGGCTGCCCTTGTATCCAAGACACCTCGTAATGGCCGATTGGTTAGAGCAGTTGACCTGTAAAGCAGCGTGTACGGGTTCGATTCTCGTGTGAGATGATACCTTTGCTTGTTTAGTGGATTCATAACATATCATGATATACATACATGTAGTAGATAGCAGAATGATTATTAAAATTTTGAAAAATTTGATTTTGCAGCCCTCCATTTTGTGGATCTGACCCAATGAAAACGTACAACCTCATTCTGAAGGGAATTGCAACTGTTGAATTTCCAAAGAAAATCAATCGAAATGCTCAAAACGTCATCAAGAAACTTTGCAAGTATGTCAGAGAATTTTGAATTACCTGGGTCTGTAGTTGGTATGAAGTGTTTGCTGCCTCACCTCTTGGCCCTGGCACATGAGAACCAATGGCTAGTTCTTTCCATTACAACCTGGTTTCTCACTCGTTTCACACTCAATGGAGCTAGTGAGATGGTTACAGTGGATGGTGTGTAGAACTAGAGTGGTAAGTTATAAATTAGAGAGAGTATACGAAAAAGAACCAGGACAGTATTTGTTGAAAGGGAATGTTTTCAATTTCGAACAAAAGACTTTCAGAGAGATTTCTTGAATTGCAGAGTTGGTAGGATGGGCGGGACAGAACTTGTCATTGATCAATGTGGAGTTTATGCTAATATGGCAATTAGGATGTTAGATGAATAGGTAGAACTACCACAACTCGTTCAGACTGTGATCCTAGTCGATGATATGATGTCCTATATCATTTTACTCTTCTTCATGGGTTTTTACTCACTGTTGCCATATTCACAAATATGACCTTATCAAGTGATCATATAACTTTGAATAAACATATAAAAGTTACATGTGTTGTTACAGCTACAACTTAACGAAAAAAAATTAAATTTATTTTAACTGACTGTTAATAGAAAAAAATTCAGAACATGAGATTCAGGTTTGAACGAAACTTAGATTTTGTAGCTTGCACATAAATGAATTTTGGGGCTTTTGAAAAATGAAGACTTGTTGTTTTTCTGTTGCAGAAGTGACCCGTTTGATCGACTAGGCTACGGATCAAACGGTTTCAAGGATTTGTGTAAGCACAAGTGGTTTGATGGATTCAACTGGGAGACGCTTCGGAACAGATCGATGAAACCACCGTTCGTACCAAAGGTTCGTATAGGCCCTACAGTGATTACGACCAGTAGTTAAAGTGGTTTGGGTGAGCAGTGGGAGCACCAACTGTAAGCAGTGGGAACGCTGATGAAGTTTTATTTGGAACGCCCATGTATCCAGGGTTCCATGCACGGTGAGCAGTGGGAACGCAAGCCAATAAATTCGAGAGCAGAGGGAACGCAAGCCAATAAATTCGAGAGCAGAGGGAACGCCGTTCCCACGCAATCCCACCCACTTTAAACTCTTCTTACGAGTGCAATTGTTTATCGCAGCAAATTGTTGCACTCATTATTCTTGGCTTTGCTTCTGTCTTATAATTCTGATATTCTTGATTTCCATTGGTTTTTCCATTATTGACCTGACTTCTGCCAACAATTTTGTGTGTCATTGAGGCGACTATGAATTTGATATGAATTGCAGATTTTTATGTTCAAAACCGTACGCTTAGACATAAGCCTCAATATAAGTCATTCAGTTAAATACGATTATGGCTCTAGAAAGAGAAGTATTTTTTCTAAATGGAAAGGAATAGAGTATTGAATGGAAGTTTTCTGTTTAGGTTAAAGGATCGTCAGATGCGTCAAACTTCGACTCCTATCCAGCGGACGAGACAGGGTCACCACCAGACGACAACACCGGATGGGACAAAGACTTCTGAAAACAAAATGGTGGAATAATGTGTAAAAGAATTTCTTATATACGAGAATTGCGTTCATTGTGCCGGCGTTGAGCTTGTAGCTGGCCACCAAATGACATCAGTGGCACAGTGCATGTTTGCTGTGGGCCTGAAGGCTGGCCTGATTAACAACATTGTTCATATAATAATAGTGAGGATGTTTAGGAAAATGGTATCCATTTCCAAATATTATGCGAATTAGGCACAATTTAAAATCCCCACGGACAGTATTTGATACCGTTTTGTACGACTTTTTACAAGACAAAACATTTTGACAGAGCAAGACAACTGTGTAGGGCCTTAACTACAGATTTCTTGTTAGTGTGCATGTTTTGTATGTCTGTACCATGTCGAGAGATATTTATTTGGCTGCTTACCGTAAGCACTATTCTAAAATTTGTTACTTTAAAATTTGAATGACAGTCCTGTGTCCTCAAAAGTGTACAGTTATTTTATAGTCGAGTTTAATATATGCTGCAAACACATGTGATAAATCATAAGCCGGTGTTTCGTCTGCTGGTGCGGATTCGTGCCTTGATTATCATTTGTACTGACTTGGTTTTCATAGATGTATCATATCTTGAACTCAGTAAGCGTTAATATGATGCTGCCTACAGTGTCTTTTCTCATAGACTCCTTAACCATGCGTGTCCGCTGTATTGGCTTTCTTTAGAATTCAGAACAAGATTTAAACTGACCTATATGGCCATTACATGGAGTGTTCCTGCCTAACCTAAACCACTAGTCTCTCTTTGCATGCTACGGCTGCTACCCCACAGTCTGCTATCATTGGGCATGAGTATTTCTACTTAGCCACAATGCAAAACATTAATGGCTCTCGTGCAATCCATGTCGTTGTTGTTGCTCAAGAAATGAAACTTTCTACAACTGCTTCACACCCCAAACCTCACCATTTCTCATTGGGTTTTTAAATATCCAAAGTCTGTCAAACTTTCTACCATAGCGTATACCAACTGCTTTGTAGATTTGATAGCTTAAGCCTTAATCAAATCCAGTACCTCTGTTGTATATATTTTGTATTGCTGACAAACTTTAGTGAAATTTATTATGGTACATTTCGACTGTTACATTTCAATCTACTATAGTGACTATTCACATTTGCATAAACTTGCTACAGAGTCAACTGGTACGATGATTTTAATTTTAAAAAGTGATCATAATTGTAATCATAATCATGAATTTTTACAGCAATGCTTTAAGAGTAATCATGGCAAATTTTAGGAAAATTTTTAATGATGCTCCTGACTCTGCCGAGCAAGACAACACTCAAACATTACATTACATTAACATTACATTACATTAAACAAAACGGTTTGATAGGTGGGTGCACGGAGGTCATTTTGACATTTTTTTAGTTAATTAGTTTCATTGAACATCGATCTGCCTTACAAACCTGTTGAAATGATTTCAGCGTTTATCATAATATATTGACTTTGATTTGGAAAGTCACTTTACTATAGCTTTATTTAGCATCCAGAATTAAAACCAGGATTTCTGAATGTTATAATTGTTGCCACGATGGTTAATCTGCTGTAGCAAATAAAATAATGTTGCAAATAAAATAATCTCAAAGAAAGTTTGTTGTTCATAGCTTGTTAAAGTACAAAGATATGCAACTGAGAAGCAACTACAAACTTAGACCAGCCTGTGTGTAGTGGGCTATTACCACTTGTTCAGTGTCCAGTGTGCATCTGTCACCACAGTTGTAATTTCATTACCTGTATGTTTTATTACCGGGGTACTCCAGTTTTCAATGGGGGAGTGGGATCACAGGAGCAGACATATTATTAGTCCTTATTCAGAATTCAATAAGTAATAATGATTATCATAATAATAATATTAATATTTACTACTAATAATAGTATAGTGACAGTGACTAAATTGCAGATAATATTTACAGATTGATAACTCGCAGCTATCAGAAATCCTTGGTGATTGCGCTATGTTTTTAGATCGTAAAAAACAGTTGGTGGGATCACAAAAAGTTATAGAACTTTTGTTCTGTTTGAAATTTCGTGTTAAAATTTGGCTATTGTAAGTAGATATGAACTAGGCCTACCTCTAAGACCGTAGAAATGTATTTGAAAATTCTTATTTTTGGCATAGATGTTGGCAGAAATTGTAGAGGATTAATTCCTGGCCCACCATGCAGGCTGTTTTTAAGGAATTTTTAGAACTGCACAACCCCCTTCTTTTCTTTCCTTACTTCCAATCGGAGGACAATGGCCTTTTTTGCAAGTTTTAACCGTACAGAAGTGCTTCTACAACTGCACATTTTTTGCACAACGGCACTTTAAAAAAAACCTGTCACCATGTAGGCCTAGATATCCACTTCTTCAGATTTTTTGCGCACATTAAACTCGACAAATTGTTGGCTACTATGACTGTGTGGATGAAGTTTTCATGCCGCACTCTACTGACTTTTTGTCTCATAATCGGATTAAGGAGAGTGGAAGTCTTCAAAACTATATTGTATACAGCCCACTGACTACTTAAAATTACGATTACGATTCCTGAGGTCCCCACATGTCGTCCTATACATCAAACAAACTGATGTCTGCAGGATGAGAATTGTGGAAAAATAACTGGGGGGGTTGGCCTATGATAAACTTGAAATTGGGGTATGAAAAACATACTTTAACATGGGGGCTCTAAAAAAGACGGGGGGTTGAACCCCCCCCCCAACCCCCCGGCAATTCTCACCCTGGATGTCTGACAATCGCTCGCAACGACCTGAGAGACTGAGAACTGATCTTGTTAAAGCGGAACTGCTGCAAAAATAGAATCGTTAGCCTAACATGATTAATTATGTGCTGCGCTCTACAGTGTTACAGCTAGCTAGCTTAGGCTATAAAGCCAGCTATACATTTTCAGCAGGTATAGTGCCAGCTAGGGTAATGGGAGTCATCCAGCAGGTCGAATAAATTAAATATAAAAAATATATTAAAAATTGGACAGAATTTTTGGCCGGTCATAAGGCAAGTCATATCAAGAGTTAAATTGCAGCCACTGATAAATGCAGTACTCAGTGATGCCACAGCTGGATTTTTCCCACTAGACCTGGGTGTTTTGGCCTTAGCATGGGTTTCTGCTAAAAGTTGCAACTACATTATTTTGATTCGACTCATTTGACAAATATTTTGTTTACACTCAACCTAACATGCGAAAATCCAACTTAACTTGAGCAAAGGAGGTCTTCAGAAGGTCATGTTATATATAAATAGCATGAGTTTTTCTAGGGGTTTTCAGAAGAGACTTTGGGTTTATTTCTGAAACCTCAGTGGCAACACTGGTTAAGTTCTATGACGGCTGCTTGCTCTAAATACTCTTATGAATCGACGTCGATGGTCCAAAATATGAGACCTGTCTAGCAAACATGCACAGATCTTTGGCATATGATTTTAATTTCAGTAAAACTAAAGTCTATTTTGCACGACACTGCAATAAATACCGAACGGTGAAATTAAACTAAGCAATTGCAACTGAAATTGGTTTGAGGTAGCGTGAATTTATTTTTTATTCAACTGTCAGAAAATTAATTATAAATTAAAGGTCGTGTCATTTAATTCCAAAACCCGGCCTGGGGGTAAGAGTCGGCGCGCTCGAGTTAACGGTAGACGAGTACATCGGCTCGGTCACCGATATGCAGTGAGTAAACAAATAAGGCCGCCGCAAATTGGTGCAGAATAAAGCGCTTTGAGCCTCCGAGTTATAGCCTTCGTTTTTGGGTTTCAGGGGTTCTCGCCGAATCTCTCTGCATATAGTTAATCATCCATTCATTGAGGATTTATAGGGCACTACTTTAAGATGACTACTCAGAAGTGCTCCCGACCCCAGCACGATTAAGGAGGAACAGTTCTGAGGTGCGCATAAAACGAGTCAGAGTAGACCCTGGGGAACAAACACGGCGACAAAGGGAGCTCGTTCCAAAGCGAAGGGGCCAACCACCTAGAAGGCATGATTCTGTTTGGCAGCTTTGTGTGGGCAAAAGAGTCGATGAGCACTTCCTGCTCAGCAGAGCAATGACCCTCAGCACTCAGGGTAGGGCAGCAGAGGTCACGATGGGCCGGAGCAAGACCCTACAAAGATCACCAGACCAAAGCGATGATCCGGTACAAGCCGCTACTGGAGGGAAGCTAGTATTGTATTGTTTTCCCGGTCCCAGCAACCGCCCAGCTTGTATGCAGACATATAGTGAGCAGCAGAATCTAGTTGAGCAGTGATGAAGGAGTAGATGAGTGTAACATGGGTGTCAGGAATAAGCAATCGTGCAACAGTGCAGAGCTGGCACAACTGGTATCGCCGTCTCATTTAGTAATTTGAAATTCGAATGAAATGCCGTGAATGAAATTTCTAAGCAATGTTGAATTATTTGAAACATGCGTTTATAATTTTTTCTTTTGTTCATTAGGTATGGCTGATCCTGAGAAACGGTTGATCGTGCACTGGGCTGAAACTCCTCCGATCCCGCAGGGTACAAAGCCTCTTGCCCTTCAAGTGGCTGGACATGTTTTCGGCAGAGACAATGGACACAAGAAGAATAAAATTGGTAAGGCTGTTGTGATTAGCATGACTTTTCATCAGAGGATTAAAAAATTTATACTTCTGGAACAAAAAAATGGGTTACATGGTTGATGGTTATTTTATTAATTATTTTAATAGTCAGTTTGTGTAAGATTTATTACTTGGATATTATGTCATTGGATAGTCTATTGTAAAGGTGCCATGGAAATGGGCATGGATACTGGATAGTGATGGAATGGCATTTCTAACTGGTCAGTTATCGACGAACATTGACTAAAATGTATGTGGACCAATACAACAGGTCTGTCATTAAAGGGTTAATGGTTAGTTCTGTGTATCTTTGAAGTAAACCTATAGAAGTGTCAAGAGTTGCAAGAGTAAACACAGCCTCTAGGCAGTTTGAAACTGAACTGAATAGATCGGTGATTTTGTTTTCTGTAGGTTTCCTGCAAAGTGACGATGGCTACATACTAAAGCCAGTCCTTGGCCCAGCTAAAGGCCTAAGGGAAGTTGAGTTCTACAAGAAGGTGTGCAACCCAGACTGTCGCGATGACGTCCTTTTGGGACTTTGTCAGTTTATGCCTGCTTATGTGGGAGTTTGGAGCACTCCGGAACATCCAGGATGTAGGTTGCTGACATTGCCATTTCTGGTATTAATGTTTATTTTTATTTTTACTGGTTTTCATGTTTTTTGGTGTGCAATTGTGTCCTTTACGTCGAATTATTCCATTATATTTTTTGGCAAAGTTGTATTTTTTATCTGTTGTAAGTTGCACCTTTCTAGATCTGTTTGGTAGTCATGTTTCAGTGCTGTTGCGTGTTTAAAGATCATGTCATGTAATATAACACCTTGTGTTGATCTTATGCAATTGTCTTTATTGTTATTAAACTGTTGTTGTCAAAGAAAGTTTGTTCAATTCAGATTATGTAATTATTCAAAGTTTGCACGTTAGATTAAAAAATTAATTGATCTGAGTATATACATATATATAGGTTTTTAGATCAATTTTTATGTTAATGCGATGCACTATGCGATGAAAAGTTTGCGGTTTAAGATATTCTCTCAGTGATGGCTAACGTATTTCGTTGTTCAACTGTTTGCAGTGAACTATCTGAAGCTCGAAGATGTGACGAGTAAATTCCAGAAGCCGTGCATCATGGACATGAAAGTCGGTCCAATAACGTACGACATGGAGGCAGACGCAGAAAAGATTAGGAGAGAGAGGTCAAAGTTTCCTGCGCTGGATGAAGTTGGGTTTCAGGTGGTTGGAATCAAGGTGAGGATGAACAGAGGGTTTCTTTAGTCTCACTGACTTTGATGGCTGACTATGTCTTAATCGCAAAGCAGATGCAGATGTGGGTTATTTCTGAGTTGTACAGTAAATATTGAAACTCTGCAATAACCCACATTTGTTTACACTATTGGATGAAAGAGGATCTGAGGTTGGAGAACATGGATATGAGGGATGCTATTGGAAAAAAGCAGAGACTTAGAGATGGATGCCATGTTGAGGCTCTTCTTGGGGGGGGGGCATGCTTAGCAGAGGAGAGAGAAGAAGACACTTTGGAATGGCTTACATGATATTACCATCTCGGTTTGTATGATAATACCAACCTAATTTATGCAGCCTTTATGAGCAAGGTGGAAGAAAATGACTGCTATGAGGTTAGGGCTATTGCTTGTTTGTTTGTATTTGCACTTGTTATAGCGCCCCTTCAAGCTCTCTCTACTCAGAGGCGCTCCCGAATGCAGAGCGGACACTGCATCAGAGTTTCACGCCGAAGCGCTGAGCGGTGAGGTGGATTCGAACCTTGAACTTTCCGGCTCCAAGGCAACGACGCCACCACTATGCCACTGCGCCCCACCAATGGCTATTGATGAGGGTAGTAGTTGTTACTGAGGTTAAGAAGGCTTTGCTCAGATGTTCAAACCAGTGTTATTTTAGTTCAGAAAATCATTTCTATTTTAGTTTTTATTTAGTTCTTCATCAAATCATTTCAGTTTAGTTTTAGTTTTGCTTCTGGTAATCATTTTAGTTTTAGTTTAGTTTTTATTCATAAAATCATTTTAGTTTTCGTTTTCGTGAACTAATGACTAATCTTTTTCGTTTCGTTTTCGTTCACGAAATTAACCCTTTGAAGGTGAAGTGAAGCATTGGAACGTTTGTGGTGAGGTGAGGTATGACATGCCCCAATAGGCTTACATGTTTTTGTTGCAAGATATCAAAACGACAATATTAATTCGATATCAATAGAAAACATTAATTGTGAAAGCGACTGGAAAAAATGAGGTTAAGTAAACAGAAATTAGAAACTAAGCCATAAAATTAGCCGATACAGTTCAGATGGAAAGAATCAACCTCTCCCACTTGGTTCTAAGTGAGTGGGGGTAGAGCGACAGCAATGTTAAACTGTAGCCATTCAAGCGTGCAATTGGCTGACCCTTCGCCCAAAATGGATTAATCCGAGCCTGGAGGTAAAGATTCAAGTATGTAATTACGCTAAAGTGTGGTGCATGAGGGACCAATAAGGCAGATAGACCTTTAAAAGGCTGAAGTTAATTAAAGAGGAACCAGCAAGCCGCGTCATATAATGAATTGACGGTCGAAAGAGCAACCTTCCAACAATCGCTTCTTTGTGGCCCAGGGCCGGATTAAGGCATGTTCAACATGTTCGGCGGAACAGGGGCCCCACACTTTAGGAGGCCCCACAAATGTGTAAAAAAAATTTTGAGAAAATTTCGGCCACACGACTATTTTCCCAAAAAATTTTGAATGACTAAAAAAAAGTCATAAACTTTTTGGGCGGATGAAATGGTATGATTTTCCCAAAAATTTCGGCGAATGACTTTAAAAAAAAAGGTCGTGAACTTTTTTGGCGGATGAAATGGTATGATTTTCCCAAAAAATTTGAGAAATTTTCCGCAAAAAATTTCCGAAAAGGGCCCCCACAAAAATTCCCGAACAGGGCCCCGACGTTGCTTAATCCGGCCCTGTTGTGGCCTAGAAAGACGAGTAGGGGTAGGGTGACAGTAATTTATGGCCTACTCATGCGCGTCGTTGAACTGCTTCGCGCTCGAAAATCCCAGCAGATTTGTGTTTGTATTTTCTACAGTTTTCGTTCAGGATTTCAATATCGTTCTCGTTTTTATTTCGTTCCACAATGATTCTTTTTCGTTTTTATTCAGTTTCAGTTCACAATTTCTTTCTAGTTTTCGTTCTCGTGAACGATTGCCTATTCTTTTTCGTTCTCGTTTCGTTCTCGTTCACGAAAATAACACTGGTTCAAACACAAACTTTTTGAAGCAGAAAATGCAGTGTGCACTACTTAAACTCATGTACTGTGATGATTGTCATTATTGTTATTTGTTATTTACTGAACTGTTGTTGATTATGTTGTTGTGCTTCACGGTAGCTGTTTCTTTTTTGTACTCTAGGTTTATTCACCAGTCATGAATTCATACAAAACTGTAGAGCGGACATTCCTGAGAGCTCTTGACAAGACGACCATTTTGACAAGAGGTTTGTGATATCAGTTTGCAATCTACCTCGACCATACCAATACGCCGATATGGGGGCTCATCTTATGTTCACACATCGGGGGCAGCAGGGTTAAGAACTTCATACAGGGCCTAACAGGGAGCCAGAGATGTAGGACATGACAGCCAATTGATTTATAGCACTTGACTTGTGGTGGGGAGAGTGTGTTGAAACCTCCGCGTTATCGCATAGGGAACTGTTGCAAGTTCTTTACTCACAGCTCTTGCTCAGCACCATCAGACATCAGGTGTTCGATAGTGGGATTCAATATATGCATAATAATAACAACAATAATAACAATAAGCCATATATTATAAAATCTGTGAATTTTAGTAATTGAAGACTATATAGGATTTTGAATGAAGCCAGACTAGAAAGTACTTGAATCACTTTGCCATGAAAAATTATCCTAATTTACTGAAACTCTGTTTAATCAACACTTTGTTAAGTTTCTGATTAGTATGTGTATGAGAAGATAGTTAAAGAAGCATTGTTTAAATTTTGTTTCATTGCCTTACTAGTTTACCTGTTGAAGTTTTCTCTGTATAATTACAAAATTACATTTTGATGCGTATTGCAACAAATTAATTACAACTGCCATTTTTCACTACAGGGATTTCGCAGTATTTTACCCTTGAAGATTCGCTTGAGCTGGACCTCGTGCACGCCTTCCTGCGTCGTCTGGGCGCTATTGAAGCGTGGTTTCTCGGCCAGCGTAAATACACGTTCACTGCCAGCTCCCTGTTGTTTATCTACGATGGCAAGGCTCTGCATGACTACAAGTCGTCAACGAAGTCGCAAGAAACAGTCGCCACAACTATCGACCTCAAACCCGACTTGGCTGAAAACTCTGCAGAAACCACAGAAACGACGTCAAGCGAAGCTGCGAGTGAAAGTGCTGGAGTTGAATTTTTTGACTCGATTGTTGACGTGCGCATGATTGACTTTGCACATGCTTTCCTGGTGGATGATAAAAGGGATGAGAATTATCTGGTTGGGCTGCAAAGCATTATCAGATACCTTAATGAGCTGATGAATGAAAAATTGGTCTTGCCAGAAAGTTGTAGCTAGAATCTATTGATCTTTTTTGCAATCTTACTTAATGAAAATCTGTATTTTAAATTTGGTGCAAATCTGCTATAGTTGTTTTGATTGAAGTGATTTCATAGGTGGGACAATATTAATATTTGTTTCAAGCACACGCCATCTCACTTCTGCACGATTAAAAACGTAGAGTTAATTCTGTGAATGAGCTTGAAGTTGAGAAACAGTATACACCTCTGAAATAAATTTGGTTGGCTACAACATAGTGGTAGGAACTTTTGAGACTGTACATGTTGAGTTCATTTCATGCAAAATTTTAGGGAAAGGTTGCAGTTTATTTAAATCTACTTGTGGTGGAACAATTAAGTAGAGCCAAGTATTTGTTTAACTGCTGTTAGCAATTTTTTGCTTTGCAAGTTATTTGATTTGTGGCAGCATTACGGACTTGTGAATTGATCTAAACTTACAGTTAATGCAGTTGGTCACAGTTGACTCAGTTTGTTTTGTAAAAGCTTTTGCTTGATTTTGTGAATATTTTTATGTGCTGCATAAAATGTGAACTGCACAAGTTTTGCATGCTACTCAATTTAAAGTCTCACTTACTGTACATATGTATTTTCATGGGTTTGAGTGACAAACAGAGCACCACGGGAAAATTGTATTGCAAAAGCCTAACTGCAACTAAAATTATATATGGAACAAATTTCAATGAGAAATATTAAGAATTATATATGGAACAAATTTCAATGAGAAATATTAAGAATTGGATATAACAGGTTTAGTAATATTGACTTATTGTGATTCCTTTTCCTGGCTTCATTTTCAATACGCAGAGTGGCAGCATAGATTTGTTCCCTGCAAGTTATTTCAGTGGTAGGCTTTTCTAAGGGGCTTGCGACCATGTTGGTAACTTTTGCTCTGTGCACCATTTTAACTTTTAATTAGTATGGCATGGGCTTGTTCATGGTTTTCTTATTTACACCATTTTGCTTAATGTAATGTGGCGTTATGTCCCACAATGCTATTAACTTAACATGCTGTAGTGTATGACATGCCAGAACGAGAACTGCAGTGCACCGCTATTCCCTTTTACATGCAGCTTCGTTTGCATGCTGTAGCATCAAGCATGTCCCCTAATGACTGTATTATAGTACTATTATGACTGCCAAAATAGGCATATTGAGTGACTTTAGAGTTCAGACCCAGTCCTATGTGGATAAGGGTGTTTTGTGCCATGACATGAAAACCACTGGCTTTTAGCTTTTACCCATTTTAGGCAGTGTTTTGACATTTGTTTTGAATATTCTGAGTTCTTGCATGCAGTATTTTGTGTGGGACTTAACATGCGCTATTCATTTACATGCACGCAGATGTATATATATACGGCTACGGCTTATAAGCTCTGGAATGAGTTGAAGTGTCTCTTAACCACTGATAGGCCCCAAATAGTCAAGGGTAGGAAAACTTGGTGGTACCAATAACCTGGGAATAAGTGATATTAAACGTTGATGTGTACACACTGTGTGTGAAGACAAATACTCTCTAAAACTGAACAATTTCTACGTACCAACATGTTGTGTACGATGATTTCCAAATTATTCATGTATATATTGAAGCTTTGTGTAACTTTGTGTTCATATAATCATCCACTGTAAATATGGTTTTTTGTTGAAGCACTAATTTTTTCATTAACTTCGTTACTGATGCAGCGTTAAGAACTGTCTCATCTGTTGCGTATTTCCTGTCAGGGGCTGTCCATATATTACGTATGCAGTGAGGGGAGAGGTGAACGGACGTAGGCGATTTTTGCATACGGGTGCGACGTATGGTGGAGGTTTCGATAAAATGTGCACATACTCAAAATAGATGTCTAATTGTGACGTCCACAGAAGACGATTTACCACTCTGTGAACATTATCCTATCGCATTTCTATAGCATTTGATTACATTATAATTGAATTCTGTTCATATCTAAACAGTAAACCAGAAGAGTGAAAAATTTTACCTAAGAAATTTGATGTTTAACCAAAAAATAAATAATAGCCAGCTAATTAACTTTTGTAAGGGAATAGAAGTTTAGCTGAACGTAGGCATTGGGGGGGGGGGAGAGCGGTCCACAAAAAACAAGTCTGTAGTTGCTCAAAAATATACATTTGGTTCGACGGGTAAAATAGATTTAGATGAACAGTACTCCTAGCTTTAATTCAGCAAGCAAAACACATCCGCTTAGGCGAACCCATATTAAACCATGAGGTTATTCTTGTATAGTACCTGCGGGAGAAATTCTTCAGAATCACGCCCACTACTTTGCTGGCTTCGGGGAGGGGGAAGCCACGAACAAAAAAAATTGTTCTCAACTGCCAGTCACAGCCACGACAAGGAAAGATATGCAGCAGTATGTAACCCTTTACCACCCAAAGTATACTAAATGGTATGGGGGAAAATGACATACCGGTACCCTTGTCGGTGGTAAAGGGTTAATGAACAGCATAAGCAAGACTCAACAGTCAACACTAATCGACTCACAAAACATGTTTTCAAATTTTAGTTCGATGACGAACAACTAATAATATGACCTAGGGAAATTGTGCAATACTATTGCATACGGGTACGTATGGACGGTATGGTGGAGGTTTCGATAAATGTGCACGCACTCAAAATAGATGTCTAATTGCGACGTCCACAGAAGCCGATTTACAACTCTGTGAACATTATCATATCGCATTCTTATAGCATTTGATTACATTATGATTGAATTCTGTTCATATCTAAACAGTAAACCAGAGGAGTGAAATGCTTCCACGTTGTTGCATTTCCTATACGAGGTACTAATAATTGTAACACAAAGCAAGCCATTTAATGATGGCTAAGGCAGTCCCTAAACACGAATTTGCGGAAATCAGGGAAACCGTGAATTTCGCTGTTTGCCGTGAATTTTTCCTCTTGCTGTGATTTTTCACATTTTCAGCACTTATATTTTTCTTTTAAAACACCATAAAAATGGTTGCGAAACACGGCAAAAACAGCGCAGAACCATTAAATTAATTTAAGAATCTCTGTTTTGGGGAGTGAACGACGTCACTGACAAGTGAAAACTCATTCATAAATACTCGTTTATGCAGCCATTTTTAACGTCTTTTTACAACAAAAAAAGGGATGAAAATGTGAAAAATCACGGAAAATCAGGTGCCGTGAATTTTTTGATTTTTGCAAAAGTATGCCGTGATTTTTTCACTTTTTGACCGTGATTTAGGGACTGCCCTAATGATGGCCAACACGAGTGTCCATAATAAGTGCACTAAATAATTATTATGCAGCATTAGTACGGATATCAACGAGAAGCCGAAAAGAAGTCCTGCAGGAGTACGAAATGGACCTCACGCTGGAGGTAAATGCAATTTAAGAGTCAAGCGTTCGGTTGAATATCCACTCATATTTTGTAGTGTTGAGGTCACCAGTTGGTAGTTTTCCTCATCGTCGTCGTCAAAGTTACGAATTCTTCTGAGGAATCTTGATGGTTACCTATAAATAGAACAATTTTACTGTTCAGATTTTGTTACAGATTTAAGCTGCTCAAGCTCCTCTAGTAGCCAAGAAAAACTTTGTGTGAGAAAATTTCAATATTTATTTACTGTATCAACATATGCTGGAAGGTTAAGATCAAGTTTTCTGATAATGTGGTCATATTTGTGCTTCTGCTGAATAATCCTTAAACATTGCGAGAACCAAGGTGCTAATTAGGCATGTCAGAACAATGTGCTACCTTTTAAACGCCACAGTTTTCGCTGCTAAAGATTACGATACCTGCTAAACCCTTTAAAAACATTGAAGTTTTTCGGACAGTAATATTTACCGTTTTCACTTCAGTGTAGTTTTGTAGGCCGTATTCGCCAAGTTCACGGCCGTGGCCGGACATCTTGTATCCACCGAATGGAGTGGCAGCATCAAACACATCGTAACAGTTGACCCTGATGACACAATTAAACACTTCTTGGTAAAGATGAGATTAGAAAAGTTGGGCAATGGTTGCAAGATGGCTATTATGTCATGGATGTAGATATTCACCCACAGAGAGGAATGGAGAGAATGGAGGTAAGACAGTGATGGGTGTAGACTAAAATGCTTCCAAAGATGATGGATAAAGGAACTTTTTTAATTTTAAAGAAACATTTATATTGGATTTTGGACCTAGGATTTTGTGCTATTTGAAAACATTCTGACATTGATTGGATATAGAAATTATGTACGTTTGTTTATTATACCATGTCTGTACACCAAAATGCGAATAGCAACTGGTATATTAAAGAATATTCTTATCTTATCTTAACTGAATTGGAGTATGGTGAGGCACTTGGAATCATACGTATACATAAATCACAGAACATTAAAGAACTGCATAAAACTAAGATTGCTAACAAATGGTTAACATTCTACACCAATGAATTCTATCGTAGTATGGTTACCATAAAGAACTTCAGCTGACAGATTTCAAAGGTATTACACACTTTTGCAAAGGGTTAGCATAAAAAATATCTTTCAGCCACAGCAGGTGTTGAAACTCCGACCGCTCAGTGTGATGGTCCAGCACACTAAAGCATTGAGCTATCCCTATCATCGTGCGCCTTATCCATGAAATTGTCACATTAATTCAAGTACTGAATTTCAAACAGACGAACTGCTGAGGAAACATTGCAGAGCATAACTTACCAGACGGTTCCTGCCTGAATGCTGTTCGAAAGATATATTGCTTTCTCCAGATTGGTTGTGAAGACCGCAGCCCCAAGACCATAGATGGAATTATTTGCTCTCTCGATCACTTCATCGATCGTCTTGAACTTCATGATCTGCATCACTGGTCCAAAGATCTAGAACATTGAAAAAAAACTCACTGCCACAGTGCTGACAGTTTGTGGGGGAAACAATCCAAAGGAGATATAAAAACCATATTATAGCCAGATAATATATTTAATAAACGAATATATATAATAATGACAGGATGCAGAAAATAACTTCCGAATGCCAAGTCGTTCATTCACAGCAGTCTATCATTCATGACACTTCACCACTGTCATAAATTACAACATTTAGTACATCAGTATATCCTATACTAAATCATTAATTTTGTAAATAATTCTAGCTGGATTTCAAAGGCATAAAAATGTTTTCAATCTCTTCTCTTAAGCCGCATATAACAAAATGCTGCGACAAAAACCACAGAATTACTGATACCATGACACTTATAAACATCCTCCATTAGGCTAAAATAGTGTAAGCAGCAGTGAAACCTCCTCTTTGGCAATTCTCATGTCATCCTTGACGTCGGCAAATACGGTCGGCTCAATGAAAAATCCCTTATCTCCGATACGCTTTCCTCCAGTACAGAGTTTGGCTCCCTCCTTCTTGCCACTTTCGATCAAGTCCAAGATCTTTCCAGTCTGATCGGCATCGATCTGGGGAAACAGAAAGTACCAGGACATATGTTTAATCACAATTGCATTACAGTAATCAATCTTTAGTTCTTAAATTGTTAACTATTAAAAATTTAATCACAGAAACCATACTTTTAATTCTATATAAACTGAAATGAACACTTAAAAGATAGGGTTGTAAATCATCTGGGTCAAAGCTTCTGGACTAATTCGAAAATTTCTTCACATAGTGATTGAGAAAGATCAATCCTTCAAACAAATTGGGAATGGTTGAATCATAACAGGCTGGTATGAAGATCAGAACATATGGGCACTTCAGCCACCATGCAGGCTGCCATACAGTTAAATCTGACTACTGTCAAACTTGTTATCATCAGTTACTACACAATGCAATCTTACTTGCTATCATCTATTACCATATGATGCAATCTTATTGTGTAATTGTCCGTTTCAATTAATAAATGAATATTATCATTAACCCTTTAATGCCGAGATGGTAGTAAATGAAATCCTATACCCTCCGGCATTAAAGGGTTAAAGTAGTAGCTTCAGTTTAACGACACTGTGTGATGACAATGATCATTAGCGTCACCCTCCTCCTTTATCAAGGCTTGGGACTGGCACCGTCAGACAATGAGGCAGCGTACCTGAGGTCCTTGTTCGTTCTTTGGATCGAATGGATTCCCAACCGTTCTCTTCTTCGCCCTCTCGACAGACTGCTCCACGAAATCCTTGTACGCCTTTTCCTCAACGAATATGCGAGATCCAGCGCAGCAGCATTGGCCCTGGTTGAAGAAGAGACCGAAATGACTCTGCTCCACAGCATTCTCCACTAAAATAGCAAAAATCAAACTTACAAGTGCTTAAACGGTCATATCACAATTTTGTTTTAAACTCAGTCTAATCTTGTTCTGACATGGAACAATAACTGATTGAAGCTGCATCATTCAACAATATATTTATTGGCCATGTTCGTGGATATGTTTAAGAATTTTCGGTATGCTTGCAACAAATTCAAACTATCAAACCGTGATATAAAGGTAGACGGATTTAAACACATTCCAAGAATGAAACGCATAGGTGAACAGTGAATACTAGTCCTCAGAAGTACATGAATTTGATGAGGTCATGCTGTTGAACTGAGTGCAATCAGTGGTGGTCTCCATAGATTTAAATATTAAACAACAATAATAATAAATCTGATGGTCAATCAAAGACAATTAGATCCCGTAAGACAAAGAACTATTAAAGTAAATCAAGTGAACTGATGAGGTTGCATTGCCAGCATCCAACTTAGATGGTCATTTAGACGACTGTCTTCCAAATTACACTACCCACCAATCCAATAAACTGAGAATTGGTCATATTACAAAATTTTAATTTATTCAAGAGTAAGAGTTAATGGCAGGGATGTAAGTAGAGGAGGGGTACCACTGACGGCCCATGACGTCACCGACGCCTTTCCTAGAAGTCGCCTGCGGCGACTTCCGGGCTTCCGGGCTTCTAGGCTTCCGGGCTTCTAGGCTTCCGGGCTTCTAGGCCACGCCTACCTAGCCTATTACATCATACATAATTAGCATACAGGCTAGTAGAGCACTTCCAGGAACGGCCTACCTGACTACTGGGGCTTCTAGGCTATGGGCTATGCCTTACACTAGAGCGCTTCCAGGCCACGCCTACCTAGCCTATTACATCATACATAATTAGCATACAGGCTAGTAGAGCACTTCCAGGAACGGCCTACCTGACTACTGGGACTTCTAGGCTATGGGCTATGCCTTACACTAGAGCGCTTCTAGGCCACACCTACCTAGGTAATAGGCCACAGGCTATGGCTTATGTGCCACTATCGCGCATCTAGGACACGCCTTCTCGGCTTGTAGTCCTTCCAGAAACCCTAATTTTTTATGCTAATATGCTAATTACCTATTATGCACACACGAGCTGCGGCGCTACTCCAGGAAGCGGCTACCAATCGGCGAGCGCGGCGCCATCCCAGAAAGCGGCGACCAACAGGCCCTGACTAAGGAGGCACTGCCACACATTCTGCATGCTGCACTGGCTTCCACGCATCACAATCTCCCACCCATTTTTTCTTCAGGCATCAATTTCTCTATCTCGGCATATCTCAGCGCCATTCCAATCCACACACTTAGCCATATCACCTTCTTTTAGGTGTAATATATCACTCTACAACATCTAACCTCACCCTCCAACCCTCCAACCCTCCAATCCGCCACTCCACACACGCAAATTTGCATTATATGCATAAGAATCAGTCAAACAGGAAGAGGCGAGCCCTAACAACGGACCAATCGGAAAGCGAGAAACCATAAGTATGCCATCTCTCTCCCTCCACGGCATTCAACCTCACCCCCAACCCTCCATTCCACCCTCCCCAACCCAAAATTATGCATTTTACGCCTAAGCACTAGCCAACCAGGAAGCGAGAAACATAGAAACCGACCAATAAGGAGTCGAGAACGCCTAGGAACGGACCCTCTCTCCCTCTATAGCAATCCACTTCACCCTCCAACCCTCCATTCCAAGCCTTTGCACACAAATTTATCTTATACGACTAAGAACTGACCAATCAGAAAGCGGCAAATCATAGCGACGAGCGAATGAGAAGGCGAGAATTTCTGTGTATATCTTACAAATATATCAATTATTCACCATTTTATTCGAAAATACCCATAAATCAGGCATTTATACATTAAAATTAACCAAAAGTGTAACATATATTCATTATTTCCTACAAAATTATTCAAAAATTTAGTAGCAACCAACAATTTTCTTCATCTTTTCGTATTCATATAAGTCCAAACACAGTATGAACTTCCAACAGGGCATTAAAAACATAGTCACAGACATCCTTTCTTGTGCAGCTAAGACCAAATAATACAAACGCACTCGCCCTTCCATTCCCAATATGGCGTCTTTTCCAACATTCATGTACAGTCAAACACGAAAACCGAAGAATCGCTCAACCCGCCATTCCCAATATGGTATCCTTTACACATTTCTTATACAGACAAGTCCAAAAACCGAAGACTCACTCAACCTTCCTTTACCCATATAGGCATCTTTCTAACTTTCATGCATAGTCAAACACAAAAACCGAAGAATCACTCAACCTTCCATTCCCAATATGGTGACCTTTCCTCATTTCTTATACAGACAAGCCCAAAAACCGAAGAATCACTCAGCCTTCCATTCTCAATATGGCGACCTTTCCTCATTTCTTATACAGTCAAACACAAAAACCGAAGAATCACCCAGCCTTCCATTCTCAATATGGCGACCTTTCCTCATTTCTTATACAGTCAAACACAAAAACCGAAGAATCACCCAGCCTTCCATTCTCAATATGGCGACCTTTCCTCATTTCTTATACAGCCAAACACAAAAACCGAAGAATCACTCAACCTTCCAGTCCCAATATGGCGACCTTTCAACATTTCTTATACAGACAAGTCCAAAAACCGAAGAATCACTCAACCTTCCATTCCCAATATGGCGTCCTTTCTAACTTTCACACACGCTCAAACTCAAAAACCGAAGAATCACTCAACCTTCCATTCCCAATATGGCGACCTTTCCTCATTTCTTATACGACCAAGTCCAAAAACCAAAGAATCACTCAACCTTCCATTCCCAATATGGCCGCCTTTCCAACTTTCAAGCATGTTCAAACATGAAAACCGAAGAATCACTCAACCTTCCATTCCCAATATGGCGACCTTTCCTCATTTCTTATACGTCCAAGTCCAAAAACCAAAGAATCACTCAACCTTCCATTCCCAATATGGCGGCCTTTCCAACTTTCAAGCATGTTCAAACATGAAAACCGAAGCATCGCTTAACCTTCCATTCCCAATATGGTGACCTTTCCAACTTTCACGTATGCTCACATTCAAAAGCCGAAAAATCACCCAACCTTACATTCCCAATATGAGTACTTTACCAATTTTCCAGCATAATCAAACGCAAAAACCCAAGAAGAACTCAACCTTCCTTTCCTCATATGGAAACTTCCCCAACTTTCACACTTAGGCAAACGCAAAAACCGAAGAAGTACTCAACCTTCCTTTCCCAATATTGTAACCTTTAGCAATCATCTGCTCCCAAGGTGGCGCCAGCACAACCTTTCCTGTACAAACATGCTCAAATAAGGAACATACAGACAATTTTTTACACACGCTAAGTCCAAATAACACAAATACACACAACTTTCCAGTTGCTAGGTGGAACATCGGCATACTTTCACACACACACACACACACACACAATCTCAAAGCCCATGGAAACTTTCGGTCTTCTATCCCCAAGAAATTTCTTACACATATAGGAACAGACAAGAAACTCATATAACTTTCCAACTCCAAAGATGGCGCACAAGCTGACTTTCTTGTGCATGTAAGAGTACAAACCACAGAATTGTCACACATTTCTTTCAACAAGTGGCGCTTTTTCTTAAACCTTGACATAATACATATCAAATATACAAAATTCACAAGCATATATTCAACAACACATACATTTTCAATATGCGTGCGAACGAGTGGAAGTGGCATAGCACGAGAGCAGAACGCGTAGTCTAAAGCACATAGAGACATGAGCGCTACAATTTCTAACATACATGCATATACTTAGGGTGAATTTTCTAACTTAGGGTATCAACTTTACATGCAACGGCGAAGTTGCCACTTGTAACCCTAATTCGTGTTTCTTCGTTCAATATTTTCGTATTTTGTCAAAATTGATGACATGTTACATATATTGAACACCTTTGTTTGTCCAAACCTTAAGAATGGCACACCCTCCCCACCCCTTTACTTCACCAACTTAACATTCTCAACCCTTAAAAGTCTTGCAATTTGCTGTTTGTAACCCTAAGTTGTATTTCTTCGCTCTCTAAGTTCGTAATTTACCAAAATTGTTGACATGTTGCAAATAATGTACGACATTGTTTCCACAAATTTAAGAATATGCGCTTCGCCCACTCCATATTTCTCCAACTTAACACATTCTACATACATTTTCTGTGTTTATACTTCGTAAATTACAAGTTTGACTTCGTGCAATGGTAAAAGTTCATGTCTTACATTGAAAAGTTCAAGTTCTGCTCGCTCGCACATCTAACATATTTATAATTTTACCTTGCTAATTATCAATTCGTACCACCTTGTCGCCATACATCTCCTGTGTTTGCCTTACACAATACACAACTTACATTCTTCGCCGTTGCATGTAAAGTTGATACCCTAAGTTAGAAAATTCACCCTAAGTATATGCATGTATGTTAGAAATTGTAGCGCTCATGTCTCTATGTGCTTTAGACTACGCGTTCTGCTCTCGTGCTATACCGCTTCCACTCGTTCGCACGCATATTGAAAATGTATGTGTTGTTGAATATATGCTTGTGAATTTCGTATATTTGATATGTAATATGTCAAAATTTAAGAATAAGCGCCACTTGTTGAAAGAAATGTGTGACAATTCTGTGGTTTGTACTCTTACATGCACAAGAAAGTCAGCTTGTGCGCCATCTTTGGAGTTGGAAAGTTATATGAGTTTCTTGTCTGTTCCTATATGTGTAAGAAATTTCTTGGGGATAGAAGACCGAAAGTTTCCATGGGCTTTGAGATTGTGTGTGTGTGTGTGTGTGTGTGTGTGTGTGTGTGTGTGTGTGTGTGTGTGTGTGTGTGTGTGTGTGAAAGTATGCCGATGTTCCACCTAGCGACTGGAAAGTTGTGTGTATTTGTGTTATTTGGACTTAGCGTGTGTAAAAAATTGTCTGTATGTTCCTTATTTGAGCATGTTTGTACAGGAAAGGTTGTGCTGGCGCCACCTTGGGAGCAGATGATTGCTAAAGGTTACAATATTGGGAAAGGAAGGTTGAGTACTTCTTCGGTTTTTGCGTTTGCCTAAGTGTGAAAGTTGGGGAAGTTTCCATATGAGGAAAGGAAGGTTGAGTTCTTCTTGGGTTTTTGCGTTTGATTATGCTGGAAAATTGGTAAAGTACTCATATTGGGAATGTAAGGTTGGGTGATTTTTCGGCTTTTGAATGTGAGCATACGTGAAAGTTGGAAAGGTCACCATATTGGGAATGGAAGGTTGAGCGATGCTTCGGTTTTCATGTTTGAACATGCTTGAAAGTTGGAAAGGCCGCCATATTGGGAATGGAAGGTTGAGTGATTCTTTGGTTTTTGGACTTGGACGTATAAGAAATGAGGAAAGGTCGCCATATTGGGAATGGAAGGTTGAGTGATTCTTCGGTTTTCATGTTTGAACATGCTTGAAAGTTGGAAAGGCGGCCATATTGGGAATGGAAGGTTGAGTGATTCTTTGGTTTTTGGACTTGGTCGTATAAGAAATGAGGAAAGGTCGCCATATTGGGAATGGAAGGTTGAGTGATTCTTCGGTTTTTTAGTTTGAGCGTGTGTGAAAGTTAGAAAGGACGCCATATTGGGAATGGAAGGTTGAGTGATTCTTCGGTTTTTGGACTTGTCTGTATAAGAAATGTTGAAAGCTCGCCATATTGGGACTGGAAGGTTGAGTGATTCTTCGGTTTTTGTGTTTGGCTGTATAAGAAATGAGGAAAGGTCGCCATATTGAGAATGGAAGGCTGGGTGATTCTTCGGTTTTTGTGTTTGACTGTATAAGAAATGAGGAAAGGTCGCCATATTGAGAATGGAAGGCTGGGTGATTCTTCGGTTTTTGTGTTTGACTGTATAAGAAATGAGGAAAGGTCGCCATATTGAGAATGGAAGGCTGAGTGATTCTTCGGTTTTTGGGCTTGTCTGTATAAGAAATGAGGAAAGGTCACCATATTGGGAATGGAAGGTTGAGTGATTCTTCGGTTTTTGTGTTTGACTATGCATGAAAGTTAGAAAGATGCCTATATGGGTAAAGGAAGGTTGAGTGAGTCTTCGGTTTTTGGACTTGTCTGTATAAGAAATGTGTAAAGGATACCATATTGGGAATGGCGGGTTGAGCGATTCTTCGGTTTTCGTGTTTGACTGTACATGAATGTTGGAAAAGACGCCATATTGGGAATGGAAGGGTGAGTGCGTTTGTATTATTTGGTCTTAGCTGCACAAGAAAGGATGTCTGTGACTATGTTTTTAATGCCCTGTTGGAAGTTCATACTGTGTTTGGACTTATATGAATACGAAAAGATGAAGAAAATTGTTGGTTGCTACTAAATTTTTGAATAATTTTGTAGGAAATAATGAATATATGTTACACTTTTGGTTAATTTTAATGTATAAATGCCTGATTTATGGGTATTTTCGAATAAAATGGTGAATAATTGATATATTTGTAAGATATACACAGAAATTCTCGCCTTCTCATTCGCTCGTCGCTATGATTTGCCGCTTTCTGATTGGTCAGTTCTTAGTCGTATAAGATAAATTTGTGTGCAAAGGCTTGGAATGGAGGGTTGGAGGGTGAAGTGGATTGCTATAGAGGGAGAGAGGGTCCGTTCCTAGGCGTTCTCGACTCCTTATTGGTCGGTTTCTATGTTTCTCGCTTCCTGGTTGGCTAGTGCTTAGGCGTAAAATGCATAATTTTGGGTTGGGGAGGGTGGAATGGAGGGTTGGGGGTGAGGTTGAATGCCGTGGAGGGAGAGAGATGGCATACTTATGGTTTCTCGCTTTCCGATTGGTCCGTTGTTAGGGCTCGCCTCTTCCTGTTTGACTGATTCTTATGCATATAATGCAAATTTGCGTGTGTGGAGTGGCGGATTGGAGGGTTGGAGGGTGAGGTTAGATGTTGTAGAGTGATATATTACACCTAAAAGAAGGTGATATGGCTGGGTGTGTGGATTGGAATGGCGCTGAGATATGCCGAGATAGAGAAATTGATGCCTGAAGAAAAAATGGGTGGGAGATTGTGATGCGTGGAAGCCAGTGCAGCATGCAGAATGTGTGGCAGTGCCTCCTTAGTCAGGGCCTGTTGGTCGCCGCTTTCTGGGATGGCGCCGCGCTCGCCGATTGGTAGCCGCTTCCTGGAGTAGCGCCGCAGCTCGTGTGTGCATAATAGGTAATTAGCATATTAGCATAAAAAAATTAGGGTTTCTGGAAGGACTACAAGCCGAGAAGGCGTGTCCTAGATGCGCGATAGTGGCACATAAGCCATAGCCTGTGGCCTATTACCTAGGTAGGTGTGGCCTAGAAGCGCTCTAGTGTAAGGCATAGCCCATAGCCTAGAAGTCCCAGTAGTCAGGTAGGCCGTTCCTGGAAGTGCTCTACTAGCCTGTATGCTAATTATGTATGATGTAATAGGCTAGGTAGGCGTGGCCTGGAAGCGCTCTAGTGTAAGGCATAGCCCATAGCCTAGAAGCCCCAGTAGTCAGGTAGGCCGTTCCTGGAAGTGCTCTACTAGCCTGTATGCTAATTATGTATGATGTAATAGGCTAGGTAGGCGTGGCCTAGAAGCCCGGAAGCCTAGAAGCCCGGAAGCCTAGAAGCCCGGAAGCCCGGAAGTCGCCGCAGGCGACTTCTAGGAAAGGCGTCGGTGACGTCATGGGCCGTCAGTGGTACCCCTCCTCTACTGATGTAACTAGGATTTTTCGTTTGGGGAGGCTTAAGCCTTGAGCATGACGAGTCTATAATGGTGACGCAATGTATTTAGCCGTAAGCATACAATGGTTTGATTTATTCTGGGGGAAGGCTTAAGCTTTGTTTGGGGGAAGCCCTCCTAAGCCCAACGCTAGTTACATCCCTGGTTAATGGTGAAAACCGATTGAAACCACGAGACTTACTGTCGGCATCGGCCAAAACGATGTTCGGACTTTTCCCACCGAGTTCGAGGGTAACACGTTTGAGGTTGCTTTGACCGGCCAACTTGGAGATGATCTGACCAACTTCAGTGGAACCAGTGAATGCGATCTTGTCGACGTTCTTGTGACCGGCGAGGGCTGCTCCAGCGGTCGGACCGTATCCAGGAACGACGTTTACGACACCAGCAGGAAATCCGGCCTTCAAAGAAAACAGTTCAAACCATAGATGTAAAAAACCATGGAAACAGAATAAAAAAACGATAAAAAACGGAAACGGAAAATAATTTGACTTCGCTGCATCTAAAACCGCATTTTAACCTTGAAAACCTTGATTAGGAACCTACTACACGCAGGCTATCTCTTAAATGATGATGTTAAACGATGAAATAATGACTTTAGTTAGCTGAATTCTTGAGAGTTGGCGGAAAACATAAGGAATATCAGAAAAATTAAAACTAAGGACAATAATAACAAAAAGTAAATGAATAAATAAAGTTAAAGAAAAAAAGAAAAAACCAATAAAAAACGATGGGAAAAATAAAAAACGGAAAAAACGTTTTTTACAACTATGGTTGAAACCATACCCTGTCTAATTCCGATTATAATTTATTATTAGAACAATACCAACAGAGGAAAATGTATGTGCACTTGTCATGTATGTATGTGTCGTGGTTATATTAAATGATTATCAAATTAAACACTTGCTATGCATGTATAATTATTAATTATAGGTAGAAGTTAAGCTAGGCAATTTAATTGGCGAGTTTAGGTAATATGTGTGGCAACATATAAAATATTAATACATAAAACCAATGACTGCAGCTAAGCGTAATAACGAGTGGTCAAGATTACCATGACAACAAAGGACGCTAATCCTATTCGTGATTGGTGCAAACTGGAAGCGAATGACGTGACGAGTTAAAAATGACGTCAGCGAAGTGGACGTTAAGTTTTTGACTCTCTACAGGTATATCTGGAAATGGTGGTTGTTTCGCTGCGGTGATCAATCCAAAGTTGTGATTTTCAGAGTAGAGACGAAGGTAATTGAACTGTTCGGACGATCAACCGATAGTTCAAAGTATTGTGCATTAAGTGCAACGCAATTTAAATGAGAAATTTGCGTTAGTGCATAATAATCATCGTGTGAAGTGTGAGACACTTGCGAAGAAGACGAACTCTTAGGCAACAGTCTGAAGAGTCGTGTAATTTGAATCGGCTAGCGAACAGCTGATTCGGCGTGTGAAGTACGAGGGACGTTTGGTCAACTGGAGAGGAGCTGTGAGGTGAATGCGACGATTCATCTTGTGTGCAACTGATTCACGGCAAGATACGAGTAAGGCGATTGGTGTGGTTGCTTCCATGAATGCATTTCAACCGTCTGATCAACATTCTTGACTGCGACGATTGGACGACGGAGAGAGCCGAAGACATTCGAGTTCAAACAACTCGACAGATAAGCGCAAATATAATATTTCCTAAGTAACTCGCCACACTAGGTAAATAGGATTGTTATTTGTTTGTGCATATGAATGATATTGAATAACTTTATATTATATATATTTCATAAGAACTGGGAGTTTGTTGAATTTGGAAGAATTTCTTGAGTAAGTTAAACCCAACCGATTAACCACTAGGATAATAAAGTGCCCTTTACACGGGATACGACAACTATGGGGTCCTACGTTCCGGAATATTAAAACTGGATTTTAACTAACACTCGAAATATCAACGAACAATAATCTCAAGTATTGAAAATGTATAGTTTTAAAGTTATCGCTTTTGCGATTGCGAAAGAACGACTTTATTAATAAGCGTTTACTCGATGCGAATTGTTTAGTACGATTAACCTCGCGTAACCATAGAGTACGCATTTCAAGAGGGAACATTTTATTAATCTTATTTAAGATTATCTTTTGGAAGAATTTAATTCTTGTATAGCGAAAGCTATTGGAAATACTTGTTAACTGAGTAAACAAGTAAGTAGACTATGTCGTCACTTGGAGAACATGAACAGTGGGTTAAACTCGCTAAAGAGATGGGAATGGAAGGTGATGACTTGAAGACGTTTGTGCGTGATAGACAGCAGGAAGCAAGAGACGACAGACTGCGTGAACGAGAAGATCGAAAGCTTAAAGAAGAGGCAGCCAGAGCACAAGAAGAGGCACAAGCAGTCAGGGCACGAGAAGAGGCACAAGCAGCCAGAGCACAAGAATTAGAGTTAGCAAAAATAGCTGATGCTAGGCTTGAACGAGAACGGGAAAGTCGTGCGAATGAAGTAAGACTTGAAAGAGAGGCGAATGATGCCAGGATTCAACGAGAACGAGAGGCGAATGACGCCAGAATTGAAAGAGAGGCGAATGACGCCAGAATTGAAAGAGAGGCGAATGATGCCAGGGTTCAACGAGAACGAGAGGCGAATGACGCCAGACTGGAACGGGAAAGTCGTGAGAATGAGGCAAGATTGGTTCGTGAAGCGGCCGAATGTCAAGCTAGGAGAGAAATGGATCTTGAGGTCAAGAAGCTTGAATGTGAATTAAGAATGAGAGAAATTGATTCTAGGAATAATCAGAATAGAGGTGAAGCCACATTCACAATGGTTGGTGATGGTTCATATCAAGGAAACAGTAACCATAACAGAGGAATGAAAGATATAAAATTCCCTGTATTCAATGAGAATAAAGATTGCTTGGATGCATATTTATTAAGGTTTGAAAGGACATGCACGGCATACGAGATAGCAACAGAAAATTGGTCTCTGATGCTAGCCAAGCATCTTGAAGGAAAAGCGTTAGAGGTGTATCAAAGAATGTCATCTGAGGAGACACAAGATTACGAGTGTTTGAAAAGACATCTGTTAAAAAGGTTTCAATTAACAGAGGGTGGATATCGTAACAAGTTTAAGATGAGTAAAATGGAGTCAGGTGAAACACCTACAGATTTTGTGCATAGATTGAGGAGATATATGCAGCAGTGGCTACTTCAAGCTGGATTCGAGAAAACCTACGAAGGAATGGAGAACTTATTATTAAGAGATCAGTTCTACCTTACGTGTAGCAATGAACTTAAGATGTTCCTCAAAGAAAGAGGCAAGATGAGTCTAGAGGACACATTAAACTGTGCCGAGTCTTATATCGAGGCGCACGGATATAAATACACAGAAAGTAATCTAAGGCCTCCAGTGAAATTCAGTAACGAAAGGCCGAATGTGAAACCGTTCGACGATAAATCAAGAGAGAGGTTTAATGGAAACATAAATAGAGGACGAGGAGACATGAAACAGAACAGGGAGACGAATCATAATGGAAGTATGAATAGAGGATTTAGTAGAGAAAGAGAACAGGCGGCTGAACATAAGATAACTTGTTTCTCATGTGGCCGAACCGGACACAAGTCATATGATTGTTCACACAAACAAAAAGGAGTTGTTAAACATACTGCGGCGGCTATACAAGTATATGAGAATAGGGCGTACAAGATAGCGCAAGCAAATGAAGAGTTGAAACTAAATGAAGTTGAAAAAGAGGAAGAACGTAAGAAGGAATTACCGATACAGTTGGCAGCAAGTACAATGGTTACTGATCGGAGAGATGATGGCGATGACCTTGAGAATAAAAATGAAGGTCAGCTAAAGGTGAACGGTGTGATTGCCAGTTGTCTATATGATTCTGGATCAAGCACATGTATTGTCAAGAGATCGCTGGTAAATGATGTTGATTTCACGGGAAGAGAAGCCCAATGCATATTAATCGATGGGACATTGAGAAATTTTCCGACAGCAAAGGTTAATATCGTCTACCGAGTAACAGAAGGGCGTAACTGACAGAAATCTAAAAAATTCATATTCTTTGTTTTTTTTGCTCTTCCGGTATTATATTATGATGTGGATTAAGAAACGGGCGCAAGTGACATGTGCATACCTATGTAACATGCAGTAATCAAAGGGCGTAAGTACATATGAGACATTTTCTGAAGAAACAGAAGGGCGTAAGTGATGTATCTACAGTGATAAGAATGGCCGATAGAAGGGCGTAAGTCTCTGTCCATACTGACGTGATATACAATCAAAAGGGCGTAAGTGACTTATACATGGGCGGAGGCCTAAGGGGACAGAGGGACGGTCCCTACCCGAATGTAGTGGTTGGGAGGGGACGGCCCATGCATTCGTCCCCTCCAATAATTGAGCGTGAGGACTAAAAAAATTTTTTTAAAGTCATCAACTGTTTTTCTTTCCTTTGGCCACACCTTCGTCTTCCCCAATTCTCCGGCCAGGAGAATTGGGGGGGAGGAATTCTCCGCCACTGAACTTATATTGCAGCTAAAGAGTGTTTCATTAAAATTAAAAGTTGTATGCTAAAAATTGCATGTTTTTAAAGTCTAGTCACCAACCAAACACGTACTTATAAAATAAAACTGATTTGATACAGAGTGTCAAACTACTAATTCAATTATCTCCATTCGAATTTTTTTTACTTACGTCCTTCTGTTACTCGGTAGACGATATTGAAAGTGAGTATTTTACAGGAAACGTTGAAGCAATGGTGATGGAAGAACCGGTGAAACCAGTAATTATCGGTAGGATGAAGGGACTAAAATATCTGGTAGTGAAAGAAACTACAGATAACATGATAAACTGTGATCGGAGTGATACAGATGATAACGAGAATAGAGAGGATAGATTGAAAAAGATTCAGAAATCTTTAAGTGTTGAGTCACAAGGACAAAGTGACAAAAAGAAAGTTCATTTTGCGAGTGAAATCACAAGTGAATTAAATGATGATGTAACGGATGACGTCATCGAGAATGATGATGTGTGCCAAACGACAGCAGCAGTTGAAACCAGAGCGGAATCAAAGAAAGTAACAAAATACAAACAGTTGAAAGTTACTGAGATGCCGGATTTAAATGTATCAACAAAAGAAATTAAAGAGTTACAAAGCAAAGATGAGACTTTGAAGAAGTTTTGGGATAAAGCAATTGATTGGAGTGGTGATGACAGTGTAACAGAGAAAGTTCTTTATGTGAAGAAGAACGGATTTTTGTATAGGAGATTCATGGAGACAACGGAAGATGATGCGAAGTGGCAGTTAATGGTCCCGAAGGAACTTAGAGGTAAAGTATTAGCCGTGGCCCATAACTCGCTATTGTCAGCACATTTGGGTATGAAGAAGACCCATGATAAAATTGTGAATGAATTTTATTGGCCATCGATGGGACAAGAAATTAAAAGGTATGTCCTGAGTTGTGATGTATGCCAAAAGTCGGTGGACAAAAAGGTGAGCCCCAGAGCACCGATGGGACATCTTCCGGTACTGGATGTACCATTCAAACATGTCTGTGTAGACATTATCGGAGTGATAGAACCTATGTCATCAAGAGGTTATCGCTATATATTAACGATAGTGGATTTGAGTACCAGATACCCAGAAGCGATTCCACTGAAAGGAATAACTACAGAGGAGGTGGCGGAAGCCTTGTTCAATTTTTATTGTCGCATGGGTGTTCCTCAGAAAATCCATACTGACAGAGGGAGCCAATTCACTTCAGAACTGATGGCTGATGTTAACAAGATGTTGTTGATCAAGCACACTTTCACTAGTCCTTACCATGCTATGGGAAATGGATGTGTGGAGAGACTTAACGGAACAATAAAAGCAACGTTGAGGAAGCTAATAGGAGAACAGGTCAAGGAATGGGACAGGTTCTTAGCACCATTATTGTTCGCGTTACGAGACACTGTACACGAAAGTCATGGGTTCACACCCTTTGAATTAATTTTTGGAAGGTCATGCAGAGGACCAATACAGATATTGAAGGAACTCTGGACAAATGAGAAAGTGGAAGATGAAGTAAAAGATGTTTATACATACATGACCGATTTGAGAGAAAGAATAGAAGAAACATGTGATATGGCACCGAAGGCCATACATAAAGCAAATGAAAAGAACAAGAAGTATTATGATAAGAAAGCACGTTACAGAGAGTTGAAGATAGGAGATAAAGTTTTATTACTGTTACCCAGTTGTAACAATAAGATGCTTGTAAAATGGCAAGGACCATTTGTGGTCAGAGGCAAAATAGGAGATTATGATTACAAGGTGGAAATTGATGGTGGAAAACTCAAAACATATCACATCAATATACTAAAGAAGTACTACGAGAGAAATGGAGAAGGTAATGATGTAGAAACGTCAGCATACATATCGGCGATAGTACATGATGGTAAAGATGGTGAAGATGAAGAAGAAGAGATATTGAGCTTATATGTAAGTAAACAAACGGAGACTTACAAAGATGTGGATATCAATCCTAAATTGACGAAAAAACAGAAAAGAGAATTAAGGGAACTACTGAGAGAACATGAGGACATATTCAGTGATAAGCCAGGAAGGACAGATATGGTAAAGCATGAGATTCATCTGACGAGTGATGAGCCAATTCGGTTACGAGCTTATCCAACGCCATATCATCTTCAAGCGGAGATAAACAAAGAATTAGAGACGATGCTAGATAATGGAATTATAGAAAGATCGGAAGCAGCGTATGCAGCGCCGCTTGTAGTTGTTAAAAAGTCAGATGGAAGTAACAGACTTTGCTGTAATTATAAACAACTCAACAAAGTGACAGTATTCGATCCAGAACCGATGATGTCGAATGAGGATATTTTCAATAAACTCAGTGGAAGTAAAATCTATAGCAAGTTCGATTTCTGTAAAGGGTATTGGCAGATACCAATGAGCGAAGAATCAAAAGACTTAACCACATTCATCTGTGCAAGCGGATTATATAAGTTCAATGTGTTACCATTTGGACTAGTCAATAGCGCGTCCAGTTATAATCGCTTGATACGGAAAATATTACATGGAACTGAAAATCTAGAAAGTTATGTCGACGATATTGTTGCTCATACGAAAGGATGGGACGAACACATGAAGACGTTAAGAGAGTTTTTCACAAGAGTGAGAAAAGCTCATTTGACATTGAAACCGAAGAAATGTTCACTAGGATATGGCAAGATAGATTTCCTAGGCCATACATTGAACAACGACGATATAAGCCCTAAGGGAGAATCTATTGACAAGATTGTGGAAATGCCACAGCCTAAGACGAAGAAGCAAGTGAGAAGCTTTTTAGGAGCGATAAATTACTATCGAAAGTTTATTCCACATTGTGCAGAATTGATGGCACCGTTGAGCGACTTGACTAAAAAGTTAGCTCCTAACAATGTTGAATGGAACCAAGAGTTAGGTGAAAGTTTTAAGCAGTTGAAAGAAGCACTAGCTAAGACACCAATCCTTAGGTTACCAGACTTGGAGAAAGAATTTATAATACAGACAGATGCATCAGGAAAAGGGATAGGTTGTGTTCTTATTCAACAATATGAAGGAATAAACCATCCGATAGCATATGCGAGTAGAAAACTATTGGAAAGAGAGATGCGATATTCAGTTGAGGAAAGAGAATGTTTAGCCATAATGTGGGGAATCAGTAGATTTGATCGATATTTGTGTGGAAGAGAGTTTGTGATCGAGACTGACCATTGTGGACTACAGTATATGAAAGAAGGGAGGATGAAGAATGCAAGAGTCATGAGGTGGAGCCTCGCCCTTCAAAATTATTGTTTTACAATACGTTACATTAAGGGATGTAATAATGTAATGTCCGATTATTTAAGTAGAGGATTGACCTAAGATTTAAGTAAATCAATGGTGATACTATAGGTAGATAAGAAGTAGTTGTGTTAGGTTGTGATGTTGTGTAAAGTAGTATAAGCATAGGCATAAGCAGTTATTGTAATTTGATAATTAGATAAGTTGATAAAGCCTGTGTACAGACTTTTGAAGAAAGGGTATTTGTCGTGGTTATATTAAATGATTATCAAATTAAACACTTGCTATGCATGTATAATTATTAATTATAGGTAGAAGTTAAGCTAGGCAATTTAATTGGCGAGTTTAGGTAATATGTGTGGCAACATATAAAATATTAATACATAAAACCAATGACTGCAGCTAAGCGTAATAACGAGTGGTCAAGATTACCATGACAACAAAGGACGCTAATCCTATTCGTGATTGGTGCAAACTGGAAGCGAATGACGTGACGAGTTAAAAATGACGTCAGCGAAGTGGACGTTAAGTTTTTGACTCTCTACAGGTATATCTGGAAATGGTGGTTGTTTCGCTGCGGTGATCAATCCAAAGTTGTGATTTTCAGAGTAGAGACGAAGGTAATTGAACTGTTCGGACGATCAACCGATAGTTCAAAGTATTGTGCATTAAGTGCAACGCAATTTAAATGAGAAATTTGCGTTAGTGCATAATAATCATCGTGTGAAGTGTGAGACACTTGCGAAGAAGACGAACTCTTAGGCAACAGTCTGAAGAGTCGTGTAATTTGAATCGGCTAGCGAACAGCTGATTCGGCGTGTGAAGTACGAGGGACGTTTGGTCAACTGGAGAGGAGCTGTGAGGTGAATGCGACGATTCATCTTGTGTGCAACTGATTCACGGCAAGATACGAGTAAGGCGATTGGTGTGGTTGCTTCCATGAATGCATTTCAACCGTCTGATCAACATTCTTGACTGCGACGATTGGACGACGGAGAGAGCCGAAGACATTCGAGTTCAAACAACTCGACAGATAAGCGCAAATATAATATTTCCTAAGTAACTCGCCACACTAGGTAAATAGGATTGTTATTTGTTTGTGCATATGAATGATATTGAATAACTTTATATTATATATATTTCATAAGAACTGGGAGTTTGTTGAATTTGGAAGAATTTCTTGAGTAAGTTAAACCCAACCGATTAACCACTAGGATAATAAAGTGCCCTTTACACGGGATACGACAGTATGTGCATTGTGCACTTGTTATAGCGCCCCTTCAAGATTCTACTGAGAAGCGCTACTAAATACAGTGCGGAGTCTGAATCGGAGTTTCACGCCAAAGCACTGGGCAATTGCGAGTGAAGGACTTGCCCAAGATCCTTACGCGGCAGTTTGAGGTTCAATAAAAAAAAAAAAATTTAAATTGAGTAATGCTACAGAATTTTTGAAAAGACACAAAGTATCCACCAGGCAAAATTCAACCAACAATTTTAGTGGTTAAAGAACAAAAGCAGTGCGAAATACCTCAGCCGCGAGAGCAGCAACGTAGTTGGCTGAGAGAGGCGTCTGTTCAGCGGTTTTCAGAACGACGGTGTTTCCCATCGCCAACGCCGGTCCCCACTTCCACGCTTGCATCAAAAGTGGAAAATTCCACTGAGCAACAACAACAAAAGAGCAAGATTAACGTCTACAGAGAAAACTCAAACCCACTGACTACCATGCACCTGTAGTGATATTTTCACTCAAAGACATTGCTTTGAAAAACCTTTATCGACCAAGGTGTAGTAATGTAGTAAATGGTCTGGGGAAATCCTATACCCACGTTCGGTAGAGGGTTAAAAGCACTTCATGCAAGACACTGCTTGCAGGTCAACCTGACATCAACAGACTGCAAACTAAAAACTTAATTATAACCTTCACTGCTATAACTCACTAACATTGATGAGTTTCTTAAACAAAATTACAACCTTTTAATCTTTTACCCGTTTGCCCCGAGAATATCCGCTGAAAATGGGCTTAAAATTTAAACCAAAGTATGGTGCCTCAATGAAGTGAATGAACTCACTGCTAGTGTTGTTTTAATATTGTCTCAATTTTAGTTTTAGTTTTAGTTTTTATTGTTAGTCTTGATATTTAGTTTTAGTTTTAGTTTTAATTGTTGCTAAATATTAGTTTTAGTTTTCGTTTTAGTTTTTATGGATCAATTTTAGTTTTAGTTTTAGTTTTAGTAATCCAATTTTAGTTTTAGTTTTCGTTTTAGTAATCCAATTTTGTTTTAGTTTTGGTTTTAGTAAGCTGGGGCTATTGACTCGTTAGAACTTAATGCCATTTAATTTCTTGAAGAACCTAAATAAATACAAGACAAAACGAAGACGTGATGAATACAAAAAATAATATTACTGATTTATGTGAAATGTCCTTTTCTTCTAATCAGCGCAATTAATACCTCAGCATGTAATTTATTGTTTGTGAGTAATATAGTTATGATAGAGATATTTAGGCCCTATAGTTGTGTCAACCTAGATCATATTTTAATGTTATTTCGCTATTTTAAAATATTTTTTGCACGTTCAATTCTGGTTTTAGAAACAAATAGGCTGTTTTTCAGTTTATTTACTAAAAGCTATTTTTAAAAGTATTTTTGCAAAACTACTTACACGTGTAGATGGAAATAGTGAAATCATTACCTTTTCCAATAGGCCTTTCTGACAAAAAGAAATACCGAAGACCATGCCTATAATTACAATTTATGAACTCCAAAACTCTTGCAACGATCAGCTTCTGACAACAAAGAAAGGATGCTGGAATAAGCTGTGAAATGGCATGTCAAAGTTCATTAGCATCTGACATGTGTTGTCACAGACTAGCTCATTCTATATAATCAACCAAACACTGGAGGTAGACCAAGCTAATCTGTATACAGATACCCCTCTCAGGGAAGTCTAGAGATCTTGGGCGGACAATTGCTGCATAAGGTACCAATTCAGGGAGTCTATAGTCTTGGGTGGACAATTCTTCGACCTAGACGGCAGGTGCACTTGAAGCAGACGCTGATTGACCAGAGAATACTGGGACCAAAGTTCACCAAACCTCGGAAAGAGGAAACGTATGACACACCATTTGCATAATACGAATAAATGACAATTAATTAGTTTTCGTTTGACCGAATATCGTTTTAGTTTTCGTTTGATCAATTTTCGTTTAGTTTTAGTTTTGATTGCGGCAAATTTCGTTTTAGTTTTAGTTTTCGTTGTCACCTCATTTTAGTTTTAGTTTCAGTTTTCGTCAACGAAAATGTTTCATTTTCGTTAATTACCATTTTCGTTTTCGTTTTCGTTAACGAAAACAACACTACTCACTGCATCATGCTAACATTAGACGTATACAACCTGTACAGTGAAGAAGTATTCATTATATAGGGTGTCCAATAAGTTCGTGAACGATTTTGCTTGCAGATAGCAGAAAAGTTTTGCAACAAACATTAATAATGCTTATATCATTTGAAAGAGCTTTATGTCCCGAAACCAAAAAGTGTAAAAAGTGTTAGTTTTTTGCAACGAGGAAATGACGTCATCAATTTATGCGGAAGGGCTATTTTTAGCGAATTTTATGCAGTTCGCGATTGTTTTTCGTAAACAAACTTGGGGGAAAATAGCAGACGTTCAGTTACGCTTGAAAGCTGCTATTCTTGATGAAGAAGAATAGGCCCTATTCATATTCCGTTATTGACGATAAATTAGGATGATCGAAAGGTTGGGTAGCAAAATGGGTTGAAGGAAGCAAGCAAGGCGAGTTAGGCGATCATACACGATGCGGTCGACCAAAGATTTTGACACAGGCTGCTATTAAAATAATCAAAAAGGCGAAATACAGACGAGGAACTGGATTGAGACAGATAGAAAAATCTCTCAAAACAGGTGGACTTAAGGACAACAAAGAAACAATCAGAAATTACATGAAAGGGGAGTTAAAGTGGAGAAGTTGGAAACGCAGAAAGGCGCCATTGCTAACAGACGCTCAGAGGAACAAACGGTTGTTATTCGCGAGCACATACATCTGCTGTTTCGCGAGCATGGCTGAACGAAAATATTTCTAACTACATTGAAAACTGGTCTCCAAACTCTCCTGATCTCTCACCGATTGAAAATCTCTGGAGTATACTCTCAGGCAGGGTCTACAAAGATCCTGAACCAAATACTCCTGCTCAGCTAAAACGTCGTTTGCGAAAAGCATGGAATTCGATATAGGTTGAAACTTTGTACAACCTCATCGAATCTTTACCCAGACGAATGAAAGCTGTTATAGCCAGCAAAGGCAACACTATTGCCTATTAAATGGTAAAAAAATTATTGATTTTTGTTGTGTATATTTTTTGTAACAAGCTAGCAAAATCGTTCACGAACTTTCTGGACACCCTGTACAATATACATCCATTATACATTGTACATCTGTTACATCCATAAAAATGCACTTTCTCCCATCTAAGCACTGTCAAAGCACCGGACAAAGTGCTTTCTCTTTTATATTGTTAGCTCTACAATTGTGTCTGGCAGTCTCTCTTCTTCATTCTCCCTTCTCAAAATTTCTTCTTCTCATGGGAATTGTACACTGGGAGCACTTCTGAATGGTTCACTAGAGGTGCTTTACAAATGCACAAATACAATACAATACAATGCAAGGCTAAAGTCGGCAATGGCTGTGGGCCCAGTCTTTGTTAAGTGTCTCTGAGTACATTTGCAAACTTCATACTACCACATACGTATACGTTACTTTCTATAAAGCACTACATGAACAGAGTTGCAAAAGAAACGGATCGTAATTACCTCGGTTAAACATATACACTGTGTCCGGATAAATTCCAAGGCTCTAATATACGAATGAAAAAACTATAGTAGATAATAATCAATTAGAAAATTTTAAAACCTTTTTGATCCGTACATAATTACCAATAAAATTCTTTGTAATTTATTAGTAATGCAGGAGAAAGTATACAAGATAAAGGTCAGAAACATCGAAGAACTCCGCGAGCGAATTGTTAATGCTTGGGATGAACTTGATCAACTGGTCGTCGATGCTGCTGTTAGTCAGTGGCGTGTACGTCTCGAAGCATGCGTGGAAGCCAATGGCGGACATTTCGAACATAAATTATAGTTCCATAATATTTCCGGATTAAAGTGTTTCTGGAATTTTAAAAATCTATCAATGTTTACTAATTATTTTTATATTTACCGTACAGCCTTGGAATTTATCCGGACACAGTGTACAAGTCACAATAAAATGGTGGTATCAATATGTCCAAAATGCTTTAACTAAATGAATAAATTATACTACAAAGTCTTCGCAAAGATCTGTGGCTTAACGAATGCAAAAATAAAATATTTTTTTAAATCAAATTCGGCTGCCCATCCATCCCCCACTTTCCTTTAACCCATTTCTTTCAGGCAATCACTGCTGCAAAGATTAAACTACAGATGTACACAAAAATCAAAAGAACAAAGAAAAACAAAGTAACCTGTAACCGTAACTCTTCTAATCAGAAACCACCAGTAATATTGATCAAAGACTACAAGTAACTGCCAGGCAAAGAAAAATTTTACATCAACAATATCTTTAAACAGAGACTCAAGCAGAAGATGATGTATAAATGAATGGCTTACAGGAATGATCTGGCCACAAACACCAACAGGTTCGTGTCTTGTGTACGAGAAATAGTCACCACCTGAAAATAACATTCCAAGAGTCCTAGTCATAAATAAAAAAAGATAAACCCTAATTGTCATAGAGTGCAGAAAATTGCTAACTATGACAGACACTGCAAGGTATCAGCCAATTGCCTGAGATAGCCATGAAGACAACTTGACAATTCAGTTCCCCTCAGAAAGTGATGCACAAGACTATGACAAGAAGGACCACCGCTTCTGGCTATTCGCAGGATGTTGCGTAGCTGATTTGTAAGGTGCCCTTGTAATGGCACCAGCCGTGTTACGGCAACATAAAAATTGTTGTAATTAATTATTTTTATTATCAAATGACACTTTTCCTATAAAATGAAATAATCATAAGTCTTGATTGCGGTTTTGTCAGGTCGGGAGTGCCTCTGAGAAGTCTCCTTTGAGAAAGACTCGTAAACATTTGTGTTTAGAATAAGCAATTAACAACAACAAATAAACATCTGTGTTTAGAACAAGCAATTAACAACAACAAATAAACATTTGTGTTTAGAATAAGCAATTAACAACAACAAATAAACATTTGTGTTTAGAATAAGCAATTAACAACAGCAAATAAACATTTGTGTTTAGAATAAGCAATTTACAACAACAAATAAACATCTGTGTTTAGAATAAGCAATTTACAACAACAAATAAACAGCAGTGGAATATAATTAACACCTAACATCAACTGATACCATCGCAAAAAGATTCTGGTGTGATAAATCACAAGAAATTTTTAAAAATTTCATTAAGTTATGCTCAACGCACAAATTAGTTATAAAAAAGCTGCTCACAAATTGGAATTGTCTTTCCATGGTTCTTATCCGCCCACCCAGCATAGTATCTATAAAAAATTACAAACACCAAAATTCACTGTACCAACAAGCAGATTTTAGTGAAAATAGCTTTACATTTCAGTAAATCAGTGACAAATGAGGCATATTAATTCAGTTTCAGAATCTGATTCAATCCATATATTGCTGCAAAAAAACTAACAAGAAAATATTTCAAACTGCATAAATAGTTTACAGAAGGCATTATCAATGTCTCAGCCAGAGGTGCGTGATAGATAGCTAAGTAGTTTGTAAGCTTGGCAGTCAACCGAGAGAGAGGGCAGAAATCTGCTTCAACATTTCGACCCTCTGCCCCACCCTGGCCTCTATAAGTCAGCTATTATGAGACTGTGTGTTTATCATATACCTAGTCAATTGGAAGGGAGAACAAACACACAAGGGAGAACCCTCACCACCATAATGCTGTGGCTAAAAATCTGAAGCTGCCAACATTTCATAGCGAGAGCTACCTCCTGGGTTAGCATATTATATATAAGACATTTTTCTCTGTGTGACATGTAGCTCACCGAACAATCATCAGACAATAACTCAAATCATCCAATATAATCCATCGATTTACTATAAATGGAGCAACAAAAACAATGAATCAGGCATCCATTGTTTGCTGGCCAACAATCAGCCAACAAACAAAACTAGGTCTAACAGGTAAGGAGGCAGAGACAAGGCAGAGAAGGACAGCCTGACTCAAATTACCCACCGATACGTCTTAATGGATAGCTCCAAGTCTGCCAGAAACGAATACGTGAATGGCTTTCCATTATCCAGCGTTTCCAACGACTAAAACATTAGAGGCAAGCAAGCATTACACATCACACCATGCAAATTTAAAGAGATTATTAAATTTTAAAGAATATTAGAATGCGCTAAAATTCAAGTTTAATAGCACACTAGTTCTCTACACTGTTTAGCTTGTTTAGCTATTAAACTCAGACAAAATCATTTGAACTTCCTGCCTCTGATAATTTAACCTTTCTCATTCTTATTTGCAAGCCATTTTTAAAATTCTTAAATCCCTTAATCTCTTTGTAATTATAATCTCACATTTATAAAGTGTTACTTTATAAATGTAACAATAAAAGTTTGCATAATTATGCGAATGTTGTATAACCTTGCATAAATGTTTTCTATTATTATTATTTCATTTTTTATATATTTTTTTCCTCTGTAAACTACTGTGCGTTTGCTGGTGGTCAAATAAAGAATATTCCTACTTACTTACTTCATGAATAATTTCATCAGTAGCACAATTACAATTAACCTGAACCATAGTTATAGTACAGACTTGAAAAACCATAGAAAGGAGTCAAGTGACAAAGTGAGTAGCCCAAAGTTCAACTCTCAAGGTAGGTTATATTCCAACTAGTGGGCCCAACATAGGTAAAGCTTCTGCACTGAGCCATATACATACATAGATATCCACTTAAAAGTCATTGTCAAGTCTAGTATAAATAGATCATCCACTTCAAAGTTATTGTTCAGTCCATTATAAATAGAGCATCCACTTAAAGGTCATTGTTCGTCCATATATTTTCCACTTAATTTAAGTCATTGTTTAGTCTAAATAGTTTCCAAAGAAAACATGTATTTGACAATACATCAGACCATTATGCAGGATTGTTGAAGGAAATGTGAACGAATTCACCCAATTTTGAACAGTTTACGGTATTTGTTTCAATTCAAATACATTCCCCTCTTATATGATTGAAGATACTAATGTATTAATCTGTGTATTCATTATGTGTCAAGTACAACAACAAATAAGCCTGCAGGTCAAGGAGAGCTAGACATCTTATCAAGTCCAGGTCAACCAACTCCGATGCAAGTACTATCATTTACACACAGTCAGTGGGGCAATTAGAGGGCATGGGTCGACCACCAGCCCCCTCGTTTGCTAGAGGTTAAGTAAAATAAGGCTGCTAACACTTCCTAACCACTGCTGCCCCAGGGGTAGCCCATGAGAGACTGTTCCACCTCTTCCTTCTCTCCATACCAGAGCTTTTATAGGCATGCAATTGTACACAATTTTACACAAAATGTGCCATTCTAAATGGATTTGTGCAGTTGTAGAAGCAATTATGCACAGTTAAAAATAGTTTTAAAAAGGTCACTGTCCTCCGATTGGGAGCAATTTAGCATGGAGTATGGGAATGGAAAGAATGGGTTGTGCAATTATAAAAATTCCTTTTAAAAAAGACCTGCTCCACATCACTCGATTTTGGACACCATGGTACTAAGGCAATCTAATGCATGGCAGCAACTCTAAGAAGACTAGACACAATTTATATAACATACAAAACAACCCAAGACATATAGCATTTCAAAAGGAGCACACCAGAACGGCATTAAACTGTCACATGCGAGGGGGGGGTTAGAATATAAATCATATGAGTTTCAGACATGTAAGCCTTCAAATAGCAGGTCACCTGATCATTGGTCTATATATAGTCTAACAATGGTCTCCAACTGTGCATTAATTAAACAAAATGTAAGTCAATCAGAGACAAGGTCCACAGGGTACAGTAACTGACTATCAACTGCTTTCTGTATGATACTCAATGTACAATTGTACACCCTACTGAGCTGCAGGTGGTGCAGAGTGATAGGCTAGCCCAGAGACCTTTTATACAGCAGATCTTATATACTATGTAGGGTAGAGTTTTGTTACACAATACCTTTTGAACCAGCAACAGAACTTTTTATTGTCCTAGACTTCAGTTTAGGCAGATGCCTAAAATTCTTACCCAGTCTAAAAGTCAGGGCAGCATCAGCAATACAACCCAAAGATCATCACATTAAAATATATTACTGTTTCATTGCATGCATTAAGAACTTAGGCTGTTAAACCAGTCATACCCAACATTAATGTTTCATTTCATGCATCAAGAGCTTAGGCTGGCAAGCATGTTTTTATATCATGCCAAACAAGGCATAGAAATATATCTTGGCTTCTACAGCCACTGCTGAAGAATAGATCCTCAGATCTGCAAGTTGGGAGCTGTAAGGATTTCAGATGGAAGTTTTGTGTATTGCAAAAAGAAGGACTTTTCGATCAAGTCTATAGGAGACATTTTTTCAGACTGCCAACAAAGACCAGTACCGTGGTATATGTATAAGGTATTCAGTAACGTGCCTTTGTTAAAATGACATTTTCTTTATAAAGGGTTGGGTTTCAAGAGCTGTCACCACTCAGTTACGGCATATAAGTTTCTAAAAACTTTTCTAAATATAACATGATCATTACAGCAGTTCACACCGTACAAAAAATACAATGTCTCAAAACAGATCAAATAAGCCGGCTTGTAATGAAAATGATCATATTACATTTCTAAATCTTATTAACACATTTATATTACTAAATTGTTATTATATTAATACTACATTCATATGCATAGTTTGAAATATAGTGCTCAGGGTAGTGTTATTAGTTCTAAGACTCATTCACCTTAAACAGAGTAAACACTGACAACAATTAGGAGTTCTCAGCCACAAACTAACAGCATATAGTATGATAATCACTCCTTATCATGGGTCCAATAAATGAGAGTAATTGCCTGCTCATTATGTAGCCATTATTCAGTTCAAACTGTCTTGACGAATGTGGCAGTGACAGAGCCATAAGACATGTGGCTTTGTCTACATTGTTCAAGTGAATCAAGTCACGCTAAATGCACACAACATGTCTCCCATGAGTCGACGTATATGTGAACGAATGTAATTGTTTACTGACAAATAGTGTCACATATATACTACCCACACTCTCAGAATGCATGTGAACAATAGAACTTGACAGAGCGAATATTTTTCTGTCTTTTGTCATCTGCCTTGCATGAATTGAAGCACATAAAGCATATGCTGCGCTGACTTTAGATTACAATCATTCATGAGCCTGAAGTAACCCTCCCTTCCCAGATATTACATAATAAATTATTGGAATAACAATGCACAGTATTTATATTCTGTTTTCTAGCAAAAATAATTATTGAGAATTTTGAAATTGTAATAACAGCAAATTATATAGCATTGTCACTGTAGAGCTGATTCTAGGCAGCTTTACAATGAGCAGTGAGCACTGACAGTGAAAATGCTAACAATGACATAGTAAGTGGATTTCCAACAGTTCTTTAAAGCAAGTGAAGACCTCAGGCTTCCTGATGACATCAGCACTGATCCAAGTGAAGTGGGCCAGCGACCCAAAATACCCGATTGCCTATCTTAGTGTCAGTTTTAGGCACAGTAAATATTGAAGCGACGTATACCAGGATGTGGATCTTAGACAAAAAGCAGACGTATTTCTTCGACATGCCACTCTCTCAGCAAAAGTGCACTTCTAAACAAGTTAGTTATCACGTTAATAATCAGAGCAACCCTTGAACTAAACTGTCACACGAACGTCACGACTTCATGACTGGATGGTCCTATAACAGAGGTTCTCAACCTTTTTTGGCACGCGACACACCTAAACTTGCAACCAAATTTCGCAACACACCATGCAATCGTCATTGTGAATATCGTTAAAAAATTAAATTAGGCCCAAGTCAGCTTATATAGCCTATAGGCCTATATTTGAAATTTCTACAAAATTTAATAAATGAATGTTGATACTGAATGCTCTCTATTTTCTAATTATTCTAACATTCAAATTTTACTAATCTAAATTTACGATTCCACGACGTTTTATGACTCTTCATTAATTGTCTGTCCTAACAGTTAGGCCTAATGAGATTTTTGCTCCTGGATTTTCCTTGGATCATAGTTAGATGAGGATCCACAGGCTTTGTGAGTACAACACGTATAGGACCTACACTCTGCCTACAACTTAGAAGTCTTAGACTAACGAGTGAAAATAGCCATAATAGGCTATAGGCCTATGAGTTATGAGTCTTAGATTTAAAAAAGCATAAATTGTCCATAGTCCAAACCACTAGCTCTGATAGCTCAAGACAAAACAGGAAAACATGGGATAAAGGTAGCTGAACACTGGGTAAAGGAAAAGAAGGCGTCCAGAGTCCGGCTCCAGGACTCTCTGCCGAGGCTTTCGCCGACTACTTTGATCAGAAGGTCTCTGATGTCAGGTCGGCTACTGACGGCGCGCCGCCGCCGATGTTTCGTGACATCGCAACGGACGACCGGTTCCTCGCTTTCTCGCCCGTAACGTCCGACATCGTGTGCCGGATGGTCAACGACGCCGTTGACAAATACTCCATGAAGGACCCGATGCCGACGTGGCTGCTCAAGTCCTGCATCGATCTACTCGCTCCATATATCGTGTCGGTCTTCAACTCATCGCTGTCCTCCGGTGCCTTTCCGACGTACTACAAGGACGCCTACGTCACTCCTCGACTGAAGAAACCGACGCTTCCGCCCTGCGAGCTCTCCAGTTACCGACCGATCTCCAACCTGTCATTCCTGTCAAAGCTCCTTGAGCGGGTCGTTAGCATCCAGCTAACCGAGTTCCTGTCGTCGGCTGGCCTTCTTCCAGTTCATCAGTCGGCCTACCGGAAACACCATTCGACCGAGACCGCTCTTCTTAAGGTTGTAACAGACCTTACGGAAGCGATCGATGCGGGCAACCACGCTTTGCTTGGTCTGCTCGATCTCTCGGCCGCCTTCGATACGGTCGACCATGATGTTCTGGTCGAGCGCTTGTCCAGGACGTACGGGATCCACTCAACCGCGCTTGACTGGCTTCGCTCCTATCTCTTCAATCGCCGACAGACGGTGCTCTTCGACGGGGTCTTCTCAACCATCCGCTCTCTCTTCTGTGGCGTCCCTCAGGGCTCTGTTCTCGGCCCGCTGCTGTTTCTGCTCTACACCGCCGACGTGGGTGAGCTTGCTACAAATCTCGGCCTAGCATCTCATTTCTATGCCGACGACTCCCAGCTCTACACGTGGGGACATCCATCAACTGTCGAGCAGCAGAGGGGAAGAATGGAGCTTGGCATTGAGCGGATTGCCGACTGGATGCGGTCGAATCGACTGCGGCTTAACCCCGAGAAGACCGACTTCCTGTGGTGTGCGACCAGAAGACGGTGTCTCCATCTCGACACCGGCGCGCTGAGTGTCTGTGGGGCCCTGATACGGCCTTCGACTTCCGTGCGCGATCTCGGCGTCCTGCTGGAGTCAGATCTGTCCATGAGGCGCCATATCGCCTGGACAGTAGGTTGTTGCTTCCGGCAGCTCCGTCTCATCAGGAGCTGCATCAAGTCCTTGCCCTTCGAGGCCGCGAGGGCGGCCGTCGCCGCCTTCGTCACTTCCAAGGTGGATCGCTGCAACAGCTTGCTTGCCGGCGCGTCTGCGTGCCTCTTGGACGGACTCCAGTCAGTGCTTAATGCCGCGGCGAGGCTAGTCTGCAACAGGAGGAAGTACGACCACGTCACGCCGCTCCTGCGTGATGTCCTCCACTGGCTGCCTGTTCCATCTCGCATCGAATTCAAGCTCTGTTTGCTCGTGTTCAAATCGCTTCACGGAGCTGCGCCCGAGTACCTGCGCGATTGCTGCATAGAGACTCATTCCTCCGCGGCTGGGCTTCGGCTCAGATCATCCGAGAGGTCTGACTTGCGTGTGCGGAGAATGAGAACGTGCTTCGGCGATCGTGCCTTCTCGGTCGCTGGTCCTCGTTGCTGGAACAGTCTTCCTCTCGCTATCCGATCAGCAGGCTCAGTGGACTCTTTTAAAGCCAGGCTAAAATCACACTTGTTCGCTAGGGCTTATCCGGTGTAGCTGGTTTTCTGTAAGGCGCCCTTGTAACGGCATGGCTGTGTTACTGCGCCATATAAATCGTCGTAATTATTATTATTATTATTACCGAAACTATAAACGCCCTTCAAAACGTCGAATAATTCTAACGGAAACTGGAAAGCGCAGGCCTGCACTAATTTCTTTAGTTAAAAAACGGGCCAATGGGACTTCTGGGTCTCTGAACCTTGTGCACCTTCTTTATATTGTAAATTGTCACTCTCTGAATACGCAAACAACCTTTCCGCGTCTTGAGTTTTAGAATCGCAAAAAAATTCTTCATGATAATTTTTCCCATTATTTTCGAAGGTTTCTGCAATGGATATAGCCTAATTTTAATCGGTGCGTTCGCTGACTTCTTATAGGCCTACTGTAGGCCTAGTCTATGTCATGTAGGCCTGCTAGCCAGCCGGTGTTTACATCACGCCGGAGGACGGTTACGCGGGTCTGTGGAGTGACCTCGACTGTTGTCACCGACGGCGCTTCCATCAACCGATCGACGAGCGACGAACGCCTTCTACTACACGCATCCTTGAGCCTCGACGATTAGCCAGACGGGAGTCATCTACCACCTACCAGAGACTCTGATCAACCACGCCATCTACCAGCTCTACGGGAATCCGATGGTTAACTCTACGTGTTTGCGAGGGCTCGCCACTGGTGACTCTTACAGCTTACTGTGTTTTGTTTTGCAACTTGTTGTTATTTTTCGCTCGCTATGACTCTTAACATCATTTCGGCTAGTTAGTGCAGAGAGCGCCTCTGAGTAGGTGTGTCTTGAAGAGGCGCTATATAAATTCTCAGAATGAATGAATGAATGAATAGGCAGTTCATTTGGGCTTATAAGACAAACATTGTGGCTGCTCCCGATTGAAATCAAAATAGGCCTACAATAAAAGAAGTCCTTCGAATTGCCTATATTCTCACAGCTTACGCCTGCCAAACTGCTAAAGTGAACAGGTCAGTGTAATGCAAGAACGACGGTTGTATGCTGTGAGAATTCGCGACACACCAATTCTTCGCGACACACCAGCGACACACCACTTTTACGCGACACACCTCCGGTCGCTTCGCGACACCCTAGTGTGTCTCGACACACCGGTTGAGAACCTCTGTCCTATAAGATCGACAAGTATCTTTTATTGGACCCACTCCTCGAGAAACACCATTTAACAAACTGGGTGTACATTTTACTTCATTAAGTATTAAATAACGTAATTCTATTGGTGCTCAGTAGAGCATATCTGATCCCTACCGCCAAATAGACTCGGTCACGCTCCATCAGGTCAGCGAGGATGTTCAGAAGTCTCCCACGATGGCTTGCATCCATGCGTCTCCATGGCGACCCAAGGCGGAACGCTTCCCTCGCAGCGTTCACGGCCAGATCAATATCGGCCTGTAAACAAAATATCATTCACCTAACCAAGATAAACCTTAATACTAAATTATACTATAATTTGGGGCACGGTGGTGTAGGGGTATGTTTGTTGCCTTGCAGCCAGAGGGTAGCAGATTCGAATCCACCTCAAGCCGCCACATAGGGGACCTTGGGCAAGTCCTTCACTCGCAAATGCTCAGCGCTTCAGCGTGAAATTCCGATTGAGTGTCCGCGCTGTAGTCGGGAGCACTTCTGAGTAGAAATCTTGAAGGGGTGCTATAACAAGTGCACATACATACATACTAAACTGCATCTACACTGAAAATAATGTGTTACATTTCTCTGCTTATGTCTCCTATTTTATTAAGCCAACACTTGGATGGATATTCATGGTGCTTAGCAATTTACAGAAGATTCTGGATGCCTTTCAACAACTGCTTTTATGAGAACACTGCACATACCATATGCTGAGCATATCACAAATGAAAAAAATAAGCAGGTGAAGTTATAAGTAAGAGATCTATATAAATGCTAGAAATAAGTTACAATACCTTGTCACCTTCAGCCACGTCACATATTTTCTCTCCTGTTGCCGGATTGATGGTTGGAAAAGTTTTCCCACTCACTGAGTTTCTCCATTCATTGTTGATAAAGATCTAGAGAAGAAATAATAATTTTTACAAATGAATTGCACACAACACTAGGATAATGCAAATGCTTTCTAGTTGTTACCTCAGAACAGTGGCTCTCTCTATATACCTATAATATCTACTGGAAACTTAATATAATGTTGTCTTTTAGAAGTTGGAAGTATATCCAGAACCTACAAAATCCTAAATTTAATAACTTTTCACAACAACAAAATAAGCTCCATATTTCTTGTATTGAAATAGGGCAGAGTAAATAAGGAAAATGGTGCTTTGGCGGTGGAAGAGTTCACCATGCAACGAATGAGTAAATTACTCAGGACTGTGGCAGAAGGTTTATTTAGCACGCAATCTAATGTTGACATTAACCCTTGGAACCCGACCCTAAACGACTCACAATACGCCTAACCTGATAAAAAAAACAGCTGATAAGAAGTAACGAATTGACTGCTATTCTGAGCAATGCCAAAGATTCCGCTGCAGAAGATTTATCGAATAATTGCAATCTCCAAATTTCTAATGCACCACTCGAAGGCCAATACAACTTCAGGGCGTCGGCTTGTTCACGAGTGCTGAGGGCTCGGTTATAATTAAGCTGGTGATGCGGGCAGCATAATCTGACACAGCATTTTCAAGTTTTGTTGTCGACCTCTCATTTGTCATTCCTGCACTCGTAATGTAAACATTCTAAACGGCGTTCAGATTTTAAAATAAGTGCATGGACACAGTCCATGACCGTCCAGGCACACTTTAAGCCCTGTTGATGCTAGCAATCAACCTGTAATGATCCATTTCCCACAGCGCATCTCCGTAAACAAGCAGTAGGCCACTTACCTTGTTGAATTTGATATCTGGTTGAGTGACGGGCTGTGGAAGGGCCGCCGCGTAACATCGCACAGCTCCAAGGGTTTTCAGAGCATCCAAGGAAGGCGTTCCCAGCCTCCAAGACCGACTGGCAATTGAGCGAAGCATCATCCTCTCAGAGCTGTTTGCGAATTCAGAATGTCTGCTCTAGAAAACGCACTTCCTTTTCGACCGATAAGCAGTTTCAAGTGTTAGTAGTCTCGTGATGTTAAGGGCCTACTATAGCTCTCCAGCTTGTAACCTGCATAACGACCAGTTTTTGTCAGGGATGCCACTTTGAAAAAGGTCAAATCCGGCCAGAAAAAAGGCTAGAAAATGCTACATTCAGAAATTTTCTAAAAATACAACGAATTTTCGGGCTTGAAATTTTTGATGACTTTTTAGTCTATCAGGTTCTAAAATTTCCAGATTTTCCTCTTATTTTCTTTCAAATTTGCTGATGACCTTTTTTAGTCAGCGCTCCAAAATCCAAACTTTTTCACCTATATTTCTACTTTTTCGTACATTTTTACCAAAAAAACTTTTTGCTAAAATTTTCTGAACATCCGCCGTCGCAAGAAACCTAGATCTTGACCATGGTGTAAGAAGGGATGGTGTGCGCACTTGGCTATAATTTGTGGCTCAAGTCGCTAGATGGCGATGACGTTCGCATTTTGACGGACCTCACCCATAAGCCTAATGGAATTTCATGATATTGTATGGCATATATACTTATGCTTCTTCGCTGTACCTCCGTTCCTTAGTGCCAGTCTCATGTCTGGACGAAGGAGGAGGGCGACACAAATTACCGGTATCTTTGCTGCTATGTTCCACCGTCTCTTTGTTTCCTTTTCTCCTGTGTTCCGTGTTCTCTGTTCCATGCGATGTTATTGTGTTCCCTGTGTTCCATTGTTTTTCATGTCCTCTGACCCTGATGTTCATATCAATGTTCCGTGTTACCTTGTTCTCTGTGATGTGCCCTTTGTTCCCTGTTAATTGATGTTCCGTGTTCCTTGTTCCCTGTGAAATTTCAGGTTCCTTATGTTCCATGCTTCTTAATTGTTGATATTCTTTATGTTCCACGGTCCTTGTTGTTTGTTTAGCGTTCTCTGTTTTCTAATGTCGCTGGTGTAGAATGTCCTGTTCCTGGTGTTCCCTGGGGTTCCCTGTTTCTTATGTTCCACAGTCCTTGTTACATATTCCGCGTTCCATGTTGCTTAATATTTCTGATGTTTATCCTGATGAATCATGTTCTTTTTGTTCCACGGTCCTTGTTGCGTGATTTGCGTCTTTTGTTCCTTAATTTTTCTGATGTTCCCTCTGGTGTTCCATGTTCCTTAAGCTCCACAGTCTTTGCTGCGTGTTCCGCGTTCCGTATTTTTTTGCCTCTGAAGTTCCCGCAATGTTCCTTTTTTCTTATGTTCCCTGATGTTCCCTGTGTTCCTCATTCCTTGTTGCACATTCCGGGTTCCATGTTCCTCAATGTTTATTGTGTTCCTCTCATGTTCCTTATGTTCCACGGTTCTTGCTGCGTGTTCCACGTTGTTATGTTTTCCAGTGAAGATCGATGTTCCTTAAGTTCCTTGATGTTCCCTGTTTTTTTTGTATTCCACATTTCTTGTTCCGCATTTTGCACGTGTTCCATATTTCTTAATGGTTCTGATCATCCCTCTTATGTTCCATGTTCCTTACGTTCCACGAACCCTGTTGCGTGTTCCACATTTTATGTTCTTCAATGCTTCTGATTTTCCCGTGATGTTCCAGGTTCCTTATGTTCCGTGGTACTTTTTGTATATTCCTTATGTTCCACGGTCCTTGTTGTTTGTTCTACGTCTTTTGTTTTCTGATGTCTCTGGTGGTCCATGTCATGCTTCATGTTCCTTATGTTCCCTGATGTTCCCTGTTCTTTGTGTTCCACATTCCTTGTTCTTCACTGATTCTGATTTTTCTCTGTTGTTCCATGTTCCTTGTGTCACCTGATGGTTTATGTTCCTCAATTGTGTTCCAATTCCTTGTTGCACTTTTCGTGTTCCATGTTCCTTAATGTTTCTGATGTTTCCTCTGATGTTCCATGTTCCTTACTTTCTATAGTCTTGTGGCGTGTTCCGGAATGCATGCATGTTTCTTGTTCCTCTTCCTATATTCCCATATTCTCTGAATGATGTTCTCTGTGATGCTTCATGTTCTTTACCTTACACGTACTTTGTTATATATTCGCTTAGGCTTTGTTCTCTTGTGTTCCGTGTGATGTTCCATGTTCCCTGCAATGTTACCTGATCCTCATCGCCACTAGTATGTTCCAAGTGATGTTCCCTGCTATGTTCCAGTACTCTTCTCGTCCCTATGTTCCATGTTTCGAATGTTCCTTACGTCTTGCTCTATATTCTCTGTGCTGCATCCGCGCAATGTGGGACAGCAGCGCCACCTGCTGAACTAAAATAAGTGGAGCCAAAAACGTTGTATGGCCTGTATAGGAAGTGCGCACACCATCCCTTCTTACACCATGATCTTGACCAATAAAACATAGGAACCTAGATTACATCGAAAAACCTAGATCTAGGTGGAAAAATCTAGGAGTGGCATCCCTGGTTCTTGTATCAGTGCCTCGTAGAAGTTTTTGGACGATAATCGGAGTTAGTACATAAATTTCATATCTTGTTTACAAAATAAAAGCATTAAATTAATTAATATATGAAGGCATAAGTATGATGAATAATTATGTTAACAAAATTTAAAAAATGCCTATGGAGATTCAAAACACAATCTTTACCATTAGAAACTGAATTGTAAGTGGGGCGACATCTATCGGTGAGAGCATAAAATTGATGATCACAAATGTACGTATGTACTTTGTTATAGCGCTGCTCAAGATTACTACTCAGAAGCGCTCTCGACTACAGCGCCGACACTGAACCAGAGTTCCACTCAGAAACGCTGTGCAATTGCGAGTGAATGACTTGCCCAAGGTTTTGAATGTTCACAAGTAGCCCTAACCAATCAATCGAGCCAGCAAAAAGTTTTATTTTTAACCAAATAAAACAAGATTTACAAATCATTGCAATATCAGCATATCGTTATTACAAAAGAGATTTTAAACAATCCCGCTGGCTAGGGACACCAAATTATCGATTGAATTTATATTATGGTGATCTTAAACTTAAAGCATACGCACAAAGATATTAGAGTCTTACAAGTTACAAGTCGTAACACTAATATCACAGTATAAATAATTCTATACTGTGCTAATATCTTTGATGCACATGCGTCACATAGAGTGACCAAAGCCGTGAGAGTGACGAAAAAAGGCAAAGCAAAAAGAAGATACTTAAAGTTAAGTCTTAAACTAACTTTTAACAAAGACTAGGGAAACAGATAAAAGGAAAATAAAACGTTCAATAGGCTGACAATAGCCTACTGCTGCAGCTGTTGAGTCATGTAACACAAATTTATAGGCCTATAATTATTTAGAATCAATATTGAATTCAGAGTCCATGCTGCTTGCCAGGGCCTAGCTTGCAAAAAGGGAATGCCCAAAAGGGTTCATTTATTGGCAATGCATGGCCAGAATTCTAAAAATTGTTAGTTTGTTGCTAAACTCATGTGACAAAATAAAAATAGAGTCCTTGCATGTGACGGAATGCACTGACTGGCATGTGACGAGCCACCAATCACAGAAGTTTATACCTGGATCTGAGCGATAATTGAGCAAAAACAACAAAGAGTATTAGAAAAAACGCAAGGACAATTTATGCTTTTTTAATATAGAATCCTTGGAAAAAACGTAAGACTCTGTAACTTTGGCGTACTTGTGAGTTGTGACTGAAAGTTTTGCAGATCATTTTCTCTCCTGAAGAAGTCAATAGATTATCTATTGTAAAATGAAAGTGCTGTGTCTGCTCGTCGGAGTGATTGTAACGCTGGCGTCTGGCCGGTACAGTCCTGACTGGAAATCGCTGGATCAGCGACCGTTTCCTACTTGGTTTGATGAGGCCAAGTTCGGCATATTCATCCACTGGGGTGTATTTTCAGCCCCAGCCTATGGTCGGAGAAAGGAGTCAGCCTTTCTGTGGTTGAATTGGAAGAACGGCGATCCGGATACGTTGAAGTACATTAAGCAGAATTATCCTCCGGATTTTACCTACGCCGACTTTGGTCCGACGTTCAGAGCAGAGTTCTACGACCCATATCAGTGGGCCGACATCTTGAAGAATTCTGGAGCCAAGTAAGATTTTACCGGGAGTGCATTGGTTCTATGTTCATAGTCATACTTTGAATTTCCGACCATTTAGAAATTTTACCATTTGCTGCAAATATCAGTCTCCTCAGACTGCAGTATTTGCAGCCATTGTGTTATCCAATGCGCCACCGCCTTCCCTTCCCCCCTCCCATGAGTGCAGGACTGCCCAGCACTGTCCTGGTGCAAGATGCAGCAAGAGAAAAGGTGAATATACTGAATATTGTGCCAGTTATTACCAGTCTGCATATAATTATGAACTGTTCCTTTGTAGATATGTTGTCCTGACAAGTAAGCATCATGAGGGCTTTACCAACTGGCCATCAAAAGTCTCCTTTAACTGGAACTCAATGGAAGTTGGGCCAAAGAGAGATTTGGTTGGTAAGCAGGCAGTCTCGTGTGTTTTGTGCAATCTGATTTAAATGTGAATTACTTGTTTTGATTGTGTTAGCTTGCAGACAATTTTTTCGATCCAAGTTGTCTCTTGTTGTGTGCATCAGGACTCTCTATCTTCTCCATTCCTTCCCATCACTTCTTCATTTGTTTGTGAAAATTCCTTCCAGCTGGATTTGGATTGTCTCCACGTCCACACCATCTCAAAAGCCTTTTTAAAAATCTTTTTGTCCTCTTTCACGCGGCTGGAAACTTTTTAAATGTGGACTTCGAGACGAATGGAGAAAATCAGCTGGATGGAATGTATTTTAGCGATTTACGCTTCTTTTAAAATAAGTTACTCTGAATTGTTTTAACAATCATGACCAGTGGCGTAGCAAGACTGTGATCACGATTGTTTCTATCAGTTTCTACTTTGCCGATAAGCAATGCTGTTGCTAAGTTGCTGATATTAAAGCAAATTCTTTTGGGTTTAAAACATCAGTTGTGAATCAATTAGATGTCTTTTTTAAAGTTACTGATATTGCAAATATAAAGCAAATTCTTAGGGTTTCAAACCATCGGATGCGAATCAATATGACTGTTTTTCATTTGTTTGTGCAGGAGACTTGGCTGCAGCTATTCGTAATCGAACCGACCTACGATTTGGACTCTATCATTCGTTGTTCGAGTTCTACAATGATCTTTACCTTGAAGACAAGGCTAACAAATTTACTACACAGAAATTTGTGGAGGTATTATATTTTTAAAGTCATTTCAGCTCTTACTGTAGAAGGATTTATTTCACTGGCGGATTTTTGCAATATTTGTTCATCTTTGCAATATTTGTTCATCTTTGCAATATTTTATCATCTTTGCAATATTTGATCATCTTTGCAATATTTGATCATCTTTGCAATATTTGATCATCCTTGCAGTATTTGATCATCTTTGCAATATTTGATCAATTGTCTGTAAATAGTTACATTTTTTAAAATCTGGCATTACTTTTCAGAGCAAAACGATGCCAGAGCTGTATGAAATTGTCAACGCATATAAGCCTGATGTTATTTGGTCGGACGGTGAATGGGAGGCACCAGACACTTACTGGAACAGCACAAACTTTGTGGCCTGGCTCTACAATGACAGGTTTGAGATGTTTCTTAGTACCACATAGTTTAAGTGTGATATTTTGGTTGATCATGGTTATGTGATGGATAATGGCAAAGATAACTGACAAAGATGGTGGCAAGATCTCTCATATAGCATGACCTTCAGCAGGGGCGGATCCAGGGGGGGGGCTTATCCGGCCATGGCCCTCCCCATTTAGAATTCCCATGTATCGTGGCCCCCCCATTTGGATTGAACATGCTGTGGAACAATGTACATATTGTACAATTTGGCCCCCCCTATTAAGAAATACCCATGCATTGCGGCCCCCCTCCGAAAATTTGGCCGAAAGGTCATCAACTTTTTGGGCGGATACGAGAAAGAAAATTTTTTCCCAAGGCCTAAATTTTTCCCCGGACCCAAGACCAAGAATTTTTGCCCCCCCCCCCACGTTCAAAATTTCTGTATCCGCCCTTGACCTTCAGTGCCATTACAAAATTACTGACATTCCATTATGTCCCATTACAGCAGCTCATTGTCGTATTTTTGATTGTGTTTGTAGCCCTGTAAAAGACACGGTGGTTACAAATGATCGCTGGGGAGCGGGACTTCCCTGCCATCACGGAGGATTCTACACTTGCTCGGACAAATATAATCCTAGTAAGAAATTTGCAATATACTCGTTTCTTTTAGTTAGTCGAATCCAATATAATCTAATCACAACTTCTGCAACATCACTGTAATCATTCACAATGTTTGCCTTTATGAAGTTATGGCTATTACCAGGAAGCATCCAGTAGAATCTTTGAAAAGTTTCTTTTTTGGTTACAATTGGAGAGGGATTCAGAGTAATGGTAATTGTGATCCAGTGGATTGTGGATGTACACAAATGGGAATGCTGGACGTGAAAAATGTGGAAGGGGAAAGAAAGGAGCCCTTGGTCATCATAGATGCAATAGATAAAGTAGGGAAATGTAGTTAAAGAAAATAATAAATATAGGCATTCTGAGATTTAGGTACTGTTGCAAGTAACGGCTGGACAGTTGGTATGGATTGGAGGGAAACATGAAACTGCTTGGCAGATAAAATTTATTTTCTTTGCTGTCCGTCATCCAATAAAACATCAGAAAAACTTGGGTGATGGAAAGCATACCTGTTCAAGAAGATGGCTATAGCCGCTATACCCAAGCTAGTTTACTAAGAGATAGAAAATAACGAATTGGCGTCAAGCTTGTTGTCTTTCAAGGGTTTTATCAGATGAGTCACCACTCCCGATTAACTTCTTAGAATCTCGCTGTTCTGTCCACCGTTCGAAATGCCAGAACAAGTGACTTGTGTAGGATATTCATGCAACCTTTAGTGCATTTTTGGCTGATTTTTTGGTATGCATACTCTTTACGTGGTGTGTAATTGTGTAAAAGCTTGTATTCTTGTATTTTTTTCGTATGTAGAAGTGTTACAGAAGAGGAAATGGGAGAATTGTCTTACGTTGGATCGGTATTCGTGGGGATATAGACGTACGATTTCATCGACAGATTTCTTGTCCATGGACGAACTGACTCAGATATTGGCAGAAACCATCAGGTCTGCTGCTTCTCTTTATGTTATGCAAATGCATAGGGTTTTCATAAAATTGTTTTTTTTTATGCTGGCTAATAATGGTTAGGGTACGGTTTAGCTGGCCTATGGCTTACTTGCCAGTGTCAGTTTTAAAATCTTAGCTGCCAGTTAAATTATCTTGAATTTTAGCTGTTCGGCTTGCAAAAGAGGCTATATGAAAAATATATGCTGTACGTAAGAAAAGAGCAATATTTTTATTGTCAAAAATTAATGATGGGCTAAAATTAGCAAGATGAGTAAGGTTCAAAACTCTTAAGGGTTCACGATATATAAATAGTTGTATAGCGCAATGCAGGTGTCTAAACAATTTTTTAGGAGTTTTGCTTGAAGAATTATTTAATGTGCGTTTGTTATACATTGCTATTAGCTTTAGAATGCTGTTGGTCCAATAGGTTATGGCGGAACTTATTGCAAAGTGAACTAGAATGCTAGATCGTAATGAAAACTAGTCATGCTCAATGGAACTTGGATCATTTTGTACTTTTAGCTGTGGGGGTAACATGCTGCTGAATATTGGTCCAACGGGTGACGGCCGAATTGATCCTATGTTTGAAGAACGTCTGAAAGAAATGGGAGACTGGCTGAAGGTGAACGGGGAAGCAGTGTATTCTTCAAAACCATGGACTCACCAGAATGATACTGTTACTGATAATGTCTGGTAGGTGGCTTTTAACAACTCTAACATTAAACGGACTTGTTGTGTGTGAATTCTAAAAAACATTCATTACAAGGATTTATATAATGCCCTTTCAAAGCTACTACCAAGGAGCGTTCCAGACTTCAGCATGGCTGACGTTAGTTTTGAGATGAGCAAAATTGAACATAATAAGAGTCGGAGTGAACCCTGGAGAATGATCATAGCGCCAAAGGGATTCCGTTTTTAGAATGCAGGACAAACCACTGAGAAGGTGTGATTCTGCTTAGATGACTAATTACACTCAAGTTAGGGCAGCGGAGGTTGTGAAGAAGCAGCTTATTTGCTTCTAGATAAACAATGGGCTGATTTATAATCAGCAGTCTTTTTTCAAGCGTCCCGGTAGTGTTCTTATCTGACATTGTGATAATGGCTTAGGCCTATTGCTCTAGTTAGCACTGGTCATCGTGCGGTTCTTCTAGGGCACTGAAATTCTTTGCTTGCGTTCCCACTGCTCACCTGCATGGAACGCTGGAAACACATGCATTCCAATTAAACTCTTCTTTGGCGTTCCCACTGCTCACACATTCGGCGTTCCACTGCTCACCCAAACCACTTTAACCAATGCATGATGTTTGTCATCCCAATTGATAATGATCTTCTTCTAAAGTTCTTTCCCTTCAGATTCAGATTAATCCCTCTTTGGCGAGGGTCAGCCAATAATGAACTAAAATATGTCATGTAATTTATATATGTCTACCACGAGAGTCAATGTTCCACCTGGTGTTGGGTGTTTGTGGTGAAGTCCTAATTGCAGCATGGAGTGACTGTGGAACCAATGTTGACCTGGCCTGGCCTTCCATTTCACAGCATGGTTTCGTTGTACAGTACATGTAAAACTGTCTTTTGAAGGTACACAAGCAAGCCGTCGTCATCTGGTACAGACGTGTATGCCTTCATGCTGAACTGGCCAAAGACGGGACTTCTTACGTTGGGAGCTGCAAGTCCGACTTCAGAGACGACGGTGTCGTTACTTGGATATCACGGAACCGTTGCGTGGAACAAAAGAACGCAAGGAGGAATCGATATTCTCATGCCAATCCTTGCTGAAAACCAGATGCCGTGCAAGTGGGCTTGGGTCTTCAAACTTGTCGGCCTTGACCAGTAAACCCCAGCAGTGGCGCAGCCAGGAAAAATTGTTTTGTTTCCATTTGGGGTTTTACAATGGACATGGTTGCAAATTAAACAAAGCTAGATTGAACAAATTTTTGAAATTACTTATTTTGGGGTTTTTAAACTTACCCACCCCAAATGCGCCAGTGATGAATGTGATATGGCTTTGTTAAGTTTTTCTTTTGTCACACATTCCGTGTTGTAGCAAATAGCAATTATAGTACGCATAATATGAAGAAGCATTTCTTTTATTGCCTTGTGTGCCTGTTGCAAAAGTCAGCAGTTTGAATTTGGCATAGCCGCAGCACTTTGTTCCATACAATATTGCTCATACATGGAAAAAACATTCTCTTCCATGGAATAAAATTGGATGTCAGTCGATTTGAGCGTGTTGGATCTTGGATCAACCTGGAATGCCTTTGCAAAGGATCTTATAATTAAAGTATTATAAGTATGTTACATTTGATTGCTTCAAAAGTTCAAATTGTTTAATCGTGTGTTGTTGATATTGCTATTTTTTTAAACCAAAGGGATCACAACTACATCTAATTTTTTTGTGGCAAAATAAGTTTCGCTTGTTTGTGTGGTGCTAGTTATGATTAATTATTTGTATAACACTTGTTAAACTTCATGCACTTAATGTGACCTTGAAAGGGTATACATGTTATTAAGTATATGCCCTTTTTTAAGGTCAGACGAAATAGACATTAAGATGACATGTTGCGTATTGCTAGTACAGCTGGACATGTTTTAAAGTGAGTTGTAATGTATTTTTAGTTGAATTTTGATCTATTTTAATATGAACTGTACACTATTTACAGTTTTTTCCATAACAAGCTATTTGCACTAAGACATCTATAATGATTGATTAATCATCTTATCTTAATGAAGTGCACTGAAACTTAACCAAGTATAATTATTGATTTCGCTGTTAAACCGCTGAGACTTGAATTCCTACAATGATAACAATACTATAAAAAAAGTGTGCTATAGTAACTAGACAGTACTGTTGACGTTATTGAAGGTTGTTCAGAACAATTTCAGGGATGCTTGGTAGGTGCTAATCACAATCAGAAGCAGCCTGATGTGGAAATTGTTCGTGAGGGATCATGGTGCTCTGCCTTTCAACTGCCACTTAATATGCACGTTTCATGACATCTCGTTCGTTTGTCTGGGATCTTGTGCTCCCATCCTAGCAAACTGTCTCGAGGATGCATTAGTAATAATACTGCATAAGTGTTGTTAAGCTTCTCACTGCACTTGTCTTTAGTTATCATTCCACTAATTATTTGAACTGTTTTGTTGTATTTTATTATAAAATCTGTTTAAAAGTGTTGCTAAGCTTAACACTGCACTCGTCTTTAGTTATCATTCCATTGATTTAAACTGCCTTAGTTGTATATTGTTGCAAATCTGTTTTAAATCCAGAAATTAGCTACATTCCAGTAACATTTTCGAATGGTGTTGTATTAATTATTTATAGATTAACACTTGCACGATTTAAGACTTATGTGGTGAAAGTAAAATGTAATATAAATTTTGAGAATTTCTCAGCACCCAAAGTGAGGAATTAAACTTTTATAAAAAATTACATGACCACTGAAAGCTTAACATGACTTGACTCAGACCCGCATTAGGGTGGGGCAGCCGGTGCATGCCCCTCTCTCTCCCACCCCAGTTATTGGAGGAGCACCCCAAACAAATTCAGATGAAATTTTCTTCAATTGCTATGTAGGCTACACACTTCTTCGGGAACAGACAGAACTTAAATATGAAACTAATTAATTTTAGGCCTGCATGATAGCATACATACCCATTTCACGCGCATTAGGGCGTGATATATATATATATATATATATATATATATATATATTATGTCACGTATAATATTATACACACCTTATTCTGCGTTTCTTTAATCTTTTAAATGTATCGGACCTGGAACAGTATTCCTCTCAATATCTGAGCCCATGGCGTCTTTTCATCTATTCAAACGGGACCTTCTGTTTATATCCAACAAGCAGAATAAACTTTCTGGGGAAATGTTAACAGTTCAATAGGCCTATGGGAGTGTGCACTCGTCGGTGTTTATCAATAAATATTTGTACTCTAATTTTCCTAACTCACTTTTCGTGTGGGTATGTATATATATATATATATATATATTTATATATATATATATGTTTATATATATATATGTATATATACGGGCTGTAAGCTTAGTTAAGGTTTTGCTTTTGTGTTATTTCATTTCACATTCGGCCGTATTACATCGTAATCGTATCGTAGTCGTAATCTCGAGATTTCTACAGCGCCCACAAAAGCGAAGTCACGGGAACCAGCTTATTCACAGGCGCTCAATCAAAGCAAAATCGATAGGCAGCGGGTCAAGCCCGGATCGAGAGTCAGGCAGGCAGATAGATGGACGGCTAAGGTGGGTGATGTTTAGAGTTGAAATGCCGAGGGATCTGAGGAGAAGAGGAAAAATCAGGATAGGATTTGTGAAAGAGCAATGTTTTCAGTTTTGAGTGAAAGACCTGTGGGGAGATAGGCCTAGCGAGAGGTGGAGTTTTGGTGAGTTCGTATGATGGGCCGGAAGTTTGCCGAAGTGCTGGCGACCGTTTGGGTATCCAAAGAAGTGGAACGGCAATGGCTATGGAGCGGTTTGCGAATTTCAGCGATGAAGTGATGGGAGGGCGAAGCAGTGTAGGCCTAATGGAGGATGAGGAGCGTGTTGAGCGAAGTGGCTGTATGGTGAACAATTGACGAAGGTAGAAAGGCTGGGATGATTGAAGTGTAGCCTATTGTAAGTGAGGGAGACGACTTTGTATTCGATGCGTTCACGTATTTTGTTTAACTCAATGCTCTCAGGTGGCCCTGCCTCGCGGGACCTTAAGTTCGGCCCCTTTTGGGTCTCTCGGGTAGCCATTATATTTGATTACCATGATGTAATAATATTAGGCCTACAACATGTTTTGAATTGGTTGCCGAATAAAAAATGTTATGTTAACAGTCACTGTCAAATTGTCTGCCATGAAATTTTATATAAGACCATAGCTCCCGCTAAATGTAAGTGCTTTCGCCAGTCACTTTTTTTTATTGCTGTGGGTCTTGCTGGCGGTCCGTGGCTCTACCCGTTTGTTCCGCTTGCTTTTGTTCTACGTCGACGTGGACTACGTTTGGAGACCAACTCGAGCCATGTTCCGAGCAATTTTGGAGTGCGCCCGAAATACCATAGAACAGCGAATTTAAGAAGGCTACTTTGATGGGGTAGAATAGGTCTATTATTATCGTTATCATAGGCTACAATGCGCTACATGGTGTATGTGGACTGTGATCTTTCGTTCTCATTCATTCGAAATCCCCTAGCTGTGCCACAAACCGGCTACAACGCGTCTAATTTCACCAACCGAGAAATAGCCAACACTGCAATGTAGGCTACCACATGTGTGGAGCGATTTGTCTCGATCCTGAATTCCGTGCTTTCTCGTTTAGGCCTACTCCACGATCGTTGCCAATCACCATGACATCGCCGTCATTTCAGACTTAGGCTAATCTCCTCTATCTAGGCTATATCACCCTTCGGGCTTTAGGCTCGAAACTAAAATCTCTATCACCTCGAGTTTTGACACCCCGACTAGCCTTGCTTATCCCGCACCTTCCAATTCTAGGCCTAGGCTAATCGACAAGTGCCCATCTTAACAGGTAGGCTATACCTAGGCCTACTCTACGTATAACCCTCTGGTTCGCACTACCTGTTGACAAGCTCGCTGACACAACGCAACGCTCGATTATGAACAAGCTGCAGCGTGGCAGGTGCCCTGGGCTTGTCTTAAAGTGACACTTTGGAAGCTGGGTTATTAATTAGGGCCTACTATTAGACCTAGCTAGGCCTAATACGAATATCAATTAAAGTGCGCAGTTCCCAATTCTTGGCTTCGTTGGGCGTTCAAAATTTTAATAGGAAGATTAGGGAAACATTTATTAATAGGCTGTTTCTTGATCTTCTGATACGCTATAGGCTATAGGCCTAGGTCTATACAATGCATAGGCTTATAGGATAGCATACAGAGCACAGTTATAAACAAGCGAGAAAGCTTGTTCATAATCGAGCCTCGAGTCCCCAATGGTCCCCATTCAAACGACCTCGATCGGTAGCCTAGTAGTCAATTTAATTCTCTCGATTCATTGAAAACTTAACAGTAGATATAGGCCTTTAAAAATCCTACGATCAACGTTTTGGCACTAAATTACATTTTACATCTGCGTAGGGCCTACAGTTTTTTTAAATATAATATTGTTTTGCTTGAAGGTAGGCCTATCATCCTATGTACGTTAGGCCCTACTCTACTATCTCTGGGTTTACTGCTATGCATGGCAAAGAAAATATGATCGCAGTATTCGTTACATTTTGATGCGCTGTTCATAATAAATTTTCACATCTCATCGGATGGTTTCTTGGGCCAGAAAATAATATTACGTGGTATTGTAGACTACATATCGAGCAAATGATGCTCATAAATTATCGACACTTGTGCGCCACTGTGTGACTGCATCATCCAAAGTATTTTAGAAAGATGCCATTTGAAGTCTCAAACTCCATTATGCCTAGTTTGATTTGATTAATTAAATTTTATCGCACATTAATATAAACAACAACAGGCATTGATACTTCATAATGGCTTACTATTGAAAATATTTTATAGGCAAATTCCATGATCCAGCTGGTTTGCGCAGAACGTTCAAGTGACGTCCTTGATACGACTGTTGAATCATAAGAAGCTTGTTTAATATGTTGTGAGAAAGAGGGCGCTAATATTGCTCATCCGGGACTTTGAATAAAATTTGCGGTGTGCGCACCAAGATTCTAAAATTTATGTCAAATGTGTCATTTCTGATGAAAACTCGTGTATTTGCGATACTGATATAGACTCAGATATCGAATCTGCGACATTACAGTGTCAAGAATGCAGAATGCTGATCACGAAGCCGTGAAACCGACCACCGCGGTACTGAACAATAGCAAGACAGGAGTGCACGCTATGGGCTTAGGTGTATCTTCTGGATTGGGCGATATTGGCTGCAGTCAGTCATCGGGATCAAGCACGGAATCTGATAGAGTTGGTCGTTTTCCGCTGCATAATTTAAGCGAAGATCATTCCGACAGCGAGGACGACAAGAACGTCGATAACTTATGGAAGGTGTGTTCTGAATACAAATGACTAAATATTCTAAGCAGACAAAATGATGCAATTAAACTATATATAATTTCAGCTCATCATATTAAGAGGTTGTTTGTAACTTTTTGTAATTGTCTGACATTAGAAGAGACCGAAAACTATTATCCAATTTTTGGCGTCTTAATGAGCTTAAGGAACACCCAATTGTTGCCATATTGCCCCATATTGCGCTTTGTGAGCTGTTTATAAGTAAATAATAAATAATTATGTGAGTAATAAAGAATTTCAAAATGCTAGTTTTGCACCATAATGAAAAATATGACTGCCCAGACTTGAATATAATAGACCGCTGTGATTTTCCGTGAAGATTTTTCTGGAACTTATCTCCATTTTTTTATACATATACATTATACAGTATTATGCACCTTTTTGTAATTTATTAACTTGATTTTTCGCTTTCGTAGATGTTGTGTTTTCACTCGTTGCTTACTTGAGTGTAATTGTGGAAGGTTACATTGTTCTATTTTATCGTTGTCTGGAAGGGCCATATTTTTTCTATGCTGTTGCTACCAGCTTCGCCAGCTGTTTCTCGCATTACGTTACTCTTGCCTTTGTTACTAGTCGAATTGACATTGTTACTCGATCCTTGTTGGCCTTCCATTGGGGTCTGGGGATGATTAAACTGGGTTTTGCGTTCCGCTGCTCGGCTCATTAGGCGAATTACCAAATTTTCCTGCGTCTCTGCTTACATGTGTGATGCGTTGCACTGGTTGCCTGTATCCCAATGTATCTCATGTCGAATTGCTGCTCTGGTTTCACGCTCCGTCCTTGGTTACGTTCCATCTTACCTATGCGATCTCTGTCGCCCAGTCGGATATTGCGCCTCTGAGTAGTTTCTTGAAGGGGTGCTATATAAATGCTCTGAATGAATGAATTGAAGCGCGTCGGGCTCTTCGCTTTGATCTGATGGGGCAACTTCTGGTTCTATGGGTTCACTTGGCTGCCAGGCAACACTGAGCTTACTCGGTTGTAGGGCCGTCCAAATGGAGTGACCTCTCTTCAAAGCTGCGTTTATTACATCTAACCGATCAAACTTTATTTCACAAGTTTCTCAAGTCTTTTGCTGTGCTGGGAGTGCTCCTGAATAGGTTTCTTGAAGGGGCGTTATATGAGTCCATAGAATTAATTTAATGCATGAGTAAATTGTTTATTATGGTGACTGGTCACAGCTGGGTGGATGCAGACATGTACCAGAACTCTTATTTGCATCAGTGTAGTAGAAACTGGGCAAGTGTCTGTGACTGAGAGAAGGTGTTCATGAAACTGTTTTCACCAGTCAAACTCGTGTCGGTGTATTGGAAACAAATTGTGACTTTTGCCAAATTTTTAGCTTATTTATTGCACGCAGCCAGTTTTAAAAGCGTTTTTTGTCGATGCAGTTTTTTTTTTTGCACCAAACATGATGTCGAAATAATATGTATTTTACTGATTACTTACCTTTGACAGTAATTTCATGTGCTTGCAGTACTGTAATTTCTCTTGCATTCTTGAATGGCCATTTTATTTATAAACAGGGTGATGGTGGTAATTGACTGTTTCTTAAGGGTTTTGTTTTGTTATGATTCATGAAAAGAATGTTGTGTCCAAAAGTGTTCAATTGCCTAAGAAAATGTTTGCAGACTTGTTTCAGATTAATTCAGCTCATTTTTCATCCATGGATGCTAGGTTTAATTGTATTTGTATTTGTGCGTCATGGCATATGATTTGACTCCTATTCACGTGCTTGTCAAATTTTGGGTGATTTATAAAGCAGGCAGGTACAAATCAACATAATTGTATGCTCTGTGTTTATCATGTATCTATTGTCCAAATGGCCTTTGTTGTGCTAGAAAACATCCAAGATGTACCAGGGATAAGCTTATGGAAGATTGAATTACAGTTCATATGCTTCTTAATGTTTTAAGTTGCTTGCCCTGATGATTGCTGATGCTAATTTTCTAGCTATGCTTCATTGTTTAGGCTCTTTTGGAGTGAGACTTAACTGTAGAACAAATGTCACTTGGGCTCATGTTGAAGAAGGGTGTAATCTAGTAACTCTACTAAATGATATACAAACAAAAATTCAACAAAGGGATAAAAGGAACCATATATGAACTGCAGGTAATAAGTGTTGATATTGGACAAGAAAATCACATGCGCGGCATTGCGCGCGCGCGCGCACACACACTGTTCACACATACGGATTCAAATGATCAGAAACTGGAAAGTTTGAGAAAAATTAAAGTGGAAGGATATTATTTTTATGATTTCACACAAATTATGAGTTACAATTTTATATAGCAACCAAATATTTTGATATATTTTTGTTGGAGAAATAGTTTCTGTACGTGAAAGTAGTTTTTTTTATCTATTAATTCAGTTAGGATTGACATTAAATGATGATTTTTGTGTCGTAAAAATAACTTGTCGCTCTTTAAAATAGTATATTTTGCTCCAAAGCTCAAACACTGACTTCAGACTGGATTTTTGCAGATGAGTTGTGTATTTGAACTTTCTAGTACGTTTTAGAGCTTCTAAGTTACTTGCATTATGGTAATAGTGTTTTCAGCTGCTTTATTTTTTTAATGTACCTTAAAAGTAATGCAAGATAGTTTTTATTTACATAGAAGCACAGCTTGCGTTTCATCTTGTACTTTATGAAGACGATCTATTGAATTTGAGAAGCTGCTCAATCCTAAACAATGGGGGTGTACTAAAAGTGATTGGGAACCAGTGCAGCTCATCATTATTTAAGTGTTAAGTGATACCAAGATGTTTTGTGCCACATTATAATGTGGATTTGGAATTAAGTAGTTCAGAAAAAATTATACATGAATCTGGTTTTTTATGTTTAGTTTGAAAGAGCAAAACGACTGGAGGAGAAGGGAAACCCAGAACGAAACATGATCAGAATGTCGAAAAATGGTATGTTTAACGTTCTTAATGAATTGGGAAAAATGGATGTTATGGCATTGAAATATTTGAACCTGGGGGATAATAATAACTGAAGGTGTGCATTATTTTTCAATGACTGGTATTTTATTTCGTGAAACTGGACTAGATTTGTCATAAGCAACTTTTTTAGTATGCTTGTTGCCATATTCATTCATTCATTTCAGACATTTATATAGCGCCTCTTCAAGAATATCTACTCAGAAGCGCTCCCGACCCAACCACGGCCAAAGAGAACAGTCTTAAGGGCAGAGTAGAACGTAGTCTCAAATGCTCGAGGTATTAGACGTAGTTCCACAGGGAGCCCATTCCAGGTTGCAGGGCCAATAACAGAAAAGGAACGGCGCTGCGCAATAGAAGTGCGTGACCGGGGGACAAGAAGCTCAGCCTGCTTAGAAGAGCGAAGAGAGCCACGGCGCTGGACGCTCAGGGTGGAGCAACAGAGCTCCTGCAAATAGACAGGGGCCAGACCCGCGAGACAGCGCCAAACCAAGGAAGATATACGGTAAGTGACCCTTTGTGAGAAAGGGAGCCAGTGCAAGACATCCCGCATATAGTCAGTGACATGGCCAAATTTTGGGATGCGACCGACAAGGCGTGCCGCAGAGCGCAAGACTCCAAAGAGATTTTGTCCCAAGAAAGTAGAGGACACAGAATGCATGTTTGAATTTATTATGCTGTAGCTCAAGGACACAGAAGGCTTGTACAAGGAACTATGAGTTAATTCATCCCAAACTCAGTGATCATGTTCAAAACTTTAATTTTTTATTTTAATAACGCTGACTTGCATTTTACTGTATTAGAATCTGATATTGATATTTTAAACCTTGGGTTTGCTTCTGTTGCGCATCCACGAGACAACCGTCGTATATAGATTCAATTAGTTGAAAAGAGAGCTCTTCATTGTTCTGCACAGGTCTGTAGTGTTATTTTTGTTAACAATGGTGTCGCTGATTTGTAGGTCGATTGAGGTTTAACTTGGTTCGTGGTGGTGCTTCGCCACCGCTCGACGATGAGGACGATGCATTCCAAAGCAAATCGTCTGAGTTGACTCGAATGATCTCCGACGACGACGATGACGACGACGATGACAATGATCCCAACGAAGACCAAATCAACGCGTAAGTTAATCTAATCATCTCTCTGATCAATGCGTAAGTTAATCTAATCATCTCTCTGATCAATGCGTAAGTCAATCTAATCATCTCTCTGATCAATGCGTAGGTTAATCTAATCATCGCTCTGATCAATGCGTAGGTTAATCTAATCATCTCTCTGATCAATGCGTAAGTTAATCTAATCATCTCTCTGATCATTGCTAAGTTAATCTAATCACAGATCTCTCTGATTAATGTGTGTCATAGCTTGAGACTGAAGAACTCATCAATTAGAATGTTTATCATTTGTAGTGAACTGCAATGCAGTCTTAACTATAATTCAGTGTTTATAAAAATCAGTACGCTGGGCCTTGTAAAAGCATCTCCAAAAATCTGTCTAAGGATATATTGCATAAAGCACCTTTCTAACGAAGTCCAGTTTTTTGGAATCATACAACGCTTTTGTAAAGCTAGTTATGGACTGGAGGAGCTAGCAGGAGAATATCAATTGGCCAATGTTTATTGCACGGTCTTTACGGTTGAACTTCAAACATCGGTTTATGAACGGGCAAGAAAACAGCTGAGAGAATTTTTGGCGTTGAGGTTATAGGCTATCATTGGTCAGAGCATCGATTTCTCTACAAAAGAGATTGATAATTCTTTGTTTTGCTTTTTTTCAGCACGACTCGGCTGATGAACAAGGTCTGCAACGTTGGAGATATAAATGCTGTTCAGAACATGCTTGCCCAGAGCAGTGAGGCCGGTGGCACGAGTGAAGGAGACAGCTATTTATGTCTTGCTGCGTCTGCTGGTTCATACGACCTCTGCCAGGTAAACAAGGTAACAAGGATAGATATGGTAGATTGGCACACTTGTGTACACACCTTTAGAAGCTCCTCAGAAGTTGCGGTCATGAAGACGAAGGGTCTTTCTGCTCCGCAGGTGTGACAATCCAACCATAGTTAAAGGTGTTTGTGGAGTTGAGTGTGTATGTGTACGATGTTATCAACTAAGTGTGTGTAATAAAAGTTTTCATGCAGCAATGATTCTGCTGTGGCTTTATACTAGCAGTTTAGGGTAGAAAAATGTTCGTTGATAGCTGCTCTTGTCTTAATTCAATTGAGGTTAATTGCAGTGCAGAAATGTGTGCATGCGTATTTATGCAGTGTTTTCAGGCTTGACTAAAATCTTTCAGAATAGTATTAAGTATTCGGATGTGACATAAGTACTGAAGTTGTGATTTGCGATTTTGCAGTTGCTCTTGAACTGTGGCACCAACGTAGACGACAAAGGACGCAAAGACAATTGCACGGCCCTCATGGAAGCTGCCAGCAATGGAAATCTACAGATTGTGGAGCTGCTTCATAAGAATGGCGCCGATGTGAATGCCAGGTCTTCCGCTGGTTAGTAGACAAATGAAGAAATCATGTATACATGTAGATGTTGTCGGTTTACATTACATTACCAACCGCATTCTGTTATGAGTTTTGGGTAACTGCTGGATATTGGAGAGTATGTGCACAGTGTTTTCTGTTGTAATTAGATTTCTTCACCATTACGGTGTGAGAGAGTTTGAGTAAAAAAGCACTTGTGCTCTGCTATTTGTCAGTTATTGGATAAATAACATTTGTCTACCTTGGGATGGTAGATATGCAGTCAATATGCGTCATGCATATTGACTGCATATCTGTGTCCATTGGAATCTTGTGAGTTTGGAATACGATTTGACTTAGGAGCAACACTTAATTCATGCCTTTTACATTACAATAACAGTTGCATAAAAGTTTTTCACTCAGATAGATGTTATATATACAGCGTTGATTAATTATCTTGTATTTTAGTGCGTGTACCATAACCATCATTAATATTATTTGAAATAAGAAGACTGATGTGCTTACCTCTAGTTGAAAATAGGATTCATTTTAAAATCTCCATAAAGCACAGTCATGAATCTGGGAGCTTTTTGTATTCCAGTTTTAGGTGAATAATAATGCTTTGCAGGTCCCTAGTATAGCATCTGTTACACCAACTTGTCTAAAAATGTGTTGAAGTTGACTTGTGTAATTTTGCAGGTAACTCACCGCTGCATTATGCGGCTTGCAGTGGAAGAGAGTTTGTTGTACAGGCTCTGCTCGAATACGGTGCTACGGTCGATGTATACAATGAAAACGGACACACTCCGCTCATGGAAGCGGCCAACGCTGGACATATTAACACCGCTCGTGTTCTGCTTAAAGCTGGAGCCGGAATCAACACTCATTCGAATGAGTTTAAGGAAACGGCCCTCACTTTGGCGGCCTACAAAGGTAAAAATGGGTCAACAAAAGACCAGATGTTTACAGAATGTTCAATTCATTTAGTCTACTTTGAGACTCTGGTTGATATATGCAGATCAGAGCTTTTGGGTGTATTTTTTCTTTATGTTATCTTAAAGGACACTGTAAACACGTAGAAATACTTGTTGTATATGTGCACTGTGAGTGCATCTGTGTATGTGTGTGTGCGTATGTGTGTGTTTATGACTGGGAAGTTAATAGTATTGCCTTTTTGAAAGTGCTTCTTGTTAGCCTTAATAATATTGAACTTTTAAGGCAAGCAGGTTTGTCTGCCTGTGAATAATGCTTGCCTCTGAGCTGTTTTTCATAAAAGGCACTTTGTAAATGTTCTCTATGAAATTCTCTAGTGCAACAAATAACTGTTTGAGTTGGTTATTCCATGTTTTGTACACTATGTTAGCTTAAAATTCATACAAAGTGTGACACGTTTATTCTAACGATGGAGATGCTGATTGTGTAGGTCATGCGGAGATGGTTGAATTTCTCCTGAAGAACGGAGCTTGCATCGAACACAAGACAGACGAAATGCACACGCCGTTGATGGAGGCTGCGATGGATGGACATATGGAGGTTGCCAAGATCCTGATTGACGCTGGAGCAAAGGTATATACACGGTGATTCATAAAAAAACGTTACCCTACATAAGTCAGCATAACTCATGTCGATGACCATCAAATTTAATGAAATTTCAGAGTAATGAAGCTTGATGATCTGGCCAAGTGCTATATAAATTATGTCACATTCAGAGCTATAATGACGTAACGCGGATGACAAAACTAATGACGCCACGATAATCTCGAGAAACAAGCAAGATTCCGATATTCCCGTCAGTCACTGAGGTTGTATCATGCAAACCTGGTCATTTTCATCTGGTTAAGCCTCCTGGTGAGAAATTGTTTACTTTGGCATCACCCAGTAACAATCAGAATGTTCGCAATTACGTATCTGCCGGTACACGGAAGAGGGACGTTCCAGCAAAATCGTCTTTTGCGGAATCGACCAATTTTCAGCAAATCCCTTATGGCCTCGGTCGGGTCTCTGCACTTGGTCGTACGAACATATCCATTTAATCGAACCAGATTTTGAGGTCAATGGACAATATTGCAGAGATGTTCCACTTTGCCATGGCATTCGTGACATTACGGAGTAGGCTTATTTCATCGTCCATCATAATAGCGCTCGTGCGCACAGAGAAACCGTTGCGTAATGGAAACTGACAGTCCTGATTTCATCCCGCCTACTTTGTGGCCACCCAATAGTCTTGATTTAAATCCAGTAGACTAAAAGATGTGTAGTGTCATGCAAGAGAATGTCTACATAATTTGAATATGCGATGTCAACGAGTTGTGTCATAGAATTGTGGAGGCATCGGACACAATGGATCAGCGCATCATTGGTGAATCAGCCAATAAATGCGTATGCGTCTTCGCGCATGCGTATCTGCCAAATGAGGGTAATTTCGAAAATAAATTTTAACTTCCATAATGTTCAGAAATGAATCCTCTATCTTCATCTAAAATTTCGTCAACATAACCCGATGTTTGGCGGAGTTAAAGTAAAATATGTAGGGTAACGTTTTTTTATGAATCACCGTGTACATATGATCTGGATTGACCTTCCTTTTGAGCTATGCCTACACCCTGGGACTCTACCAGGATCGTTCCTTACTAAACTTAAAAATGTTCTTTTTAGGCGCGCTGGAGTCAGGAGCGCCTCTGAGTAGTTTTTTTTACTTGAAGGAGCGCTATATAAATGTCCGAATGAATGAATGAGTATGTGGACATTTATATAGTGCCTTACTATAACCTCATGAGGTCGCTTAACATAGCCATCCAACAATTCTAAACAAGTGCGATTAGGTATGGGCTGTCATGCCAACGATCCTGTTGCTGTAAAAAAAATTTACTTGATTCACAGCTATCATTTCATTTTGATTGCTGTATTTCATTTTGATGTACATCATGTGTTGAGCAGTGATTTTGATGGGCCATTACAAGTTGTTTTAAAAAAACTTTATGAGTGCTTGGTTTGGTTAAAATTTTGCACAGGTGGGAATGCCTGAAGATAGCTTTGAATCGCCGCTGACGCTGGCCGCCTGTGGAGGTCACATACAGATGGTGCAGCTTCTTTTGGCACATGGCGCCAGCACCGAAGAGGCCAACGACGAGAACTACACGCCGCTGATGGAGGCGGCACGCGAAGGCCATCTCGACGTTGTGCAGATTCTGCTCAGTGCAGGTCAGTGACGCGTAAATCTCACGCTTGATCGATCATGACTTTGCTATTGAGTCAAGTAAAATGACTATCGAGCGAAATTTTAAAAACCATAGTCGTTAAGAAATAGGTGTTAATTTTCCAGGGGCAAGTGCCCCTCCTGCTCATATGTGCAGATGTCCAATATTGTCCATCGCTAGCAGACAGGATGCATCTTCCTTGTCTTTCCCTCTTTGATTTAATTGATTTTATATGATGAGATAAAGATCTAGAATTTAGCTTTCTCTGTTAACGGTACTGTACTACAGTGAAACTTCATTTGAGCTGGAGGTAAATATTATCACTGCATTCATTCTGATGGTTAATTACCTGCCACTTCTTAGTCTTGTCCTCTGTGTTGCTTGCTAGGTCAGTGAGTGAAGAATATTCCCTTTTTAACTTATCAACATCGAGCAATGAGCATCACTACAATGTGTGGCACACCAGTGCAGCTCATCGTTAAAGGGTTTAACGAGTATTTTCTCTAACTAGACCAAATGTCTGAGAAATAGAGTCTATTCCTGAGAATATCGATGTCGTTCTGTTTTATTTTCAGGTGCAAGCGCAAACGCCCAGACGCACAGCCTGGAGACACCGTTGAGTCTTGCTAGCAAGAACGGTCACACGGAAATTGCGGCACTGCTCTTGAGCTTTGGGTCAAACCTGGTAAGTTTAGCAAAGAGATGCTTTTAATTTATTTCAGGCTTCGTGACTAGTCAGAGATTTTGCTTGAGGTCTGTGTTCTTGATGACAATGAACGATGATTCAGTGACCTTTGTTTGTTGTTTTTTACTAGGACCATGAGGCTGAAGATGGACAGACAGCATTGATGAAGGCAGCCAGAGCTGGTCATCTCTGCACCGTTCAGTTTCTCATCGGCAAAGGTCAGCTCAAAACTTTATTCAAGCATTTCTTTCTTTTTTTCTTGTCGTTGCTGACTTTAACAATTAAGATTTTTTGTTCCTTTCTGTCCTGGCAGATGCAAGCTTAAATTACTATATAGCTGTTTATTAAATTTACGCTTTTGAAGGAAAGTCTATGTCTCATATGCCATTGTTGTTTTGGATTTCTAATTACCTTATTCTATTTGCTAATTCTAATTACCTAGAATAATATTCTAATTACTAATTTTAATTTTAATTACCTTATTCTAATTGCTAATTTTAATTCTAATTACCTTATTCTAATTGCTAATTTTAATGACCTTATTCTAATTCTAATTGCTTCATACTGTGTACCATTATGCTGTATGGTTTTTCTGGTGCTGAAGCTCAAGCAATTTTTCTGTCTTTTTACTAATCATAATTCTCTTTATGTGCTGTGCATGTGACTTATAGGAGCCGACATCAACAAAGCGAGTCGATCTAATGATACGGCGTTGTCGATTGCTTGTGGTCAAGGTCACTTGCCCGTCGTAGAACTGTTGCTTAAGAGCGGTGCTAATCCTCTCCACCGACTCCAGGTGAGCTTCAGTAGCCACGTAGATTCACTAATGATGTTGCTGCTGCTGCTGCTGCTGAGGGTGGTGGCGACGGCAGTGGTTAAAGTGATTGACTCTGAACTATGGTCTTTGAAGGCTTGAACCATCTCAGCTGTACCTCAGAGTCATTGAAAGTAGGCTCCTGTTTCCCTTAGTGAAACATAGGTCAAGTAAATAGAGCGTCCATGTCCCCAGTTGAACATATCGTGTCATATCTAAATGTTCATAGAGCACCTATGGTAGACTATTCAGAGGTGTGTTCAGCACAGAAGCCCTGGGCAGGAAAAAAGAAGCGTTTTGAGAGCGAGAGTATGTAGGGAGCAGTCCAGACGTGAGCTTTGTCCGCAGAATAGTTGGAAGGCCATTCCATGCAGAGGAACCTATCACAGCAAATGCCCGACTCTAAGTCAAGACACACCGAGCATGAAAGTTTAGTCAACATATGGGATGAACTCACTTCCTGCTCTTTAACCCATGACCTGGCAGTGAATGAATTCGAAGGTACGGAACATGGAACCAGTGCATTACACACAAACTGGTCATTTACTACCCACGTTCAGGTTTTGCTGGCATCAAAATCTCTCCAAGTTGAGGTAACGAAGTGGTGTGTGTGTGTGTGTGTGTGTGTGTGTGTGTGTGTGTGTGTGTGTGTGTGTGTGTGTGTGTGCATGTGCATGCAACCAGTTTTGTGTTGTTGTTGCACTGCATCTGATTGGCAGGTTTGAACACAGGTTGCGATATCACACTGCCATAGGACATTGACCATTTGGAGATAATCATAATGGATCTCCATATTTCTCTTTCGCATTGGAGCATTAGTCAGCTAATTGTAATGAATTTGTTGCAGTTTAAATGTTATTAAATGAATTACATATGAAATGAATGATTCTTAAAGGACGGGTCGACGTTGCTGATTGAGGCGACGAGGGGAGGTCATGCGGACGTCGTGAATTTCTTGTTGAATTGGACAAATCCAGTTCAATACAAGCAAGTGATTCCAGACGAACTCGAACTGAGTCAGTCGTCGCCATCTCAGACGTCCTTGGACGACCAGGTAAACGCAATTCTCGATTGCTTGAAGAGATCAGTAGATTACTAGTTCTACATGTATTTGTTGACTAGTATGTTTTTCTATTTTCTTTTTGTAATTTTTATCACTTGGTTGCTGGTTCTGGTTTTAAAAAAAAATTTATTTGGTGTTTATCAGGTTTTAGATGTACTAAGTTGATCAGGTAAAGTCATTATAGTGGGTCAATTCAGTGTCGCTACTTGACCGGTTAGTCTAGTAATTAATAGTTATATATCTAGAGAATGATATCAAATATCCTTTGAACAAATGAGAATTTTTCAAAGTGACTCTTAATACATATGGTTGTAATTTCCCTGTGAACACATGTCATGTTTGAGCAAGGTGATGTTACTGTTACCAGTTTAATTGTATATTAATTGTACACCTATTCTTTGAAAGCAAATTTGTTTGTGCTGATTGTGAAAATGTTTTACATTTTGTGAGTAAACACTGTATAATGGAAGCAAGGATTAGTGTTTGTTCCATGAATTGTATTTTTTACAAAGCTGGGCTAAATAATTAATGGAAGATTAGGTAGACAAGTATGGAACAAGTGGAAAAAATGTGGAAGACATGATTGACAGAATACTGAAACTGAATAATGATCCAAAATGTGATAGTCATTTTGTCAATTGTCATTGTTGGAGTATAATGTAATGTAATATAATGTGGTCACATGTAAGACCATTGAAGCCTAGAGGAAAGAATTGTCTAAGTTCTACCGGAAGAAACGGAAAGGTAGGCGTCGGAAGACTACATGCTGTACTTGAGAGGTAAGAAGTGAAGTAATTGTGTCTGTCAACCTCCTTCTCTGGCCATTACTGCCATGTTGCATCATAGCTAGCAGATACGGTATTCTTATGTGATCAGGGGTAAGACATTTATTTAACACATTTATAGTGAATCATTCCAGTGAATTGTTGAATGGGGTTAGTTTACTTCGGAATGAGTTACGCTCAAGGTTAGTCAGTATGTATGAGTAACTTCTATTGAGCCAGTGTCTAACTAATTATGCACAAGGCATATAATCTGTGTATTGAAACCAAGTGACACTCTGTAGATTACTGTGGTCTGACAACTGGCAGTATGTAGCATCACTCTGTCATCCAGAGTTATGTTGCTTGAACCTGTTGTTTTTAAGAGATATGCTGTGTAAACTTTTAATCAGCTTGTTCGGTTCGTAAAAGGAGCTTAAGCAGACGTAGATACTACTGAAATGATTAAGTACAGTTCAGATTTGCTCAGGACTGGTTTTTAAAGGCTGTTGTTTTCTGCACTGTTGTGCTGCCTGGTTTTTTGGAGACCTTCATTGCTGGAAACCTCTTGATGGGCAACTTCTTTAAGTTATTTCCAAATGGTTTATCATTGTTCAAACTATGCATTTTCTTTGAATTTTTTGTTCTGTGAATTGTAACGGTACTTGATAAACATCATCCGTGACAGTAACTCCTGTTTCAATATCCTAACGTCTTTATAAGTGCAGTCTCACTGTGATGAGACTTAATTGCAAGTTCAACTTCCATCAAGTTTCTAGTCTTGCTCTTTTATCTGACCTTGTCAACTTTGACACTGCTGTATTTTGACTGCACTGAGTACATTTAGGTTGTTGTTTGCGCATGGGGCAAGTACTGTGATTGGAGTGAATTATGTTACGTGCATGATCAGTCATGGTTGTCTAATATTGGTAACGTGGTATCGCGTGGTTGTGAGTTCATTACTTCATGCAACAACCCGAGACTAGATGTTTGCGCATATGGTACTTTGTCACCAAGGAGTATAATTTGATACCAACTAAACAGAGTATTGTAATATATGTCAAATAATTCTCCATGTCCAGGTAATATATGTCAAATAATTCTCCATGTCCAGGACCTCAAGTGGTGTTCATCCAAGGACCCAGAAAGAGAAATGAGTGCCTTCCATACGTCATACTTGTACGATATGGAACATACTTTAAGTTACTAGACATGATCACAGATCAGTCTAGTCTAGAATGGTTTTGTTGCCTGTTGCTAGTAGCGGACCTAGGGAAGGATGTATTGTAAATGGATGGTAGACGGTATGTTGAGGGCATATGTGTAAATCTGTTGTTATAACTTCTATAGCACCATTGGCAAATGCACCTGGTCTCAGCCAATGGTTGCTCCAAGCAGTGCAGAAGGAACCATCAGAGAAACCAGCTGCTGAAGAAGAGCTGCGTTCATGAGGTAAGCGCCGCTCCTCATCGTAGAACTTCTGAGTAACTCAGAATCTTGCTCAAGTGGAAAGCTTGTGACGTGGATGAATTGGTTTGCGTGTGTGCTGTGCGTGTAGCGTTGACTTGTTTGTCTGTTTACAATTTTTGAATTTTGTTAGCAGAACTTTGATGTGGTCAGTGTTGTTCTCTAGACTTGAGTTTTGTAATCCTGCAGACAGCTAAGAACTTCTTGCAAAAGCAAGCGCATACTCTAAAGTCACTGGTCTACTGCAGTTGTCCCTGTTTTCGAGCTATTTTCAAACTTTGGTTGCATAAAAACTTATATGAAACTTGTCACAGTGTCATCTGACTGTCTTGCATGAGCAAGGAAATTCACTGTTTATTTGTTCCATGTTGCCAAGCTATTGTTTATGGTTGTGTTTGGTCAGATGTAGTATTTGGTATTGATCTGCCTCTCTAAACTAATTTTTCATTCTTTTTGGGGTCAAATTGTTTATCACTACAGGACCGTAGTCAATTCATTCAGTTACCTTATTCAGAGCTTCTTCAAGATGTCCAAACGCTGTCCCAGCCTAGTTATGGCAAACGTGAACCGTTTTTCAAACCTTAATGCAATGCATCCCATGTTGAAAACAGAGGGATAGGAAATTTTCCTTCTGTAATCTGTAGTGTATTGCCCATTTCTTCACCAATTAGACCTGATGTTGTACTGTTGAAGTACATAGTACTACATACAAAGAGTCAATCAGTTGTTATTGGCCTTGAAGAGTCAGAAGGAAAATTTCTTTCATGTACTTTTATCAATTTCTTTTTGTACCCTAAAAAAGTGTTTTCACACAAGCTCTGTGAATTCGTTGCTATAGAAGGAAATAATTGAACTTCTTTCTTCAAACATTCCGAGATCTTCCTCCATGGCAAGAGAGATTTTCTATTGTGTTTATTCTTATGAAGGCTTTCTTTTCACTTTGCAGAGTTCACGTGTTCCTATTCAGGGCCTAGGAAACGTCGTCCCTCCACAGGATCCAACGTTCTCGTACAACGAAGCCGCATACAACGACGACATCCAATGTCAGTTCATGAAGATGAAGATGGAGCAGCAGTTCGCTGGCGGTGACAGACGCATGGAGGGCTGTCCACATGCAGGTCGTCGACCTTTGTTTCAATCTCAATTGTATGCCATTGTTATTCTATCTAAATACTCCTTACTCCAAATTCATATTCTTGTCTCACAGTCACTGTTCTGTGTGAGACTATGGGCTTTATACTGACAGCTCTCTGATTTAATCTTCCTATTTAATCTGATTTAATCTTTAATCTAGTATGCATTGCATATTAGCTGCACAATGTATTCAGTGTTGGTGTACAAGTCAATATTGAATGTTCCAAAACCTAATTTCCGTGTTGCGTTCACATTTTTTGAATTTCGTTGCAGTGGTTTTGGAAGCCATGAACTTGCTTGCGTGGGTGCGTATGATTGCATTGTGTAGCATAAGAGTAATATTATTGGAACCTGTCATTTGATATTTTTTTGTATTTCTTCTATGTTGTAGGCACTGACATGCACTGTGGCTACCACCATCAAGGGATTCCGTACAGTTGCGAGGAATCGGAGAAAAATGCTCTGCAGTCACCACAAGAAAGTGGATGCAGTTCAACGGACGATGAAGATGAGGAAGAGGATGAAGATGATGATGAAGAGGACGACGATGGAGACGAATACGAAGATGACGACGATGATGACAATGGTGATGGTGACTTGGATGACCATCATCTCCTCAGCAAGAGTCTGATTGAAATCAAAGGAACCGTCACGATGAAGTCGAACGAACTGCCAGACAGTTTGAAGAAGGCCTTCGACGGCTTTCAGAACATAACGAAGGCGGAGCAACTCGCTACGAAGCAGCAGCTGCTGGAAAAACTACCGTCTCTCCTACGAAAGGAAAAGGTATATATAATAATAATAATAACGACAATTTATATGGCGCCGTAACGCGACCATACCGTCACAAGGGCGCCTCACAAACAGCCAACTGCGGGATAAGCCTTATATATGATCATTGATGCTGCAAAAAAAGTTAGCTTGATTAGATATGTGTTACTGTGACTTTTGCGGCGCACAGTTTAATAAATAAATAATTAATGTACATTTCTGACCACATGTATGTATGCATTTCTGTCACACGCTGAGGTACCCATTAACCCCTTAACGACCAGCTGCATATGTTTTTCATACAGTTTAGTACAATCTGGTCATTAAAGGGTTAAAGTCACTCTTCCCGTCCAGCCTAAATGATGTTAGAGTTCGTTGAGAAGAGCAAGTTCCATTTTAAAGAAGAGTGCTTATATGCTTTTTTTAAATTGCTTCTACCTGCAACTGTCAAAGGAATGTTTTTGACTTGGCTCTTTTGTTTTGCTTTCAGTTTGAGAACCTAACGCAGAATCCTCTGCTTGTGAAATCGAAGAACAGGAACCACCAGCATTCCGACTCCTTCTCTTCGAGCAGCGAGAAATCGGTGAAGCGCGCCGGCGACGGCTGCTCCGATTCCCCGCAGAAGCAGCAGCAGATGCAGAACGGCTTCGCTCTGATGTCCGGTGACCAGAAGTTGAAGCCGACTCGCGCTGTCATTCGAGACCAGAAGATGCCCGGCGATACTTCGTGCCGCGGCTGTAACCAGAGTCACGACTGCCAGATGACCGAGAGCAGCCTGGTTCTGAACCTCAAGAAGAAGAAGACTCTCGTCTCAAAAGCCGGCGTTCTTGGCTTAGACGGACAGCCGTTGTCGGGAAGCCATCCGCCGATGAGTCTCAACCAGTGGCCGTGCGACGACGAGACCAGTGGCAACCAGCCTAATGCAAAGACACTGTACCTGTTTGAAGCTGGACAGGGAACGAGTCCCCAGCAGCAGATACAGAAGCGTGTCTTTGCTAAAGGTAACCAGATGTTTGGTTACGATATCGCATCAGGTAACGGATGGGCAGCGTACTCTTTATTTCTTGCTTTTTCAACGGTCTTAGGTTCTTTGTGTGTGCTGTTAAAAATGACCAAAAGTTGTTCGTTTGTGTATATACACACTGTTGTGATATTGATGCTGTTGAGAATTCCTGATTGATTCAGTCTTCTGTCTTGTTGGCCAATGACTGTTCTGTGAGGAGTTCGAATCATGTTGCACACATGAAACCAGTGTTTTATTGTTGGAAAGCATTGCAATGAATTTCTTGTGCATTTGGGTCAAAATGGGAACAGTTGCTTGAACCGAATAATTTACAGTCAGCTTGGAACTTGTCAGATAACTCTCCCATGATTTTTATCTGACATTGAGCTATATGACTACAACTGTGGATCTGATATAACATTTTCCAATGGCATCAACCTTAGAAACATAAATATTTGTTTAAAAAAAGTAAACTATACTGAAAACGTTTTTAGAATGCTCTCTTTAATAGCTGTGTCCTGAGACTTCTGACTGCCTTTAACGTGGTCATGGTGCATAGAAACTTAGAAAGTTTATTTTTTGTGGCTGAAATTTTTTTTGTTCTTTGTTATAATATTATTATAAATCATTATGATAATGATGTAGGTTGTATTGAGTCTTCGGTGTATGCTCACAGTTGTGAAACAAATTACAAAGGTTCTATAGGTTTTTCTTGTAGAAAATCTGTTTGGTAATAGAAGCCTCCGTTACATATTTGGATGTCTGAGATCAAGAACAGTTTGACCAAAGCAAAATCTTTTGACTTGTCTCTAGGCTGTTCTATGGTTGAAGCATGTTCGGGTTAGCATTACTGAAATTAATGAAGAGCTAATTGCACCTGATAAATAACCAGAGGGCTTTTGGAGAAGTACTTTGTTTTGTCTTTTTTTGTTTTGTCTTTTTTGTTTTGTTTGTTTGTTTAATGCATGGTTTTGTTCTGCTGTTGTTGTGTGCAGCTCAGAGAAAGCTGTCAAAGCATGACAATTCCGTACTTAAGCAAATGACTTATCAGCGATTGCCAGAGACTCAACTTCAATCGTGTGGTGGTGCAGCCATTCAGTCTCCAGAACAGCTTGCACTTCAGGTACGGCTTTGCTCTTCCATCTATTCGGTTTATGAATTTTGTTCCTGTAATGTATGTCAGATTTCTCGGTGACTTGCAATGACTTCCCATATTTCAAGTTTTACACTAGTTTTTGCTGTTTTGTAGGCTTTTAATAAATTGCATTGCTTAAGATTTGGCTGGTAATTTTATTTGTGTCAATAATTCAGATTTGTTCTTTTGAAGTGATGCAATATTTTGAACATGGATCCACTGTCCATTTGTGTCAAACATAGTTGGACTTTTTATTTAAATTAATTATCAATTGTTGACTAGGATTTTTTGGCTTAACCCTTTAATGCCGAGATGGTAGTAAATGGTATGGGAAATCCTATACCCTCCGGCATTAAATGGTTAACTGACAATTATGTCACATATTAGAATTCCTACTTAAGAAATGGCATCAATGTGCTTTCAGTATGCATCTGAAAAAACAGCAGTTTATTTCTGCCAGTTTCAGAGCCAATTTATATTAAAAAATTTGTAATCTTTGATAAAATATGATCCACAATTCAGCATGTTTTGTTTATTGTTATTGTTCTCTGAAGGTGGATCTCCAGAAGCCGTTCACACTGGACATGACCCAACAACAACAACAACAACAACAGCAGCAGCAGCAGCAGCAATTAGGTGACAACAACAGCAGCGTCGGCCTTTTCAACAGTTCACTGGGTCAGTACGCAGCCATCTCTGGCGACAACATGTTCGGTCCTTACAGCGAGGCGGTCAAGAGACTTCAAGATCCAATCTACCTTCAGTCGCTGCAGCAGCACCAGATGCTGTACGCAAATGACGCCATGTCGTTGGCGGCAGCATCTCAAAATCCAGACCTGGCGGCAAGAGTGCCTGGCATCGACAAAGGGGCGCAGACGATGATGAGTCAGATACCGATGCACGTTCCGACGATGATGTCCCAGTCGCACAATCAGCAACTCCAGCTGATCGAGCTCGGCCAGCAGCTCGAGGGGCAGGCGAAGGGCTCTGGCAACGTTCTGTACGACTACATGGACGGAATGCATCCGTCGTCTTCGCGTCCGCTGTCTCCTACCAGTTCCGTCTCCGTCGCGCCAGGCTACAACCCTCTCATGGAAATGGTGGACGTGCAGACGGAGGTCAGCCACGACTCGGCCCTCTCCCTCGCTTGCGTCGGAGGCCACTGCGAGCTCGTTAACCTGCTGCTGTCGCGAGGCGCCAAGATCGAGATCCGCGATAAGAAGGGACTGACACCGTTGCTGCTGGCCGCAAGTGCAGGTCATGCAGACATCGTTGAGTTGTTGCTGAACCGTGGAGCACAGATCGAAGCTCAGTCCGATCGTACGAAGGACACGGCTCTGTCGCTCGCGTGTGCCAGCGGTCGGCAGGAAGTGGTTGAGATGCTCCTCAAACGAGGTGCCAACAAGGAGCACCGTAACGTGTCGGACTATACTCCCCTCAGCCAGGCGGCTTCTGGCGGCTACGTGAACATCATCCGTCTGCTGCTCGAGCACAGCGCCGAGATCAACTCTCGTACCGGTAGTAAGTTGGGAATCTCGCCTCTGATGCTGGCCGCGATGAACGGTCACACGGAAAGTGTTCTTCTACTCCTGGAAAAGGGCGGAGACGTCAACGCCCACATCGAGACCAACCGCAACACGGCGCTCACGCTCGCCTGCTTCCAGGGTCGGCACGAGGTCGTCGCTGTCCTTGCCGACCGCAAGGCTAACCTGGAGCACAGGGCTAAGACCGGTCTGACTCCTCTGATGGAGGCAGCGACCGGAGGCTACGTGGAGGTCGGAAGGGTTCTCATCGAGAAGGGAGCTGACGTTGCCGCTGCTCCCGTACCGTCGTCACGCGACACGGCGCTGACAATCGCAGCAGACAAAGGTCATTCCCGATTCGTGGAGCTGCTGCTGCAGAGCGGTGCGCCTATCGATGTGAAGAACAAGAAGGGTGCAACTGCACTTTGGCTGGCGTGTAACGGCGGCCATATCGAAGTGGTTCAGTCGTTGGTGCGAGAGGGCGGCGACTTTGACAGCCAGGACAACCGCAAGCTGTCGTGCATCGTGGCGTCCTTCCGCAAGGGTCACACGAAGGTCGTCAGGTGGCTCGTCAAGTACGTGACGCAGTTTCCCAACGACCTCGACTGTATGCGCTTCATTTCTGAGTGTCCCGACGCCGAGTTGCGGAACAGGTGCGAGGAATGCAAGGAGGTGATAATGACGGCCAAAAAGCGCCAGGAGGAAGAGGCCGAGAAGAACGCGGACAGCCTGTTGCAGGAGCTGCAGCAGGAGAAGTCGCTGGTGGAGAAAAAGAGGGCGGCCAGGGAGAGGAAGCGCGAGAAGAAACGCCAGAAGAAGAAAGAGAAGACGTTCAGCGCCAAGGAATCGCTCCGACTCCTGGCCGAGGGCGATTCCGGAGCGAAGATGATAATTGACGATCTGGAGATTTTGAAGGAGGATGACTTCTCAGACGAAGGGAACGGAAAGAGGGAGTTGGTGGAAACGACGACCGGCAAGAACGGAATCTTGAAGAAGGAGACGAAGAAGTGTGCCAAGGTGAGGAAGACCAAGTCAAGGTCGAGCGTTGAAGACGAGATGGATGGTGTCATGACTGTGGTGCCGCCGCATCTTGGCGCTACCACCACGGGCAACAGCAGCAGCAGCATACCGTCTCTCGTCACGAATCCAGCGAACGCGTCCGACGTAGTTTGCAAAACAAAGATCTCGTCGTCAGTGGCGGCGCCGCCTCCGCTTCTGCCTCAGCTGCCACCGACGATCAGCAGCCAGAGCTTTGCGAGCGTCGCTGATCCGAACACACGATCGAAACGCGAGCAGACGAAGCCGGTCAAGGGCTTCGCAGCGACCGGCATCGGCGATCTGGACGACTTCAGCAACCCAGACGACATGAGAATGTCGGCCGCCGCACTGCCGAGCATCCCAGCCTTTCAGACGGTGCTTTTGGCACGACCGGACGTGAAGATCCTGACCAACAGCACCGTAGCCAGGTCGAAGGCGATTGCCCAACAGTCGACATCGTCCGTGTTGGCGACGAAGTCAACGAGATCCGGAGGAATGTCTCAGAGCGTCGGTCGATCGGTTGGCAACGTCGCTCAGAAGGGGAAGGGAGGAGGAGGAGGACAGAAGAAGGACGAGAACTGGAAGGATCCTTCGAAGAAGATGCGCAAGATCGACGTTCCAGCGCGAGCCGTCAGTCGCGTCATCGGACGCGCCGGCTGCAACATCAACGCAATCCGCGAGCACACGTTGGCTCGAATCGACCTCGACAAACTGAAGACCTCAGACGACGCCATCGTCACGATTCGCGGTCTCACCGACCAAGTCAACCAGGCGGCCGAGCTGATTCTCGGACTGATCCGCGAATCCGACAAAGACATCGACCAACTGATTGCCGCGCTGAAATCGTCCAACGGCGGCAGCAGCAGTCAATTGAGATACGACTCCGTACCGTCGACGTCGAGTTGGAAGAACATGTCAAAGGCGACTAGCAGTACGCCGTCTGCTTGGGAGCCGGGGACGTTGAACGTTTGGGAGAATCGTTCGATGAAGGGCACGAGCGTCGGCTCCGGTGGGTCAACGTCGATGGCGGCGTCGTCCACTTCGTCCGTTGACAGCAAACCGGCGGCTAACGTCTGGAGCCGTTCCAACAAGGAACCGGCCGCTGTTTCGGACATGAACGTCACGTCGTCCAACGTCTGGGACAATAGCATGGCCGATGGGATTGGGATTGGAGCAGCCGGCGCCGGAGCCAAACCGTCGTCTGTGAGCAGCGGTACCATCGGTTCTGGGAAGCCGCCGTTGCAGCTTGGCAAGCAGGACAGTGTCGAACAGCAGCAGCAGCAGCAGATGTTGCAGCAGCGAACGTCTGCGAGTGACGACTATTCCAAACCTCAACCGATTCGATCGTTTCCCATCGGAGCGTGGACTCCGATCCGGGGTCACGGCGGTTCAACCGTGCCGCCTCTCGACCGAATCGTCGCGTTCTCGTCGCAGCAGCAGAATCTAAACGCGGCGGAGAAAACGTCGATTGCAAACGGCATGACGACCAGCGACGCAACGTCGTATATTGCAGCGAAGACTGAGCTGATGAAAAGCGTTTCTCTTGGATCGGAGGAAGCTGCGTTTGACGGAAGCGCCAAACAACCGACATCCGTCTCCTCGTTCAACCGATCCGCATCCGGAGGAGACGGCCAAGCGCTGGACGGACGACCGATGGACATCCTTGGAGGAGGAGGAGAGCAGGTCTCCTCCGTTCCGCCTCCGCAGCCGCCGCTGTCCATGGCCATCCAGTTCCAGATGAATGCCGCCGTTGCGCCGGAGAAGGTGCTTCGCCACCAGTTTCAGGAGATGAGCATCGGCGAGTACCTACCGTTCAACAATCACTTCTCGCCCCTTGCCGAGTCAGTCATTCCAAAGAAGGGTCAGAACAGCGGTCGTATTGCCTTCCACGACATGGCTGCGGCGCCACGGATGGGCGGTGCCGAAGCGGTCATCGACGTAGCTCTGCAGGCCAAAGCTCCCGGCTATCGACCGCCCGGTCAGGTCCAGCGAACCATTTCATCTCCGGGTCTGGCCCCCGACGCGTCCTCGTCCGGCGGCTCTTCCTACCAGACCGAACTGAAAACCCCTTTGATGCACAGTACTGACAGTGATCGCAATAGCATGCTGACGCCTGCTTTCAACAATCGCGCCGCCAATCGGTCTCCAAGCGGAACCATTTCCAGCGACTACTCTCCGTTCTCCGAAGGCATCGAGAAGGCGTCGAAGCTCGTCACGCACGGCGCCGTCGACGACGGCTACTCCGGTCTGCTTCCTCCGCAGCAGCAGTCGAAGCAGGACGCGTACATCACGACCCAGTCCCCGATGATGCTGCCCCGCATCAGCTCCAGCCTCAACCCTGACGCTCCGAACTTCACGATCCGGCCATTCATCTACAAGCATCAGTCTCCGTACGACTCCTCCATGTTTTCAGCGCCGAACTATCGGCTGCCACCGAACCAGCTGCACGCGCCTGGAATGGCGGCGGCGCTTCACCATGCCAATGGTTTTATTCCGAACAGTGCGGTCAAGGATCACATGATCTCCCATCCGATGGGCGGCTTATCCGGTAACATCGACCCATCGTTGATGAGACGATTCTCGCTAGGTAATCAATCTTAACATTTTGTATTGTAGCACTGATTTGGTTTTAGTTGTTCTGATTCCGTACTCTTAAACTTGACAAAGCTTACATCATTATCTTAGTGGATTTGTGGGCCACCTTTTGCAGGATAAAAGTGGTTGAGAATGTGTAATTTTAGTTTTCACTACATTTTGACAAAATCTATCCAGCTGCTTAACTGTCCAGGGTCTCTGGGTTGATAGAGGGCACAACGGATTGCTACTCTGACTTTCTCCTTAAAATTACTCTGTCTTACATTGTCTGTAAATTCTGTTCAAAATGGACTTCTGCCAATTTTTTTTTGGCCAAATGGTTTCTGAGTATCGCATTTTAAGTTATTTTCTCTGATTGTGTTGTGGTGGTGAAGTGTGTATATCTTGCCAATACCGGTTCTGCTACTTCTCTGTCTACGGTGATAATCTTATTTATATTGTTTATGCTTCATCTAATCTGTTTGACATTTAGCTTTTCAGTCTCCATAACATATTGTTTAGCTCAATTTATTTTTTCTGTGCAATCTTTCTTCAAGTCAAAAGTGATCTTCTATGAATTTGAATGATTTGGGAAGTATTAAATAATACTTCCAAAATAATAATAATAATATTATTATTATTTTGCTAATTAAATTTTTTAACGCATGCTCATCACATCAAAATGTGAATCTGAGGTGCATGCAGCATTTTAAAAGTTGATACCAGTTCTTAGTTGACGTAAGTAGATAACTGCTTTTATGAACCCTTGATTTGCCTCTGAGTAGAGATCTTGAAGAGGCGCTATATAAATTTATGTGAAATTTATGTGAGCAGTGTTTTTAAAATTGGTCTTGACATGATGTAAGAAGCATGGAAACTATTTTTGACAATGCAGTGTAATATCTAGAACTGGGTTTGTTATTGATGTTGCCAGCTCTTCCGAATTAACTGACTGGATTTTCACTTGCATCTTTAAGTTTAAAATGCAGTTCGGTCCAGTCCAAAATTGCTTGCAGTAAATTATAATTTTAAGGGAAAAGCAGCAGATCTCATGTTTGTGACTTAATCTTGAAGATTAAACATGTTTATTGCTGCCAATTTGAAGCGCTAATTAACATTTTGAACTCGTGTATTTTGCCCTTTCCTTTAACCCTTGCTGAGCTGCGGCGCTATGCAGTTTGTCTTATTATTATTATTATTATTATTATTATTATTGTGAATTTCTTTTTATTATTTTTTCAACAAATATTCTATACAGAACAAGAGCTGTGTCAAGTTTAGCGTTTGTTTTGCATTCATGTCGTGTCATTTGCAGTTTAACATTGTTCTCAGCGAGCGACTGAAACATCTGAATCGAAGAGCTTAAATTAACAGATTTAAAATATTTCTTCCGATGTCATCATAATCATCACATAACAAAATATTTCTTGTGTCTCACTACAGATGAAAGTTCTCCATCCGGTCAGCAGCAGCAGATGGCGCCGGCTGCAGCTCCATCCGTCAGCAATCCACCATCTCCGAGTGAAGACGGGCAGTCGCATCATCCTATGGTGATGGGAGACGAGAGACGGATGATGCTGCGTCCGATTGGAACCGAAAGAACAAACAAGAGACCAAACTCTATGACTGGTTCATCCGGCGTTGTGCCGGGTGGTGCTGGGGATCAGCTCCAGCAGTGGCCATTCTCTCAAGGCTCCGGTAAATTGATAGATCTTGATTAGAAGGTGGGAGGGTGGATGATAAAATGGAAGTAGAGACTTTACGCATGGCTCAAAATGCACCCTGCTCGGTGGATTTTTACTCCTTAAGCTGCTTTCTACTGGGCAACCAAACTAAATCGGCTATTGTTGGATAGAGCCAAGGTTTAGTGTATTATACATATATATATATATATATATATATATATATATATATATATATATATATATATAACCAGATGGAACTGACTAAAAACTGCTTCAGTTGTCCTCTTGTGCTGTCACTAAATAGAGGTGTATTGGAATAAATTTGCTTCAGATATAATAAAACAGAAATTAATATTGGAATTGGAGCTAAAACTGGAAAAACTGAAATTAATTCATAACTGAGATTATTTCAATCCTGGTATTTGAACTTAAATAGGAATTATTTTCCGATTGAGGATGGAGTTAGAATTTAAATTCAATCTTGGAACTGAATCAGAATTAAAATTAGGAATTATTTTCAAATAAATAAAAAATTCTTGCCTAACCTGTCACCACCGTTCGTTTTCTGACTGTAGGCGATTGGCAGAGGCACGGCTACATCGGTGGGACGCCGCCGATGCCACTTGGCATGATTCCAAACCTGCCGCCAGATGCCATGATTCCACAGATGTCGTCGTCCAGCCACCTTCCGACCATGATCGGTCAACTGCCGCTTCCACAGCAGAAAATCCTAGCCATCAACAATGCCATGTACGACCCGTCTCTTCAGGTAGGCACATCGAGCACACCACACGCGTTGTCCTGTCAGGTAGAGATTAATTATAAGCGTGAATCAGAAATCCGATTATCTGTATCGGAAATGATCGTTGGTTTTTACTGTTTATAAATAAACGTTAATCGAATTCACATCTTTAGAAATCACTTTGAAAATGATGGCATACGATTCATGTGCTTTTGTACTGGCTATAAAGCTTATTGGTTTTGTCGTGAGAACAACGTATTTGCAGTAAATACATGGTTGTTGCTTATACTACTGTCCAGTTTGTTAGTTGCATTAGATAAAAACAAATGCCAAGCTGAAGGATGAAGGTGTTGTTTAATAATTTTCTACTCTATGGGAAGTCAATTACATGACAGAATTTTCAGTACTAATACTGCGGCTGGTATTTTAGATCTAATACGAACTGTGCTTATTGCCGAATGATGCAGGAATATCGGCCGACTTAACCCTTTTGTTACGGAACCCGTCGCCGCGACGGGTTTACAGCCTGTGATCTATAGTTTCTCCGTACTGTGCCTGGGTATGTGCTTCGTATCAAAAGGGTTAATATGTTGCAGCCAGCAAAGTGCGCTAAATACATTTATTTCTGGTACACGTGTGTGTGTGCATGCGATCTTTGTATTTATAAATGGAGAATTTATTAAATGCTGTGTTATCCGTGCATTTTATCAAGCGAAAATAATCGAGAAAACTGGGATGACTGTTTGTTGTTGTTGTTCAGATACGTCCAGGTTACTTGGTTCCCAACGGAATGACTCTGTCGTTTGGCGGTGGTGCCATGGGTCCAGCAGGTGCCATGGGTCCTCATCCACCGCTTCAGTTTTCTCATCTCCCACCGCCATCGCCCGCTCCAGAACGGCAGACGATGGAGAACGCTGGAAACTGGAACTCTGGCGGAATGAACGGACCGTCGTCGTGCGTTGATGGCTCAGCAGCAGCCACCTGTGACGAAGAGAGACTCAGGGTGAGTAGTGGAGTCGGTTGATGTTTCAATCATCATCTAAGGAGTTGTGGACAGCGTTGCCACTCTAAAAAATGAGAAAACCCAAGTTGGAGAGTCGAAAAACTCCAAGAAAACTCAAGTTGCCCAAATCATCGAAAATGTCCACAGTTTCCCGATTTTCTTAGTCGAAAGAAAAACCCAAGCAAAAATGTTCTTCCCGAAAAAACCCCATTTTTCAAGTTTGAAGATCGAAAAAAACAGATTTTTTCCCGAAACCAAGCAAAAAACCCAAGTTTTTTCAGAAAAAACCCCATTTCCCAAGTTCGAATCGAAAAACCCAAGATCTTGTGAAAAAACCCAAGGAGTGGCAATGCTGGTTGTGGAGTTAAAGGCTGAGTCAGCCCTGTTGTCGAACCCAGGAAGTACTTGTCTTTGTGCCAGTGTTACCATTGAATTCCATGCTCGAAAGTGGTGAGGATGGTGGGAGATGAGGTGTAGCTAAATCTGGTAGAGTTATTTTAGTAGGCCTAAGTAGCTGCTTTGTAAGACGCCCTTGTAATGGTATGGCTGTGTTACTGTGCCATATAAATCGTCTTATTATTTATTATTATTAGGCCTACTATGCCTGTTATTTCAGTCTGTCTGTCTTTATGTTTTCTGCTGATGGATGGTAAAACTAAGGACATGGCACAATATATAATCAGTATTATGCCTGACCAAATTCTTAATTGTTTGCTTTTGTCTTTTGCAGACATGGAATATCTGGAACAGCCCTTCGAACCTCTAAAACTGTCGGACTTTGGAAAGTGAACAGCATAGATGTTGTAGTTTTATGATTTTATTGCAACACCCATGTGGTCGTAGAAAAAAAGCGTTTGCAGCGGAAAAAAATAAAACAGTTAAGAAGCTGGTTAGCTTGAGAGTTTAAGAGATGTTCTTGTGATTTTCTGTTTTACGTCACTTCAAAAATTATTCGATGTTGAAGTATTTGACTAAAGTCGTACGACATCTCATGTTTGGATTCAGAATTTTCAAAGATGTCACACTCATTGTTCACATGCTGCTTTAGTCAGACGGTGTTGAATTTTGTTTCTTGCTCGAATCGATTATTTCTTGTGAAGCCGTTTTGCAGAGGTTTGCGTCCTCGCTCATCCTCATTATCCTCATCCTCCTTGGTTTATTATTAAACTGACGTTGGTTATGTCACACAACATAGCTTGTTGTCTTCTTGCGCAGCTTATAAAATTACAAAGCAAAAAAAACCTTTGTTTCATTGAGTCACTGAATTGATATAGTTAAGCCAACTCTTTAAGTTACAGTTTTTTGTCCACGTGAAGATTTTCGGCGTGTAACTGATTGTTGGTGTATTAAACGGGGAGACTTAGATATATGTTTAGTGGATTCCTGCAAGGGCCTATTATATACCAAACATAATATACCAAATATAATATACCAAATGCTAATGAATGAGTGAATGTGCATCTGGTTGTTTAGTAAAGTTTGTCTGTCAATATGGTATGTAGGCCTTTGCCAGATACTTCAAGTAGTCTACCATTACTACGTAAATCTGAAAATCTGACGTATGTGTTTGAAATTGCGACTAGTCCAGCTTCGAGGAATTGTTTTTCATTGTACACTGTGTCCGGAAAAAAAGGGACCCATTTTGTAAATATGAAAATAAATAGTAAATATTCATCGATTTTCACAATTCAAACACCATTTTAATCCTGACATATTTGTCTAACATGGGTGAAAATATAAAAGTTCCAGTCACAACAATGACGTCATAATGACGTCATTTGCACAAAAAGCCAAATTTAAGAGATAAATCCGCAAAATCACCCAAAATTTCAATATTTTATGATTTAATTTATCAATATTAAATGTAGGTTTATTTTTATTTTCATATCTGAATTATGTCCGGCTACAATTTCTGGTCAAAGTGTACACCTTTGGCCTCAACGTAAGTTTCAAAACGGTCGCGCTAATAGCCAAAAGCAGCATCGATAACCAGCTTATCAGAATCCTTCCAGGCATCAACAATTCGCTCACGGAGTTCTTCAATGTCTCTTATTTTTGTGTTGTACACCTTCTCCTCCATCAGTCTCCAGATCTTATTATCAGCGGGATTTAAGCGGGCGTCGTTTAGCGGCCAAAGATTAAGAGGTATGAAATCCGAGTCTCCTTAATCAACAGTTCAACACATTGACGAACTCAGTGAGCTGAAGCACCATTTTCTTGAAATGTGTAGGCTGTTGTTCCGAACATTCTCGGATATCAGGCATCAATTTTATATGGAGCAGACAACCCCTGTAATAAGCTGCATTTATTTTCACTCTTGGTTCCATTAAATGGATTTCCGTTTTACCAAGAGCCAATATACCAACCGAAACCATGCATGACTGGCCGTCTAAATGAAATTTAATGCAAATGACGTCATTATGACGTCATCGTTGAGACTAAAACTTTTGTATTTTCACCAATGTTAGACAAATATGTCAGGATTAAAATGGTGTTTGAATTGTAAAAATCGATGAATATTTACTATTTATTTTCATATTTACAAAATGGGTCCCTTTTTTTCCGGACACAGTGTACTTCTAAGCAAAGGGCAGAGAGAGGGTGCTGCTGATTGGTTGAGTTGAATCAGGGTGCATTATAATAAACTTCGTTTAATTTCAAGCTGACACACCAACAAATGATTACAATTCATAGTATGAACAGTAGTGTAGTCCTAAAAAATGAAGTGGGGAACGCTCTTTATAATAATATTATTATTAGTAGTATTATTATTAATATTCCATTATCCCTGGAAAAAAGTGAGGGAACGTCGTTCCCCCGCGATCCCCCTCCACTACACCACTGAGTATGAACCGATTATTATCACAAGTTATTAAGCCTACAGCAGTTGAATTTAACTGTCGGAGCCAACAGAGCCTTACAGATGTGGACTCACTCATTTTATCAACGCCACCTGCCGAATGGAAGGTTGAGTGGATCTTGGGGGGGGGGGTAGCAGGAAGCGATCACGATTTATATAATTATGAATTGTGAAATAAATCAACTGAAAACATCTGTAAACCGTAGACCGGATATAGTAACAATAGCAGCTTCTTGTGTTAGCTGAGGAATCGATCCAGAGCCCAGGCTTCCCTACATTGAGTCTATAATTCAGTGAAAAGACGGAGATTAGCGTTCGTGCACCATTCGTGCCAGAGTTAATTATTATCCTAAACTCTTCCCTTTCCATGGATGAATGGTAGTACCAGAGTTTTAACCAAAGTATACACTTTTATTGTTAGCTATTACCCTACCCCCTCGTTATGTCGTGATCCCCGTGCTGCGTGTTCAGGCTTGGCGAGAAGTGGCTTCATCCTTTCACAGCTAATCTCTGTCTTTTCACTGACTTCTAAACTCAATTGAGGTATATAGGAAGACTGGGCTCTGGGTCTATTCTTCAGCTAACACGAGAGGCTGTTATCGTTACTGTATCCGGTCTACGATGTACAGATGTTTGCAGTTGATTTCACACTTCATAGATAAATCGTGCAGCTGCTTGTAACAGACAAACTGAACGAGGCAGAGTCATATCCGGTTGTGAAGACTGTTTTCTATTAGATATGATATATAGGGGTCGTACATAAATGGAACATCTGTAAAAAAACTCACATACTTTGGATACACCCTCACATTTGACTACAAGTTAGACGCCTCTGCGTTTGTGACAGCACGTACACACTTTGGGGTCGTCCATAGAGGGCAGAATGTTCCCATCTAAGCCTTGGTTTTTCCCCAGTATACATCCTACTACGCCTTAGGCACCGACAACATCAGTCAGAATGCCGTCGACTGTACAACGTTGACTAGATAGGAGAAAATGTGCAAACTGGCCGAGGTTTTTGACTGATTTCCGTAGAGCTGGGGGCAGAAATGAAGACAGATATTATATAGCAAGCAGACCTGGATGGTTGGATGGTGAGGTGAATAGTTGGCTAGGTCAGGGCTTTTTTAACGTGCAGTTGTACACAAAATGTGCAGTTCTAAATGGATTTGTGCAGTTGAAGAAGCACTTTTGTACAGTTAAAACTATCAAAAATGTCATTGTCCTTCGATTGGAAGTAATTTACCATGGAGGATGGGAAAGGAAAGAAGGGATTATGCGTTCTAAAATTCCTTTAAAACAGCCCTGGCTGCTAGGTAGCCTAGGCTAAACGTCTGCATGGAGTTGACCTCTGTTAGGCCTAGTTGAAGTCCTCTAATCTCAGACTTATCCAAGCCCTACTTCTAAGGCTATGCGCACGGCGCAGGGCACCATCTGATTCACGAGCACAGCGTTTTGCCTGAGTTTTAAGAATCGGCAAAATAATGTGATATAATATGGCGCTCTGTAAATACATGTGTGTAGTTAACTGGCAGTCGGAGTTAATAGTTCTGGCAAGAGGTTCAGCTGCCCTGCCAATAATTGCTACTGTAGCCGTAGGGAGGCAAATTATACAAACTCTGACGCGACATTGTAATTATCTCGGACTGCATCGCCTCTGGCCGTGTATACAGTCCCAGGCAATTAACCTAATTATACACTAGTACGTTTCATGTTGTATGGCTTAGACCAGGCTCATGGGAAAGGGCAAAATGTCAAAATAAATGACAATCACCCGAAATAGAATCACCAGGCCTATATATATATATATATATATATATATTATGTATATATATATATATATAATAAGCTTATATATAAACCCAGTCCATATTAGAAGCCCTTCCCCTAGGCCTAATTAACTTTTCATCCCATATTTGCACTATGGGATGAAAACAGTAGGCTTGCAGATAGGCCTAGGCCTATATAGGAAAGTTAGGCTATTATATATTATACTGCAGCTACTTTAAGGAAAGCTTACCAGAAGTGATCAGCGATTAAGCTTATGGACAATTAAAAAGTTTAGTGTATGTTATAATATATAGGCCTATATATATATATAGGCATATATATATATATACACCGTGAGTCAAAAAAAGTAAGCCAAATTGTTTTTCATATATCTCTAATGCCTGATAACATATCACGCTAAAATTTTCCAAATATTTAGAGAATTGGACGAAGAATATGATTCCAAAATTTCATGGGATAAAATTGAACGGATAAAAAGATATGAATCTGTAAACTTCATATGCCGAAATTGCCGTGTACAAGCAATTTTTTGTCAGATTCAATAAAAAGTAAGCTAAACTGTTTTTATTATATCTCCAATGCCAGCTAATTAATCATACTAAAACTTTCCAGATATTTAGATAATTGAACCTAGAATAGGATTCCAAAATATCATGTAATAAATTTGAACGGATAGAAAGATATGAATATTTGAACTCCATCTCCGAAATTTCAGTTTTCAGCAAATCTGTTATGGTGTTCGCTGCAGTTTTGATGCCTGATAATTCCCAATTTTGGTCTTCAGTGATCCTGGAGTAAAATTTTACGGAATATAAAGTGTGGAGCGTGCATAATGAAAGACCGAGTCTACCAGACAACAATCCATGATATAAACGATCTGAAGCAACGCTTGTTGGAAGTGTGGGATGGCCTGGACCAGAGGATAATCGACGATGCTGTTGCCTAATGGCGCCTGCGCCTCAAGGCTTGCGTGCAAGCTGAAGGATGACATTTTGAGCATCTTATTTAATTAAATAATCAAATCATACTGTTGGGGTCATATTGCTAGTTCAATTATCTACATATCTGGAAAATTTTAGAATGATTCATCATCAGGCATTAGAGATATGAGAAAAAGTTTGACTTACATTTTACTGAATCTGACAGAAAATTGCTTGTAAACGGCAATTTCGGCATATGAAGTTTAAAGATTCATATATTTTTATCCGTTCAACTTTATATCATGAAATTTTGGAATCATATTCTTGGTCCAATTCTCTAAATATTTGGAAAAGTTTAGCGTGATATGTTATCAGGGATTAGAGACATATGAAAAACAATTTGGCTTACTTTTTTTTGACTCACGGTGTATATATATAATAGTGCATAGGCCTATTGGGTAATGTTAACTGAAGAACGTAAGGTGAACGGTTAATAAAATACCGGGTCGGACTGTAGAAATGACGAGAGAAATTCTTGGCCCCTGGGCAGAGCAGTCACGTGTCCTAAACAATCTTAATTCCTTAAGGCTTTATGAGAAACATTGTTTTAGAAGCATGTTGAAACGATTATTAGGCCTACGGTCGAGGTAAGATGCGTTACATGACGCCAATAATTATACACCGTGATTCAAAAAAGTAAGCCAAATTGTTTTTCATATATCTGTAATGCCTGATAGCACATCACGCTAAAATTGTCCAAATATTTAGAGAATTGTTGACAGCTGGTATTTTAATTAGTAGCCAGCATCCTTAGCAGCTGGGCCAGCTGGCATCTGAAGCACTCGGAATATTAAATCGGGGGTGCATGGAAGTGGGAAATAAGGGGCCCTGGTATGAATGCAAGAACCATTTCCACCTTCCAAATCTCTCTCTCCAGCCGCACCCTTCTCCCTCTCTCCCATCCTTCCTTTTCCTCTCCCATGTCTATTCATCTCCCTCCGAAGCATTTGATAAACATCCAAGTGTTTGATGATGATGATTAAACTGTTTCGGATGAGATTTAGGATGTCGCTCATAGCACTGAACGATCTCTCACATACCGATCACCACACAAATTTCAACGGTCACCATGCAAGAGCTCGAGCTTGCATTCCGAACGCGGGAACCTTTGCAGAACTTAGGCCTACAGTCGATGCACCGATCAGAAGTGGTTGGCCTACGGTGTCTTACCATGCACAGTTTGCACACCCTTCTTACCCGATAAAAATCATTTTTAAAAGAGAGAAGAGGTCGATGCCACGCGGTCGGGTGCTTTTACATTAGCAGAGAGATTTCACAAATATATATATATATAATTATATATATATATATATATATATATATATATATATATATATATATATATATATATATATATGATGTATGCATGGTATATAACACTGTATTTTTAACAACATTAGGCATTGCAATTAAGAAGTCAGATACTCTGTTGGCTTCTACGAACTCATTAGGTCTTTGCAACGTCCGGAATATAATGAGATGGTGTGAGTCCAAATAATGACCTAGTCATGCAAAGTAGTATAATACAAGGTAGTAGAAATGCTCTGCAGTTTGCTAATAAAGCTTAATGTCCAACTTGCCCCTAATAGACTCCTGTATGCTGCTGCTGAATTTGACCTTCGATGGACCAAAACATCTTACGATAAACTGTGGTCTAAAACGGGCGATTATTTACCCCCACCATAATTTGTAATATCTAAGAAGCTCACTGGAGTTCTTCGCACTGGGAGCGCCTCTGATTAGGTTGTACTGTGAGAGGCGCTTTATAAATCCAAAAATAGAATAGAATAGAATAGAATAGGTAAGCTGAAGTAATAAATGAAATGTCCAATTTAAAGGTTTCAGAGTAAAAAATTATTTCTCGTAGTAGCAATATTGTTAAAATTTTGCCATCTAAAGCTCATACATTTTAGGTCCATATTGGCCGCCAAAACGAAATGGCATTTCATTTGCAACTGTAGCTTAGAACTTTAGAAATACAACTTGTAAATACGTGCAGCGTCAAATTGTATTAGATGCCAACATTTTATTAAGTCAGCTGCGTAATCAACATCCAACCAGCGCTGGGGTGTAATTAGCTCCATGTAGGCTATACATACGCCGTATGGTCCTGGAAGTTTAGGCATGACGTTCTCTCTAAAAGGCTGAGAGACAACATTACGACTTACATGTAGGCTGGCATCATACATACAGCATACTGGATGCACACAATGTCATGCTACATAATTATGTGCACACTTAAGACTCAATTCCTTAATCTCTTGCACACTGTGTTTCCAATTTCACTATTTCACTCAGACACACAATTTACACATGCATA
>OX243819.1:30831529-30836529 GCA_945859605.1 Lumbricus rubellus | reverse complement strand
GCAATAAACGCTAATGATAGCCCTATACAAAGTAAAACTGAGAAATGCACATGTAGAAACCTCTAGGAAAAATTAAAATACCCATGTTCTTAATTTACTGCATGCTTTGCATTTTTCAGGCTGTTGCTACAAATTTTAACCGTGACCACTGAGCTTCTTTCCCCTCTCCTGCGAAAATTAATTTTGTGCTCGCGCCCATGAGTTCATAAGATATGCAGTTTGATTAATCAATACAATAGCCTACATACAGGTTTCTTTCGCTACTACTCTAACGTCGTCTTTTGAAAGGATCGTTTCGTTGGTCGAAGCTTTCTGATTGTTCTGCGGTGTGGTCGTGGAAATGGTCGACTTCTTCGTCGACCATTTTGTCCTTATCAGTCGATAAACCTTCGTCGTACAGATGAAGACGAGACAGAGGAAAGCTCCCTGGAGAGAGTTGAGTACGATGAAGACGTACCAGAGAAACGTCCAGTCAGTCATGCTTGCCATGAATCCGAACAACCACGTCAGACCCATGATGAAGAAGAGTTTAATGCAGACGAGCAGGTAACCCTTCGAGCCCTGCCCTGTCTTCGGGGTGGCCATCTCTGCGGCGTGCGCTGCCTTGCAGATGCAGTAGATGGTGATGACGAAGAAGAGGATGTTGACGAGGAGGATGACACCGATGGGGACAGCGAAGAAGATGAGCAGCGACGTCTGACTGGTGATCCAACAGACGCCATCGCCGTAGTGAGGACGAAAGCTCTCGTCCAGTTTAAGGATGTCCATCGTGACGCAGAGACCAACGATCAGCGAAGGACTGAGCCAGGCGTAGATGGAGTACGCGAGGAAGCGCTTCCACTTCGATCCGGAAGTGGACAGCGAGGACACGTTCGTGGCCGTGAAGGTCCGGAAGATGTCGAATGCGAGGGCGCTCATCCAGAAGAAGGCGGCGAGGAACCCGAAGTGCATCGCTGCGGCCAGGTAGAAGCAGGCTGGACCTTCAAGGGCGACGAAGAGGAAGGTGAGCTGGCCGATGAAGAGGGACACGATGAGGCAGATGAGGCACTTGCCGGGGGTGTTGCGCAGCTCAGGGAAGATCATGTAGACGACGAACTGGATGAGGAGTGACATGAGTGATATGATCACGCCGACGAATGACAGGAAGGTCTGGACGCGGTCGAACTGAAACATGACGAGCCTTGTCACGTTGTACTGTCGGTTGAAGATGGAGCAGACGTAGAGATACGGCTGCTCCAACACATACTGATCTTCGTTGTACACTGACTCCATGGCGTGCACGTAGGCAGACCCATTGCTCAGTAGTATGTACTCGGACGCGTTCAATCGGATCAATGTACTGCAGGATAGATCCACCGTCTCCAGAGGTCCTCCTCCTCCGTCCTCCGTCCTTGACTGGTTGGAGGACGGTCTCCCTCCCTCGAAGATTCCACCGGATCCCCTTGCGTTGTTTCCATCGCCGTTTTCGGAGAGGGGTTCACAGCCGTCGTCCGTTAGTTGGTAGCCCTTGCGGCAGAACGTAGGACGGCAGATCTCCGAGTATGGATCATAGACGAAACCGAGCACACACTCGTGTTCCACAATCTCGGTATCGCTCAGCTCGTTCTTAGTGTTGTTGTTGTTACGTATGGTTCTAGTCATCGCGTTCAGATCGAAGAGAATGCTGTACGATAATCTATTGTCAAACGGTGGCGACAGATGGACCTGCGCTTTTGGATCGATGCAGCTCGTATCCGCTTCCGTTAAATGGTTACAGGCCGCGCAATGTTTGTTTCGAAACGTCATCGTATCGTATGCGTCGTGTGTATACACGTGATTGTTCAGCTGCGATCTGTCCTGGCACTTCTTGGCCGTCTTACGTTCGGTCCAATCGGCTGCGCACTGTCGCTTCACCGGCTTACAAAGACGGGGAGCGTATCCGTCGGGATAGACGAACCGGATGTCGCAGTCGGCGTTCGCAGCGATCACATCCCGAATCGTTGCATTGTGGGGCAGAGGTCGGCAAGCGTCCCTCTCTCCCGTCCAGTAGATGATGTTCGTGTTGTCACCGTTGCAGATGGCGCAATAGAAGTTGGCGTAGAGCACCCTCGACGCTCGTCCGTTGACCGGAAGTCGATAGAAGAGGTCGGCGTCTTCAGAGCTTCCGAGTTCGCACTTCGCTCGAATGTACGCCTCGCTGTAGTTGTCGGGACACCTAGCGACGACGACGAAGCGCCAGGTTCCGGCGGCCACGAAGCTGCTGACGGCGCCGTGCGTCGACTTGAAGCCGATGGAGAGCGGTTGACAGGAGATGACCTCTGGTCTCAAGGTCATGGTCTCGACGGAGGACTGTGCATGGCGGACGTAGTCACGGCAGCAGTCGTCGTACGTCTGGCAGAGTTCGTCGCAGTAGCAGTTGCGATAGGTCAGGTCGTTGGGGGACGTGATGGGCGAATGGAACTTCTTGCAACTCGCCCGATCTGAGCAGTTCAACTCCTTCACCTTGTTCTTCATCGGATCCGCGAAGCCGAGTCCACCGAACGATCCGGAGTCGAATCCGAGACCCACAGACGGTGTTGGTTGATGCGGATCTTCAGCGGCAGCATCAGCAGCAGCATCGTTCGGTTCCAAGTGGTCGATTCCTACAGGTGGTTGCGGCGTTGGTGCCATTGTCGTTCGCCCTCTTTGTCTTTTACCGAAGACGCTCGAAGACAACGATGACACCGCAATCAGCACCAGCAGAGTACCACGTAGCATCGCACTGGATGAGAGTGTTCGTGCCATCATTATCACCATCATCAACCTGTGAAATAAGCTCATAGGTCTGTGGCAGTCACTTCCATATACATCCGAATAAGTAGGCCTCGGTTAGTGAGTGATGCTTGTAATATCGGCTGCGCTGGAATGCATGCCGAGTGCCGACCGCTGATAAAGAAGGCCTCTGCAGCAGTCAGGCAGCTAGCGATGCTCGTAGGCTGCGCTCTGGTCAGGCATGATACATCGACGATGGAGGGATGGAGTGAGGGAGAGAGAGGGAGGATGTATGGAGGGTAAAAGCTACAGATGTTTGGCTAAGATACACGCACGCATGCACGAACTACCAGCCCTACCACGCGCAGTGTGCAGCCTATTATGTAGCTGTGGAGAGACAAAGTAAAGGGACGAGCGATGTCGTAGACAGAGTAATGAAAATGGCAACGGATATAATAACCAAGTCTGACTCATCCAGTTCATAAAAACTGCTTTCTTCCACAGCTGCACCCGTCTCATCCTCTACTGCAACTATACAGCCAACCCCTTCTCTCCATATGAATCTGTGCATTGCTAAATGTGTATGTTGCGTGTGTGCATGTGTGTATCTAATATATGTGGTTATGTATGCAAACACAGACACACACGCACATATACACATATACACACATATACACACAATTAAATATATGAGTAACCCTACCGATGTGACTATAGCCTTCTCTCCGATAGAATCTATGCATTGCTAAATGTGTATACGTTGCGTATGTGCATGCATGTGTGTATCTAATACGTATGGTTATGTATACAAACACATATACACACACATATACACACACATACAGTACATATACACACACTTAAATACACGGAGAGTACGGATACATAACCTTACCGATATGGCTATAACCTTCTCTCCATATGAATCTGTGCATTGCTAAATGTTTATGTTGCGTATGTGCATGCATGTGTGTATCTAATACGTATGGTTATGTGTGCAAACACAGACACACACATACGTACACATATGCACACATACACATACATATATATGTATATATATATATAATATTAGTGTACGGACCCATGTAACCTTACTGATGTGGCTGTATAACATACAGGTCTTTATATTAATACAGGCAGCGACGTCAGATATAATACGAAACGGTAGAAGACAAAAGCTGTTAATACAGCTCTCTTTTCTGCTCCTCCTACTCCTTCTCCACCTCACCACCTCTCCCTTTCTTCTCCCTTTCCTTGTTTATCTCCTCCACTATCCTCTTCCTCCGCTACTTCCATGTTCCTCTTCTTCTCCTCCTCTTTCTGCTTGTTTTCCTCCTCCTCCTCCTCCTCCTCATCCCTTCCTCATCCACCACTGCCTCTTTCTTCGCCTCTTCCACTTTCTTCTCCTCCCCTCTTCCTCCTCCTCCTCCTCATCTCCTTCTTCTTCCTCCTCTTCCCCTTGTCCTCCTCGTCCTCCCCCTCGTTGTCGTCGTCCTCCTCCTCCTTATGCCTTACCTTAGGCTCCTCCCTCTCTTAGATCCCGCCGCAGCGCCGCCACCGCGCCCCTTAACCTCCCCTGCCCGCCCTTCCCCCCCCCCGTTTATCCGCGTTACTGCGGCTGACTCTGCCGTGCATTAGTCGAGGCACGTCAGTGTGGAAGAGCCTTGGACTAACCGAAGCATCTAAGCACACTGACTCCCAGACAAACAGACACGGACTGCCAGCCTCACGGGCGGCCAGGCTCTGCAGGAGATCTTAATGAATACCGATAAGTTAATTAGCTGGTGGCGTTTCACTTGCTGCATGTATGCCGTCTGACTTACAGAGAGACCGAAGGCAGCTGCTGCAGAATGATGCTGCTGTGCTATGGCCTGCACCACCAGACGGCGTGGTATCGAATCGGGTCGCAGACGAAGTTGGTTCCGACCGGACCATTTTTGGCACGACATAGAGGGGGAATAATTGCAAAGCCTTCTGTTGATCTGATAGCAAAATTGAATGGACGCAGTACTTTATAAGTATCTGGGAAAATCGAAGTTTATGCAGTCGCATATTAAACAATTTTTGTGCCCATATTATTTTCGCTGCGTGCATTTCTAGGACGAATTTTAGTTTTTCAACGATTGTTACATTATCAAAATTGTAGATTTTAATTGCAGCCGTGGGCCTGTGTAAAGTTGTACGCTAGCTCTGGGTTATAGGTCTATAACAGCATGTTGAGTTAGACTTTTAAAGCTGTTTAAAATGTTGCATCGTTTATTTCGACC
>OX243819.1:30776529-30824029 GCA_945859605.1 Lumbricus rubellus | reverse complement strand
GGTCGTCTATCTGGCCGGCCAGACGGTCTTCTGCCTTGCCTTCAACCGATCGACGTTCTCCGATCGAAGTCTCACGCGACATGCGCTCATGTACCTACAGGCGGTCAACGTCATCTTCTGGTTTCAGACGATGATCTCGGAGGCAGAGCATTTGCTGAACAACAAGACGGATGAACAGCGGTTGAACCGTCTCGTGGAAGTGTGCCATAACGCGAACGGAACAACGAACCAGACCACCGTACACTTGCAGTGTCTGGGCGATGACAACGCCATGCATAGATTCGTGCACCATTATGCCATTCCTATTCTACGCCCCTTTCTCATCGAATATTCGCTTCTCATTGGTGAGTGTCTCACCCACTGGTTCATCAGCTGTGGAGGAGGAGAAAGAAAAACTGACCAGAGGAATGACCGAGTGGTCAGACGAATGGGACATCCATTGACCACCTCAGGAGACGATGACCATGGTGACATCGTAAACCGTTCAAGGTCACCGATGGAGGAGAACAATTCAGCTGTTGTGGTGAGTACGGGCAGCGGCGATTCCGGTGTATCCAATTCCAACCATAGTTCAATGGATGACAATGATGAGCGTACACCTCTTCTTAGCGACCGATCCCCCCTCCTCCTCCTCATGCCTGCCGATCGTTCCCGACCTCTGTCGCTCATCCTGTGGATCGGTCTGGCTGTCATCTCCAACATCCTCCTCTTCGTCTTCGCATTCCTTCCGAAACTTCTCCACGACGTCGGCGACAAATCCCTCGACCGTCTGCTCGACAAGTCATACTACCACTACACGATTCTCTACTACTCGCTGATGATCATCTTCGTCGCCCTTGGCTACGGCTTCAGCAGCCGCTTCAAGGTGAAGTCACCCTCTCCTCCGTTCACCGGCATCGACTACCTGCTCATCTTCACGTCGCTCGGACCGCTCGCCATCGGCGCCTTCAAACTCCAGGCGACGATGTGGGCGAAAAAACCACTGGGAAACCCCGCTCTGATCGGTGCCTACCGGACGTCCATTGTCCTAGAGGTGGTCCAGTCTGCCTTCCAGTTGTCCTTCGTCCTCTACGCCGGTCGGATTGCGGTCGAGAAGCGAAGGGATACGCTGACTCGTCGCAACATCTTTCGAGGAATCGTCTTCTACCTGGCTATGTGTAACGGAAGTCTGTGGTGCACGAATACGTTCTGCGTAGGATCGTTCGGAAAGCATTATCTAGCGGGTTACTTCGGAGAGACCGGGAGGATAATCATACTCATCGTTCTTGCGCCGCTGTCTCTCTTCTTTCGATTCAACAGCTGTCTGCTCTTCGCTAGAATCTTCTGTGAAACGAGGTCCAAGCATCAGAAAAGACAGGAAATGGGAGAATGACACCATAACACAGACACAGAATTACACCATGTACAGAATGACACTATAAACGGAATGACACCATAAACAGAATGACGCATTAAACAAGATGATACCATGAACAAGATGACACCATAAACATGTAGTCTATATATAACACCATAAATAGGATGGCACATATAAACAGAATGGCACTTAATGTCGACAGACGCTGACACGATAATAAAACAATATGCTATTCATGGTGTAAGCTTAGCTGCATAATTTTCTTCACAAACTTGTTTTTAGTTCTTCCGTATACTTTCTCAGATTTTAACGACTTTCTATGATAGGATACTCTGATAAGCTTTCTATTATTTATTAAAATAGATTTTGCCTCAATCATGGCTTTTGAGAAAATCTGATCGATTTACCCAAATAATTATAATGTCATCGTTGTCTATAATAACTTGGGTCCAATGCAGTCGTTTGCACCCATGTTACATGGATTGAACACTAATGAACAGGGCCTCAGAGTGTCTAGACTCTAGAGACTATTGTTATAGGGCCTTGATTCAACAACCGTTCAGCTGGACTCTATAGCAACCGCTGTTTGAGAAAGGAAAACGACAAAGTCATGTTTTTGTCAATAATACTGTCACGAGAACACATCACGAGCAAAGTTTGCTATACGCAAATACAATGTGACTGGCAAATTAATTAATTATCTGACAATGGACAATTATTATGAATCAGAAACGATAGAGCGAATGACAAACTGAAATAATTTGTTCTTGATTGGTTCGCGTTTTGCGCAATTAACATGAGAAACAACATTGCAGACAAATACATGATTAACTTGCATATGGTCGTCCCACTTTTCCATGATTAAAACGATAATATGTAGTGGACACATTACAGAATGATGTTGAATCTGGATGCGGTAGTCCCGATTCTGTATGATTAATACGATATAAGTTATGTGGATACATTACAGATGCTGAATGTGTATGCCATACACATTCAGCATACTGTAGCCTATGCGGTAGTACCGATTCTGTATGATTAATACGATCGATGTATAGACACGTTGTAGACATGTTTATGCTGAATGTGCATCTTTCTACCTATTAGACCTACCGCAGTATTATTTGTTTATGTATTTGTTGAGTGCTCTTATCAAATGGTAAAGCTTCAGTTGATGGCTTGAAAACACATTTCTGATTAATGTGAGCAATCTGTAGAACTACCGCAGTATTAGTATTAGACCTATAATTATTTATGAACTTACTAAGAGCCACAATGCATCTGTGGCCTAAATGACCTGTAGCCTAAATGACCTGTAGCCTAAATGACCTGTAGCCTAAATTACCTGTAGCCTAAATGACCTGTAGCCTAAATGACCTGTAGCCTAAATGACCTGTAGCCTAAATGACCTGTAGCCTAAATGACCTGTAGCCTAAATTACCTGTAGCCTAAATGACCTGTAGCCTAAATTACCTGTAGCCTAAATGACCTGTAGTCTAAATGACCTGCAGCGTACAGCGGTTAGGTATTTGCTCATGGTCTCTACGCAGTTACTGTCGAAACGGGGAATTGCACCCGTAACACTCAAAAACAAGTGGAACACTCAAACCAAAATGATATACCATATACAGTTGTATTTAATCAATATCATCGCAAACTCACTGATAATTCTTCGTATCATTATCATATGCAACGAATAAACGAATCTGTGAATGTTTTGACAGCCAGTTTATCAGTTTAAGGAACCATTAGCATCAATGCAGATCATAGATCCTAATTGACCCTTCACATATGCTAAATAAGCTATTAATAAACTGGGGCACGGTGGTGTAGTGGGTATGTTCGATGCCTTGCAGCCGAAGGGTTGCAGGTTCGAATCCACCTCAAGCCGCATCATATATGGACCTTGGGCAAGTCCTTCACTTGCAATTACTCAGCGCTTCGGCGTGAAACTCCGATTCAGTGTCCGCGATGTAGTCGGGAGCGCCTCTGAGTAGCAAGCTTGAAGGGGCGCTATAACAAGTGCACAAACAAACAAACATGATAAAAGCTGACAAACGAAAACTGCGATCATTGTACACACAGCACATAGCACAACTAACAAACGGTAAACTGCAGTAGAAACGTTTCGATAACAGTTAAAAATCAACCTGTCCGATCTGTAAATAAACTACAACTCGTTGCGTTCTCAATAAACTAAAATTAATAGCCTACGAGGATCTCAGTTCTATACGCCCAGTGGCAGTAAAATTGCATTTAAGAAATTACATCCTACGCACATGGAACTCCTATAATAAGACAAAGCACAGCTTTTAAAATAGCCTACACTCTGAAAAGATAGCCTTTGGCAACAGACGAGACTTTACTATGAACGATTAATTACAGGGCAAAGGTTACAATATCTGCCGAGAATGTCCTACAGGCGATGTCATGATTTAATTCAATTATCTAGTTTCCATATAGACGACAGTGTAGTTATGTAGAGGTACATGCATGAGTAGATTCTACCCGAGTGTAAGCTTATAGACTAGGTCTACTCAAGTAGAATGGAGACTGCCATGGAGAGATCCAATTCTGAAGAAAACAGAAAATGAGCTCCTCACAGTCACATGTAGAGGCAGCGCTATGTCACCCTATGTGTTCTACTAATACGGTAATACCTAGAAAATAAAATCATATATCTTAGAAAAACATCTTCTGGTCCAACGACGATCTATGATGCAGAGAGGTCATACATTGGCAAGTAAATTTATAAATCATCTGTGTAATGAGAACTCGATGGACAACCATCATCCCAGTCATTTACATACTAACCGAGTATAAATTATTATATGGTAGAAATGATCTGTAAAAGACCCTGTTCGAAAAACGGTAGTATAACGAATCTATTATACACGAGGCACACCTGTTAAAGCGAACACAAAGAAAAGAACACAAAGAACATCTAGGTAACTCATCGTGAGAACTAAGAACCAACCCGTTGCACAATAATTATAGGTGTAATAAATACTTGTACAATCAGCTTATTACTCAATAAGTAAAATATAAAAACTAATAATTATATTAATGCATGTAACAATGTATGTGTTCTTACAGATAGATAGACAGAAAGATACGGAAAGGCAGACAGATAGACATACAGATGGACAGACAGATAGTCACACAGACAGACAGCCAGACAGATGGATGGATAGATAGATAGATGGGCAGGTCGATAGACATATACAGACGAACGGATGGACGGATAGACGGACGGATAGACAGACAGATAGACATACAGAGATCCACAGAGACAGACAGACAGACAGACAGACAGACAGCTTGACAGACAGACAGACAGACAGACAGACAGACAGACAGACAGAAGATGGTCCGTTGTAGTTGGTTGTAGTTGTTTGAGTCGATGTCGCTACACATCCGTTATCATTTTCTGTAGCATTGGTATGTAGGAGCAGTTGTAGTTCTCCGACACCTCCACATTATCGACGTTGATATCATCGAACATGTCAAGGTCAATGTCGCTGATCGGCTCAAGCACGAAGTAATCCTCATCGCTTCCCATTCCAGGTCGATAGTTGTCATACTCGGATTCGATGGCCGACCCGGAGTCGTATCCGAGGGTCGGATCGGATCGGGATACCTCGCTTCCGCTGTACGACGACAGACTCAGGTTGTCCGGTGGGATGAGGCAGCCTTGACCTTGGCCCTTGACCCGGCTCATAAGGACGTCCGGTCTCGACGGACTTCCAGACCTGGAGTTGTTGTTGGAGCGTCTTTCGTCAGCGTCGCTTCCCATGTTTTCCAGACTCCTCGCGTGCCTGAGAGGGGTCGAACCGTAGCCCTGATGGGGACGTCTCGGGTGGTTGGACGACAGAGGTGGGGGACCACCACCATACCCCACTTTGTAGGCGGCGTGGATCTTTCGCAATGAAGGTCCCGGTGGACGGAAGTGCTGAGCCCCAGCAGAGGTCAATCCAGGTCTTCCGCCACCGATGGCTGAGTAGAGCGAGACTGGACGAGACGCGGGTTGCGGCAGCTGAAGACCTCTATTGTTCAGCATCCTTGGTACGAACGACGACGATGGTGACAACAGTGGTGGTACAGGGTTGGCATATCCGTTCATGTATTTCGGTCTGCTGCAGGCAAACGTCGGTGCGTGGGGGGCTGGTCCGGGCGGAGGAAGCGGCGGTGGAGAGAACCTTCGGAGGAGAGGAGGACCATCCTTGGAGTGGTTGGTGTACAATGATGAGCCGACGACGAGAAGAGCCTTCTGAGGTGGTACGACCATCTTCTCCGAAGTCCAGTTGGTCAGTTGTGGAGCGGTGGGGGCATACATCTGGTGCTGTGCGAGGGAGACGCGAGGGGCGCACTTGACCTGAGCGGCGACGGTGGCCGTGGCAGGCGGTTGAAGCCCCTGCTCATCGGGGGGCATGGGTACGAATCCATTCTTACCGTTCTGGATGTTCATGATCATCTTCTGGGCAGGGCTTGATTGCATCCCCAACAGTGAAGCCGGTCGTCCGAAAATGTTGTTTGCTGGTTGTTGAAACATGTTCTGCGCTAGCAACTGCTGTTGCAACTGTCGTTGTTGCATCTGCTGGTGTTGTAGCAACTGTTGCAACTGCGGCGGTGGTTGTTGCTGTTGCTGTTGCTGCTGCTGTTGTTGCTGTTGTTGCTGCTGTTGCTGTTGCTGCTGTTGTTGTTGTGGATAGTGATTCATCGGTTTGAAGACGGCTTCGTTGTTCACAATAATTCCATTCTTCTTCTTTTCATTGGCTGTCGTCGTGAACTCCATCATGATCCGATCGATGTCCTCCATTTCCATCTTACTCAATCGTTTCCCTTCCATCGAATTGTTGTCAAAGCCGTTGGTGGGAAGAACCATCGTTGGACCTCGTTGGTTGTTGGATCGCGATGAGACGGACGCCCTTGAGGAAGGAGGACCTTGTGACGAAGATCCGGACGATCCCTTCGACGGACTCGCATTCGTCGGCGCCGCTCCCTGGTCCGGATGTCGGTTGATTTCGCCGATCGATTGTTTCCGTGATCCTGGACACGATTCGGAAGCGGAACTGCGACCAGATCCTCTCTTCTGATTCATCACCGATACGTTTATGATTGACGGTGGGGTGATCTGCGATCTGGTCGATAGGTCAGAGACCTGACGATGCAAAGCCAGTCCGTTCAGAGGGTTGTTAAGTATCTGCGACTGTGTGAGAATGTTCCTCTTCTCTGATGAGTAGTCCTCCGTCACCCCAACGCCACCGGTTGGTCCGATGACGTTACGATAGTGAACGGTGGGTAGGTCAGGTGATCGGTCCTCTTCAGGAACGGTGGCTCCCACTGGTGTCGAGTGAATATGAAATGCACCAAGAGGTGGCGCTCCTCCTCCACCTCCACGATTGACCGATTTCCTCTGTCCGTTGGGGTCATCGTGCATGGACCGCCGACGACCCAGACTGCTCGGCGGTGTCATGTAGACCTTTCCAACCTGGAAAGCGTTGTTGTCCTTTGGTGGGAAAGCGGGAGGTGGCTTGTGAATGGAGAGTTCCACGGACGGCTGCTGCTGCTGTTGGCATTCTTTGCTGGAAGTGACGGCCGATGAACTACTCGTGAACTCGTAGCTCGATTCCGGTTGCTTAGCAACGTATGATGTGTTGGGAAGACGGAGGCTGTTCCGGTTGCTAAGCAGCTGCTGCTGCTGCTGCTGGGGGATGATGGAACGGCTGGTGGAGTTTCTTCCCGGCAGCAGGTAGGTTGTGATGCCTGGCTTTCCAGGCAGTTTGAAATGACCGCGACTGTGGAATTGATATTTCATCTGGAGAAGTTCCTGAATCTTCTGTGTTACCTACAGCGTGAAGCAATAAATAAAATAAATGGATTAAATAAAAGGCGATATAATTATCAGGTAATTAAGCACGCAGGTACACAGAGGCCTTCGCACGCACATAATCATATGCACGTGCGTAAATACATACATACGCACATAGCCTATAATATTTTTCCTAACTCTCCCCTGTAATACTTTTCCTAACTTTCTCCTATAATGCTTTTCGTAACTCTCCTTGTCTATGCTTCTAGCCCTCTACCATTGAGTCAGACGAGATGTAATTCTGTCACCATCACGCATTACATAGTTGTAGGCCTACTTATTAACTTATAAATTAATTAGGCCCTACATAAATTTTGATCCTGATCTTGTACTGACTGAGGTTCAGTGTATTTTTAAAAATCATCGAGAGGATTATTTCACAGAAACAACTGAGAATATCTTATAGAAAAATTGTTTCAATCTGACGCGCCCATCATCACATCAAATTCTCGATGATGCTTTGTTGCTTTGATCATAAATCGCAGGACCAGATGAAAGTAGTTACAGCACAGAGTTTAGATTCTTCTTCGCGTATGCTACTGCTCCAGATCTTGTCGGAGTGTGGACCGGGATTCGGATGAATTCGGTCAGCTGGTGGCATCCTTAGTTTCCCCGAAGGTACTCACAGGGAGGGCGCGCCCGGATTGACCCAGGCTTCGTGAACGCGGATGCCATCCTCCCCAGAGTTTAGATTGATACAGGCTGATAAAAAAAAGTTAGTTGGACACGCGCCAATATCGCCTACATTCCGCTAAGTGCTTTTTTCCAAGAACTTGGTCCACTTGGACGCAGCATGGTAAGCTTGTGTTACAACATAAAGTCAGTGCAGCACATGTTAATATTTTTCACTCACCTGAATGCAATTAGGCAAACCCGTCTTCTCCAGTTTGTTGGCTAAGTTAACCGTTTCTCCCCATATGTCGTACTGTGGCTTTTTAGCTCCAACTACGCCAGCAACAACGGGTCCAATGCTCAGACCTCACAACGAAAAGCAATTTTTAATTCATCAACTATACGTAACAATCACACGTTCAATATTATCAAATTCACTTAAGTCGCACTCTACAGAACTGTCGGGTAGATGGGCTAACTATAATTGTAAGGCGCTATAGAAATGTCGACATACAATACATACATTCACACGACGCTCTTGATATGCTGAGCAAAGTTTCTGGAGATTGATTATAGTTAATCAATGACTGTCCGAATTTTCGGTCAATTTATGAAGGTCGCAAAGGTCAATAGACCGAAGAAGAAAAGCTAAAAGGCGATCAACAACAGATAATAAATAAACAAGTCCAGTGGGCAATCAGTATAATCGTATACAACTATACATTTTGATGGAATAAATAAATAATTAATATTTTTATGTTGCCTTTTTAACATAATCGCAAGAGTTCAAACGATAACAAATGTCTATAGAAGACATAGCATAATGTCAGACTGCACAGGTGTGTGCCACCATTAAATACACGTTGAATACCTGCTCTGAGCATAATGCTGCCATCTCTCTGCGCCACTGTCTCCATTGCATCAAAGATGAAGTCAATCAAACCATTCAGGTATTGGCGACACTTCCACTCTTCCGTGTCCTATATTCAGAGGTCAATTCAAGTCAAACAAAGATGATGACTAAGAAATCAACGATTGATATCAGTTTATATTTATGATAAACACGCCTGATGAGATCGTCGTCGTCGTCATCATCATCATCATCATCATCATCATTATCACATCATCATCGTTATCACCATCATCATCATCATCATCATCATCATCATCATCATCATCATCATCATCATCATCATCATCATCATCATCATCATCATCATCATCATCATCATCATAATCATCATCATCATCACCATCACCACCACCACCACCACCACCACCACCACCACCACCACCACCACCACCACCACCACCACCACCACCACCACCACCACCACCACCACCACCACCACCACCACCACCACCACCACCACCACCACCACCACCACCACCATCATCATCATCATCATCATCATCATCATCATCATCATCATCCTTCTCCTCTTCCTCCTCTATCTCCTCCTCCTCCTCTTCCTCCTCCTCTTCCTCCTTCTCAACATCATCATCAGCAGCAGCAGCAGCATCGTCATCATCAGATCTACAGCTACAATCTGACCCAAACGGTTTCAAATTTCAATCCTGTCCAGTCAAACGTGTACACCAACCTATATGATGATGATGATCATGATGATAGTGATCGTGTATGATGATAATGGATGATGATGCTGACAACTGATGATGGTGATGATGTACGGTGATGATGATATGCCTCGGTGACTGCAGTTAAACTGGTCAGCATGAATAGACACATTTACTGGGGCGATTTATCAAACGGCAAAACAGGCTGCTTGAACAAAAAATGAAAACCCTAATTGAAAAGCAGAAAAACCTGCCATGCTTGTTAATTGCATTATCGGCCACATGAAAAGGACTTTTTTTGTGTCGATCGCGAATGATAAAAATTATTGTCATTTTCGTTTGGCTAAACCGGATAAACTGCGGGTCAAAATAATGGTCTGCAAAACAGCTGAATACAATATACAATGTTCCTATGTATGTGCATGGTAGACAATGAACGGAAGACTACATAACACGAGATCAACGTTCTGAACAGTGTGCTGTAGTACATTGTTTTAGCACATTAACTACAATGTCATCTTCTCTCATGAGACAGCAATGTGGTGTTGTTTCAGGTGATCTTCACGCCTTGAAATCTTGCGTTCAACGGTTCAGGACATAAAACTAACATTGGTCTTGACCATACTAACATTGGTCTTGACCATACTAACATTGATCTGGACCATACTAACATTGGTCTGGACTTGGCGTTCACGATAACCACAGCGGTCCATAAACAAGTGAAATTGTTGGATCGGTCAAAATACGAAAACAAAGATGGATGCATTGCGATGCGTATTGGGAGCGTTTTTTTGGTTGCGCATAGTCTTTACCTACGGAAGGATACTCGAAGATGAAGGCCGCAAGAAGTCGGACGACTGCGAGTGTGACGGACAACTGCTGGTCATCAAGAGGGTCAATTACGATGGACGCATCTCGTCCATTCAGTTCTTTATTCTGCTGATGGCTGTTTCATCTGCATTGGTTCTAGCGACGAGGAGATCGGACACATACGAAACTGTCAATATGATTGTGCTTGCGTTGTTGATGATTGGCGGAATGGGTGTTATGTTGGGTTTGTTGAAGTACAGGAGTCGAGTGGTGGATATGGAGAGCGACTTTCTTCTCTCAATTGGAATGGCAAACAATGTCGACAGGCGAATGGAAAGAAGTGAGAAGAACGGAAGGTGTGGTGGAGCGGGAGAAGAGGGAGAGGTGGGAGGAGAGAGGGGTTGTGGGACTGGTGGAGAATGGAGAGATGGAGAAGTGGGAGAAGGAAGAAGAGGCGGTGGAAGAAGACGAGGAGGAGAAGCAAGACGAGGCAGTGGAAGAAGAGACGGTGGAGGAGGTGGAGGAGACAAAGGAAATGAAAACGAAGGAACAGAAAGAAAAGTGGAAGGGATGATAGAGAAAATAAGTGGAGGAAGAGAAATAGAAAGAGGAGGGACAGGAGAAGGACAGGCAGGAGGTGGAAGAGGCGGAGGAGGAGGAGCAAGCAATGGAGTGGTTGTGATAGGTCTGATCGTCTTCTACATCTGTGGTAGTCTTCTGGATCTGCTCCAGATCATCGCTGGTACATCCTGCTCCGTGTCGCTGCTGGAGAAATGCGATACTCCATCCGCACGATTCCACCTCGTCGTCCACTTCCTCTTCCATCTGTTCCGTGTCATCTACTTCGGCGTCGTCACCGTCTTCTGCCTTCGCTTCTACTCGCACAACTTCCTCGATCGCTGCTTGGTTCGCTACTGCCTCATGTTCCTACAGGCGGTCAACCTCAGCATCTGGTTCGACGCCACCGTCCACCAAACACCCAAAAGCGATCCCAGCGGGTACTGGCCCTTGGTGGGGTACCAGTCTCACGCCGAATGTCTTAGACCGAGTGCCAACGTCACGAACGCAACAACTTTGGGTTGCAATCGGAACAGATTCTACGTAGCGATCAACGAGGACGTCTCACCGATCGTTCGATCCTTCACCGTCCAGTTTGACCTGCTCGTCGCAAATATCTTCTGCCAGTGGTTCTTCAACTGCGTCAGGGTGAGGAGCAGCGGGTCTGGACAGAGCGACGGAAGCCAAAAAGAGACGTCGAAGAGCGAGGCTGACCACAGGATGAACATCGATGAAGACCTTAGTCCTAAGGAGAACGACCAAGTCGCTACGTTGCACAACGGAGAACAGGAAGAACTTAAACGGGTGGATCTGGACGAAGATCCTGACGAAAAGAGTGGTCTGGTGAGACGTGGGGCTGGTGGTCAGAGCTCCTCTCCTCTCTCCGTTGGATTCCAACTGTGGCTCTTGGCGGTCATCGTCTTCAACAGTCTTCTGGTGGTCATCTCATCTCCGGTCACCAAGACATCGTCGTGTCTTCGCTACCTTCTCTTCTTCCACTGGATCTCAATGTCTCTGGCCATCGCTGTCGGATTCCACATCAGCAGACGCTTCGTCGTCGTACGGCGGGAAGCGAAACAGTTCACGGGTCTCGACTACCTGCTGGTCTTCTCGTCGACTGGTCCCATCGCCTACGACGTTTTCACTACGATTGCCATCGTATTCAACGCGTGCAGCAGTGGCAAGTCGAACTACACCGGACAACTCTGCTTCAGCCTGCTCTTCGTCATCTTCGACCTTGCCCAGTGCTACATCCAGGTGGTGTTCAGTTTGTACGCCGATCGAGTAACGGTGGTAGTGAGGCACCACGAGGATCATGAGGTCAGGAACGCGTTCTACTTCAGGGGAATCGTATACTTCCTTGCGGTCAGTAACGGAGCTCTGTGGATTGCGAACACCATGAACGACATCGTGGTGGATCAGTCCATTCAGAAGAATCTCTACGGTCGTAAGACGTGGGTCGTCATCTTTGACGTCATGAGATCACTGTCCTTGTTCTTTCGTTTCAACAGCTGCATCCTCTTCACCAGAATCCTCAGAAGGAGACGACACGAAAACAGTCTTCTGGAGTTGGAAAGGAAAGGACGAGACACGACGTGATGATGACGACGATGATGATGATGACGACGATGACGTGATATCGCCGACGATGACTTTTGTTTGTGAAGAGAGCAAAAGAAGAAGAAGCCTCCATTACTGTTAAGTTACCGAACTGCTGTAAAGCCGACCTGCGTGTCGTGCTATAGTGGGCCGTATTTCGTATAACCTATACCTGTAATCATTCTGCGGTTTGTCGGATTGAATCGTTAAAGAATATTATATTAATTATTCGTTGCTCCAAAACCGGATTCAGATCGCTTGAATTCTTATTTTTTCAATTGACAACGAATCAGCCAATCTGCACAGATTTTGACAACTATTATAATTGTATTAAAACACTTTTATATCATATTTTTCATATTATGCTGAACATTATATTAACCAAGGAAGGAGTAGAATTCGATTTAACATCCAAAAACCAGTGCTATTCACTATTCGCTATTCGGTCCATGATAGTCCATACGACGAAACAAAGCACTGTGCGACTGTGTGTGTGTGTGCGCGTGTTTGTGTGTGCGCGTGTGCGTGTGTGTGTGTGTGTGTGTGTGTGTGTGTGTGTGTGTGTGTGTGTGTGTGTGTGTGTGTGTGTGTGTGTGTGTGTGTAGGTATTATACATCTTGGTCGACTTACATGTACGTCCGTTTTGTCGTTGGTTTGTAGACCGACTGCTGACAGGAAACTCGTACCAGTCGACTTTATTTTGCAGACGGTCTTGTGTCTCTCGTCGTCCATCAACTGCGCATGCGCATTTAAGTAGGAAGGTGCATGTACATGAATGAAGAAATAAGTGGAAGTGGTCAAGCAAATATGTGGGCGAGTAAGTCAGTAAGAGTGATCAAGCGAGTTGACAATAAACGGTTAGATGTAATAATAATAATAATAAATTAAACTTTGCTAATGAAGGGAAACGATTGTGTTAATAGCGTTATGTTGATACAATGAAAATATTGTGTTACTTCAGTTTTACTTTGCAATGGCTTCAATCAAAGAATTGATTGATTGATTGATTTGACTGTGCAGTGTGCTGACCGCTAGGCTATTGCTTATCCGGGGGGCGGGAGTGCAAGTAGGAATAAGCAACCGAAAGAACGGTTGAACATAGTTGCATTAATAGTTATACATTCTAAATAAACGATAATAAGCTTTTGTTGCCTTTATTGCTCCCTAGATATATCCAGTTTCCGTTTGAAAGTTTGGAATCTTGATGCAGATACTATTTTTTTTTCTGCATGTTACCCGGCTCCAGTGAAACGCAATTGTTCTCGACTAAAATGAGAAATTTCGAATGTCTAATAGCACCAAATAATGACACAATTTAAAACGATGTCCTCTCAGCTTCCCAGCTGCTGCTGGTGACCTCTGTAAGAAGGTTGAAGGTCGTTTGGAAGCAACAACTGAACTGACCTTATCGATTGCGCTGACGACGTCGTTCAAGACTCGCAGACAATCGAGTTTATTTGTTCCATCCAAGAGACTGTTGAGGTCCGTTAGGTTGACAATGGACAGGAAACAGACAGCCACCTGACCATGGCTCTGACTGTACAACTCCTACGTAAACGAAAAGACACAGAGACAGATATGAGACCAGACAGACAGACAGACAGACAGACAGACAGACAGACAGAAAGACAGAAAGACAGGTAAGAAGACTAACAGGACGCAGACAAACACATTGCGGCGCCATTGTGTTTTCTTAAAATCTGAATTTCTCAAATGGCACACGCACCCTTAGCTCAGGGCCCGAGTTTAATCTCGAGCGCTTTACCGTATCAGAGAGCGGTCAGCGAAGGAGGGTTTAATTTTGGAACTATAGTGGTGCCCATATTGAATTCTGGGTCCCTTAGACGCTTCGTATTGACATTATGGTACCGAGTGGTCTTCCATACATTACATGTATGCATGGCACTTGAAGAAACAAAGACGACAGTCAAAATGGACAATGATAGAAGCGAGTGTTTCTGAATAGGTTTTTTGAAGAGGCACTATATAAATTCTTAGACCCAATAACTGAATAGAGAAGACTGCTATCAAAATAAAATAGAACGGATTGAATTAAAGAATTAAAGATAGATTGGAATCGTTTAGATTAGATGATCACGTGATGATGATTGACATGTGTCTACCGTCACGTTCTTTGTTCCGATGTCTTGAAACTGCGCGGTGGTCACGTGGTCTGGAAGAATGTTGAGCACAAGCAGACGATTTCCCTCCTGTACGTCACTGAGGTCATGCTTCTGTTGATTGACCTTTGAAAAGAGAATGTCAACAACACAACACTAATTACTCGATAATTATCTACTAATTACTCACTAATTAAACACTAATTATTTACTATTTACTCAGTAATTACTCACTAATTAATTATTAATCACTTACTCACACATTAATTACATGCTAACTATTTAGGCTTACTGATCGCTTACTATTTAATCGATGATTACTTACTATATTTACTCAATAATATAATTACTAATTACTCGACTCCGTCTTCTGCTGCAGTGGTATAATTGACTGATAACTGATGAAGTCAACTGATGATGATGTCAAGGGTTTCGATTCAAACTTGAGATTCGAAATATGTGTTCTGCTAGCCATTCAACCTGCATAAGATCTCTTAATTCGAACATCACTGTGTCCTCCTCTCGTATAAGCTTACAGATGGATGACGAATAAGCAAATCAACCGCGCAATGTCCCAATGCGCGTTTGCAATTTGTTGCATTACATACCATACCTGCTTACTTATTTACTTACTTACTTACTTACATAGGTGGCTGTCTGAAGTTCATAAGACACTCCTGTTGGTCCGTATACCTGGTGATTCCACAGGAACCGTAATCTTTGCGTCCATTCGATGGCTCGGCTTGCAACGTACAGAGCCATTAGGAGATGAAGAAACATCAGAACTCCGGAGACATCGCTCGCCACCTCAGGACTGAACAGAAACACGCAGCACACATGCAGGTTGGGTAGCGAATTCTTACAATGAAACTGTTGCCTAGTTTTAAAACTATTTAATCCCTTTAGCGGCCACCCCGGTTATAATCGTCGATTTTGTACGTGTATACGATAATTAGCCGGTCGGCCGCTAAAGGGGTTAAAACTAGGCAAAACTAAGTAAACTAGACAAAAACTAAGGCAAACCAGGTCAAAATAGGTTAAACTAAGTACAATTAGGCTAAACTAAGTAAAACTAGGTGAAACTACGACATAAACTAAGCCAAACTATGTTAAAGTAGACTAAACTATAAATATAGCTTAACCTAGTGTTACCTGGTCTTACCTAGTTTTACCAAATTTTAAATAGTCATAGGTCAACTACAGTAGGCCTATAGGTGAATTCTAGGTAAACTAGGAACACTAGAACAAACTATATATAGTTCACAGTGATTTAAAGGCGAATTACATCAGCTTTGCGTCGCTATCTTTGAAGAGTGGTCGATCAAAGAATTCAATGACGACTATGTAGAAGGAGGCGATGACTAGCCAAACGACCAGCTTGACCACGGAGGTCATCTTGAGAAAGAGCGTGACGGACAGCATCGTAACAATGGCTGCTAGGTAGATGTAATGAGGCATGTCACAATCCAACAGGTAGTCGTTGTTGAATGACATCATCATCTCGTGACCCAACGACGATCCAACATCCGGGAACAACAACCCACCTCGACAACACAACTGCACACAAAAGAAATCATAATTATCAACTCTATTATAAGAAAATGCCGCGTAGAATGGAATATGATAGGACGAAGCCGGACGGGGCAGGACAAATTGGAATAGGACAGAATAGGACAAGATAGAACAAGATAGAGCTAGTATACGACAGGACAGATAAGAAGAACAGTATACATAGTATACAATACATAGTACACTAGTACAGGTTAGGATATAGGATCACACAGGACTACAGAATAGAACAGACATTACCACATTGACCACACATCACTGAATAACATAGTACAGCGCAGTATAGTACATTATAAAACGGCATAGTACAGTATAGAATAGTATAGTATGGTTTAGTACAGTACACTACGGTATGGCATAGCAAAGCACAGCAAAGAGTGCTATAGTAGACAGTATAGTATTAGTATAGCATAGTATCGCATAGAATAATGTAGCATAATGGTTAAACTATAGTTCTGATAGTTTTTAGGGAAAATCCTAACTGGAAGCTGCTTTTATATAACTGCTCTAATACAATAAAATGCAAAACACAGACATTATTGTATACTACAGAACGATAGTCTCGTACAGCTCTGCATTTTCAAGTATAAGATATCATATTGTGTGGTACATTGGGACAGTATAGCGCAGAACATGATGAAACAAAACTGTCATCATTGGCTAATTTGAAAATAAATTTTTGAATAACCGAACTCAAGTATTCAGAATAGTAGGACACTCACCACATTTGTAAAAGACAAGGTGAAGAGAAATGTGATGGTTATCAGTGAGAACATCAATCTATGAAGTGGACGTTTTCGAAGATCGTACTTGACGCACTGTCCACAAAATAGCAAACAACGGCAACAGTGATGTAATCTGAGGTGCTTCCAGCGTGTAGCTATTAGCTATATACACTGTGCCCCATAAAAAAACACACCAAAAACTTTGTCATGAAACGCATGTAGCCTAAGTCTAATGTTAAATAAGAAAAAGTAATGTTTCATTTAATAAAATGTTCGAAATTATGTCCCTTCGCTTGAACGCAGGCTCTCAGCCTTGGCCGCCACTGTTCAATAGCTTTGTCAATGACACTCTGCTTCAACTGTGCCCACACAACGATGAGGCGCTCCTTCAAGTCGTTGATGTCCCGTATTGCTATCTGGTAGACGCGTTCCTGTATTAGACCCCAAATTCTGTAGTCAACGGGATTGAGGTCTGGTGAGTTTGCTGGCCAGAGTTCCGGTCCAATGAAGCTTGGTGTTTCACGTCGCAGCAACGCAATGGTGTCCTTTGCGCGATGTGCTGGGGCGCTGTCCTGCTGGAGAATGAATAAGTCGCTTGCATGACATCCCCCCCTGATCGCTGGCAACATCTGCTCCATCAACAGGATATTCCTGTAATATTCGCCGTTGACCTTCACCCCAGGTTCAACGAAGAACAATTCCGTGCACCCGAGCTTCGAGACGGAGACGGAGACCATCAGTGAGCGGCTGAAAGTCGGGCGTTGGTGTGTTTTTTTATGGGGCACAGTGTATAGTAGTGCAAAGGGTTAATCATTAGTGGTATGGCCACTGGCCATGGCCGTGCAGGTAAGACACGGTAAAATGACTTAAAGTAAGGTACGGTAACGGAAAATAATACGCCCGTGCATTCCACTGAAGCCATTACCACTACATTTAATATTTTAGTTATAAGGTCTGCATGGTTATCGAGTTTGGTTTGACTGAGTGTTCCTATATGAATATGATTATGATCATACGATAAATGTCTACTTGTTTGTTTGACTTTCTCATTCAGTCGTTCATTTCTAAGACTTGTGAATTTCTTATAATATAATCAGATTCATCATTTGTGAATCGCAAATAAATTATTTCATTTAAGCATTGAATGTATATAGGTGATGCAACTGCAGAGGTCTTTCTATATATGACCTCTGTATGACCTCGATGACCTTGACATTCATTCCTCAATGAATGAATCTGATGATATCCTTCACCGTGCACCGCTGCTCGTTTAAATGAGCCTGACATTTGGTAAAGTCAGCGATGCAGAACGTGTTACCACAATCATTGAGTGGTCGACCGTAAAAAACGAGTGTAGACATATTGTAATTGTCGTTACCCTGATTCTGTATCCAAGGATGAGAATGAGAAGAACGGAGATCCACGTGAAACCAACGACGAAGAGAACCATCAGAAGCAGCGTTCTGCAGAAACAAAGACAACGACAGTAAAACCAGCGAACATGCAATGCACAGGGTGGACCACAAAAGGATGTAGGCTATAGTAGTTGGATTAAAGGAAATGGCAATCGGGCAAAATTAATTATATCTTAGTAAAATAAATGATACCTGGGTTAAATATAATGATATAATATATGTAAGAATAGATGTTACCTGGGTAAAATGACGGCCTGGACGGCCATTGACAGAACGAGTAGAACGAGAGAACTAAGAACAGTCGTCGGATACGATCTGTCTTCCTGACGACGATACTAAACCATAAGACAATCGCAGAACAACACAATTAATTAATTAATATTATTATTAATCCCATATAGATCAGTCATGACAATAGTAGGCCTATATGATGCGATGTCTTTTGCTGTAAGACGCCACAGTTGCAGCTGGGCAATTCCACGGTATTCAAAATGTTACGGACTCTACATTTCGGAGAGTTTGAGCCCTTCATACAGACAGAAGATTACTGTTTAAATAATTTAAATATTTTTCCCAGATGCCGCTTCAATCACAGATTAGTTTGATATTAGTTAGACTTTGCTGGCTGTTATGTATCATTTCTGGTGAATTAAAAAGTTTTCGTTACGGACTCTACATGAAAGTTCCCTGAATTTTTTTGATGACGGAACTGTCTTGATTTTCTGTGAAGTTATTATACACACATTCTTTTGAAACACAATCTTAGAATTGCCAGCCATTTCTGCTGATAAGGCCATAATTGCATTTCTTTTTCATGATAGGCTACGTACTGATGTTGAGCACTCACTTAATGTACACACTATGCGTTACGGACTCTACGTTACGGACTCTACAGTTATGGATCATGCACATAAACTGATTAATATCCATGAAAGCAGTTAATTTTTAGCAATTACTTTCATCATTCACTTGTTTGCAAGGTACTACGAGAAGGTTCAGATCTCAACTTGAACAAATTATGTTGTTTGTCGTCACCAACAATCAATGGAACGTTTGCACTGTTCAAACATCGGTAATGTTAAGGCTCTTAATGTTTCAGAAGTGACTGAGCTTGGGTCAGTCTGTAACACTAACCACACGGTCAATGAACTTGAAAAGACCTCTTTCACATATTGCTGGTGCATATAGCTTTTCTACAATCTGATCATTGGTGATTCATAACTGGTCAATCCTGTCTCGAAAGTCGAACAGATTGCCCAAGTTATCCTTCACAACTTACACAATAGTAGCTTAATCTTGTTTCAGTTACCACATCTTCTGGACACATGGAACAAATTAAATTTAGACAAACCAACGTTTACACATTTTCCAGTGCACAAATCTTGTGTGCTTCTCTAAGTTTGAGGAGCAGTACCCGTTTCTGGCGGCGCTCTGGCCCTGGATTTGTTCTGAGTTTAGCACGTATAGAATCTTGTTTTCTTGAACATATAGAGCTCATGGTAAAAGAAATCATAATCTGATTCTGCAAGTACCGGTAGGCTACTTGAATCAGATTCTGTAAGTACGTTCAGTTGCCATGGCATGAACTATATATTGTTGTAGACTTTCTGCCTATACTGTCCACATTAATAGTTTTCACCATTTATATGAATAATGAAGGGAAATTAAATAGCAAACTATTCATTTAAATGTACTAACCATGGACCCTTGTTTAAAAAGCATTTATAAATCAATAAAATGCACTGAATAAATAATAAAACTCATAAATATCTCGTGCTAAATGTTGATTAATGTGTATTAGACGCTAGCTAAAAAAATCAAAATGGCTGAAAATTGTTGACTAGTTCCATGCTATCCACATAGTAGCTTAGGGAGGGATGAATAAAAGAAATTATTTTAACAAGATATATATGTCTAATGTTTAGCTTCCATGCATAATTTATGACAATTGTAGCCACTATCTCATAAAATGAATTTGTGCTTGTAGAGTCCGTAACACTTTTGTAGAGTCCGTAACAATTTTCAACTTCGCATAGAAAATTTTTAAGGAATATTAGGAAAAGTAATTTATGTTGACTGAGTAGCCCATAATGGTGAATCAGAGGATTGGAGATAACAAGTTTACTGTTCAATTCGAAATGCCTGAAAAACAAATTGGAAGCCCCAGAATGTTACGGACTCTACAACTCATGTTTTGCTCCAGCAAATCTGGACACATGATAAGGTGAATTTTTGATCACAAAGTATTTATCACTTACTCTCACCATGGTCACGATGTCCAGCTAAAAATATTCCATATTGGATTTGCATTAAAAATTTAGCATTTAAAAATTGCATGTAGAGTCCGTAACGGAAAAAAATGAAAGCTGGCACTTTGAAGCAAAGTAGACACAAAACGATGAGGGCAGAAAGACAAATTCTTTTGGATTCTTATACTAGAACCATCTAGCTATAACAGAAATTAGTAACAACTTATAATTCCAATATTTTTTATTGACCCTTCATGGACCACAATACCGTGGAATGCCCCAGCTGACAAACTGTTTTACGGCGCCATAGAAATCGTCATTGTTATTAAACTTAAAAACATCAGCATTCTATTCACCCGAAATGATTTGTCTAAAATAATTTTATACTGAGAGCTTCGTTAAAAGGCATTGTAGGGCAATATATATATATATATATATATATATATATATATTTAATATCTACAATGCATAGTCACAGTGTATACATTATATATTTTGTAAATTTCAGGATCTATCTTAGCATATTACCTCACATAGCATCCACATAAATTCAAAGTATATTTAAAATTGCTATCGTGTTAACATCTGTAGACTTCGGTCGTGGTATAAGCTTGCAACCTTGCGTTCCTTGGACGTTGATCTGAAGCAAAGAGTGACGTAATTGATCATCTGTCGCTTTGCTTTCTCGACAGATCTGCTGATGATGATCTGAGTCAGATTCTTCTGGACTTCATTGGAAAACGTCTGCTCTCCATTTCTACAATCAATCAATCAATCAATCAATCAAATCAATCAATCAATCACTCGCATGATAATTATAATCTCAGCTTTAAAAAATGAATGATATGATCTGTCTATTAAAATCTTAAATACATCGCGCTTCTTCATTGACTGTGTGTAAGTTTAGATTAATCTTTCGCTAGCGAAATGCCACTTTCTTTCGAGATATCAATAGATGCAGCGGTAAGTAAAAGGCGTAATGTAAAAAATTGCGCAAAGTTCATACACCTCTTGAGTCTAGTCTAGAGACTCTTACAGAAGCCTCTTGTTGATCTTCTTGTTCTCTGTGGTATAAAGATCTTTAGACTGAACTGCATTCATAACCGCAGCAACAAGCATGCATGTGCGTGTATCTATGTATGTTTGTACGCATGCATGCGTGTAGCCTACGTATGCATGTATGTATCTCTCTCACACCTATCTGATGTGCCGCATGCAAATATGCAAATATGCAAATAAGTAGGCATACAAGAGATGCAATGGATACCTCGTTTGCAATGAATGTTGTTCTCGATCGTCAGAGTTGTAAACCTGTAATATCAAGAAATATTGTATACCACACGAATGACAAGGTCAACCAGATAACAGTAAAACGTCACGTGCTTGCGATCACGTGGTCGGAAGAATCAAAGGATCGATTGAAATCACGATAAATAAATTGACGACATTTCAATGATTTTGATTATTACAACAGTCTAAGGTATCGTTGACATCTGATATTTTTCTCAGCAAAAAGATGCCTGCTAATATTTTTATAGCTCCCTATGATCGTCTATGTTTAAGAGTTGTTGATAGGTAACTTCGAGGCAGACTGATAGCTTACACCAACCCCTCGCGTTTAAAATATGTCGTATAAACAGTGATTGTTTCTTTTTAATTTAGCTTTGCAAGACGTTCAAACGAGACGACTGGTAAAACAGGGAAGATATGATTTTAAAAAAGAACGAATGTGTTGTTGACTGTAATTGATTGCTGTGACGATGTTTACTGAGGATGCCATTGAAACAGACACACACACATCGTATGATGCAACAGAAACAGAGCGCATCAGCAACAGCAGCAGCAGCAACAGCAACAGCAGCAGCAGTGGGTTGAAGCAACCAGACAAAAAAACAGTAATGTCGGTTAACGAAAAGAAGATGCTAAGCAGGTTAGGAAATTCCACGTCTGATACGGCTGCTAAGGCTGCTGTTGTTGTTGCTGCTGATGGTGTTTGAAGAATGCTTTCCTGATGGCGTCTGCTTCTATGGCTGAGAATGATGCTCGGTTATAAAGCAAAGACATTTCTGAAATGTGTTTGTACTTTGGTGAGAAAAAGAAAGGTGTAAGAGTGAATGATGGTCAGGCAGACACACACACACACACACACACACACACACATGCAGAGTGGGACATACAGACGCACAGCCATCAAATTTTCAAGCAATAGGTGATGAAGAAAGACGGCATATATATATATATATATGTATATATATATATGTATATATATATATATAAGAGGACGCTGATGATGGGAAGTGGACCAGAAAGAAGTTGAGCACTGACAGGCAAGTATACAGACGAGGAGTAAGTAAGGCAAAGAGAAGTGCATAGGTTCAAACCGATGGAGTGACAAATAGCATCCGGTTTCTTTGAGATTAAAAAGAGCAACGATGAGATTAAAAAAAGAAGCGAATTGCAGCGTTGTTTTTCACAGAAGCAGGCTTACATGTACATGCACGATTGTACATGTACGATTGTACGTGTTCCAACAGCTGTTCATCTTAATCACCATGCCATTCAAAGCCAATATAGGACCGCAGCGAATGGCTGGCCATCTGCCGCATTCTCTTCCAGCTTCTTCTTCTTCTTCTTCTTCTTCTTCTTCTTCTTCTTCTTCTCATCAATTGAGAGATTCCTACGATGTTCGCCTTCCGTTTGATTAAGGACTCTGCTTTTAAGCTACAGTCGTAAACTAGAAGAATACAGAGGACGTAGCAAAGTGATTGCTGGCTGTTTCTTGTTTAGACTCGCATTGAAACGTGGGCCAACAAGTATACTGCAAGATAAGGACTGAAGTGAGGGACCACAAAGATTATCCTCTATTTTTGCATGACGCTATTGTTTGTTTGTTTGTATGTGTACTTGTTATAGCGCCCCTTCAAGCAGATAATGCAACCTTTTGCGATGCTTTGTTGTTCTGAACGATGTTTGAGAAAGGCAATTCAACGTTGAAGCTGACAGCAGCAATCAGATTGCTGATACTTTTGATGGACAGACGACCAGACGGACGCCCACCAGCACCAACAGCAGACGATGATGTGGTCGACAGAGGACCATAGCGCTAACAATAGCAGAGAAAACAGCTCAATAATTAGTTAAAAGAACAATCGTATTTTTATATATAGAACACAAAAGAACTGTATTTTGGTATTGTCCTAATTCCGATGTTCAAAAGTGAACACAGTACCATGTAAGGCGGCACATCAATAGAGCTGAACAATTGTGAGTTAAGGACTTCCTATACAGGGTGATTAACCGTTTGAGTGGAGAATCGAACCCGTGCTCTTCGAGTAGCAGGCCAGGCGCTCTAACAAATTGTCCACCGTGTCCCACGCAAACAGATTTACAAGCAACAGAGCGAGTATAATAGGCTAATCAGTAGCCTACTTATTAGAGCCGATTTAAATCGAGACTCATATAAAGAAAAGACCTTTGTTAGACAAAGGTCTTTTCTTTATTCCTGCGGACGCCCATGTGTAGCCTTAGAGGCTGTGGCCCCTTTCGTGTCGTCCGAGATATTCCTGTGTTACTAAAAAGTGTGTTAGGTTTATGTAGACACACAGTAGACACTCGTATATCAAAGATACGGGTATCGGTGGACACGGTCACAGCATTTAAAAGGAACCTAGGAAAATTGGGGTATTAAAAGTTCCAGGTCAATTTTGCAGTGGTTCTAACACAGGCCTAGTGTCTTCTGAACCACTTAAAACCCATGTTATGTTATGTTATGTTATGTTATGTATCATATCACGCTGTAGTTCAATAGTGATGCGATCTTCACTCACTCACTCACTCTTTCCGGAAGACTGGTCCGCATACCTTTCTTTGATGGTCCGTGACGACCAGGTAGGTATTGATTGCCTTGTTCCTCAGGTATGTGCTGCGCTCATCGCCGTGTCCTGGCTCCGTCGGAAACTCTCCCTGAAGATGGTCGACGGTTGCCTGAGTCACGTGTATCCGACTGCAAGTTTAAATGTAAATATATCTTCGTTTAGCATTACAGCCTGAGTGCAAACCGTAATCAGTATCAATAATATTGTAATAATAATAATAATAATAATAATAATAATAATAATAATAATAATAATAATAATAATAATAATAGTTGAGATTTAACCAAAATTATTAATCACAATAATTTATCGTAATTTACGAGCACAATTAAATAAACCGTGTTATAAACGTGTATAGCCTAATAGGCCTACGACGTACGTAATAATATATACATATAACATTTTCTTTAAATAAAATAAATTAATATTATTATGATGACTAATGGACTGACCCTGGTAGACCGGCGAGTAGCGTGTGTTGTGCAAGTTCGACATCTTCGCTCCAGACGTCATACTTCCACCGACGAAGACCGACGACTCCCGAAAAGACCCGACCAGTGTGAACTCCGACACGTAGGTGAACACTCGTCTCCGTCGCCTCACGGATAAACCTGGCGATTAAACCCGACATTAACTCAATAATAATTAGTTATCATCAGGAACATTTTTAGCAGTTATTATAGATCTAATTATGTGCCTCGGTGTCATAGATAATTTGCATTGCATGCAGCCTACATTGCAGTTATATTAACCCTTTAATGCCGGAGGGTATAGGCTAGGATTTCCCATACCATTTATACTACCATCTCGGCATTAAAGGGTTAAGAGAGACAGACCAGGGATACGTCAAAAAGAAAGCGAGAAAAGATTTTCCATTTTCACGAATCGAGCTCAAACAAAATCGTAACCCACGTAAACGTGGAAGCGCGCGAAAACGAGCGAGTAAGAGCAAGTTGAGTATATAGGAAGTATTCAACTTTGTCTTATCTTCTTAGTTCTTACCCTACTTTACCCCATCAATGAATATGAATTTGAGGAGGGGTAATCTTACGTGATGACGTCGATCATATCAAGACCCATTTCGATGCAGCACTTGGCGTGGTCTGGACGGGGGTCCGGGAATCCACAGACACCGAAGTAACTGTCACCCAACATCTGAATTCGAACGCAATGGTTCTCCTACAACATCAACAAACGTGACGTAATGCAATTGTAAGGTAAAAGACTTAGTACTGTATTCAATTAACATATTGTATCGTTTTATACCGGATTGGCATTTCATTGTCTTATTATGACATTGATTTGTATCATCTGGCATTGTGTTGTGTCATACCGCATTGTATCACATCGTATTGTATTATATTATACTATGTTATATTGTATCATGTTGCATTGCATTGTATTAGACTGTATTGCATTATCCTATACGGCATTGTATTCACATATTGTAATTTGCATTACAATGTTTTCCGGAGCATTGCGCTCATTTACATTGCAACGTGTTGCACTGTTACGCTCTCTGAGGTGCATTGCATATAGAACAGACAGAAAGATAGGCAAATAGACAGACAGATAGACAAACAGAAAGATAGACAGATAGACAGACAGATAGACAGACACACAGAAAGACAGACAGATAGACAGACAGATAGACAGACAAATAGACACAATCAGAATTAGTAAAACACTGGTCATTATAATACAGTATACAAGCTGAGTGTTGTTAGGCAGTGACTGGTTGCCCTGCATGGGGCGGCGTGTGCATACCAAGGCAAGTTGGTCGAAGCGTCCAAACAATTCGTTCAGAAATCGGATGAGTTCATGAACAGAACTTTGCGATGATATCGACGTCAGACCTTGAATCTCAGCGAAGAAGATGCTGACAGCAAAAGTATACAAATTAATTTTTTATGCACGTACAATACACATGGAATCAATGACATTCATGATTATACAAACATAGGCTACAGGGATACAAACAATTACAGCAGCAGAATCTTCATCAACAGCATCATAAGAATCATCATCTTCATCATCAAAATCAGCTATACATGATCATCACCAGTTCACACCTCCAGTAGCAGCTGCGTTATCACCTTGGTTGTCATCGTCATCGTTATATCGACTTTTACTTAGGATGGAGTGATATTTAAGGAGTGGATATAAACATGTCGGTAAAACCTTATGTAGCTCCTCTAAAAATGACAGAAAGGTACTACAACGTGGATGGCATGCGTTACATATATGAATAGATGCGTTTGGCAGATGCAAGGCATCGAAGAACATCATTATAATCATGCTAAGATTCATGTTTACTTGAGAACATAAGACTGCAGAACAGGCTTGCTACCAGAGACGTTTTTAAATCCAGGGCATAACCAGGACAGTCATGCATGTAAAAAAATGAATGGATGATTCATACCGAAATAAATTATCGGCAGGGCAAATATTTTGCCACACTCATGGCAGGGCATGAGGGCAACACCAAAGGCAAAGACTTTTTACCAGTACATTTTCCATGACTTGCCATGCATTGCTGTGTTGCCACCTCTGATGACTACAGCATCTGTTGTGTTCCGAAAGAGTTACTTGGGAAGAGCGAGCGACGACGTTCTTTAAAGAGCATCTTTAGAAAATGCGCTGCATAAGTATGTATGGAGTTGGTAATTACCTGACGCAGTCGTGACGTTGAATGTAGGCTTTTGGGAAGATCTGACGAAGGTGAGGACGACGAAGATCGTTCTTCATTTCAGTCGCCACATGAGGAGGAAGGATGCACAGCAGCAACCGATCCTATCATCATAACAGACATCATCATCATCATCATCGTCGTCGTCGTCGTCATCATCGTCATCATCAGCATCAACATCATCATCATCGTCGTCGTCGTCGTCGTCATCATCATCATCATCATCATCATCATCATCATCATCATCACCATCATCATCATCATCATCATCATCATCATCATCATCATCATCATCATCATCATTGTCATCATCATTGTCAACAACAACAATCACATCATCGTCAATTTACTGTCAAACATCCTCATCCTCATAGCAAACATCACTCTCATCATTATCATCGTCGTTGTCATCATCACCATCATCACTCTGACTATCATTATAATTGTAATCAAAGCTGCCACATCATAATCATGATCACAGATCACGACCTTCCATTGTAGTCGTTCCATTCTATCATCACTCATTCACTCGACCGACGCATTGTTGCTGAACATTCTTTGCAGCTTCAATGTGTCTTCAACTGCTTAATATACTAAAATGTTACCTGAATCCACGTGTATCTTATCAAATGGCCGCTTCTCAAGAGTCTGCTTTAAGTGGTGCTATGTAAATTGCCATTGCCAATGGTCAGAGTTGGAAACCCCGAAGTTCAATGCAGTGAATGCAGTGGAAAATGACGTTTTCTAGCGATTGATGTCTATTTATATCCGACATAAAAATCGGTGAACTATTTCTGGATAATACGATATAACGCTCTCAGTGACCTCTAAAAGAACACAGATTAGCCGTTAAGAATACGTGAGCTGAGGTTAAGATTATTGGTTTTCTTTCGGGTCAGACCAATAGCAAGACGAACTCCCACGCTCTGCAATGCTTGACTTATCATTCTCAATCAATGCTGCAGCAGCTGTTGGAGTCCCGAGTTCTGACGCAATCGATCTGCTTTTATTCAAACGTCTTTGCCGTATTCTTTCAATTCCTTTGCCCAACTCCCAGGGCGATCACGTGACAGGCATGGCACGTGACTTACAGAAGCTTCAGTCTACTGATTAAAGACCTCGAAACTGCAGTTCCTCCACCCCCGTAAAAAAAGCATTAATTAAATTAGCAAGTTTTCAAGAACCCATAATTATACGCATTTAAAAGCACACATCTGCAGTAATAGAAATTTTAGAAAAACGCCGGTCTATTTGAATGGGTTCACATTTGCTTATGCTGCTCCATAATTAATTGCCCGCAGCTGTGTTTGATTAATTATAAAGCAGCTGACGTTATGTGTTGTTGCGTTTTTGGTTCGTGATTCACCAGTTCAGTCATAGGCTAAATCTGCCTATAGAGGCCAATGCTGATATAGACGCAGAATTAAATGACCGCCAATGAACGCCATGTTGTTGCCGTAAAAGGCATGAGATGGAATTGTAGCCTACTGGTTTAGATTTAGTCTATATTCACAGAGCAGTTCAAAGTTGCTATGATTGATAATGGATCATGAAAGAATCGAAATTGAGTTGAGCTAGATAATTTCGCCACATTGAAAGTACTTTACATGTACAATTTACATGACGTTGCATCCAAAGCGATGAAACTATATAATTATATATAATATATATATATAATATGTATACATAATATATATATAATATAATATATATATAATATATAATATATATATATATATATATAGGTCTAGTGATCGCTCGATGGCAGACAGTTAATTATCTTAACCAATTTATGATTGGCCTCGACCTTAACTTTACACTAATAATTATAATTATTGGAGTGTTCGTCAGCATCATGTTCGTCATTACTAGTAGGCTATTATCATCATTCCAATGATCATCGTCATCTTCATTGTCAGCATCAGCATCTGTAACTGAAATCATCCGTTGACGATGATAGAGGTGCATGCAAATGAATTATTTCCATTGTTTTCTTTCATCTGGTTTCCTCGTTGTGGTGATCCATTATGACTTCGCTTGTGTTTCTGGCCACTATACAGCCACCCTTTGTCTCCCGCCGGTTATAGTTCCAGTTGGGCATGGCTCCCCCCTGTGCTCTTGGTCTGGCACCTGGTCTGTAAAGAGAGAGACAGACAGACAGACAGACAGACAGACAGACAGAGACAGACAGACAGACAGACAGAGACGTGTAATCCAGATGACCAAACGTTTTCTTTGGATGACGACATCTTTTACAACCGAATCGTTTTTTTTTCAGAATAAATATTTTATCAGTTCTCACAGCAAATCAGTTCATGCATTTGGCCATCATTTTTTTAAGCTCTGGTTCAATTATTGTTTGTTTATTGATCGGAACATTTCTTCGTCATACAGTCCAGAGACTAGAAACATACATGTAGATGTGGATCCATACGAACCGATGCACAAATAATGCCTTCGAGGCTGAATGTTCATGACATGTGCGCTGCACACACATTTCATACTTATGTGATTCTATGACGTACATGTATAGGCTGCATTTTGGCACAGGAAACCAAGGAAAGGAACCTTTAGGTAAACTTGAATACCTAGTGCAAAAATTCATGAATTTTAAAATTGGACCAGCATTTATTTTTATTACTTATTTACCACCTCTACATTAATTATAAGCCTATATTAGTCTACTTTTCTTCATAAGCAATGTAATAGACTGCAATGCACTTGTTGTGTAAACAGGACGCAGAACTTCCTGTCCGTCAGAGGTCTAATCTCCGGCTGAGCAAACGCCGTCACAGTGGCGTGCAGGTTCATAGCATCTATAGTACCGGTACTTTACTACTCTGGCTTTCAGTAAATAGCCTACGCATGATTCAGACATGGGCTCATATCAAAATGGTCTAATGCAGGTTAACGTGGGTTCGGATCAAACATAAACTACAAATGCAGCCAAAATATTCCTTAGGCCTACTCTGCAACAGCTCTGTTTCTGATGCTTCAAGCGTATTGGTTCGTTTGAAAAATGCAATTCGGTCTCTGCAATTTATCCGCATATTCGTTTTTAAAATATATTTCTGTAATCAAATAATCTTTACTCTGATACATTACTTATAGTTGATGTTTCAAGCGTACCGGTATTGGTTTATTTGAAAAATGCAATTCGATTTCTGCAATTTATCCGGATAGGCCTATTCGTTTTTTTATATTTCTGTACTACTCTGTTTGATGAATGTTGTTCGTCGTATTTCTATGATAGATGCGGAAGATAAATCGACGAGCATGGACTTAATGAACTTTGTAGATATCGTCATTTCGAATTAAAGGCTCATGTTCGTATGAATACAGAACACCATCACCATATTATTTGTATGCATATGTCGATGCATAATTGCATTTTATATACATGCAATGTCATGCATTGATTGCATTCATAGAGATAGCCTACATTAAAAAATGCTAGACAGAGACAGAGAGACAGAAAGATAGATAGACAGACAGAGAGGGGAAAAAGACATATACTGAGATAGATGGGCAGACAGGCAGACCGACAGAAGACACAGCGGATGAAAACGAGATAAGTGTGACATAAAATACAGTCAGATATGAAATAAGAAACCAAGAATAGGACACCCAGTGAGACATGACATGACATGACATGACAGAGATTGACAGATAAATCTCTTGCTATCTCTTCACATGTCTTTCACACAAAACTAAAAACACATCTCTCTCACAAATATTCTTTCCTTACCTCCGTCGCCGTTTCAATTCTATGCACCCATCATTGTGGTCCGTCTGCCTGCCTGCCTGCCTGCCTGCCTGCCTGCCTGCCTGCCTGCCTGCCTGCCTGCCTGCCTGCCTGCCTGCCTGCCTGCCTGCCTGCCTGCCTGTCTGCCTGCCTGCCTGTCTGCCTGACCTCCCTGGATCTTGGCCCGAAGCCGATTTTTGCCCCTCCTTCTTGACCCTATGGATTTTGTTTCGACTAAGCGCCTTAGAATTATTTTCTATCGCTGTCTAAATCTTGAGATTACGATGGAATGGAAATCATGGAATGGGATACCCGGGTACGCGAAGAAGTGGATTAGTACTTGAGGGATGTGAGGACCACCCAAAAAGACGTGGCACATAGGGTTCCGATTGAGGGAGGGGTAGCTAAAGTGAATTAAGCAAGAGAATCGGCAATCACGTAGGCCTGTAATTGTGAACTATAAGAGCCACAAATGAAAGCTTCTTCTGACAAAGTTCTGAGAGAAACTGCAAGATCCTCTAAAGCTGGTTGCGCTAGAGCAGTTGAAACGTAAATGCCTACCTACTAGTACATAGGCCTATTATTATTATATTTTAATGTCAAAACCGGAGGCAGCAAATCTACATGCACCAGCATCTACGCAAAGACAGTGACAAGCTGATCTTTAGTGATAGCCTAATTAATATTACGGTAATTCACGTGTAGCCTATTATACATTAACAGATCCAGATAGCCTATATATAATATGTCATATAACAGAATTTACAGTAGGCCTATTATAATAGTCCTATACGCTAATGAGAAGACCCACTATATATATATATATATATATATATATATATATCAAGCCGAAAAGTCTTCGCGAACTTCCGAAATAATTAAAATGACAGACCACTCAGCTCATCTCTGAGGTTAAATGGAGGACTATAAATGCAAGCTTAGTTCATGGTCAGCAATGGCATAAACTTCTGCGCTGGTAATTAGTGGATGACCCCTTAGCCCGAAGGACAATATGGACACGGCGCGGAAAGTCGATCGGAGAGACCTACGACCAGGAATAGATGAGGAAAAGATATCACAGGGATCACTGGGATCAGAGGTATTATTGGGCAGCACCATGCAGCTAAGTCAGTGCTTCTCAAAGTTCTTTGGCTGCCAACCCGGTATAATTATTTAACCATACTAAGTCCATACTTATACCACTAACCACTTACATTGTACATGTGTGCTTTCAAAACACTAGTCTATTCCAGGCACCTGTCTATAGAGCAATTTATAGATTAACTATGTATATATTTATCAGTGGATAACATCGTATATATACACACACATATATATATATATATATATATATATACATAGATCTATATGTGTGTGTGTGTGTGTGAAGTGCATCAAGTGAATCGCTATATATTTATGACTACTTGTATGTATATACAGGGCATGAGTGTGTGTGTGGTTTCGTGTATAATATACCAAGACCCACATTTCCTATATTATTATTATTATTATGGCTCAGATAACTGATGGACTCTATATTTATCTTCTCACGACTGCCCCACCTCTCAGCTGTGCACGCTAATTTCCACTACAGACTTATTTATGTCCTACGTTCGTCTTATCTCCGAATAGCTTTCCGCAGTTCCACACCTTCGAGACCTCGCAACGATGGTGAAAATTTCCAGGCCTGGAATCGACCTGGCAAAGCTTTTGGGAATAAAAGAAACTGGGCAATAAGCCTACATTATATACGCCGCTGCGGTATGTACATTCTCCATGCGAATTGCTCAACCCAATGTTTGATGTAGCGGCTGTAGCCCCCCATGCTTTGGGTGGGAAAATAATTCAGGTTTGTTTTGGGGGGGGACGGGTGTTTTGGGCGGCAGCAATCATTCAACCAGACACCGATGAAGACGACACCAGTTAGCCATGCATACATTTTCTGACCACAATTTCACTATAGTCTTTTCGTCAAAATTTCCGTGAGAAATGCAATAAATTCTATGCTTTTAAATCTGATGACCTTTTTAAAATTTACATAATATATACAATGTAAACATGGGCTTCGGCTGTCGAATTTCTCTGGAGAATGTTGCATATATCACATTTGGGGGAATTTGAATTGGAACGTGTATACATGTGAACAACACCTCCGAATTTTTAGGGGGGAAATTCTCATTACCTAGGCCCCCCAGAGTCGTCTAGATTAAAGGTTCACCCTATATGTCTAGATTAGGCAGACAAACGCAAAGGTCACACTTTACCAACGCCAGTAGAACAGGAAGAAGGCATTTGACTCATTTGACCAGTACAGCCTTGACCTTCGCCCATTTGACCAGTACAGCCTTGACCTTCGCCCATTTGACCAGTACAGCCTTGACCTTCGCCCATTTGACCAGTACAGCCTTAAAAATTGAGTGCCCGCGCAGTTTGACCAATACTAGCCTTACTTTTTCATATTCGGCGTCTGTCGTAAAAATTTTTTCTCTTGTGTATAGAAAATAACTGAAAAAATGGAATATACCGCTCGGCCTAAAGACAAGAGATTCCAATATAAAATGGACTACTCATCGTATAATCTGAAAGAATTACGACAAATTCCTAAACAGAGAGGACAAAGAGGATACTCGAGTTTGCGAAAAGCGGAACTCATAGCGTTCATATCGCAGGGAGATCGACTAGGCGCTCGGGCACAGGTCAACAAAACACCAGCGCATACTCCCGCCACTGTGCGAGAATTGCGAGAAATTGCAAAAAAGAGAGGTGTGCGAGGATACTCGAGATTAGCAAAAGCGGAACTTACGGCATTCTTGACTACTACTTGGAAATTTTTGCATCCGGGGAAAAATAAAATAGTTTTTTCGGATTGGCTGACTAGCGAGATTAGTCAGTTACCTCCGCAGATAAAACCGCCCATTCATAGGTTCAAACTTCGAGAGACTGCGACGGCTATCAAAGGGTTTACAAAAAGATACACGATCGATGGCAACAGCAGGATCGATGTTGCAACTTTTCTCAAGGCTGTAAGACCGCAGGTAGTTAGGCTGCTAGCGAAAAATCGGGGGGTAAAAGTTCAATTCGACCTCATGTGCGTAATGGAGAAAGTAGATATGAAAACCGGCGAAGTAGTAACAGCCGAGCCTAATTTCAAATCAAAGAGTGATATTATTTTAGAAGCAACCGATGTGAGGGAAATATATGCCAACGCAGCGGATAAAATTAAGGAGAGCATGGCCAGTTTTCAAATGCGGGGGAGTAATTGGAGATTCAAAACCGTTTTGAAGTTGGATATCGATACAGTGGTATATAAACCATTGAAAGGAAGTTCTTATATTCCACTTCCTGATTATTTGGCGAATAAAAAGGCTATTATTAATATGAAGAACGAAGACGATGAATGCTTCAAGTGGTGCGTAACGAGAGCTGTAAACCCAGTCGACAAAAATACAGAAAGAATTACGAAAGAATTAATTAGACAGTCTGAGGAACTCAATTGGTCTGGTATCGAATTCCCCGTAGCAGCGGATGCTAATGTGATGAGTAAGTTTGAGCGAAATAATAATATTAGTGTTAATGTTTTTGGCTACGAGAAAGAAGCGAATGTATTCCCACTATATATATCAAAGCATGAGAATGATAGGTGTGTAGATCTATTACTCATTTCTGATGGGGAAAAGAAGCATTATTGCTGGATCAAGAATTTTAACAGATTGCTAGCACTACGAACAGAAAAATCCCATAATTCAATGCACTATTGCAGAAGATGTTTAATCGGTTTTAGAAAGGTAGAATCGCTTCGCAAACATACTGAGTACTGTTCGCAGCAGGACGCCCAACGAATAGAACTTCCGGAACCTGGGACTATGCTAAGTTTTACACATCACTATAGAAAGATGCGCGTACCGTTTGTGTACTTTGCCGATTTTGAGTCGTTCATCAAACCTATCGGTACATGCCAACCCGTTCCTAGCACGTCTTACACCAACAAGTTTCAAAAACATACGCCCAGTTCGTTTTGTTATCATTTGAAATGCTTCGACGATGATGTTTATTCTCAAGAGCCTGTGAGGTTTACAGCTGAAAACGAAGACGATGATGTCGCTCAGAAATTCATAGACAGTCTTGAAGAAAATGTGAAACGAATATATAACCAGTTCAAATTCCCAAAGAAAATGATATTCGGAAAGAAAGAGCAGGAGCTTTTCGACTCGGCTACTGTTTGCCATATATGCGAACGAGAATTTATAGGCGAAGAAAAACCGGTACGAGATCACTGTCATTTGACTGGAAAATTTAGAGGTGCCGCTCACAACCTTTGTAATCTGAAATACAAAGTCCCCAAGTTCTTCCCTGTCGTATTTCACAATTTGACTGGTTATGACAGCCATTTATTTATCAAGAAATTACGAGGTGAACACGGCGAGAAAATCAAATGCATTCCCTGCAACGAAGAAAAGTATATCTCATTCAGCAGAGAGGTCGTCGTCGATAAATTTGTAGACAAAGATGGAAAAGAGAGAGAAGTCAAGCGCGAATTACGTTTCATCGATAGTATTAGATTCATGCCCCAGAGTCTCGACGTGTTATCGAAAAATCTTCAGAAAGATCAGTGCAAGAATTTAGGGAAATTTTTTGAAGGTGAGAAGCTGGATCTTTTACTCAGAAAAGGCGTTTACCCGTATGATTACGTCGACGGTGTTGAAAGATTAAACGAAACCGAATTACCATCGAAGCATGCCTTCTATTCAAAACTAACCGATTCGGGTATCAGCGAAAAAGATTACGCGCACGCGAAAACGGTATGGGACAAATTTGAATGCAAAACATTACGTCAATATCACGACTTGTACAATTTATCGGATGTTCTATTATTAGCGGATGTGTTCGAAAACTTCAGAGACGTCTGTATGAAGCACTACAACCTAGATCCTGCGTGGTACTACACTAGCCCAGGACTTGCATGGGATGCGGCGTTGAAGACGACTGGTGTAGAGTTGGAGTTGTTGAGTGACTACGATATGTTACTGATGATCAAGCAGGGAATACGGGGAGGTGTCAGCACGATTTCCCATCGATACGCGAAAGCGAACAACGAGTACATGGGAGAAGCTTTCAATCCCACCCAACATTCAGTATTCATTCCATACTTGGACGCGAACAACTTGTATGGATGGGCGATGAGCAAGCCGCTACCGACTCATGGGTTTGAATGGATGAACGATGACGAATTGAATGATTGGAGAAACATTAGCGAACGAGATGGAGTGGGATGTGTGTTGGAAGTCGACTTAGAATATCCAAAAGAATTGCACGACCTGCATAATGATTATCCACTAGCTCCAGAGAGTGTAAAACCTGCGGGATCAGATGTAGCGAAACTCATTCCAAACTTGAATGACAAAGTAAAGTACGTCGTTCATTACGGAAATTTAAAATTGTACGAAAGTCTCGGATTGAAAATCGTAAAAATACACCGAGGAATAAAATTCGTGGAAAGTGCCTGGCTGAAAAAGTATATCGATCTGAATACTAACCTGAGAACGAAAGCTACGAACGATTTTGAAAAAGACTTTTTCAAGCTGATGAACAATAGCGTTTTCGGAAAAACAATGGAAGCTATCGAGAATCGAGTTGACATACGATTGGTGAGTGATGAGAAGGAAGCTATCAAGCTAGTTGCGAAAACTAATTACGACAGACGAACTATTTTCGACGAAAACCTCATCGCCGTTCACATGAAAAAGACCAAGTTGTTTTACAACAAGCCGATATATCTAGGGATGTGTATATTGGACGTTAGTAAGACGCTCATGTATGAGTTTCATTATAATTACATCAAGGCCAAGTACGGAGATAGGGCCAAGCTATTATTCACCGATACCGATTCTTTGGCGTATGAAATTAAAACGGAAGACTTCTACAAAGATATTTCCCCCGACGTCCAAAGTATGTTCGATACTTCAGACTATCCGAGCGATCACCCGTCGGGTATAGAATCCGGCGTTAATAAAAAAGTGGTTGGTATGTTCAAAGACGAGGCCGCGGGAAAACAGATTGAAGAATTTGTCGGGCTGCGATCCAAGTTGTACTCTTACAAGATGGCGGGTGAAGACTACAAGAAATGTAAGGGTGTGAAAAAGAACGTCGTCAAGAAATCAATCACTCACGCAGATTACAAAGACTGCGTGTTTACGAAAAGACAACAGTCGAGAGCGATGAACGTCATTCGATCCTACCGCCATGAAATTTACACCGAAGAAGTAAATAAAATAGCTCTGTCTGCCGACGACGACAAAAGAGTAATAATGGACGACGGGATCCATACCCTAGCCTATGGGCACTACACGCTGAAAACTAAACAAAATAAAGAATAATTTACACTAATATAAAATGGATGCGGCAAAAAAAGTGTGTACCAAATGCAAAAAAGAAAAAAGCTTGGACGAATTTCACAAAGATAACTCACAGAAGAGCGGGTATTACCCCAGCTGTAAAATTTGTAAAAATGCCAAAGTGAAAGAGCTTGCACACAAATACGCAAGACAGGAAATTAGGGAGACAAAAGACACAAAAGTTTGCAGCCGGTGTAAGGTAAATCAGAACATATCGGAATACGTCAACAATCGATTTCAAAAAGATGGAAAGGCGAATGAATGCAAAAATTGTAGACGTAAATATTATCTCGCCTGCGTAGAAGCTCGAAAGCTCGTTAGTTTGTGAAACATCTAGATGAAATATTAAAATGAGCTATACAACTGTGAAAAACATAAATGTCGAAGGCGTAGTTCTCCCAAATCATCCGTTGACAAATTTTGAACTACTAGATGCCGCGAAAAAGCTCAATATCCCTAATTTCCGGGGAGTATTTCTCAGAGACGAGCTGCCGAAGAAACCTAGACGGACTGAATGCGGGATATTGAATCTAGACGATTCTAATGGAACCGGCTCGCACTGGGTCGCTTTTTTGAAGAACGGCAAGGATAAAATATATTTCGACAGCTATGGTCTGCCCCCTCCTACAGAACTGCTAGAGTATTTACAGAGTCCCGTGTACTACAATAGCGAGCGCGTGCAGCCCGACAACGAAGTGTTTTGCGGTCATCTATGCCTGCACGTCCTGAAAAAAACATGCAAAGATGGAGTGACTTTTCAGGAAGTTATAAACAGTCTGCATTGAAAATTATATTCAGATGTAGAAAATGCCTGTTGATAAATTTGGACATACAGATTCAGGATCTACGCAAAGAGTAATTGCTGGGGGCGTTACTGAAAGTCAAGTAAATAGTACTTTTCTACGGCTAGATGGCGCAAACCCGGCGACTGGCGACCTAAATATGAGTGGTCATACTATTAGAGGTTTGCCTACAACGAATACAGCGAATACAGCGAATACTCCGGAAGCGGGAATAGATGAGGCTGTGAGTCGGGGGCAAGTAATAGATTTACTGCGGAATCACGACGACGTCCCGACCGACAATAATCATTTGACGAATAAGAAATACGTCGATGAACAACTTACTTCGAAAGTGGCGACGGTAGTAGGGCCCGCGGTTAGCGCTTGCAGCTCAACTCAACAGGCTATAATCGCTAGGACTCACACTGCAGTTTCTTTTGACGTAATAAGATGCGGTACCGCAAGACACGGTATTGAACAGGGTAACGGAACGACTTCTTTCTTCCCCAGTAAAGCCGGGTACTATATCGTTTCGGTGTACATAGAATTTTGCAACAATAGTAATACCGCGTATGGCACCGTCCACCTGTATAAAAATGGGGCGTTGTACATGCAAATTGCGGGCGGAGGGGCTACGGGCGGTTCGTACAACCATTCAACCGGTAGTGCCGTAGTTTTTCTAGACGAGTTCGATTACCTCAACATACACGCTTTTTCATCTGTCGCTACGCGCATATTAGCTAGAGACTTTTCAGCGGTATTCATACGGCCCTAATTAATAAAAATTATTATATTCAAAATGCCTGTTGATAAATTTGGACATACAGATTCAGGATCTACTCAAAGAATAATTGCAGGGGGTGTTACGCTGTCCCAAGTAAATAGTACTTTTCTAAGGGTAGATGGAGCAAATCCGGCGACTGGGAATCTAAATATGAATGGCCATCATCTCGTAGGGTTACCGACTGATTACCCTTTTACGGGTAACGGGGGTGACGCTATTAGTTCAGCCCAGGCTATCGCCCTAGTCGCCGATAAAATCACTAATAGCGTCGAGCCTGCCGGTATTAGAGATTACGTTTCGGGTATGAGGGTATCTCCGGGCAATCTAGTGAGAAATACGACGAGCGGTATTATATATAGGTTCGAAGGAACGGCTGGAGCTATAACAGCGGCGCCAGCATTATCCGCGAATTGGAGACCTACAACCGGACCGGCTATTTGTGTGTTGAGAGAGGGTGACGGAGGAGCATCCGCAATCGTAAGTGGTGGCGGCGCATTCTCGGGCACATATGCAACGCATGGTGGAGCATTCTCAGGCGCATATGTAATGCACCATCAATTAACGGTCGTTGCTATCAATACGGATTCGGCGTATACGACGTCCTTGGGCTTAATAACTATTCCTCATACAGGCGTATATCGACTTAGTGGATACGCGAAATTCTTGATAGGAAATGACAGTCCGAGCGTAAAAACAATCAGGGTTGCGTATGTCAAAGACGAGATACATAATAACGAACTTTTTGAATACACGGTGGGCGGGCAAACAGCCGGCATCATAGTATCGCTCGTATTACCAACCGTCGCCATATTTTTCAACGCCAACGATAAGCTCGGTATGAAGGTATATTCTGCCACATCCGGAAACACTCCAACAGCCGGTCGCCTTCTTCTCAGGGCCGGAGCCGGATTGCAGGTCGAGTTTTTGTACTAGGTAACCGTAGATACCTATCGTTCATATACGCGCGATAGGTATCTGTAAGTCTCATTATTCTTCAACGTTATCTTTCTTCAATATACCACACTCATTTTCTGGCCATCCGATTGAAACCTCAGTAACTTGTCTGAAATCACCACTGCGTATGCTTCCGTATTAGCCAGCGGCGCCGTATTGAACGTACCTTTGATCTGGATATCGACCACCGATGACTTCAGACGCTCGGATTGCTTGCTCACGTCAAACACCATAATCGGAAACAAATCTTTGAAGTCCGAGGGCGTGATATTGCATTGCGTCATTAGTTCGTCCATTCCATAGTATTTTTCACTGAACGCGGCTGCTGCTCGGTACGCCCGCGAGAATTGTTGATTCGGAAATGATAGAAATATAGTCGACAACTGGGTATCGGTCCTGGTTCATCATCACGAACATGTTCTTCAGATCGCAATGATCGAAAACGGATGGATTGCGTAGTTGATCGCCGCTTCTGTCGGTTTGAAAACCCAAGATGATGTACCTAGGCTTCTCAGGTAGTGTCTTGACGCTAAGTCTCCAGCTAAAATTAGTCGACTGTGCGACGGAGGTGGTATCGCATTGACGGGCTCTGTACGCAACTGGCAGCGACGCTTTCGATTCGATCGTTTTGTACAATTGCATCTTCTCCATATCCGCGGGAATAACGTGAGGCATGAACCATGAGATTTTATCCAACCTAACTTTCCCTGCATCCGCGGCGGTTCTAAAAATTGCGTCATCATCGGCTTTACGAACCAGAGTTAGCGTATGTTTCACACCAAAAACAACCTTGTCGTAATCATCGCAAAATCCGAAAATATGCTTCAATGGAACTACAAAGCTAAAAGTACCTTTGGCATTTGGTTTTTGAATTATATACGACTGTCTCACGGCGAAACCTTGATTATTCGCGATAGCAGCCGTCGCTCCGCTGTCCTTGTACCACAACTGATTCAAACCTTGAGCTAGTTGAAAATCATTCGGGTATTTGAGCAATCCGAGCATCGTCGTTGCTTGACCTGGGTGAAATAACGATTCAATTTCCTGATTCGACAGGGAATACGAAATTTGACTGAAAAGATGCATCAGCCCATTATTCGTAAGAGTTGCTTCATCGGCATTAACGTAGAAGGTGGCGGGGTTGTCCGTCTTCGTCAATCTACCCTCGAACAGCAGGTAAGATTCTGCTGGATGACAAAATAGATCTTGAAGTTCGATGTTTATTCTAATCTCGCCGGAGGTGTTTAGATTCGCCCCCGATATCGGCTCATACTCATACCATTCGTAGCGTTCGACGCTTTCATCGCTCAATGGTTGTTCGGTAAATCTCAGAATATCAGATGATTGCATTTTTACTACTACGCGATAATATATTTTTTACGCGACCTTCATTCCGCCGCCGTTTAGCGCGCGTACTAAATCTTGTATCGATATGGCGTTGTTCTGATTCAGGCCGTCCCCCATCATCAGATTATTAATATTCGGGATATTTGGGATATTCGGACTCGACCCGACGCCACTCAGCCGCTCTAAAATTTGTCTAGTTTCTGGCGTAATTTTCTTGGAGGTGGGAGTAGGAGCAGGAGTAAACAGTTTGGCTACTGCTTTGTCTACTAATCGTTTGCCGGCGTCGATTGCGGTTGTTTTCCCAACGTCGATGGCCTTTTTCCCAATTTCTTTCGCCACGTCTTTACTCGCGCTGAGAGCGGTCGTTGCTAATTGTTTGGCGGCGTTCGACGTAACTAGCCGTTTGAAAAATCCCGAAATTGTATCGAATATTCCCGATCCTCCGATAACGTATTGTTTTCTATACCTCCTTCTATTAATGACTTGCATTTTTTCTGCATTTTACAATGTCATCATTATATTTTTGTAAGCATCTTTACTCAGCACTTCCTGCCTCAATAACGCGTCGCACATCGCCACGATCTCGTTTCTCACGCCGGTATTGCCTGCTTTGAAGCTTTGAAATCGTAGTTCTAGCTGTTTCGCTAACACGTTTGGATCTTCGGAAATAACAATTACACCGCCAACGCCTTTACCCACCGCATTACGAGTCCTCTTTTCCCATATCGGCTTGATAATTTCTCTATATTTGACGCTCGAAGATGCTTTCGGTTTGTTGGGATTTTTTGGCTGTCTGATAGCATCCGACGCGAGTAGAATCTCGGCGTAATCGTCTCTATCATTATTATCGTATATCGACGTGTTCGGCTGTTTCATCGTCAACAACTCCCAAAGCCCCGGAGTTCCGCTATACGTCTTATTTCCAACCGTCACATCGTCTCCTTGAATAAAAATCGGAGTGTCGCCGATGTAGAATTGACTATTTTTTGATCGTATTCCGAACGTCGTGTCTACGATTTTTCTATCGGAGGCGTATTGATGAAGGTACTTGGTGGCTACATCACCTAATTCTAAAGTTCTAATATCCTCAGTCGGATCGTCGCTATACGCTTCTATCGAGGGATACTGAGGAAATTGAATCTTCAACGAAGCGGGTAGCGTCTGTAGTGCGTTTGTAGTAGCTATCGAGTTTTCTTTGATGGTGGATAGTAAGACATTTTGCTCTTTGGAAATTGCGGATTGCGAATCGACGATAGGCTTGTACAGCTTGGTTAGTTCTTGTTGCAGCCCCGAATCCCCCAATCTCTCCGATAAAAAGTTCTGTTGAATATTCTTCTTGGATTTCAGAAACTCTTCGACTATGAAATTTCTTTTCGCCGGGTCATCTATCTTTAGAAACGACATTTTTAATAAAAAATTTAATGTTTTTCGACATGTTTTCCGGCGTGTTTTTCTACATGTTTTCCGGCGTGTTTTTCTACATGTTTTTCGACGTGTTTTTCTACATGTTTTTCGACATGTGTAAAAACACAAGTTAGACGTATTTTCAGACATAGCGACATAGGTCTACATAGGTCTACAAAACTCTACAAGTCTACATGATTTCGTACATGTTCACGTTAGTCGTCTTTCTCACAGATTCGGTATTTTTCTCAAACATGCTTTGAAAGGACTGCCTGACTTCCTCTCTTCCCCGATCGATGAGTGATTGTTTCGTTTCCTCGTCCATCGCGTCTATCGCAACTTTCGACTTACTTTTGATTTCTTCTTTCATGCCATTAAATTTTTCAATCTCACTTAGAATCAGAGAATATTCCTCGTCTGAAATGTGATCATCCACGAGTGCTTTTGAAATATGGTCGCTGATCGTGTTGAGCTTCGCGTCAGCTAGCGTTTTGATCTTTTCATGCTTCTCCGCTTTCAGGGCGAGCTTTTTACAGATTCGGCTGCCAATTATACTCAATAGCCCCGCACCTAGCGCTGTCCCTTCCATAGCAATAGCGATGGGGGTTGCAATTATGGTGGCTAGTACACCGATTCCCGAAATTCCGAGCCCCATCGTGATCGCCATGAGGACGTTGTCTACTACGCCGATTACGCTCACACTTCTATGGTACTTTTTACTCAACGCTGCTCTTTTGTCGCGTTCTTGCTCGATCTCCTTTTTGATTTCGCTAATCTTCTGAAGTCGATACGTTTGTGCAGACCCCGCGGCTATTTGTATTTCACCTTCCGGCGCGGAGGGTGTTATATTTGTTAGGTTTGGATAGAGTTTGATGCCTTCGTATTCCATTCTTTTATTTATTAGCAATATATATTTTTTACCGTTGATAGTTTACACAGCATAGCGAATCTCCTTCGTTTATCGTTACCGCCGAATCGGAGTTGTTTTGAATGGAAACTATGATATCATCAATCACATCTTTTGAAATCACCCCGTCTAGTAGGCTGCATCGTCGTTCTTTGATACTCTGTCTGAGGGAAACGAGACAAAGACCTGCCGCCATTTCTACACCTAGTCCAAGCCTTAGCGTATTTGCCGCCTTTGGTTGTATCGTGATATCATTTTGCGCAAAAATCTCCCATCGCAGACCTCCTAGTTGTCTTACTGGGGTGCGAGTAACACCGCTCGTAATCTTCCAAAAGACTGAAACGGGCTGCGTTCTAACCTCTACCGGTCTAGTTGGTTTAGTTCCAAATTTGTGTATTGGCCTCGACATTTTATAATAGAATAATTTATAATATCATGCCGAGAATCGGAATGTTTTGAAACGGAGAGTTGGGGCCCAACAAAAGTCCGTCGCCCCTAGCATACCCCGACCCTGTTTTCATGTACAGCCCGGATGCCGTTATTGAGCTACCTTTTTGCCACGGAGACAAGTACAAACCAGATCCGGCTGCTCTTATTTTGCATGCCATGTCGCCTTTCTTGACATACATTACACCCGAACCGCTGATTTTGTCTACAATCTTAGTAGTTGCCGCGGAGCCGAGACCACTTAGTGCCCCCATCGCCAAACTTGGCAGTGCATTAGACAGAAGGAACCGTCCCGCTGTCGCTAGAAACGGAAGTATAGCGCCTATGAATCCACCTTCGACTTTCTTGTTGTTCTCCAATTGCGTTTTACTCATTTTAATAATCATGCCAGTTCCTTTTTGGTAGGCTGCTGCCATTTTATTGATTTGCGCCTGGGTGAGAGCCAAAACGTGCTCGCCATTCAAATCATCGTACGTTAGTTTGATACTCACGCCGCTCCCCGCTTGAAGTGATCTTTTAATTTTGTCTTGTTGCGCTTCTGAAATATTAACTTTTACGCCCGTGTAACGATTCATTTTATTAATAAATTACAAAAACTTTCAAACTTCCCTGATGTGAAATCGAATCGCTAATTCCTCACCCCGAAGATTTAGTAGGTTCCCGTGTTGGTCTGTGAGCCTCGTTTCCATCGTTGAAATTGTAGACAGCAAAATCGGGAGATATATCAAATTATGCGGCACTTCGATAATCTTGTAACCGGGGCCTACGTTTGGGAAAAAAGAATATATCACGTTTTCCGATGTTCCGTTAGTGTACGAAGACCCGATAATGTCGCTGGTCACTCTCAGGCTGCTTACACTCATTATATTCACCAAGTCCTCCGATTCATTATAGCCAGCATCATAGGCCCATCTGTGAAAACCTAGAACCCTTCCTATCGAATTCTCTGGCGTAAAGTCAACCTGATAATCTCCTTCTATATTTACCACAGACCTCAGCGTATTGGTGTTTGGTGCTATTGAGATACAGTAATTTCCATTTACTCCGTCGAAATGTCCATTCCCCTTCATGACTCTCTGTATATATTCGTTGATATCCGTTATTTCGTAGCAACCCTCCGGGACTTCAATGTTAATCCACGGTGTGTCGGAATTCGGCGAATACCTGAAGACGTTGTTTGTCGCATCGATATTAGGAAAAGAATAGTACGTCTCGAGGGCAACTAAGGCCATTTCATATTTCTTATTCTTCTCCAGTTCGAGTAGTGGACTAAACTTCGTTCTGATTCGCGTGCTCTTTTCACTGAGAAAAATGGAAAATGATGTTTTTGGTTCCGTGTTGCAGGCCGTCTTTTCCGTGTTTTCCGATATCTGTTTGAGAAGCGATGATTCCATTTTTACTATACAATACAATTTTACAATGGCGGATCCTCGATTATATAAAATTCGTCGAGTCCGCATCGGTATTTGCCATTGTACTTGTCGCTAGTCAGGTCTAAAACCACGAATCTATGAGGTTGCTCCCATACTGTTTTGCATAGTTTTCTAAATTCATCTTTCGACATGTCTGTACTCACGTGATCGTTGTAAATATGATTACAATTTTTCAGGTCTTGTTTGAACAGGCAAATAAAGTTTGCATTTTCTCTGATTGTTTGGCGCGGTAATTTGAAATAATTCTGGGCGAGGTAAAAACAATCTACATTACTATGCCTCCCCCGATTATAATACGTTTCACATTTGTTTTGTTTTTCCAATTGAAGATCATCGAATATCATCAGGTTCTTCTTTTCGGCGCTCAGATCTCTCGGGTCCGGTACATCGTCGGCGCTCTCAAAGAACTTGGCAATTATATCGGATTTAGCTTCCGAGTTTTTTGCCATTTCTTCCATTACAAGGTCTGGTGACGCATTTAGTCCCACGATTTCATCTCGGTGCTCGAACAGCCAAACGATCGCTGCTTTCGGTAATTTTTCTTCGTATGCTTTTTTAATAATACGATATTCCGGTTGAAACAGAGAAGTACCGAATACCTGCAAGTTATTATAATCCAACCAGTCTGGCCTGAGTAAAAGATTGAGAAGAAGCGTTGTTTTTCCGCACGCCGATTTCCCAACTATCAAACCACGTATGCTTTTGGGTAACAACGGATTATTGAATCTTTTCGAGAGCGTAGTGCCCCAACTCAGATCATTAATCTCCATTTTTAAAATATATATTATTAAAAAACGAAATGTATTGCGTAAAATGTAAAAAACAGACCCAGACGACAGATGTGCAGAACGCCGTGGCTAATAATGGGAGATCGATGCTCAGAGGTGTTTGCGTCGTATGCGGGAAAACAAAAACTCAATTCGTGAAGGCGCCCGCTGTTGCGCAAGGTGGGGATCTAGTAGGTTCATTGAACGCTGCCACTAGCAACATTAAATTACCTTGGGCTAAATTTCCGGGCGAATTACATTTGCCAGGCCATCAGTTTACTGGCCCCGGTACTAGACTAGATTTGCGTCTGAATCCCAACGAAACCCCCAAAGATTGGAGCAAACCTATAAACAGGGTAGATAGCGCGGCATATATTCACGACCTGGCATACAATCAACACACTGATACAGCTTCTAGGAATGTCGCTGATAGAGCAATGATAAACCAGCTGAATAATATTCCAAATCCTAGCTTACGAGAACGCGTAGAGAGGGCGATAGTCAAACCTATTTTGGCCACTAAAACGAGCCTCGGGCTAGGTTTAAAAAAAGCCTAGAATCACAGCAGGACCTGAAATGGACTAATCAATTAGCGAATGAATTACACAAACCAGTAGTGAGAAATTTTAGGACGAGGCGGGTCCGTGTTGGGGGGATTGACCAGATTTGGGCGGCTGATCTAATCGACATGCAGGCTTTCGCTAGAGATAATGATGGCGTGAAATTTCTATTGACCGTCATAGATGTGTTTTCCAAGTATGGGTGGATCGTTCCATTACATGACAAGAGTGGGAAGTCTACAGCCGATGGGTTCGTGAGGATACTCGGGGGTGGTCGACAGCCAGTCAAAGTTTGGTGCGACAAAGGGAAAGAATTTTATAACAAAAATGTAAAGAATTTAGTCGAGCTGTATTCTACCGAGAACGAGAGCAAAAGTTCCATCGTAGAAAGATGGGTGCGTACGATGAAAGAGAAGATGTTCAAGTACTTCACAGCTAATTCAACGAGAAGATATATCGATGTATTAGATGAGATGGTTAGTAATTATAATGACACGAGACATTCTTCGATCAAAATGACCCCCGCGAAGGCTAGTATGAAAGTGAACGAAAAGACTGTATTTATGAATTTATACGGCGATGAGATTTCAGAGCCTATTACACCAAAGTTTTCAGTCGGCGATCGAGTCAGAATAACTAAGAAGAAGAGCATTTTTGACAAAGGATATATACCTAGATGGACAGAGGAGGTTTTTGTAGTATCTCAGGTTCAATATACAGATCCGCCAACTTACAAGATCACTGATTCTAATTCTGAGGAAATACAGGGGTCATTCTATGAGCAGGAGCTACAGAAAACAACTCAAGAAATATTTAGAATCGAAAAAGTGATTAGGAAACGCGGGAAGAAATGTCTCGTGAAGTGGTTGGGCTACCCAGACTCGTTCAACTCGTGGATCGAAAATGAAGACTTGGTGACATTGTGAGACGATTATAAACCAACGGTGTAA